>CM077094.1:44353529-44953529 GCA_039513925.1 Platanthera zijinensis
TTTTGGGATGACTGATTTCCTTAGCTAATGAAAACAACTATGGTCTTCTTATGCAGTTAATTGATTCAGATGAAAAGGGAAAACCTATTGATAAGAAAAATTATAGCGCCATTGTTGGGTCCAATTATATCTTACTACAAGTAGACCTAAAAAATGTTTGCAACATATCTTTGTGCTAGATTTCAAGTCAACCCAAAAGAATCTAATTTAATTCTCCTCAAGAGAATTTTAAGATATTTAAAGGGTTGTCCTAATCTAGGACTTTGGTATCCTATAGAGTCAAAATTTGACTTAACTTATTATTCTGATGCTAACTATGCTGGATGCAGAGTTGACAGAAAAAGCACTTCAAGAACTTGTCAGTTCCTGGGTGATAGATTAGTGTCCTGGTTTTGCAAGAAGCAATCGTCTGTGTCTACTTCAACAGCAGATGCTGAATATATAGTAGCTGGTAGCTGTTGTTCACAGATTTTGTGGATTCAAAACCAGCTACTGGATTATGGATACTCTCTCAAAAATACCACCATATTTTATGACAGTACTAGTGCAATATCAATTGCACAAAATCTTATCCTTCATTCTAGGACCAAGCATATAGAAATAAGGCATCATTTTCTTAGAGATTGTGTTGATAAAAACAAAATTAATCTCAAGTTTATCCCCTTGATTTTCAAAGAGGAGATATTTTCACCAAACCCTTGGATGAGCAAAAACATCTATTCTTTTTGAATCAGCTTGGAATGATAAATGGATTGGATTAAAATTGAATTTTGTCTGTGTTAATATTCGTTCAACGATCGTCGAACGGAGATGGACGATCTTCGAACTCATCTTGAGTTCTATCGTCGACCTGAGTTTGACGACAGCTCTGCGTGAAGACAAAAATCGTCGACCGGAGATCGACGACTTTGCTTTAGTAAATTAATCATCGACTAATGCTCGACAATCAATTTATGCTACTGAGATCAGAGACCAACGATATTATTTGTTTATAAATTAATCGTTGACCTAAGATCGACGTTTTTGGTTTTATCGTCGTATAAAGATCGTATTTTCATATTCCAAAGACCTATATGTAGGTTTCTCTTCGATCTCTATCCCGCGCTTTCATATTTTTCCCTTTGCTCTTGATATCTTCTCTCTTGAGTCTACATAACTTCAATGGCGATTTTGGCAGCTATTCTATCAGTGATGAAATTTGATACTGGTTTCGACGTCAATTTAGAATCGATCAGTCACCATGATCCAATATTTCAAGAGATGTTGCAGTTATGTGATGATCAGGTTCTTAAGAAGTTTATGTCTACAAGGATTAAATTATCTGTTGCAAAGATCAAAGAATGGGTGTACACTTCCTCAATTGATGACTCTTCCATGATCGGATTCATTTCAGGATGATAGGTGATTCTGAACCCTGAAACTCTTATCGAGATCTTTGAGTTTAAAAATGGAATAGAAGAGTTAGAATAGGATAGTATTGAGTAAAACAGGATGTTGATAGAGATGGGTCATGCTGAGGGAATCCCATCTATGCTTTTGAAGAAGAATTTATCTGTTGGTTTTAAGTTTCTTGCTGATATTGTGGGCAAGGTATTACTGGGCAAGCATTCTGCTAATGATAATATCAATAGGCAATATTTTTCCATTATGTCTGCTCTAGTTAACAAGAAGTCAATCGATTGGGCTAGTTTATTTTTTGATTTTCTAAAGAGAAAAAACAACAAGAAGGAAGTTTGCCTAGGAAGGATTATGGGAATCTTCCTACAGAAGAAAGCTCCAGAGCTACTGGTTTCTTCAACCATAGCTATCAATGCAAGCAAGAGATTGGGCTCTTCTCTATTTGGGAAGTGGGAGAGGACCATTCAAAAGCCCTCTAAGGCTGGACCTTCCTCCAATATATCTGAGGACACAAGGGCTGTAACAGCCACTTCTCCCCCTAGTGAAGATGTTCTCTCTTCTACCCCTGAATTTCCCAAGTCATCCCTCGTGTTTCCTCTAAACCTACAAATGTTGTTCAAACTTCCGCAGCTATCCCTCTTTCTCCCACTCAATCACCAATTCACCAACATCTTGTTGAACCTTAAAACCTCAACAGTATGTCTTTTCCTAATTTTGACCTACTCTTACCTCACTCATCATATTCCCGTCAAAATGGTTCTCCTATCAACCTTGATGCCTCACCACAAAAGTCTCCACAAAATTCTCCAAATACATCCCATTTCCAGGATGAAATCATGAATGATTTCATTCCTCCTCCTACCCATCATTCTGTATCAACTCAGACACCTTCTGAGTTTCTTCATTTTGATACCCCTTTCCTTACTCATCTTCTGGAGCTCATCACTCCATCTCTTAAATCCATGATAGCAGAGGCCATTTTACCTCTTGCTCAATCTATCTCCACTCTATATGCTTCCCGTTCTGCTTGTACTGTCCCTTCTTTATCTAGGGGCCGGGTTCCAGTTACCGCTGAAACCAGGCAGGGGGAGATGTCCAATGAAGATGCAGCAGGCTCAACCTTAGCAGATCTTCAAGCTCAGTCTCCTCCAGCAGTGCAAGAAGTAGAAGTTTTTCAGAAGTTTTGTGCAGATATATTTCCTTACTCAGATTTGTTTATTTCAAATGAGGACACTAATGTGTCATTTCCTGGAATTTATATTGGTGACTACTTTATAAATCCCTCTATTAATTTACAGATTCTTTTGCATTCTTTTTCTGTGTTTAGATCAGTTTTTACTTCAGTTGAGATCAATTCTTCCAAGTCCATGGTCTGTTATAGAAGACCCATGAGTCCTCGGGCTTTGAAATAGCTCTTGTAGATTCAGTTAGTTCAAGTTTATACAAAAATGCCATCTCTTATGGTTGTTGAACCTACTTTGGTTACAAAAGATAACGTTGAGCAAGATGCTCTTTTAATTATTGAGGAACTTATTTGTCTAGTGGCTTCAAGAAATCTTGCTTCATCCCTAGAGACAAGATTAATAAACCTTTGTAAGCCAAGAGCTCCTCTTGTTGAACTGTCTCAATATTCTATGGATGTTGATCCAGTCCCAAGTCCCCTTGGACCTTCCTACCCTATAGATGACAGTCCCATTCCCTCTTTGGATGATCTCATAGCTCTTGATATTTAAGAAGAAGCTAAAAAAAGGTGACAAAAAGATTGATGATAAATAGCTAAAAGAAATCAATGACTTATATGACAATCCTCCTAATACATCTGATGATGTTGAGGATGATGATTCAGAGGATTCTAATCATAAGAAGAAGAAAATATCAAAGAAAAGAAAGGCTGCTCCCAAACTTGCTCCCATGCTAGGCAATACTAATGATACCCCTTACTACATTTTGAAAGGGATTAGACCATACCCGGGCATGGAAAGCTGGATGTGGTTGTCTAAAAATGAACAAAAAGCTAGGAAGAAGAGCAGGAGGTACTCTTCTCCTCCTCAGAAGTTTAAGAGAGGTCCTCCTCCTCCTCCTCCTGCTGTTGGTGCCTCGGGAGTTATTCCTCAAAGATCTGATGTAGCTTACAAGCCTACCTCTTTCACTAGAACTTATCAAAGGCAGAATAGATCATCCATATCTCATTCTCAAGGAAGCGGTCAACAGCAAAGAAATCAAAGTTCAGCAGAGCAAATAAAAGAAGTTATATATCAAAAACATTCTTTCTCACCTCCTCAATAGCAAGCTTCACCCAAAGTTAAGAAGACAGCTCACTATAAATCCAGAAGGCATGATGAATTTCATAAGACCAAAGGAAAGTATAGTGAGGCTGCTCCTCCAAGATCTCTTTACTCTCAAAGTGATTAACTGCACAGCATGACAAGTTTTCAGGCTCAATCCACTCAGTTAAAACTAGTTACCATGTTGCCTCCTCAAGATGATCAGCCACCTGTTGAATAGGAAGTTGATCCAAACTTCAGGATGGCCAGTCTTCAAGAACTTATTGGTCTTTCTCAGATAAGGAAAGCTAAAGAAGAAGGAGAAGATCCATCAAAGTTCACCACTATGTCATCCCGTAGAGAAAAAGAACTGGACAAGCTACATGTTAGCAAGAAATTATTCAACCCAGCTGAATATATGGCACTGCATCCTGAAGCAGTTGTGCCCAGAATAGGTACTCAGACAACTCTTGGTGGACAGGACCTGAAGATATGTATGAAGGAAGTAACAGATCCTAAAAGAAAGATAATTTTCTCTAAACCCTCCTCTTGTCCTTCTTTTGATAATTTATAGTTTTGCGCTCTATAATGTTTTAATATTTAACTGAATTATGTACAATGCATTGCTATAGAATATCTGTTGATGTTATTTCACCCTTACAGATATGTATGGTCTTTGTATTCCTATTTCCTTTAAGTTTTGTTTTTGAATGACCTCACACAAATAGTGGGAGATTATTTGAACCCTTGTTTGGATTTATGTTAGGTCTACACTTAAGATGTTTTGACCCACCTGTATATCTAGGGTCTTTGTATAGTCTAAGTTAAGTCCTTTTTTGGTTAGGTTTGTGCAGACCAGCATTGTAGTGGACTCAGAATTAGACTCAGAAGAATTCAGTGGAATATCTATATCAGTTCGACTATAGTCGAACTCAGCTCGACGATCGTCGATCTCCCGTCGACGATCTCAGAGTCTCCTACTATGAACTTAGCTCAACGATCTACGAGCTAGGGTCAACGATCTCTTGTTTCTCAGCAGTAATCTCAGTTTTATGATAGCTGTTCTCAGGTCGATGATCACTTAACCCTGTTCGACGTTCTTTGAACTAAGTTCTACGATTTTATGCTGCTTGCCGCTATCAGTTTATTGAAACGGTTTAAAGTGTTTATTTTGCTTCTGATCAATTATTTAATGGCAATTATATTCTTATAATTAATGATGATATTCTCAAGTCTAAAAGCCGTATTTCTTGAAGCATTAATTATGGTATTCACGGAATATTTTATTGACTTATCTTATGAAGACAGTTATGGAAGTGCATTTATGTTGTCAGTCATTCTAGCCGTTTGGGCTCCTAAATTCTTATAGAAAATTAAGTATTGTCTTGGGATTTGAAATACATGCTGTTTCCTTTCTGATTAAATATAACGAAGAAGCAAAGAGAGAGAAAAAAGTTTGTCAGTCTGTGAAATAGAGAAAGAAAAACATTCTTAAGCAGTACTCATTTTCATTCTTTCTCAAAGACTGTTGCATTGCTTTCAAAGGAAGAAGAAGAACATTTTCAAATAAACTCTCTCAAGTTTTCTTCATTTCTCAACCTTCAAAGATCTACAGAGATCTTCATTTAAAATCAGTCTGCAGATCTAGATGGCTCTACATCAATACTTTAAAGACCTACACCCAGGACCAAGTTTCCTCTTCCTGAAATAACAAATCATCTCAGGGGGAGCTTGGGATTTCTACTGCAATCCACATAGTCTTATAATTTACTTGAGAAAGAGAAGACTTCCATAACCTTTTTCTCTTACCTCCATCTGTAAAGGGTTATCTCTCCCTTCAAAAGTGAACTCTTGGTGATAGGACACCTGATCAAAAACCTAATGGATTCTGGGCTCTTGATCAAAAGCTCAAATGTTCTCTAGATCTCCCTGAAAGAGATCTTGTGGTGGAAGGGCACCTGAACAAAAACCTGTAGTGGATTCCTACCTGGGTGGTAGAAGAGTGGATGTGCCCAGATTTTGGGAACCATTATAAACATTCTTGTGTCGTCTGGTTTGCCTTATGTTTACTTTGTGTGTTGTGCTGTGCTGTGTTAGTTTAGTTAGTTTTATTCTCTTATTTATAAGTATCAGTATTTTAATTCTATAATAAATCTAAATAAAGTTATAATACTCTATTCACCCCCCTCTAGAGTAAAATATATCTATCCCTCACTTTCAGAGTTTTTAGCTATCATTTTCCCCTTCGAGAAGTTCCACTCCTATTTAATTCTTTCCAAGGTTGTGGTACATTCAGATCATGCGGCTATTCGTTTTCTCATGCACAAGAAAAATGCTCAGCCGCGGTCATGCACCAGATTCTATTGCTACAAGGATATGATATTGAAATCCGGGATCACCGTGGACTTGACAATGTGATTGCCGACTATATATCGAGACTTTAAGGGGGAGAAGGAGAGGGCTCAAAGGGAATTCCAATTTCCGATGTTTTTTCGGATGAGGGCATGTTCGTCCTTTCTTCTTTTGCTTCTACTCCGTGGTATGCTAACTTTGCTAACTTCTTATCAGGAAAGCGGCTGCCGCCGTATTTAATATATCAACAAAAGAAAAAGTTTTTCTCAGACATCAATATATTATCTCTGGGAGGATACTCTACTATTTTGCATCTGTGCCGACGGGGTTATCTGAAGTTGTGTCCCCGATCTGGAAGTTAAAGTGATTCTGAGGCATTGCCATAATCGTTAGGTGGGCGGGCATTTTAGTGTTGCGCGGACTGCTCGCAAGGTCATATAGTGCTGTTTGTTTTGGCCTACGTTATTCCGTGACCCTTTTACACACGTCAAAGAGTGCAAAGAATCTCAAGGAATGGGGAACATTACTTGACGAGACGAAATGCCCCTGAATAATATGCTGGTTTGCGAGTTATTCGATGTTTGGAGGATTGACTTTATTGGTCCTTTGCCCATATCGTATGGGAAGCAGTACATCCTAGTTGATGTGGATTATATGTCTAAATGGCTGGAGGCAGAGGAAGTCGCATCAAATGATGCTCCCATCGTGCTCCATTTCCTTCATAGGAATATCTTCTCCGGCTTTGGCGCACCGAGAACTATATTTAGCGACGGTGGCAGCCATTTCTGCAACAAGCAATTCGCGCAACTACTGAAACGGTTCACTGTTCACCACAAGGTTGCTTTGGCATACCATCCCCAGACATACGGGCAAGTGGAGATTTCAAATAGATAATTAAAGCGGGTTTTGAAAAAGTTTATCCACTCCAACCGGAAGGAGTGGGCAAATAAGTTGGATGAAGCTCTTTGGGCTTACCGAACTGCATTCAATACACTGATAGGGATATCACCCTTCCAACTGGTATATGGAAAATCATGCCACCTTCCTGTTGAATTGGAGCACAAGGCATTGCGAGCCACAAAATTGCTCAACATTGACTTTAGAGAGGCTTCTGACAATCGATGTGGTCAGCTTTGTGAGATCGAAGAATTCCGCCTGGGCGCTTATGAGAGCACGAGCATATATAAGTAAAGAACCAAGCGCTGGCATCATAGACATAACTCGCCCAAGGAATTCAAGTCGGATGAATAGGTTCTGTTGTATAATTCACGCCCGTGGCTATTTCCCGGGAGTTAAAATCTAGATGGAGCGGACCTTACACGATTGTGAGTGCCTCTCCATACAGAGCGATAGAGATTCAGGATGACAAGGACGCCACTTTTAAAGTAAATGGTCATTGCTTGAAGCGATTCGAGGGGAAGGTCATCGATAAAGGCATGCACTGCATACTGCTGCAAGACACCGATGGATGATAACCTCCATTAGTTATTTTGCTTACATTTGTTGCTTGTATTTGCCTCTTCCTAGGATTGTAAACATTATATAATTGCTAATACAGGTATTTGATCCACCTTAAGGACGGTAAAGAAAATTGGCTTATGGGAGACAACCCAATTTCCGATTCTTTTAATTTGTTAAATTTTACTGCTACTGCTTTTAATTTGTTCAATTTAACTTTCTACGATTTTATGTTTTTAGTATGCGTTGTTGGAGCTATTCTCTTGTGCAGGTGGAGTTCGTATGGGCCGTGGACTTTCAGCTGAAATTAACGCCAATCTTCTGGTATGCTCATTTGTTGAGCATGGGGTAATCTCTCCCCCAACTTTTACTTCTCTATTTTTATTGCAAATCTTGGATATGTTGTTTAGTTTAAGTCTGGTTGGGGAGAGTTATGCGGGTTACCTATGCACATGCACTATTAGCACTTTCATACCAAAAGTATATTTTCGTTTTCTGTTTTCATGATTATCATGTCTGCATTATGCACCTACACCAACATGAGCGCGATATTAAGCACGCGCTCGGCTCAAGTCAAATTTATTTCTTTTGAGTAAACTTTAAAATAGGGTGTTCGCTTAGGATTTTAGGATAGAGTAGTTTGAAACTTGTGTAGTGCTCCTAATCGAGCACTCATGGTGTGTAGAAATAGTATATATTTAATTTTTCTTTATGCTCTTAGGTTTATACTTTTTTGCATTTGTAAATATTGTTTGTACTACTCAAAAATATTAAATTTGGAGAAATCGAATGGTAGTGTAGGAATGTGTGTAGCCTTCACTAGCCTCGTATTGCTTGAGTCGGGAGTAAGGATCGTCTTTCTCGGTGGCTAAGAACTTGCCCCCAGCTACCCTCGAAGCATTGATGCATGGTTAGTGAAGCGTGAGTGTGATGTAGGCCATCTTTTTGGCCCGGTTGAGCCTTGTACCCGTCCTAACGATAATCCTCATTAGCCTATAGCGAGCCTACGCCTACTATTGATTTAGCCCTGTTTTACGATCACCAAAGCCTCAAAGCCTTTTTCCCAGTAGCACACCCAATTCTCGATGTAGTATTTTGTTACTTTTCGCTTTGTGTTGTTGCTGCGGTGCAGTTTTGTGTTTGTGAGGTGCAATTTTCATGATAATGTGGCTGATGTGTTGTTATATAAAAAAATTTTGAAAAAGAAAAACAGAAAAGAGAAAGAAAAAAAGTAGTTTGATATGAAATAAGAAAGTTTAAATGAAAATTCTATTTATGTTTTTGTTGTGGCGGTAGACGGTGCACACACCCATGTGTCAAGTCCAAGTCTGGTGGTGTGGTACACCTGCATTTTTGGTTGGAGAGAGGACAACATTTGTATGAGATCAGTTGGGTTGTGCGTAGCCATCGTTTTTATCATTTTGCATCCTTAACTACGTATATACACAAGCCCCATTATTTTCCTAAAGTCCTACGTATTCATGCTTGAGTCAAATTAGCACTGTGGAGAGAGTGTGAACGGGCAAGCGTTTGGTCCCTGACATTGATGGATTTCTTTGGAGGTGATACCGAGCCCCGGTATTTGGCAATGCTCAACAAAGTGGCCTACCTACTTTCTTCCTACGGATGACCGAACGATTCTCCAGAGTTCCATTTTTGAGTAGTTACAATAATTATTTACGCCAGTTGAAATTTTTAAACTCCGGAGTATAATTAAAAATTTTACCTATTATTTTTTCTACTCCCATGCAGTATTTGATTTCTCGCTTTACACTATTTGGAAATTTCTGAGCCAGCTAACTATTTTTTAGTGCACGGAGAGATGATTTGCTCAGGACGATAAAATGTTTAAGTCTCGTGGTGTGATGTGTCCAATATTTATAGGGTTACTTCAGACCTACTGCCCTCCTGCTCGACTATATTTACCGTATCATCGGCTTATATTTGACGTCATCGCTGCCTCGGAAAGGTTAACCATTTTCTGCTCCTTCTATTTTGGCCCAAGGCTGTGCAATTGCGCATTCTATTTTTTGGGGTAAGCACATGGTGATCCCTAGGGTCTCTTTCCAGTTGCTTTTGTTGCATTTCTGCATTACTAGAGGGTCCTTGTTTGATTTATTTGTTGCGTGCAGGTGGCCAGTTTCCCCCAAGTAAGAATTCTTATTTGTTGTAAACGCGCGGTCATGCGTTTTCTTACCGCATGGTTTTTATCAGTCGTTCGTTTTCCACAGGTTATTCTGGAGGATTGACCATCCCATGTGATTTCTTCACACATGGTTTCTTCGGAACCGTGCGCGAAGGAAACACACGGTATTCCTGTAGATTTCTTATTTATTGTGATCTGTGGTTAATCGTGCGATTTGTTCATGCACGGGCGGTAGTGCCCGTGCGCGAGTAAAACGCACGGTTCCACCTGCTTGCCTTGTATTCAGCTTTTTGTTATTACCCGTGCGATTTCCTTCATGTACGGGCAGAAAGGTCCGTGCGGGAGTAAAATGCATGGGTCAACGCTTCTGCTTCTGCAGGCTTCTTCTAAAAGTTAATATCATATGGTTTGCGCACGGTCATGCGCCAAACCGTGCGTGACCATTATTTCTGATTTTTCTATTTAAGACACAGATTTCCTCTTCCCAAGAGAGTCCGATCCAGCCCGCCATTTCCGCTCCTCTGAGCGGGAAACTTCCCCCAATAGCTATTTTATTTCTCCTCATTGGAGAGCTAATCCGGCACCCATTCTCCCTCCGAGAGCTCGCAATAGCATCGTCTCCGGCCACTATTGTCTTCTCAAAGCTCCAAGCTCTGTTTTAATCTCTTAAGGTGCTGCATCAGTGGAGTTCTCAGGATTGATTTACCCCAGCAATTTTTCACGAAGAAGACGGGTTATTAGAAGGAAGTTACATCCCTTCTGGACCTCGGTCATCATCCGTAGACAGAGCTCGGACAAGGCCCGACAACCCTTGACTCAGGCCGTGAATCTCGGAACGCCTTCGTGCATTTGGTTGCATTTCTCCCAATCCTCTTGTAGTTTCTTTGTTCTGAACTTGTGGTTGTTTGATTGATAGAAGCGTGCATGGTGAATAGGAGATTGCTACCCTCATTAGCTCATCCATCATTCATATTACTCTCTTGAGTAATCCACAAAAGAGAAGCGGTGACGACGACCCGCAATAGATTTATTAGTGTTAAATTTAGGAAACTCCAAACCAAAACTCCCTTTGTTTACGTTAACACTTGCAATCACTTTTTCAATAGCAAAATCACACTCCCTACTTGCACTCCTCGAGATATCGATATCCAGGGATTCAACTCCTTAACTTTATTACTTGACTATGATCAGTACACCAGCCGACGCATCAAAAAGCTGCAGTTTCTAGAGCAAAACCCCAAAAGGAAATAGGAAGATCTACATGACTCATCATCGACCGTACTATGTCTAACAGAGTACGATTTCGTCTCCCAGACATACCATTATGTTACGGTGTTCTTGGTGGAGTGAGTTGTGATACAATGATTATCACAAAACTCATAACTCAGGTATTCGCCACCTCGATCAGTTTGGAGTGCTTTAACCTTCTTACCCAGCTGGTTTTCTACTTTGTTCTTAAACTCTTTGAACTTTTCAAAGGTCTTGAATTTGCACTTCATAAGACACAAGTATCTGTATCTACTGAAATCATCAGTAAATGTAACAAAGTAGAAGTACCCACCTCTAGCCTTGCCACACCCCGCATTTCCTCATCAATAAAATTATATCAGAGTATGGCAAAATACGTGCTGTGATACCACGCCTTGAAGGGGATAAATACAGATGCTCAGGAACCAAAAAAGACTCTGGATAGCTAGGGAATCTTGCAATATGATACAACACAGCCACTAATAAAACCTAAAGAGCTAAGACCACGCTCTACCAATGGCACAGCCAAACATGCGTCAACGTAACGCCAAATAAAGATTAAGTATTCACACAAAAACCGGGGGGCGTTACAAGCCATAGAACTCACGGGTCCTAATACATCACTATGTATTATACCCAGGAGATCATTAGCCCTCTCATTAAAACTAGTGAAAGGGACCTTAGCCATCTTTCCTAATAAATAAGATTCGCATCTCTCAAATGATTCATAATCAAATGATTCCAGTAGTCCATATTTATTGAGCTTGGATATGCATTTCTCGTTTATATTGCTCAAACGACAATGCCAAAGGTGCTAGGATTTGAGTCATTCATTTTTAGTGTTTTAATATTTTTTATATTATAGAACTGATGGTCTAAGTTAAATACATATAAACCATTAAACATTTGGGATATATCATAACAAACATCATTCTTAAATATAGAACAACGATTGTTCTTAATAACAAAAGAAAATCCAATCATGTCCAAACATGAAATAGATATAATGTTTCTAGTTATGGAAGGTACATAATAACAATTATCTAGTTCTATTACAAGCCCACTGGGAAAAGAAAGACGGTAAACTCCTACGGTGACAACATCAACTCTTGATCAATTGCCAACACACATGTCCACCTCTCCTTTACTCAACTATCGTCACCTTCCTAGTTCCTGCACATTTATATAAATATGAGAACCATATCTTGTATCAAATACCCAGAATGAACGAGCAGAAAGGTTTATCTCTATAACATAGATACTTAGAGTGGAAATCATAACTCCCTTCATCTTTTGCAGACCCTCAATATAAGAAGGGTAGTTCCTTCTCCAATTAACATCCTTGCCACAGTGGTGGCATTTTCCTTCTTTCGCAAAGCCTATCTTCTTAAATGCTGAAGACTTCGTCTCAAGTGATGACTTAGGTCCTACCTTTATTTTCTTGAAGCCTATACCCTTGCCCTTGCCTTTATGCACCATCAGTATGGGGATAGCAGGCTTCGCCTTCTTCATATGTATTTCAGCCGTTCTTCACATTCCTAGGAGCTCAGGCATAATCTTATCTATTTCAGTAATGTTATAGTTCAAGACGAACTGCTCATAACTATCCGACAATAATTACAGGATCAGGTTTGTAGCCAACTCTTGGCCTAGAGAAAAACCTAGCCTTTCAAGGTTCTCTATATACCCAATCATCTTAACTACATGAGTTCCTACTAGGTCCCGAGCTCCCATCTAAAACAGAAACAATGCCTTGGATATGTAAAACCGCTCTTGACGAGCCTACTCTTGAAACATTTTCTTGGGATACTCCTCAATCTCTTTTCAACCCATGTTCTCGTATTGCTTCTGAATCTTAGAGTTCATGGTTGAAAGCAAGAGGCATTCGACATCCAAGGAGTCGTCTTGATACTTCATATAAGCATCTTTGTCAAAATAGGACGCATTCTCGGCTTGCTCTTAAGGGGATCCCTTTTCCAAAACATAGATCTTACGCTCTTGCCTGACAACAATTCTCAAGTTTCTGTACCAGTGCAAATAGTTTTTCCCACTCAATTTCTAATTCTCAAGGATGGCTCTTAAGGATAGGGTGGAATGAGATCTACTGGACATGGCAATTCTACAAGGATTCAATAAAGTAAAACCAGTACTACATTTCAAAATACATTTTATTTATTACAATTAGGACTTTAATCAAAATACTCCCACAATTTTTATCAAACTGATAACCCTCGATATTAATTCGGAGAGTTTATGCGAGCTACTATGTTAGTGGACAAGATCCGTATTTCACCAACACTATGAGTCAGCTTTGGCTTTTATCTCATAATGTAGTTATTTAGGTAGGCAACGCTTGCCGATTGCATCACTATGCAACTCTTATATGGTTGGTGAATAACTCTTTATTCGCATCCAGCAGGCCAACCCTATACCTCTGAGCACACAACCTTTGATGTCACCCAGTTTAAATTGACCCGATGTTGACAGCGAGATATCACAATTATCCTCTCGTACCCTCACCAAGATAGATTAAAGCACCTTGCTTTGGCAAGACCACACTTCATAATTCGAGGCAGGAAGTATGTCATCAATCGGAAGGCATCTTAATACTTAATATTGCTTAAGGGATTTTAGATACTTGATTCACATTTAATCATGGTCAACAATTATCCAATTTGCACATCCAAAAAAAAAACTTGCAGCAATCATAATCCTAATGTATCCCAAATGTGCACAAGAGAAATCATCAACACTTGATGAACTGGGCTAAATCTGAACATCTAGAACCTTTGTAACTCTTTTGATTTGCATGCACTGGATATAAGCAACACCAACTCCACTTACACAGTAGACATCCACGTCTCTCTATGTATGATACAAAATCAAACATACTTGGTTTCATAAACCAATAAGAGGGATGGTTATTGTAAAGGAGTAATAAAGATATCATTAACAAAATCACATGCGTTTTTAGCGGGGTTCCAAGAATAGATTTGGGTATTTAGAACACTTCTAAAATTTCCAGATCTACACATAATGAATTTAGCAACTTTTGAAATAATGATCTTCACATGAACCTCCCTCTGATACTTTTATTGGGTTTCCCTATAAGTCACAATACTTGTGCGTAGAGGAAATGGAATAAGAAAACCCGAAATAGTTCAGATCTTGCGATGAACATTAATAAGGAAGTAAAGTGCGGTAAATAAAAATTTTACCTTTTAGGGATTGAGTCAATACTCAACCAAGGTGATCCGATTGATTCCAATGAATGGCAATGGCTTGAGTTCCGAACGTAGAATAATGTCCATGCCTCTATAGGTGATCCACATGAACGAGAGACCCCATAGACTCTTGTCACACAAGATCTAGGACGGAAGATAATATTTTGCGTCTTCACAAACTACTAGGTCTACTGGAGAAGAGGCGGCGGAGACGAATATTAATGCCTTGAAAAAACTTTCCGGCGAAGTACAAGGACGACAGACAGTCGGCGCCGAGATCGACTTAGTCGGCCTTAGCGGAACAATTTTGTCGGGAGGGGAGAAGAGCTGACTCGAGATTAGGTCTTTTCTATAACTCGCTTAGTTGGTTTAATGTATATAACGATTATATACTAAATACCGAGCCAACCCATACAAGCAGACTACGTCGAACCAGACTTAGAGAAAATAAACTGGATGAAATAGAATTCATCGAGTATCACGCCGATATTCGATGAATCAACATTTGACTCGTTGAATCAATGAGTATACATATCGATATTCGATGAATAAACACTTGAATCGACGAATCATTGAGTATACACATCGATATTCAACGAATTGTTGAGTGTACTCAATGACTCTATATTTGACTTGTCGAATCAACACTAGACTCGACAAATTGTTGAATGAACTCAATGCACTCAACGCCATCATTCAACGAGTCAACATTTAACACGACGAAGACGTTGAATGATCTCGATGCTCTCAGCGCCTAATTTGACAAGTCAACATTTGACTCTGTGAAGGCATCGAGTAATCTCAACGCTCTCAATGTCCAATCAAAAAGTCAACATTTGACTCGATGAAAGCGTTGAGTTGTCTCGACGCACTCAACGCCTGGCTGAGTAGACTTGATACACTCAAGACCATCATTCGACGAATCAACGATTTACTCGACGAATCATCGAGTGGTCTCAACGCTCTCAACGCTAACTCGACGAATAAAAACTTGACTGAACAAAAGATTTGAGTGGTCTCGATGTACTCAACGCATGGCTAAGTTCAGTACTTTACTCATCTTAAGCCAGTGTTTGGTCCTTCACTCATTACATGAGCAAGACCAACATAATTCAATCTTCCAAATTTCCAAACGTTCTTTTATGCGACTGTAACGCCCCAAATTCCTTAAGGCAGGAAATAGTTCTCTGAAGGTTATCACCTGGCGGTAGATAGTTACCGCCCGGCGGTAGCTTGGGAATTACTCTGCCAGAGATCTTGGGAAGCTATCGCCCGGAGATAGAGATACTGCTGGCGATAGCTAGGTCAATTTAATTGATGAGGCTCTCGGGATCCTACCGCGAGGTGGTAGTTGATAGCATGCGGCGATAGCAACGGGTGTCTTGTTATAACTGACAATGGCTACCGCGTGACGTTAACATTTAATTGCACGGAAATAGTGGAACTGTAATGGCGTGTCCACTTGGCGGCCTGTGGTTGGCTTGCCTGGGCAGTTATAAGAGAAACGACGAGGTACCACATGGCGGTAGCTCGGTTTATATGGCTGGTTCGGCCGTTTTCACTTCATTTCTTTTGGTGTTGAGGACTTGGCCTGGATTTTCTTGGAGGAGGAGCTGTAGCGTCGAAAGAGAGACTACGCCGCCGTTTGGGATTCAGAGCTTGATTCGCAGGACGAGACTGGATCTATGGAGGCAAGATCATTACAGTCACGTTCATCCGTCGTGAATCTTTTGCATGACACCGAAGAGAGTGCAAAGGGTAACGATTCTCTACTTGGACATGTGAAGTCCACTTCCTTTTGCATAGAAAACCCTCTCCCGCGAGTGTGCAGTGAGTGTGAGGCTTTCCTTCTAGTAAATACGGTATATCCCCGTAGTTTTACATTTAGAGTTCAGAATCGAAGTACGAACATAGGCGTGGTGTGTGAAGCTCATCCGGACAGGTTGGCCTGGATTGGTGATGTTTTTTATATGCTTGATTTGCCGGAGAAGACTCCGTATTGTATGATTTTCGGGTTTCTACGCGGTATATTATAGTAGGGAACTTTGGGGACTTACTCCCAGGAGCACCCAGAAACCTGGGCATAATCGCATTTCTACTAGGTACCGCATGGTGGTAGTGTTACCTCCGGCGGTAGCTCTATGAGAGAGCTGTTGTAAGGCCTGTCTCATCGAGACCTGAGGGCCAGTGTTGTGGGGCTGAGTGCTTGGAGATACCAGCTTGATGGCCTGAGAGCCAGCTAGAAAACATAACACGGTTATGTGTGTTGGAATGGGAAAGGGGAGGTTGACCCGCATCGTGGCTTGCTATGCCCGACGATTTGAGCAATGGGATATGATGGAAATATACCCAGTTGCTATGCCGACCGACCTGTGGGTAGTGTTACCTGACATAGCCGTAGGTATGAGTCTTAGGCCTTAAGCTGGAAAGACTACTTAATGCTCTTGTATGTTCGCCGTCACTAAGTACGGTGGTGGGACAATGGTTTTTGTCTGGTACACTGAGAATGTGCCCTGAGTGCACAGGGCGTATAGTCGTAGCACCAGCGTTTGTGGTGAAGTGTGCTTTTTTTTCACTTTTGTATCCATATTAGATTTTGTTAAAGCCATGCAGGGAAGGAGCACTGCCGCCCCGAGTTAGGTGTGGTGTCGTTTTAATTTGGTAATCCTTAGCTTACCGTTGCTTTATATTGCCACCGTTTGGTGGATTGTTCTTATGCAGGAATAGGTGAGCCATGAGGCAAGTAGCGGGCTGAAGCCTTGTTGCTGTGCTGGCCCCTGAAGGCCAAAGCGAAGTGTTTTCCTTTACTACTTTCATGTGTGGTCGACCTGCGTACCGAAGTCTGTAAAACTCTTTTTGTTTAAGTAAATAGTTGTAAGGCCAAAAGGCCGAGACTATTTGTCCATTCTTACTTTCATTATTGGTTTGGGCTATAGTGGAAATTCATGTTTTGTGATGGGTTCTTCCAACTTGTTTAAAAGCTTCCGCTAGAATTCTCTGTTTTAGGATTCAAAATTTTATTACTATAATTTGGTATTAATATGTAACTCCAATGACTGTCCGCAAAATATAGTATAGGGCCCCAGCCAGACCTTCTGTTATATTTCATGTTATGGCTGGGGGTGTTACAATTTTGTATCACACTATCTTTCTTATGAGAATTCGTGGATGAACTCTTTTAAGGGGTGGTGAGCACAGTTATGTGCGTCATCATTATAACATGAAGAGAACCCTTGAATGTCTACTTAGGAATGATAATGCACATGTTTAAGGAACTTGAGTGTTCCAATGATTGTGTTTTGGAAATCTCTTTGTCGCCCAATCGAGTGTTTTTACAAATATAGGTGGCTAGGAGTGGTTCAGGATAGTTGGAATGTCCGCACTCTGTAGAAAGCAGTGCACCTAATGACATGCCTGCAACCCCTCCATCGGCAGAGACGATAAGACTTGTGGCTACAGCTATGTTTGCGATGATAAACGCCCAACTAGGGAGGCAAGCACAAACTCATGCCCCAATCGTGGAGCAAGTCGCGCTTCGTGCGGTAGAGCCAAGAGTGGTGGAACAAGTGGCTATAGAACATTTGGTGCCAAGAAGAGTAAAAGAAAAGAAACTCAAACATGTGATGAGATTTAATCCTCCAGTGTTTATGGGGACTTGACGCCAACCCATGCTGAGGATTGGCTCTGTCGTTCTAAGAGAGACTTGACAACAACTAAGACAGAGAAATGATAGAAAACCACCATAGCCACCTTCCTGTTGGATGGAGAGGCGAGACTATGGTGGGAAGATTAAGAGCTGCATCTCTTGGTTGGAAGACAACTCGCCGATGTCTCGGTGGAGGAGTTCTCGAGGTTATTCCTGGCTAGATACCTCCACTCGACACAGAGGATCGACATAGAGAATCAGCTCAAGAGACTAACGCGGGGAGAAAGTAGCTTAGATGATTATCTCCACGAGTTCACAAGGTTAGGACGTTATGTTGGAATTACATTTGCTTACGAGGAGCGTAAGACCAATCGGTTCTATAAGGGATTATATGATGACCTATGGCTACATCTCTCTGGGCCAATAATGTTGGGTTTCCTAACTCTGGTCAATACAGCTCAATCTCTGGAGAAAGATGTGAAGAGAGTTCAATAGAATAAGGACTCAAGCTTGAAGAAGTCGGAGTTCAAGGTGTCGAGCTCATCAAAGTCTGGGTTTCGTAAGTGGAATAAGAAGCCGAGGACTTTGGGTACAATGTAACACCCCAAAAAGACCCCAAAAGACTCAACATGAAGTTTGAGTAGCAGGCTGGTTTACACGGCCTGGGACACGGGCGTGTCCTAGGGCGTGTCGGGTGTACACGGCCTGGGACACGGGCGTGTCCCAGGGCGTGTTCGAATTATTTTGCGAAATTGGCCTATTCAAGTCAGAGCCGGACACGGCCTTGAACACGGCCTTGAACACGGGCGTGTCAGGCTGGACACGGGCGTGTCAGCTGCCGTGTTCCGACCCGTGTACTGGTTGCAGCTCGATGTAACAGGAGACACGGGCGTGTCTCAAGTTCGACACGGGCGTGTCAGGTTCGACACGGGCGTGTCGATGACCCGTGTTGTTCAGTCGGTTCAAACTGTGTGTGCCGCTTAAAGGGTACACGGCCTGTGACACGGGCGTGTCACAGGCCGTGTCGGCCAAAAAGTGATTTTTTGGGAAAATCTTGGCCGTTCAGTTTCCTCTCTTTTGATCCAAAGGCTCAGGTGGTTTCCTGGCTTGATTAAATCGTGAAGGAAGAATGAAGAGGTCATTCTTCATTTGTCCTTAAGGAAGAGAGAAGGAGAGAGGAAGAAGAAGAAGGAGGAGGAGAGCAAGCCACCGGCGGAGCTCCCGTGGTCCGATTCGTGATCCGAAGCCGGCATTGTGAAGGCAAGGCTGCTGCGGTTCTTTCTCACCGGCTAGTTTTCGATGGCACCGAAGAGATCGACAAGGGTAACGATCTCCCTCCTTGGACATGTGAAGTCCTTCTTTTCTGCATTGCATAGGGAAAGCCCTTCCCCGCGAGTGTGCGGTGGGTTGTGGTGTCCCTTGGGGTAGATATGTGAAGTCCCCCTTGTTAGAGGCCTGAGTTGGAGTACGGCTCTAGGCATGCTGTGTGAAGCCCATCTGGATGTAATCTGGATTGGTGATGCTTGTTTGCATATCGGAGAAGGCTCCGTGATAATGGCTTATGATGCCTTGTTCCTACCTGTTGCTTGGTGCGGCAGGAAGTACTGGACGATGTCCAGGAAATGAAGAGGGTTGGATGCAACTCTTGTGGCCGTGTGTTGCCACTTTGTGAGTAGTTGAGCCGTTGGGCTGCAACTCGATGAAAAGGCTGATTGCCGAACAGGAAAGGTGAAACCGACCCGCGCCTATAAAAAGCCATGGATACTTCCGTATTCGAGGTGGCTCGGCGACTTGAGCAACGGGGGGTGGCTGATCCGTACCTGCGTTAGGTCCGTCCGACTTGGAAGCCTGGTATAGGTTTTGTTGGAGCACCTAATGAGAGTCTTAGGCCCGCGCGCCGGAAAGACTAGAATGCTCAAATACCGTGTAGACGGTGGTGTTGACCCTGGTATTCCGGTACACCGAAAATGTGCCCTGAGTGCACGGACTGTCGGGTCGGGTGGCCGATGGTTGTGATGGCTTGAATGTGCCTGCGCGCACATAGTTGCTATTTGATGATGCCATGCTTGCAGTGAAAGAATGCTCATGCCCCGAGAAAGGGGTAGGATTGTTATAATTGGGTCAGCTGAATGCTGACCGTTGCATTGGTTGCCACCGGTTGGGTGGATTGTTCCCGTGCAGGTGCTGGAGAGCCAAGTGGTAAGTGATGGGCTGAAGCCCTACTGCTGTTGCTGCTGCTGCTGCGGCTAGCCCGTGAAGGCTAAGAGAATGGCTTTGTTTTGTTTTCTCGTTTACTCATGTATGGCCGGCCTGCGCGCCGAGGTTTGTAAAACATGTTGTATGTTCAGAGGAACTGTAAGGCCTTAAGGCCAAACTCTTGTGGTTGTGTACATTCCATAGTATATATATAAAGGTGGTTTTATATATTGGACATTCCGGTTGAGAGTTCAAAGTACTACTTAAAGCTTCCGCTAGAATGCTCTGAGTTAAGATTCGTATTTGGTTTGGTATTATCCTGTGACCTCACCGTCTGTTTGTGGCATATAGTGTGGGGCCCCGACCGGACCTTCTACTATACGTCATCTAACGGATGGGGTCGTTACATTTTGGTATCAGCTTTTCTCGGTCTTCCTCTTTCGAATTCGTGGTCGAATTCTTTTTTGGGGTGGCGAGCACGTGTTTGTGCGACCTGCTGTAACGCTAATGAACTCTGGAATGTCCATTAAGGAATGTACAAAATCTGGTTTGAGGAATCTGCGCGTTCCTTTTTATGTTGTTTTGCTTGCATACGTTCGCTAATGTGTGTCTTGTCCACCTATAGGTGACACGTAGTGGTGCTGGGCAGTCTGAGCCCCAGCGTTCTGATGAGAGTGCGGCACCAGCTGAGGTGCCCACACCTCCTCCATCTGCGGAAACTGTTCGCTTAGTGGCTGAGGCGCTATTTGCCATGATTCAGCCGACCGGGCAAGCGCAGCCGGCGGTAGTGCCAGTTCGTGTTGATGTAAGACCCGAGCCGGTTGAGGCTGTAGATCCACGAGCAACTAACCGACAGTTGAAGCAATTCATGAGCTTCAGTCCTCTTACGTTTGCGGGAATGGGATCCCCAACGCAGGCGGAAGATTGGTTATCGCGTGTCAAGAGGATAATGACAGCGATCAGGGCGGAGGAAACTCTCAAGGTCACCTTAGCCACCTTCATGCTTGAAGGGGAGGCGCGGTTGTGGTGGGACGAGGTTGAGCTACACCATTTGGCGGGCAGGCTTTTAACACAAGTGTCGATCGAGGAGTTCTCTCGAATATTTCTGGCAAAACATGTCCCAGCGGCGCAACGCATCGCTATGGAAAATGAGTTCCAACGGTTAAAGCAAGGGGAAGATAGTGTGGATATCTACTTGCACGAGTTTACCAGGTTGGGACGATATGCGAGAACAATCTTCGCAGATGACCAAAGGAAAACGAATCGGTTCTATGAAGGATTGCAGGATGAGTTGCGATTCCTGCTTTCGAGTTTTGTGAGCCAAGGGTTTCAGGCGTTGGTTGATACTGCGTGCGCGTTGGAGAAGGACATGAGGCGAGTGCAAGGGAATAAGGGCTTGGTTGTGTCAAAGCCAGAGTTTCAAGCACCTCGCCCGAGCAAATCGTTTTACCAGAAGAAAGGGGGCAAGAGGTCCAAGCCATCTGGGCAAGTGACTACGACCGTTGTGTCGGGAGCGACATCAAGGCCGGATGCTCGTACATGCTATAACTGTGGCCGGGTGGGGCATATTGCTCGTGACTGTCGGGTTGTGCAGCCCAAAGGGGAAAAGAAGACGGGTGCGTCGTATGCTGAGAAGGGCAAAGTGGTGGTGGATTCCTCTGCTTCCCAGGCGCAGCCCCGAATCTATCAACTTGGCCAACAGGAAGCGATTAAGCAAAGTGACGTCGTCACAGGTACGAGTTGAGTAAGTTTACTTGCTGTGCTTTTGGTTTTGGTTTTGTTTAGCTTGTGCATGATGTGTGTGTGCTGCAGGCTTTGTCCTGATTCGGAATAATTTAGCGAGAGCCCTGTTTGATACGGGTGCTTCGCATTCTTTTCTGTCTGAGGATTTCATATCTCGCATTGGGGTACCAAGTCATGTCACGGTGGATAGTACAAGGGTGCTATTGCCGAATGGCTGTATGATGCTTGTGGATAGGGCTTGCGATGTGGATGTGCAAATAGGAAGTCGGGATTTCGGTTTGAGTGCAGCTGTGCTACCGTTATCGGAGTTTGATGTGATCTTTGGTATGGACTGGCTCTCGGAGCAGCGTGCCTTTATTGATTGCAACTCCAAAGAGATTACACTGGGCCAGAATACCGGGCTTGTGACGAAGTTCGCTGGTATGCGAGGAGTTGGCGGAACGTTGTTGTCTGCACTCCAAGTCGTCAATGCTGTTCGGAAGGGCGCGGAGTTATTCTTCACGCTAATTCAGGCTGTTGAGCCAAAGGCCAGTGTCGGTGAAGTGCCAGTTGTGTCAGAGTTTGCCGATGTGTTTCCTAAAGATCTTCCTGGGTTACCACCCCAGCGGGAGATTGACTTCTCTATTGAGTTGGTGCCAGGTGCGAAACCTGTGGCCCGCTCTCCATATCGCGTCGCGCCAAAAGAGATGGCTGAGTTGAAAGTCCAATTGCAAGAGTTGTTGGAGCAGGGTTATATACGCCCAAGTATGTCACCTTGGAGCGCGCCTGTTCTCTTTGTGAAGAAGAAAGACGGTAGCTTACGGTTGTGTATTGACTACCGCGAGTTGAATAAGCTGACGGAGAAAAACAAATATCCGATTCCGAGGATTGATGACCTCTTTGATCAGCTGGCGGGATCAACGGTCTATTCCAAGTTGGATTTGAAATCGGGATATTATCAGCTAAGGATTCGGGAAGGTGACATTCCCAAGACGGCGTTTGGAACACGCTACGGTCATTATGAGTTCACGGTAATGCCGTTTGGCCTATGTAATGCGCCTTCGGTATTTATGGACCTAATGCATCGAACATTCCGAGAGTATTTGGATTTGTTTGTTATTGTGTTTATCGATGACATATTAGTATACTCTCAGTCGGAAGAGGATCACGCAAACCATTTGCGGTTGGTCTTGCATACCCTGCGGAGGAATAAGCTTTTTGCCAAGTTCTCAAAGTGTGAGTTCTGGCTCTCTTCAGTAGCCTTTTTAGGCCATGTGGTAAGCGGAGAGGGTATCGCGGTGGATCCGTTGAAGATAAGTGCCATCCGAGATTGGCCAGTGATGTCTTCAGTGGCCGAGGTCAGGAGCTTCCTTGGACTTGCGGGCTACTATAGACGGTTTGTAGAAAACTTCTCACGGATTGCTTTACCTCTGACCACGCTGACGAGAAAAGATCAAAAGTTCATTTGGACGCCGGAGTGCGCGCGAGCTTTTGAAGACTTGAAGAGTCGTTTGACCACGGCGCCGGTGTTGACATCGCCATGTGGTACCGATGGGTATGAGATCTATAGTGATGCATCAGGGAGCGGCTTAGGCTGCGTTCTTCTGCATTTTGGGAAAGTGATTGCTTATGGCTCGCGTCAGTTGAAAGTGCATGAGCGAAATTACCCCGTCCATGATTTGGAGTTGGCGGCGGTAATCTTTGCGCTCAAGTTGTGGCGGCACTATCTATATGGCGTGAAAGTGGATATCTATACGGATCACAAGAGCCTAAAGTATTTGTTGGATCAGAAGGATCTGAATATGCGACAACGAAGATGGATGGAGTTCCTCGGGGACTACACCTTCGAGATTCACTATACTCTCGGGAAGGGAAATGTAGTCGCTGATGCTTTGAGTCGGAAGACTCCGGTACGGGCTAGCTGGTTGCAGAGGCATGATCAGCGTTTGATCCAGGAATTGGAAGCATTGGAGATATCTTGCGTTGACAAGGGTTCGTCAACCGATGCATGTTTGAACTGGACGGAGGTGCAATATGACCTTACGGACAGAGTTCGGCGAGCAACGGAGCTTGATGAAAGTCTCCAGCGCTATGCTAAAGATGGGCCGGATGATCAATTCTCTTGGGATAACGGGTTGTTACGGAGAAATGGTCGAGTGTGCGTCCCAAGTGTGGGTAAATTGAGGGAAGAGTTGATGTACGAAGCGCACTTTGCAAAGTACTCAGTTCACCCAGGGAGCACAAAGATGTACAGGGATATGAAAAAGCTGTTCTGGTGGCCCGGACTAAAGAAAGATGTCGCACGTTATGTGGCTGAATGCACTACCTGTGCGTTGGTGAAAGCAGAATGCCAGAAGCCTGGCGGGTTTCTGAAGTCGTTACCTATTCCGGAGTGGAAGTTCGATGATATTTCGATGGATTTCGTGCACGGGTTGCCGAGATCTCAACGCGGTCATGATTCAATCTGGGTGATTGTGGACCGGTTGACGAAAGTGGCGCACTTCCTTCCAAACAGAAGAGACGATTCAGTGGAAACCCTGGCCAAGCTTTATGTGGAGCAGGTTGTTCGACTACACGGTGTTCCTCGGAGCATCGTTAGTGATCGTGATGGGTGGTTCACATCGAATGATTGGCGGCTCGTTCATCAAATGTTGGGTACAAAATTGGCGTTTAGTACGGCCTTTCATCCCCAAACGGATGGCCAGACTGAACGAACCAACAGGACGATGGAGGACATGCTCCGCATGTGCGCCCTAGACTTTGGTAAGAGATGGGAAGATTATATATTTCTCGTCGAATTTGCCTATAATAATAGCTACCAAACGAGTATTGGTATGGCACCATTTGAGGCGTTGTATGGTCGGAAATGCCGTACACCGTTAGCTTGGGCAGAAGCAGGCGAATCTAAGCTGAATGGGAAAAAGGAAGTCGAAGAAGCTACTTCGCTCATACGCTCTATTCGGGAGAGGCTATTGATAGCCCAAGATCGTCAAGCAAAGTACTACAATGCCAAACATCGGAACGTGGAGTTCTCAGTGGGTGATTGGGTATATTTGAAGATCAAACCCTTCAAAGGTGTGTCCAGGATTCGGCGTTTGAAAAAGCTAAGTCCGAGGTATCTTGGTCCGTTTGAGGTGGTGGAGCGAGTTGGGGAAGCTGCTTATCGACTAGCACTTTCAGCGGACTTGGGTGGATTACATGATGTGTTTCACATCTCAGTCCTTCGTAAGGCGGTAAAGGATCCAGCTCACGTAGTGGAGAATGATCGGGTACCGGTCGAGTATGGGCTAACGACGAGGGTTAGACCCATTCGGATCGAGGATCGAGCCGAGAAACAGTTGCGGAACAAAGTGATCGGGATGGTCAAGGTCCGATGGGACAATTGTGGTCGTGAAGAGCTAACATGGGAGCGAGAGCAGACCATGCGAGCTGAGTTTCCCGAGTTATTTGTATAAACTGTAGACCGTGTACTTTTTGTTATAACAGAGTTATAGCATTGCTGGTTTTTGTTTCCTTACCGTGCAAATTTCGGGACGAAATTTCGTTAAGGGGGGGAGGGTTGTAACACCCCAAAAAGACCCCAAAAGACTCAACATGAAGTTTGAGTAGCAGGCTGGTTTACACGGCCTGGGACACGGGCGTGTCCCAGGGCGTGTCGGGTGTACACGGCCTGGGACACGGGCGTGTCCCAGGGCGTGTTCGAATTATTTTGCGAAATTGGCCTATTCAAGTCAGAGCCGGACACGGCCTTGAACACGGCCTTGAACACGGGCGTGTCAGGCTGGACACGGGCGTGTCAGCTACCGTGTTCCGACCCGTGTACTGGTTGCAGCTCGATGTAACAGGAGACACGGGCGTGTCTCAAGTTCGACACGGGCGTGTCAGGTTCGACACGGGCGTGTCGATGACCCGTGTTGTTCAGTCGGTTCAAACTGTGTGTGCCGCTTAAAGGGTACACGGCCTGTGACACGGGCGTGTCACAGGCTGTGTCGGCCAAAAAGTGATTTTTTGGGATAATCTTGGCCGTTCAGTTTCCTCTCTTTTGATCCAAAGGCTCAGGTGGTTTCCTGGCTGGATTAAATCGTGAAGGAAGAATGAAGAGGTCATTCTTCATTTGTCCTTAAGGAAGAGAGAAGGAGAGAGGAAGAAGAAGAAGGAGGAGGAGAGCAAGCCACCGGCGGAGCTCCCGTGGTCCGATTCGTGATCCGAAGCCGGCGTTGTGAAGGCAAGGCTGCTGCGGTTCTTTCTCACCGGCTAGTTTTCGATGGCACCGAAGAGATCGACAAGGGTAACGATCTCCCTCCTTGGACATGTGAAGTCCTTCTTTTCTGCATTGCATAGGGAAAGCCCTTCCCCGCGAGTGTGCGGTGGGTTGTGGTGTCCCTTGGGGTAGATATGTGAAGTCCCCCTTGTTAGAGGCCGGAATTGGAGTACGGCTCTAGGCATGCTGTGTGAAGCCCATCTGGATGTAATCTGGATTGGTGATGCTTGTTTGCATATCGGAGAAGGCTCCGTGATAATGGCTTGTGATGCCTTGTTCCTACCTGTTGCTTGGTGCGGCAGGAAGTACTGGACAATGTCCAGGAAATGAAAGGGTTGGATGCAACTCTTGTGGCCGTGTGTTGCCACTTTGTGAGTAGTTGAGCCGTTGGGCTGCAACTCGATGAAAAGGCAAATTGCCGAACAGGAAAGGTGAAACCGACCCGCGCCTATAAAAAGCCATGGATACTTCCGTATTCGAGGTGGCTCGGCGACTTGAGCAACGGGGCGTGGCTGATCCGTACCTGCGTTAGGTCCGTCCGACTTGGAAGCCTGGTATAGGTTTTGTTGGAGCGCCTAATGAGAGTCTTAGGCCCGCGCGCCGGAAAGACTAGAATGCTCAAATACCGTGTAGACGGTGGTGTTGACCCTGGTATTCCGGTACACCGAAAATGTGCCCTGAGTGCACGGACTGTCGGGCCGGGTGGCCGATGGTTGTGATGGCTTGAATGTGCCTGCGCGCACATAGTTGCTTTTTGATGATGCCATGCTTGCAGGGAAAGAATGCTCATGCCCCGAGAAAGGGGTAGGATTGTTATAATTGGGTCAGCTGAATGCTGACCGTTGCATTGTTTGCCACCGGTTGGGTGGATTGTTCCCGTGCAGTTGCTGGAGAGCCAAGTGGTAAGTGATGGGCTGAAGCCCTACTGCTGTTGCTGCTGCTGCTGCGGCTAGCCCGTGAAGGCTAAGAGAATGGCTTTGTTTTGTTTTCTCGTTTACTCATGTATGGCCGGCCTGCGCGCCGAGGTTTGTAAAACATGTTGTATGTTCAGAGGAACTGTAAGGCCTTAAGGCCAAACTCTTGTTGTTGTGTACATTCCATAGTATATATATATAGGTGGTTTTATATATTGGACATTCCGATTGAGAGTTCAAAGTACTACTTAAAGCTTCCGCTAGAATGCTCTGAGTTAAGATTCGTATTTGGTTTGGTATTATCCTGTGACCTCACAGTCTGTTTGTGGCATATAGTGTGGGGCCCCGGCCGGACCTTCTACTATACATCATCTAACGGATGGGGTCGTTACATCCAACCCCACCTTCGGGTTCATCTGGAGTTCCGGTTATTTCTATAATTGTGGCAAGCAGGGACACATCTCCCGAGACTGTTGGAATGTGCGCCCGAAGTCAGAAAAGAAGCCTAGAGCATCATAAGCGGAGAAGCGAAAGGTGGTGGAGTCAATTGCATCCCACTACGCTCCAACGCAGCCTAGATTTTACAACTTTGGACAATAGGAGGCCATAAAGCAGGTTGATGTGGTGACAGGAATGAGTTAATTAATAGCACGTTTAGCTCTATATACTTGTTATCTTTTGCGTGTTAGCTTATGACTTATTGTACTAGTCTATATTTTTATCTTTAATTGACCGGCGAGCGCACTGTTCGATACAGGAGTGTCACACTCACATTTGTCTGAGGAATTTGTATTGTACATCGGAGTGCCTTCTTTGATGGCAAGGGATAAATTGGATATGCTGCTACCTAACGGGTGTTCTATGCACGCGGATTGAGTTTATTGTGTAAAGGTACAGATTGGGGATGAAGAGTTTGACTTGCAAGCATCACTACTACTGATAGTGGAGTTTGAAGTGATCTATGGAATTGACTGTCTCTCGGAGCAGCGTGCGTACATTGATTGTAACTACAAGGTGGTCAGACTGGGAGAGGATACAGAGCATGAGATGACGTTCTATGACAAAAGGGGATTGAGCAAGACTTTGATGTCTACTCTCTAGGTGGTTAAGGTAGTTCGTAGTGGTGCAGAGCTATTTTTCACTTTCGTTGAGGCTTCGAAGCCCAAGCCATGTCTGGAAAGCATCCCAGTTGTATCAGAGTTTCCTGGCGTTTTTCCTGAAAATCTCCCTGGAGCTCCACCTCAGCGAGAGATCGACTTTACCATCGAGCTAGTGCTAGGTTCCAAGCCTGTTTCACGCTCCCCGTACTGCTTAGCGCCTAAGGAGATAGCAGAATTTAATGTACAACTTCAAGAGCTATTTGATAAAGGGTATGTGCGTCCAAGTTCGTCGCCTTGGTGCACTCTAGTCCTTTTTGTTAAGAAGAAGGACGGAAGTTTATGACTGTGTATTGATTACCGAGAGTTGAAAAAGATGACAGAGAAGAATAGATATCCGATCCCGAGGATTGATGATCTATTCGATCAGCTGGTCGGGTCGAATGTGTACTCGAAACTAGATTTGAAATTCGTATACAATTGGCTGTGAATAAGGGAAAATAACATTCCCAAGATGGGTTTCAGCAGACGTTATGGGCATTATGAGTTCATCGTCATGCCATTTGGGCTGACAAATGCACCAACCATGTTTATGGATTTGATGAACAGGACGTTCAGAGATTACTTGGAACAGTTCATTATAGTCTTCATCGATGATATACTGGTGTACTCATAGTGCGAGGATAATCATTTCAAGAATCTACATATGCTATTGGAGATTCTAAGGAGGAACCAACTGTATGGCATGTTTTCTCATTGTGAGTTTTGGCTGTCCTCGATAGCATTTCTTGGTCACGTTGTTAGTGTAGATGAAATTGCAGTAAATCCGGTGAAGATAGTTGCGATACAAGAGTGTCCTGGGTTGACTTATGTGGCGAAAGTTCACAGTTTTCTGGGGCTTGCTGACTATTTCAGGTGCTTCGTGGAGAACTTCTCATGGATAGCATTGCCCCTCACTACTCTGACAAGGAAGGACCAGAAGTTTGTTTGGTTGTCGGAGTGTGCACAAGCTTTCGATGAACTAAAGTGTCCTTTTACCCCGACGTATGTCTTTTGTTCTCCATGTGGATCAGAGGGCTATGAGATTTACAGTGATGCCTTTAGGAGTGGATTAGGCTGTGTTCTTATTTAGCAACGGAAGGTGATAGCCTATGGATTGCACCAGTTGAAGGTACATAAGAGGAATTTCCTGGTCCATGATTTGGAGTTGGCGGCCATTGTATTCGCTCTCAAGCTTTGGAGGCATTATCTGTATGGGGTAAAGGTCGATATCTATTCAGATCTCAAGAGCCTGAAGTATCTGATAAATCAAAAGGACTTGAACATGCGTCAGCAAAGGTGGATGGAGTTCCTCGGAGACTATACATACAAGATTCACTATATTCTTGGGAAGGGGAATGTCGTGGCAGATGCTTTGAGCCGTAGGACTCCTGCAAAAGCAAATAGGTTACAGGTGTATGAAGAGTTGCTTATTCGTGATTTGGAGGCCATGGAAATCTTTTGTGTTGACAAGGGATCTAGTGGAAATGCAAGTTTGTGTTGGACGGAGGTTCAATACGACCTCACAGATAGGATTCAGCAGGCCTTGGAGTTGGACGTGAGCTTGAAATGTCATTGGGCGGAAACTGTTGATGGGTCTAACGACCAGTTCTCTATCGACGATGGCCTTTTGTGGAAAGGCAGTCGATTTTGCGTCCCCAATGTGGGGAAGTTGCGAGAAGAATTATTGTACGAGCCGCATTTCTCAAAGTATTCAGATAGTCTAACTACCAAACAAAAACAGATAGTCGAACGATCCAGATAGTCGAACTATCAAAGAAGATAGTCTAACTACCAAACAAAAACAGATAGTCGACCTATCAAGCAGATAGTCGACCTATCACAGAAAACAGATAGTCGACCTATCAACAGATAGTCAACCTATCAAAACAAAACAGATAGTCGATCTATCAACAGATAGTCGAACTATCAGATAGTTGAACTATCCAAGCAGATAGTCGAACTATCAAGGCAACACAGATAGTTGACCTATCAACAGATAGTCGAACTATCAAAGCGACACAGATAGTCGACCTATCAATAGATAGTCGAACTATCAAAGCAACACAGATAGTCGATCTATCGACAGATAGTCGAACTATCAAAACAAGAAGATAGTCGACCTATCAACAGATAGTCGAACTACCAAGACAAACAGATAGTCGATCTATCAACAGATAGTCAAGCTATCAACGTAGACAGAACGTCGACCAACTGATAGACTATAGTCGATCAGCCGATAGACGATAGTCGAGCGACGTTCGACTATAGTCGAACGAAAAACTACTTAACCAAATATTCATCTGGAAAAGCAATTCTACACAACTAGAGAATCTAACCTATCAACGAACCTTTGACCATAGATAAAACTTGGGTCAAGAGACAGAAAGAGAGGACTGAACTCAAATCAAAACCTAGGGTACCAACAATCTCCCCCTATTTGAGTTAAGTCTCTCAACAAATAAAACAAACAACACTAATTACAGAAAGTAAATAAAATGCATAAAGGGAAATAACTAAGCAGATATCATCAATCAATCAGATAAAAATTAACTGTCAATCAATGACTAATTTAAGGTGCTTTAGAGTTAGATTCAGGATTAGAAGAACTGGAAACAAAAGTAATTTTCCTTGTAGGGTCTAGAGCTTCTTTCTTCGATTGCTTCAAATCTTGTTCTCCAATAATTTTCAATTCAGTTGTCCTTGGGACCACTGCCTCTGGATGCTTTTCCACATATTTTGAAGGATCAAACATCTCAGGTCTAACCTGGAACATTTCGAGCTCCTTCTTTCTGAATTTAGACATAGTAGTCAATCCGGCAGTGTCCTTTCCTTCTTCTTTAGCTTTCCTGATTAGCTTTTACCTTGGAAACTTTGAGAACTTTTCCTTTGAGCAGGCTGGGATGGATTTGATCATTCAGATTGAGAGGCAGATTTAGAAGATAGATTTCCTGAGGCTCCTGCACTGGGAGGTGGAGGAGGAGGACCTCTGGAATTCCATCTAGGAGCAGGAGGGTCATAACTCTTAGCCTTTTTCCTTTGCTTTTGTTGATTTTTAGAAAACCACATCCAATGCTGGAATTCTTTTGACTTGGGATCAATCCCTTTCAGTATATAATATGGTGTATCATTATCTGGATTTGCAGGAGGAGGAGCTACAACCTTTCTTTTCTTTTTAGCAATCCTTTTTCTCTTAGAATCAGCAGATTCATCAGAATCAATTTCTTCTTCAGAATTTGAAGAGATAGGCATATCATAGGGATCAATAGCCTCTTTTAAAGCTCTTTCTTTTTCCTTTATTGCAGCTTTTTCCATTTCTTCCTCCTTGGCATCCTGTGCCAGGAGAGTATCTAAGTCCAATCCTGGGGAATCATCCCATACAGTAGATTTTTCAATTTGACTTTCAGGATCCATTTCTTGAAGCTCAGGAACTATCGTGGGGACCAGTTCAATTTGCACTGCTTGCTCAGAAGCCTCAGAAGCTAGAACAGCTACTTCTGGTTCAGGTTGAACTTCAGAAGCAGGTTCACTTACTGGCTCTACAACCACTTGAACATCAGGAGCAGATACAGGTTCAGGCTCTATAGCATCTAAAATCTCTAGAGCAGGTTTAGGTTCAGGTTCTGGCTCTTGGACAACAACTACTTCTTCCATTATATCTGTAGGATTAGGAATAAAATCTTGCTAATTGACATCTAGTCATCCCTTCCAGATATTCCCATACGAGCATATCAATTAAGTAATCTACAAATTGAGAAAGAGACGACATACCTTCAGGAAATTCTTCAGGGTTTCCTAACTCCCATAAATCATCTAGAAAGTAGGTGATTATTCCTTCTAGGTACTGGGCAACTAAGGGAGTTGAGGATTCTTCTAAGTAAACTTTTACTACAAACTCTGTCAACATGATTGCATCAGATATTTCCTTTTCAGATGGAGGAGGAGGAGGAGCTTAAACTTCTGCTACTTTCTCTGTTGTTGCAAGATGAACTGCTGGAGGGGAGGCCAAAGGCTGCTCTGCGATATCTTCATCAAGCATCTCCCCCTGCCTGATTTCAGTAGAAACTGAAACCAGGCCCCTAAAAGAAGAGGGCTCAGCAGACTTTGAGAGTGCCTGAATAGCAGCAGTCAAAGCAGATATGGAAGAAACAAGGGGAGCAATTGCCTCATCAATCATAATTTTGATTGAGGGGGTAATTAACTCCATAATGCTAGCAATAAATGCTGGAGATATAACAAAAGAAGAAGAAGAAGATGATGATGATGGAATTTCTGAGGGTGGAAGAACAGCAGGGGTGATATGTGTAATATGAGCTGGAGAATGTGCAGGAGATGGAGCTGGAGAATGATGTGGAGATGCATGGGTGGATGCAGGGTGATCAACATGTTCTGAAGATAGAATTGGAGAGTGAGGAGGAGTTAGAATTGGAGAAGGAACTGGAGAAGAAATATCAGAAGCCAACAAATCAAAGCTGGGTTGAGAAATCCCAGCAAGATCAGTCGGGAGAGAAGATGCAGGAGGAGAGGCAGAATGTCGTACTTCAGTTGAAGTTGAAGGAACTTCAACTGCAGTAGACAGCAAAGCTGAGGAAGAAGATGGAAGAGAGATATCAGCTGAGCCAGCTGCTAATAGAGGGGAGTGACTGCGACAGTCCTGATGCTCTCAAATATAACTGGAGCAACCCCTGCGGGAGCGGGCTTCAGGAATGTCCTTTTCCACTTTGAGAATAATGAAGGATCCATCTTCTTACTCGCGTTGATGGAGGTGGCGGCAGACACAAGCAAATGGGGGTATTTCTCCTTCAGAAAAATACCAACAACCCTTCCTAGAGTAACTTCTTTCTTTCCATTCTTTTTCCTTATTAAATCAAACATAACGCCAGCCCAGTTTATCTGCTTCTTATTAACAATTGCACACATTAGTGCAAATTGTTGTCTGGTGATATTATCATGGGCTGAGTGCTTTCCTAGTAGCACTTTTCCAACTATTTCTGCAAGAAACTTGATCTTAAACGGGAAATTTACCTTGAGCAGCTTGGAGGGGATGCCTTCGGCATGTCCCAGCTCAGTTAACATTCTTTCGAATTCAGGAGCATCTTGCTCATACTCTTCTTCACCATTAATTAAACCAAAAATTTCAGTTAGAACAGCGAGAGTCAAAATTACCTCTTCTCCGCTGATTGTGCCGGTCATCGAATCATCAGTCGACGATGAAGTGAAAGCCCATTCCTTGATTTCCTGAGTGTTTATCTTTACTCTGTAAGACATGAGTCTCTCTAGGCCTTGATCTCTGCACAGATTTAGAATTTCTACTATCCCTGGTTCGCAACTGCTGAAGGCGTCGAAATCAACGCTGAATCTGGCGTCAAACTTTACCACTGCAAGAAGCGCTGGAGCAATCGCCATTGAAAATGCCCTAGAAGTCGAGGGAGAGATGGCGAGGATGGAGCGCAAGACAGAGAGCAAGACAAAGAGCAAGCGGGAAGACGGAATGCGAAAAGACGCTCTCCGTCGACGATAAAAACAACTATCTTTTAACCTAGGTCGACTATCGGCTTTATATTAAAACAGTGATCGTCGATCTATTTAAAAGATATTGGAGACGATAGTCGAACGGTCGTTCGACGATCGGTCCTGAAGTAGAGTAGTCGATCAATCGTTCGACTATTTCTGTCTTCACAAACATCAAGCTGTCGTCAACCATAGATCGGCGATGAGCTCAACCTGTTCGACGATCTTCAAACTCCGGTCGACGATCTTCAAGCAGATAAGCCATCATTAACCATAGGTCGACGATAGGCTTGATCTGTTCGACGATCTTCGAGCATCGTTCGACGATCTTCAAGCAGGTTTCAACACGGCAGATAGTCACACTTAGTCTCGTCCATTAATCATGCCTAGTTGAACTAAAAAGAACAGATGCTTCTGTTCATCTAAGGGCTTGGTGAATATATCACCTCTCTGAAGGTCTGTGGATATGAAATCAAGGCTAATCTTGTTCTTTTCCACACAATCTCTCAGGAAATGGTGTCTAATCTCAATGTGCTTCGTTCTAGAGTGGTGCACTGGATTTTGTGCAATGGAGATAACACTTGTACTGTCACACATGATTTTAGTGTTCTTGTGTGAGTACCCATAATCCAAAAGCTGATTTTGTATCCACAGGATCTGTGAACAACAACTTCCAGCTACTATATATTCAGCTTCTGCAGTTGAAGTTGATACAGAGGCCTGCTTCTTACAGAACCAAGAGACCAATCTCTCTCCCAGGAACTGACAAGATCCTGAGGTACTTTTCCTGTCAACACGACAACCAGCATAATCAGAATCAGAATATCCAATTAATTCAAATTCTGACTCAGCTGGGTACCAAAGTCTTAGATTTGGACATCCCTTCAGGTATCTCAAAATTCTCTTGAGAAGAATCAGATGAGATTCCTTGGGGTTGGCCTGGAATCTAGCACAAAGGCATGTAGAAAACATTATGTCTGGCCTACTTGCAGTTAAATACAATAGGGAACCAACAATGGCCCTATAATTCTTTTGATCTACAGGCTTTCCCTGATCATCAGAATCAATAATTACATTAGTAGCCATAGGTGTATGCATTGCTGAAACATCTGCCATCCCAAACTTCTTTACCAATTCCTTGGCATATTTGGATTGGGATATGAAGATGCCATCAACATCTTGCTCTACTTGGAGACCAAGAAAGTAAGACAGCTCACCCATACTACTCATCTCAAACTTGGAATGCATCAAGTTAGAAAACTTTTTGCACAGTTTGGGATCAGTGGAACCAAAAATAATGTCATCTACATACACCTGAACTAATAGGATTGTGTCCTTGTGGTGCTTGACAAAGAGGGTTCTATCAACTACTCACCTAGTAAAGTTGTGCTCTAATAGGAAACTAGCTAAAGTCTCATACCAGGCTCTGGGAGCTTGCTTTAGTCCATAAAGAGCTTTCTGCAACTTGAAAACATGTGAGGGCTGTGTTGAAGAAACAAAACTGGGTGGCTGTTCAACAAAAACCTCTTCCTTTAGCTCACCATTAAGAAAAGCACTTTTGACATCCATTTGAAAAACCTTAAACTTCATGTAGGCTGCATAGGCTAAGAAGATCCTTATTGCCTCTAGCCTTGCAACAGGAGCAAAGGTTTGGTCATAATCTATACCTTCCTCCTGTCTGTAGCCCTGAGCTACAAGCCTAGCTTTATTCCTTACAATGATGCCATTTGCATCCAACTTGTTTCTATACACCCACTTGGTGCCTATGATCAGTTGGACTTTAGGTCTTGGAACCAAAATGCAAACTTTACATCTCTCAAACTGATTGAGTTCCTCTTGCATAGCAATGATCCAGTGGGGATCTAGCACTGCATCTTTAATGGTGAGGGGCTCAATCTGTGAGAGGAAACAAGCATGCATCACATCCTGTCTTAATTGATGTCTTGTTTGAACACCAGCTGATATGTCTCCTATCACTTGAGATGTAGGGTGATCTCTAAGTGTGACAACATCAGCAGGTGGGATGTGATCTTCAGTAACAGTTGGGATTAATTCCTCAGGAGGAATTTGATCTATTGTTGGTGGAACAATAACAGCTTCAGCAATGTCTTCATCATTGTCTGATTCAGTGATATGAAGAGTTGAAAGATGGAGGATATCTTGAGTGACATCTTTGGAAGAATCTTGTACCTGTAATGAACTTGAGGAAGGAGAATTTTCCTTTTCCTTGTAAAACATTTGGGATTCATCAAAGGACACATGGACAGACTCTTGAATTTTAGAAGATGATTTATTAAATACCCTATAAGCTTTGCTTACTTGGGAATATCCTAGAAAAATTCCCATTGAAGCCTTTGCTTCAAACTTTCTAAGATATTCTTTATTATTATTATGAATATAAACTACACAGCCAAAAACTCTAAAATAGTTTATTTTAGGTTTCTTTCCTTTAAGTAACTCATAAGGAGTTTTACACTTAAGCTTGTGTATCAGACTTCTATTCAAGACATAGTTGGCTGTACTAACAGCTTCTGCCCAATAGGAAAGAGGCATATTAGCATCTGCCAACAATGTGCCAGAAGCTTCAATTAGTGTTCTGTTCTTCCTTTCAACTACCCCATTTTGTTGGGGAGTTCTAGGAGCTGAGAAGCTATGTTTGATACCTTCTCTCTCACAGAATTCTTGCATGAGAAGAGAGTCAAACTCAGTACCATGATCACTTCTAATCAAGGCCACATGAGTAGAGTACTCAGTCTGCACACATAATAGAAAGTCTGTAAGGGCTTTGAAGTTATCAGCCTTAGTTCTCAAAAAGAACACCCAAGTGAATCTAGAGAAGTCATCTACAATGACTAGGGTGTAATACTTCCCTCCTAAACTCTGTACATTTATTGGGCCAAATAGGTCGAAATGTAATAAATACAGGATTCTAGGAGAATCACTTTTATTTACTGATTTAAAAGAATTCTTGGTTTGCTTGCCTAGTTGACAAGCCTTGCATAGGCTATCCTTCTTGTAGGGGCAAGAAGGTAAACCTCTAACAAGGTTGTGTTTAGATAACCTAGATATATTCTTGAGGTTAACATGGCTAAGCCTTTATGTCATAAGGTATTATTATTAGTTACTTCATTAAACGGGCAGATTTCAGAATCAGTTGAAATAAAATCTATTAAATAGATGTTACCTTGTCTAATGCCTACCAATACAACACTATTATTTAAAGTAATATTACAGAGAGAGTTATAGAATGATACCTGGTATCCAGCATCACATAATTGACTTACTGAAATTAGATTGTGCTTCAGTCCAGTCACATAAGCAACTCTCTTGAAAGTAACAGCTCCAATTGTCATCCTGCCATAGCCTTCAGTTTGACCACAGCTTGAATCTCCAAAGATTACCTTTGGGCCAAGCTTTGCTTTAAACTTTGACAGATGTTCTTTGTTTCCTGTCATGTGCTTGGAGCAACCACTATCCAAATACCACTTATTTTGAGTGATAGGATAGGTCTTCACCTGCAATTAAAACAATTTAAACATTGTGGACCCAGGTAACCTTGGGTCCCTTGTTTTTCACATAAGAAAAACTGGAAATAAAAGAGTAAGCAGGCTGAGGGTGATAACCTAATGGGTAAGATCTCCTAGGTGGGATTCTCCATGCAGATGATGGGTCAATGAACCTAGGGTTTCTATTCATATTCGGGTTTTTAAGGTTCTGGGTGTAATTTTGAAATTCATATTGGAAACGTCGACCAGCGTTCGATGATGGCTGCTCAGATCGTCGATCTCCGTTCGACCACTGAGCTTGCGATCGTCGATCGACGTTCGACGATATATGCTCAGATCGTCGAGCTTTGTTTGACCACTGAGCCTGAGATCGTCGAGCAGCGTTCGACGTTTTTTGTAATTCTTTAAATTTCTGTTTTCTTTTCTCTCTTTTAGCTTTATTTAAAGCTCTATTTACTTGATTGACTTGCTTAGTGTTCTTTATCCCATCAGCTGAGATAAAGTTCACTGGAGTTGAAAGTTGGTTTTTAAGAATGATTGGGGGCTCACTAGAAGATGCTCCTAAGCCTAATTTGTTATTGCCTGTCCTGGTGTTAGACATGCTGGTTATTTCAAGCAACTTAAGGCTTCTACCATTTAGAGACTCTTCTAACCTTTTGGATTTAGCTAACTCATTCTTAAAAAATTTAATTTCTTCACTAGAATTAGTGAGATCTTCCTTTAACTTAATGTTTTCAATAGATGTGATTTCTGATTCAGCTAGCCTATGTCTAAGTTCTTTAATCTCTTTTTCAGAACTAATTAAATCTAAACATATGGATTTAAATTCTAATTTAAATTCTGCAGAAGTAAAATCATAAGAAGATAGTACCTCATCTTCTGTTGGCATTTCTTCATCTGAATCTGAAATCTCTGCAGCTGAGTGATTGCTGCAGACATCAATTGCCATTAGGCAAACTTCCTTTGCCTTCTTTTCTTCTTCATCCTCACTGGAGTTTGAGGAAGAGGATTCCTCATCAGAATCACTCCAGGTTTCAGTGACAAAGCCTCTCTCTTCTTTTTATTCTTGTAGGAGGATGGCTTGGAGTGCTTCCTGTGCTGATCTTTATCTTTCCTCTTTTCTTTATTCTTTTCCTCTGGACAATCTGGAAGGATATGTCCAGGCTTCTTGCAACCATAGCAGATAATTTCTTTAGAAGGGGTGCGATCATACCTTGGCTTTTCTTCATACTTTGAAGACTTCTTTCTGAATTCCTTCATTCCCATCTTGAGAAACATTTTGGCAAATAATGCCATCAGTTCCTCATTTGACTGGCTTCCTTCAGAAGTGTCAGCAGCTTTAAGAGCAAGAGTTTGCTCTTTTCTTGTAGGAGTTTGTGTCTTTGCTTCAGCTTCAGCTTCCCTGGACTTCAGCACTTGCTCAAAAGACTTGAGCTTGCCGAGAAGGGCTTCTGTTGAGATTTCATTTGTGCTTCTGGCCTCCTTGATAGGCCAGATCCTCAGATCCCATGTGCTAGGGAAGCACATAAGAATCTTTTCATTGACCTCTGTCAATGAAATGTCCTTATCAAGGGTCCTCAGCTCATTGATGATTGAGCTGAGCCTTGTGTACATGTCTTCAACTGATTCAGCATCAGTTTTCTTGAAATTCTCATATTGTGAGATAAGGTTGGACCTCCTGTCCTTCCTTTCATCAGCTGAACCAGCTACAATCTGGTTCAATGTATCCCACATAGCTTTTGCTGAGGAGCAGTCAGCAACTTTCTGGAATACTTCATCAGACATTGTCTGAGCCAGAATGTTCATTTCCTTGGCATCTGCTATCTTTGCCTTTTTGTACTCATCATTGTAGTCTGGAGGAGGCACTGCACTCATATCAGATGATGAGGCAGTAGCAGCAGCAGGTGCTCTTGGTGGTCCTGACAAAATAGAAGCAAAAATACTTTCACCAATAGAATTCATATATAATTTGATCCTTGCCTTCCAGATGCCAAACTTAGCCAAGTTGCATGCTGGAGGTCTGGTGCTAGAATAATCCTTGGACTGGGCCATGATAGTGAAAGTGAATATCTATAAACTTTGGTATCTATCAGGATCTTGTGACTTAGGTGTTAGCCTATTCAGTCAGTCAACCTCCCTCTGATACCAATTGAAAGAGAAGGGATAGATACTACTCTAGAGGGGGGGGGGGGGGGTGAATAGAGTAATCAAAAATTGCACTTAGCAAAGTTGACTTTCTACTCAACTCCCTTGGTGTTAAATGCGGAAAGAAAGTTATAGATATTTAAGATTAAACCTTAGAGCCTAACACAAGTGTTGTGCACAAACTAAAGCTATCTATAATTACAGTTTAGCTTTGGATCCTATCCAGCAACTAGCAAACCTAGTTAAGATCTAATCACAGCCACAATGCAAGTAATTAAACAAGGCAATCCAAACGACACAAGGAATTTATAGTGGTTCCCCAAACAACTTGGGTACGTCCACTCTTCTACCAACAAGGTAGGAATCCACTCAGGTTTTTGATCAGGTGCCCTGCCACCAACAAGATCTGCTTCAGGTAGATCAAGAGACCCTTTAGACTTTTGATCAGGTGTCTAAAAACCAAACACAGGTTTTTGATCAGGTGGCCTGCTACCAAGGGATACTTTTGAAGGGAGTAATAACCCTGTACGGGAGGGGGAAAGGAGGTTAAGGTGTCTTCTCTATTTTACAATAGATTAGAGAAGCACAATAACTTGCACTGAGCTAGACAGCTCTAAAAGAATCAAGGCTCCCCCCTGGCTCAAAGAACGTCCAGGTGAAGTCTTGCTTCAGTGCAGAAACACTTCAGTAAATACTGAAGGAAGAACTACAAGAAGATATAAAATAAGAAATGAAAATCTTCTAGCAGCTATCTTCTTCTTCTTCTTCAAAAGATCTCTGAGTCAGAACTTTCAGGAACAGGAGAACTCAGGTTGAAGAAGAGCAGAAGAGCTAACACTTCTCAATTGAGTGAAGATTGCTGAGAGCAGTTAAACTTGTTCTTGCTGTAAGCTTGCTGAATGAATATGATCTAAGAACTAGTTGATCTCTTTTCTATGTGGACTAGTTGATTTCTTCTTCAAAGAAGTCTTTATATATCAGCAGCAGCAACGGCTCTAACTGAGTTTGAATCTTGTCTTTTTCTGAACTCTGCAAGCTGGGCTGTAAAAAGCATAAAGCAAAAACAAACTACAGCAGGCAGATATCCTATAAAAGGATAAAGCTTTCTAAGAAGCTGCAAATACTTCTGATGAAATAATATAAGAGAAAGTCACATCAGAAAGAACTCTTTACGGCCAATGAAGACTTTTTGAGTCTAACGGCTATAAAGGACAGCCTGGCAGATAAAGCAGATTGCATATCTCAGCTATAAGACAAACAACTTTGTCAGAAAAGATTAGCTCATGCATATAGAATAGAACTGATATTGCACGGAAATAATGTCACAAATTATTCAGATAATCTTTTATAAAATATGCCAGAATAGATATGAAATTAGTCATATCATAGAAGATGACAAACTAAATAAGAGCATACAGCAAAACGTCGAACGACCCTCAGAGATCGTCGAACGGTGCACGGAGATCGTCGACCTATCGGACAGATAGTCGAACGATCCAGATAGTCGAACTATCAAAGAAGATAGTCGAACTACCAAACAAAAACAGATAGTCGACCTATCAAGCAGATAGTCGACCTATCACAGAAAACAGATAGTCGACCTATCAACAGATAGTCGGGCTATCAAAATAAAACAGATAGTCGATCTATCAACAGATAGTCGAACTATCAGATAGTTGAACTATCCAAGCAGATAGTCGAACTATCAAGGCAACATAGATAGTCGACCTATCAACAGATAGTCGAACTATCAAAGCGACACAGATAGTCGACCTATCAACAGATAGTCGAACTATCAAAGCAACACAGATAGTCGATCTATCGACAGATAGTCGAACTATCAAAACAAGCAGATAGTCGACCTATCAACAGATAGTCGAACTAGCAAGACAAACAGATAGTCGATCTATCAACGCAGACAAAACGTCGACCAACTGATAGACGATAGTCGATCAGCCGATAGACGATAGTCGATCGACGTTCGACTATAGTCGAACGAAAAACTACTTAACCAAATATTCATCTGGAAAAGCAATTCTACACAACTAGAGAATCTAACCTATCAACTAACCTTTGACCATAGATAAAACTTGGGTCAAGAGACAGAAAGAGAGGACTGAACTCAAATCAAAACCTAGGGTACCAACACAAGATGTTCAAGTATACAAAGAAACTGTTCTGGTGCCAGGTTTTAAGAAAGACATAGCATTATATGTGGAAAAATGTCAGATGTGTGCCTTGGTAATGGCCGAGTGCCAGAAGCCTGACAGATTCCTGAAGTCCGCAACTATACCATAGTGGAAATTTGATGATATTTCCATGGATTTCGTGCATGACTTACCGAGATCGCACAAGTGGAATGACACCATTTGGGTGGTCGTTGATCGTTTAATGAAGGTGTCACACTTCATACACAATAGGAAGGATGATTCAATTGAAAAGTTGGTGAAGCTTTATGTGGATAGCATAATCCGTTTGCACGGCATACCATGGAGCATCATTAGTGACCATGATGGTTAGTTCACATACAACGATCAGACGCTCATTCATCAGTTGTTGGGTAATAAGTTGAACTTCAGCACGACTTTTCATCCACAGACAGATGGTCAGACTAAAAGGGTGAACAGGACAATGGAAGATATGCTTCGTATGCGTGCTTTGAATTTTGGGAAATGGTGAGAGAACTAACATTTATGATTGAGTTCACCTGTAATAACAGCTACCAAGCCAGCATTCAGATGGCACCTTTTGAGGCTTTATACGGAAGGAGGTGTCGTACTCTATTAGGAGAATTGAAGCTGTACAAGCGAAGGAACATTGAAGATGCTACTTTAACGGTACAGTTGATTCGAGAATGGCTGTTGATTGCTCAAGATAGGCAGGCCAAGAACAATAATGCCAAGCATCAGAACGTACAGTTTTTGGTTGGATATTAGGTATACCTCAAGACGAAACCGTTTAAAGGCGTATCAAGGATTCAACGCTTAAAGATGCTTAGTCCGAGGTAAGTTGAGCCTTTTAAGATCTAGAAGCGTATTGGTGACCCCGCCTATCGTTTGGCTCCTTCGGTGGAGTTGAGCGGTTTGCATGATGGATTTCACATCTCAGTGCTGCGGAAGGCTATTCAAGAGCCTATTCAAGTGATTGCTGCGAATCAAGTGCCGATCGACATTGGGTTGATGACGAAGGTCAAGCCCATTCAGATTGAGGACGTAGAGGTCAAGCAATTGTGGAAAAAATCTATTAAAATGATCAAGAACCTTTGGGACAACTGTGGCCGATAAGAGCTGTCTTGGGAGCGCGAGGAAACTATGAGGGAGGAGTTCCCTGAGCTTTTTCGCTGAGATAATAAGTTGCACTGTTTTCTTATTGTATTTTCCTGTAACGTAAAATTTTAGGATGAAATTTCTTTAAGTGTGGGAGATTTGTAACGCTCCAAATTCCTTAAGGCGGGAAATAGTTCTCTGAAGGTTACCGCCCGACGATAGATAGTTTTAGCGTTGCGGTAGCTGGGGAATTAATCTGGCAGAGCTCTCAGGAAGCTATCACCCGGCGATATTGATACCACCAGTGATAGCTAGGTCAATTTAATTGACGAGGCTCTCGGGATCCTACTACGCGACAATAGTCGATAGCGCGCGACGATAGCATTGTTGTCTTGTCGTAACTAACAATGGCTAACGCACTGCGTTAACATCCTATCACGAAGATATACTGGTACAGTAACGACATGTCCATGTTGCGACCTGTGGTTGGCTGGACTAGGCAAGTGAACTCAAAATGAGGAGGTACCCCGCGGTGGTAGCTAGTTACCGCGTGGCGGTAGCACGGTAGATATTGCTGATTCGGCCATTTTCACTTCATTTCTTTTAGAGTTGTGGACATGGACTAGATTTTCATGGACGAAGAGCAGAAGTGTCGGAAGAGAGACTACGTCGCAATTTGGGATTCAGAGCTCAATTTACAAGATGAGTCCGGATCTATGGAGGCAAGATTGTTGTGGTCGCATTCGTCCATCTAGAATCTTTGGCATGGAAACAAAGAGAGCGCAAAGGGTAATAATTCTCTACTTGGACATGTGAATTCCTCTTCCTTTTGCATAGGAAACCCTCTCCCACAAGTGTGCGGTTAGTGTGAGGCTTTCCTTCTTTTAGATATGGTATATCCCTGTAATTTTGCATTTAGAGTTCGGAATCGAAGTACGAACCTAAGCATGGTGCTTGAAGCCCATCTTGACAGGTTGGTATGGATTTGTGATGTTTTTCATATTCTTGTTTTACCGTAGAAGACTCCGTGCTTTATGATTTTCGGGTTTCTACGCGATAGATTACAGCAGGGAACTTTACGAACTAACTCGAAGTATCACCTGGAAATCTGGGCATAATCGCATTTCTGCTAGGTACCGCGCGACGGTAGTGTTACCACCGGCGGTAGCTCCATGAGAGAGCTGTTGTGAGACCTTTCTCGTCTAGACCTGAGGGCCAGTATTGTGGGGCTGAGTGCTTGGAGAGCCATGTTTGGTGGCCTGAGAGCCAGCCAGTTAATATAACGCAGTTATGTGTGTTGGAATGGGAAACGGGAGGTCGACTCGCATCGTAGCTTGCTGTGGCCGGTGATTTGAGAACCGGGATATGACCGAACTGTACCCAGTAGTTATGTCGATCTACCTATTTGTAGTGTTTCCTGTCATAGCCGTAGTTATGAGTCTTAGGCCTTGAGCCGGAAAGACTACCTAATGATCATGTATGTTGGTCGTCACTATGTACGGTGGTAGGACCCTGTTTTTCTTTCCGGTACATCAAGAAAGTTCCCTGAGTGCATGGGGCGTGTGGTCGTAGCACTAGCATCTGTGGTGAAGTGTGCTTATATTTCACTTTCATAGCCATGTTCAGTTTTGTTAAGGCCATGCAGGGAAGGAGCACCACCGCCATTGGTTAGGGGTGGGGTCCTTATAATTTGGTTAGCCTTAGCTGACCAATGCTTTATTTTGACACTATTCAGTGGATTGTTCTTATGCAGGAATAGGTGAGCCAATTGGCAAGTAGCGGGCTGAAGCCTTGTTGCTGTGCTTTCCCATGAAGGCCAAAGTGAAGTGTTTTCCTTTACTACTTTCATGTGTGGCTGGCCTACATTCGGAAGTTTGTAAAACACTTTTTGTTTAAGTAAACAGTTGTAAGGCCATAAGGCCGAGACTCTTTGTCTATTCTTACTTTCATTCCTATTTTTGGCTATTGTGTGCATTCATGTTTTGTGATGGGTTCTTCCAACTTATTTAAACACTTTCGCTAGAATTGTAATGACCCGGGTTTAGGCCCATAGCCGCCCCACGACATTGTTCAAGGGTAGCAGCCTATGCCACCCAAACCCCTCTTCGACCTATTTCTCAACATGACGGGCTTTTGAGAATTTCAGGTTTTGAAACCATCACCTCCTTAACAAGGCACCATCAACAACCCTTATCACCAACTGAGCTGCATGTAACGACCCGGCTTTAGGCCCTTTAAACCGCCCCACGGAATAGTTCAAGGGCTACAGCCCGTGACACCCAAACCCCTCTTCGACATGTTTCTCTACATGGTGGGTTTTTGGGAATGCCAAGTTTCGAACCCAACACCTCCTTAACAAGGCACCATCAACAACCCTCATCACCAACGAAGCTCAGTTTGTGAGGAGCTCTAGTAAATGAGAGTGTTATCAAGGTTATGGGTTCAAGACTCCATGGAAACAACCTTCTGCTGCTGACAAATAGGCACGGAGATTTGTATTGGGGTGTATGTCCTGCAGGCCTTGCTAACTACGCCGTGGGGCGGTCTAAAGGGCCTAAAGACAGGTCTTTATAATGCTCTGTGTTAGGATTCAAAATTTTATTACAGTAATTTGGTATTAATATATAACTTCACTGACTGCCAGGGGAATATGGCATTGGTCCCCGATCGAACCTTCTGTTATATTCCATGTGATGGATGGTGTGGTATTACAGCGACCATGATAGGCTCATTTATGCATTGGTAGTGAGACAACATGCTTGATCATTTCCAGATCACCATGGTAGCACCAACATATACATGAGTGTATATGATGCATGCTCTAAGTTCATTATACATAGGTTGTCTATTGCTCTTTGATTAGACAGGTAGTCAGAGTCGTAATAATAGTTGAACTCAAGACAGGTTACTGACAAAGAAAAAAACTGGCAAAGTACAGAAGCGTTGTGTGAAGGCAGTTTACTTATTGCCAAGAGGCTAAAAGCGTTGACAGAACCTCAAGCAGATAAGCGTCAGAGTTATTGACCATAAATCTGTCTAAGTACAGAAGCATTGAGTGAAGGCAGTTCATTCAACGCCAACTCAACTTGATTTCAATTCAAGTATAGAAGCATTGAGTGAAGATATGCCACTCACCGCCTCATAAAGAAGATAGTCCAAGTCTAGAAGCATTTTGTTTTGAAGCTGCACTCAACGCCTTTATGCAGAGAAATTTCAACTAAGTCCAGAAGCGTTGAGTGATGAAGGATCAATCAAAGCCTTAACAGTTATACTGTAAATGTCAAAAGCATTGAGTGCCTAAGGTTCACTCGACACCTTAAGATGCAGAATTCTTCTAAGTGTTTCTGCGTTGAGTGATATGGATTCACTCAATGCCTATGTAGATTATCTGGAATTTACCAAGTCCACAAGCGTTGAGTCATGCTTACGTCATCAGTAATTCAAATGTTGCGGGAATTGCGTGCTTGATGAAAAAAGGTGTTGTATGCCTTTAGTACAACTGTAAATGCAAAAGACAGGTTGTAGTTGCCATTTCTGGCCATTCCATACTACGCAAAGATACGTTGGATGGATATCGATAATAGGAGAGTTTCAAGAAATAAGCAAAAAGAGCTTTTTGGCCATCTTCTTCCCAGAGAGAAAAAGGTTGAAGAAGTTTTCTAGGAAATAATTCTTACAGCAAGTCTGTGACCCATATATAGATTTTGGCTGCTAAAGAAATCATGAACTGAAGAATAATTCTATCTTCAATAGAAAGATCAAAAATCTCATTTTCTGAGTAAGAAGAAGAAACAAGGCAAACTTAAATGTTGATTTTCATCTTCAAGTCCACTGCAATCTACTCGACTACATCAAAGGCTTGATGGGTTAGTACTCTGCATTTATCTTCTCAACACGAGCTTAACTCCTGAAGATCTAAATTCGCTGTGTTGTGATGAATTTAGGGCCCAGTTTACTCAGTCTAGGAAGAAGGATAAGAGGAAACTTTATCTAGAGTCAATCATCAACAAAACCTTACTCTTTCTGAAGGATCAGACTTGATCTGAATTGTATGCCAAGATTATTAAGGCTGAGAATTAAGATTCAGTGTGAATCGTAGTAGGTAGGGCTTGTGTGCCTAAGGTATGATCTTATTCAGATCTGAGCTATAAGAGATAATATCTCCGAGTTGTAGGGATTTTCATTAAATCTGAGGTAGATGATAAATAGCATCACTGAGTTGTAGGAGTGTAGCTCACTCTGAGTTGAAGGGATGTGGCCTGAAGTAGGACTTGAAGGAAGTCTGGGAGATCCTGAGGAATCTGTGTTGTAAGTTCTTTGAGCTGAGTTTGGAGAAGATTGCCTTTACCAACACACTGTAAGAAAGATTGGAGGGACAGTGGATGTACTCATACCTTGGGGAACCACTATAAATGCTGGTGTACTATTATTATTCTTGAAAGCTAACATAAAATCAATCACATAACTCACCAAAGACAAAAAGTAGTCTTAAAGACATAAAAACCTATTCACCCACACCCCTCTAGGTATATAACTACTCTTGAAATAAATACTTTCAAGTAGTATCAAAACGAGGTTATTCAAAAAGGACATAATAGTATGAATAGATCCCCAAGAGTAGCTGAAGATTTACTTTATGGGTTCTAGTTAGAACCATAAGGAGTTGAGCTCCATGAAGCTCCTAATCTGCAGAAAAAAAAATTTTGGAATTTGGAAAGAAAGGGTTACACTATTCATGGAAGCCTCAGACCAAAGGATCTTCATTACAGTCCAAGAAGGACCCTTCATTACCATGAAGATCTCAGTCTTGGATGCCAATGTCCAGAATCCAAAGAAGTATACTGAAATGAATAAGGATGAAGTCATTTTGGCAACAATGTATAAGAGGGCACAAAACATCATTGTCAATGCTATAGATGACTCCACCTTCCAAAACCCTATCCATTCACAAGACAGCCAAAGAAATATAGGACTCTGTCATTGTATACATAGAAGGGATAGAGGAGGTGAGGGATGATAGAAAATCCCTCCTGAATCAACAGTATGAACCATTCAAAAAAGGAAAGAAGGATTCCATAGTTGAATGCTATGAGAAGTTCTTCAAAATAGTTAACAGTCTGATCACCTATGGCACATAGTTCACTAATTATGAGTTGAATGATAAGTTCTGAAGATCCCTAAACAAGGAATGAGATATCAAGATCTGTGCCAATTAGAGAAGTTGACAACTTGGCCAACACATTGCCCTAGAATATGTTTGGGAAGCTGCTATCCCATGAGATACAGCGAAACTCTATGAATGCTGAAGAGGATGCTACCAGATCTCTCAGCAAAGAGAAGAATGTGGCCTTTAGAGCTGAAGACACAAGAAGAACTATGGCCTTTAGAGCTGAATCCATAAGAAGAAATAGGTAAAAGACTCCTTCTTCATAAAGGAGAGCTGCAGAGTCAGAGACCTCAGATCCCAGCTCCTCTGGGAACTAACTACGTGATGGAGATCTAACATTGTTCTCAAAATAGTTCAATAAGATGCTGAGCAGTAAGAGACAATAAAAGAACAATGTCTCTTCATTCTCTACCTCAAAAAAGGCATACTCTAGCAAGGACAAATCAAGAAATGACCCCTCTAGGGAAAGGTATGACTCCAAGTGGACATGTCATTGCTCACTGTCTAATTAAGAGGAAGGAGCACATGAAGTCTGAAGGCAAAAAGCATAACAAAGACAGGAAGGCTGAAAAGAGCTTCCTGGCTAAGAAGAAAGTCAGCCTATCAGACAGTGATTTTGAGTCTTTAGAATTAGATTTAGAGGAGGCCTACATTGGTCTCATGACTATTGAAGAATAGGCTTAACATCCTACTACCCCTTCTAGAATAAGGGGCCCACTTTTCTTTGTTGATAGTGACTGTGAAGAGGATGAGGAGTTCAGTCTCATGGCTATATAAGAAGACAATCAGGACAATCCAACTCCTGATGAGGTACATTCTATCCCTAGCTCCGCCTCTATCTATGAGTCTGGCTCAGACTTTGAAGCATCCACTTCCTCCATTACGGATGATAGATCGGATTCTGAATATGATGTTAATCAATTGATTTATAAGTATGGTGCAATTATGGATGCTATGAAGAAGAGAAAAAGCCTTTTCAAGAGAAACGTTGAGGTGATTGCCTCCCTATAGCAACCTGCTTCCCTGTAGTTTGAGTCAACACCCTTGCTAACTCAGATGAGGAGAGAAGTTAGCCAACTGAAGAAAATCTCAATTATCCAAATTATGACTATTAGACAGAAGAACACGATCATTTTGGATCTTGAAGAGAAGCTCCTCAAGGAGAGGAAGATTGTGGCTTAACTCTCAAAGCCCAAAACTATGCTGCCACTGATTGACTCATTCAACTCTCAAAAGTATTAGAGAGGTTCGAGGTTCAAGTGGAACTCTAGAGCTGCCTATTATAAAGGGAAAGGGAAAGCTCTTGTAGTGCCTCAAACCACCTTTCACAAGGTAATCCTCCATTCCAACAGATATAACCAGGATAGTATGTATGGTCACTAGAAGAAGGAGAACTCTTCTTGTAAGAATGCACGGGTATCTTACAATGTAGGGAGAAAGGACATGGGTGAAAGTTCATTGAAGGCTCCCCATGAGGACACTTACATGGCCCATTATGGACCATTTGTGTTTGGTGCTCCATCCCCCACACTCAAGAATAAGGCAGTGGCATATTCTCAGGTTCCTCCAACAGACACCTTGACTAAGGGTAGGTCATTTAATAAGCTACACCTTGTAGTTTCTAAAGCCATCAACTCCATGTTAGTTGCAAAGATGACATCAGTTATTGCTACTCAGAAAAAGCCATGTGTATCCACTGGTAGACTGCCCTTCAGTCAGATACTTACTGAAAGAATAAGAAGTCTACTACTCTCCCCTCTGAACAGAAAACCATTGATAGCTTGCACTCTTCAAAGGCTATACAAAAGAGGAGATACAACATTCATGAATGTTAGTGTTGTGGCAAGGTAGGACACCTTGCCATAGATTGTTGGCACAACCCTAGTGTGCCAAGGGTAAGGGTGAGTCTTCCTATAAGAAGTGCTACTGGTAGACATGTGTGTTTTCAAGATAACAAGAACCAAGGAACCAATCCCTTTTGGGGTCCTATGGTAAACTAAACTGTATTTGCAGGGTAGTCTAGGTGCTCATGCAATGCCAATATGGTACTTGGATAATGGATGTTCCAGAAACATGACTGGAATATGGATCAATCTAAAGTATTATTCTCATTTAATGAATCGACCTAAGGTGATCTTTGGAGGTTCAGATAGAGGAGTCACCAAGGGTTATATTATGATCACCAATGGCATAGTCTCCATCACAGAAGTACCTTATATGGAAGGATTGCAACACAATCTGATTAGCATAATCCAACTATGTGATATTGGATATGTCATTGTATTCTACAAGGATGAGTGTTTGATCAAAACATCAAGTGACTAAGAGATCATATTACCATGCAGTAGGAGTGAAAATATTTATTGTTTAAACTTCTTATGTTTAAGTACAAACTCACTAGTATGTTTCGTAGCAAACGAGAAAGTCTCTTATTGTGTGCAATGGCACAAGAGACTTGCTCACTTCAACTACAAGATAATTAGCAAGCTCTTCAGTGAAGGGCTAGTAAGAAATGGACCCAATATGAGATGCACCAAATAGGGCATTTGCTCTACATGAAAAAAGGGCAAGCAGACCAAGGCATCATTTAAGAGCACTAGGGCAAAAGATTCTGAGAGGTGCTTGTACCTCTTGCATATTGACTTGTTTGGTCCAATGCTAGTTCATAGTCTAGGTAGGAAAGTCTACACACTTGTAATAGTTGATGACAATTCCAAATTTACTTGTGTTTTCTTTCTAAAGAAAAAGTCTGAAACCCTTGGCGTCTTTTTGAACATTGTTAGGCAAGTCTAGAATGAAAATGACAGTTCAATGGTCAAACTCAAAAGTGACCATAGTACTGAATTTTAGTCCGATTGCATGATAATGTTCTGTGAAGAACAAGGGATTCATCAGCTGTTTTCTTCTTCAAGAACACCCCAGCAAAATGGATTGCTGAATGTAAAAATAGAACTTTCATAGAAGCTGTCATGACACTAGCCAATGACACCTCTCTCCTCGAATATTTCTAGACTGAGGAAATGAACACTGCTTGTCATGTCTAGAATAGAGCGTCTATCAACATGTTACACATGAAGACTCCCTATGAGATTATGAAAGAAAGAAAACCAAATCAAACCTATCTCCGGATCTTTCGAAGCAAGTGCTTTGTGCTCAAAAATGGAAAGTCCTACTTGACTAAGTTTGCCGCCAAATCTTATGAGGGAATCATTATTGGGTACAATAATCATAGCAAAGCCTATAGATTCTACAACTTGAAAAATCAAGTTGTAGAAGAGTCTATAAATGTTTTGTTTGATGAATCATCTATAATTAATAGTGAGCTTCCTAGTTCCTCTAGATCTGTAGGTGTGAAGTTTGAGATGGATAAACTGACCATCAAGGATACTCCTCCTTCCCAAGAGGAGATGATGGTGTGTGCATTCCTGAAGAAGGATAAATTACACAGGACATGGATGAAGATCATCTTGATACAACCATTAAAGTTTAAGATGTTGAGAATAGAATGCAGTAGCTGTCAGGCATTTGAGGGATCATCCAAGAAATCAGATCATAGGATATACTAGCCAAGGAGTTACAACAAGGAGCAGAAGCCTCAACATTGCTATGTACTCTAGCTTTCGATCTCAGGTTGAACCTAAAAGGTTTGAAGATGCTAACATATACACATTTTGGATTGTGGCTATGCAAGAAAAACTAAACCAGTTCAAGATATACATGGTCTGGAAGCCAGTTCCCAGACCACAAGGACATAACATCATTGGAACCAAGTGGATCTATAAGAATAAACTTTATGAGAATGGTGTTATAATCAAGAATAAAGCTAGACTTGTTGCTAAGGGATACAGATAAAAAGAAGTTATTGATTTTGATCAAACCTTTATACCAGTAGCTAGATTGGAAGATATAAGACTGTTCCTTGCATATGCTACACATAAAAGATTCAAGGTCTACCAAATGGATGTAAAGTCAGCTTTCCTAAATGGTGACCTAAATTAAGAGAACTATGTTGAGCAACCCTCAGGTTTTGTTAACTCTAACTCTCTCGATTATGTATTTAAATATAGAAAAGCTTTGTTTGGGTTAATGCGTTCCCTAGGGCATGGTATGCAACACTATTTAGCTTTCTCATTGAGAACAAATTCTCAAGGGGAATGATAGATAAGACATTATTCCTTAGAGATGTCAAGGGTAAGATCATTCTAGTGCAAATTTATGTAGATGACATAAATATTTAGGTCTTTTAATGATGGCCTCTACAAGAATTTTGCTAAACTTATGCAAAGCAGTTTGACATGAGCAGTATAGGTGAACTATATATTTCTTGGGCCTCCAAGTTTGACACTCAGAGGATAATTTATCTATCACAAAGTCTAAGTTCAAAAATGAGTTAATGAAAATTTTTGGAATGGAGAGTGCCTGCATAATCAAAACTCCTATGGGGTCAAATGTGTCAACAGATAAGGATAAGATAGGGAAACCTTTTGATGAAACCTTGTATAGAGGCATAATTGGCTCCCTCCTCTACCTTACTGCAAGTAGGCCAGACATTATGTTTACTACATGTGTTTGTGCTAGATACCAGACTAGCCTTATGGAATCAAATTATTCTTCTACAAAAAGAATTTTGAGATATCTCAAGGGCACACCTGATCTTGGTTTATTGTACCCTAGGAATAATGACTTTGAAATAATTAGGTATTCAGATGCAGGCATTGCAGGTTAAAGAGAAGACAGGAAAATCACCTTAAGAACCTATAAATTTCTAGGAAGAAGATTGTTCTCTTGGAGCAGCAAGAAGCAAACAAGTGTTGCCATCTCAATAGCTAAGTCAGAGTATATCTCAAATGGAAGTTATTGTACATAACTACTATGGATCCAACATTAGCTCCAGGACTACAATCTCAAGCTAATTAGAACACCAATGTTTTGTGATTCTTCTAGCGTAATCTCTATTGCTAGGAATCCTATGTCTCATAGCAGGACTAAGCATATAGAGATTAAATATCATTTTATTACACAGTATGTAAAAAAGAAGACAATTGTCTTGAGTTTCTCCCCACAAACAAACAGTTGGCTGACATTTTCAATAAGCCACTAGTTGAAGCCAACTTCAACACATTAAAAATCGAATTGGGCATGTTTAATTTATTATAGATTCAGTGTATTAATGCATATGTGTAGCAGGAAAAATTGACTCTTGCAGGATATAAAGAAAGATAATGACTTATCCAAGCATCGAATCCGCTGAATCTAATTGTTCAGGCATCGAGTGTGCTAAGACAACATCATTCCTCGAGTGCGCTGAGTCCAAGTGTCAAGGCATCGAGGGTATTGAGATAACTGAATGCGTCGAGAGCGTCGAGTACGTCAAGATGACTCGACGAATTCTTCCAGGGTCTTCTATTTATGGGTATCTTACGGGATTATGTGTGTTTAAAATAAAAAACTATTCCTAGTCCTTCTCGATTTTCTTCCTCCTTACACCGAAAGCTCTTAAAAACTCCAAAGTTTCATTGGCTCCATGGCACCGAAAGGAATGGATTTCTTATTTGAGGGATTAGAATTAGTGAAAAATAGATTCAAGGACGCTCCTAAGGAAGTTCATCTAGTTCTACACTTTCTGCAGGTCGCTGACCTAGATTTTGTCCTGTCGGAGCCATGCTCGATATGGAAGGGAGAAGTACTTGAAATAAACCTGACTGTCACTATCGACTCATCCTCAAACAAAATAAAATAATCCATCGGTGGGCACAAGATAAAAATAACTCCAAGATGACTAAGCAAAGCACTGTAACTACCCATGGTCAAGCAGTCAGATGAAGAAGATGACATATATCTGGATGGTGTGAATTCTTCCCTAAAGTGGTGTGGGCATTCAAAGCACACCACTGGATAAGTTTTAAGAAAAGAAATGAATCTCAAAGGAACATTTCTGGCTGATGTGATTGGTATAGCACTGATCTACAAGATGGGGTCACATGATGAGATATCCAGGAAAATGTTTGAGCTCAAGACATGGGTAATTCGTTCTAAAAGAACTGACTAGGGCAATGTGATTTTTAACAGAGTTATGGAATGTATAGCTGAACCTAATCTGGGGAGAATTCAGTCCCTATATCTCTATATATTTGTTTTAGGGATTCTCCATGTGAGGCTAGGAACTAAGATCCATCATATGAGGAGGACGGACTAAAATATGTTTGATAGATGGGACAGAGTACTACTGCTATATTTACAGACAAGTGACAAGAAGAAAAGGAAGGTTGTACTCATCACGGAGGAGAGTACAGGAAGCAGCTCTTCTGAGAGCAGTGAGGAAGAGCCACATGATCCTCAGCTCACTAAGTCTTTTGAGAAACTAAGGAGGGATATGAGTCCTCAGGATTCAATTTCTTCTGAACCTGCAACAAAGATTATTCAAGTTAGTGGCTCATATTCCAAGAACATTCCAGCAGAGGTGGTTAAAATGTTGACTGATGGTATCGTGGATAGAATCTGTGCAAACTTTTAGGGGGAGACTTCCCAGATGGTTGCACCTATTGAGGGGGAGCAAGTTCAATCCATGTAGGAGAAGCTTGACTCTCACCTAGAGAATCTCTAGAATAGAAAGATCAGATTCCTGATGTGCATTTGTGGCAAGTTTCCAAAATTCCTGTTAGGGATGACTGGGCTCCTACAATAGTGTAAGAAGCCATTCAAAATAATACTTTTGAAACTCAGAATGTACCTATGGATAATGCTGAGGTTGAGGGGGAAATTCACTGTAAACTCCCTGCTACAAACACAATGTATAATATAGACTCCTCTGAGCCTGAAAAGGGTACTGGTGCTGCAAATGCCAATGCTGATGCTTATTCCTATGAGTATATGATGGTTGACTCAGAAGAAATAAAAGTGGCTAGGTAAAGGGATGTATATGTCTGTGAATAAGATACATCTAATAAAGCTGAACTAATGTCATCTACTCCTAACTCAACTGAAGGGCTTACTAGAATATCAAAGAAGACAGTTGGAGCACTTTATTGATGATTCCATCAAAGGCGTGAGATAGGATCTGTCCACTGAAATAGACACAATCAGGTTTGAAGTCAACCTCCTGAAAGACAATACAGTATCATTCTTCTTGAGAGATGCACCTGCTGTAAAGTATACTGAAAACAAGCTTGAGGAAACCTTGAAAAAGGAACTGGATATAATAGAAAATCAAAATATCAAAACCAGCAAAATGAAGTTGGTACATGAAGTGAAGAAAATCATCTTAGAAGAGAATAAGAAAATCCGGGAAAGGAGAATGGATGCTTGCACCCAGTACCTAGATGATCACATGCTAGAAGTCAAGAACCATGTCACAAAGGGAGTCAACTTTCTAGATCAAAGACTCTCTATTTATAAAAAAACTCAGTGAATGCAAATATTAATAAAGAAGTCATAAAGGGGGTGAAGGCAATGATATAGGACAACACTGAGAATGTCATTTGGGTTACCAATGTAATCAGAGGTTCCTTAGGGCTTGAACAGTAAACATATAAAAACATTCATAATGTCCCTACTGTTGTTCAAGAAGCACTGTTTGATAATTAATATGGTGATCAGTGGATGGTTAAATATGACCATAAAGGTGGTGCTCAGCTGGCTGAACCCTCTAGTGCTTCTATAATTCCTACATTCAGTCCAACTATTGATCAGATAGCTAGAGCCAGAGGAAAGACTATTATTGAAGAATAAAAAGAGATCAGGCTCAACAAGAAGAGGTATAGAGAAGAGATGGAGACCAAGCTAGACTTTCAGAAATGGAATCCTCATTCAAGGACTATTATCTTGTATGCTTCGGAATAAATCAAGGACCACAAGACTGATAGAGGAAAACTATATAGTTAACTCTAATGGGCAAAGATAGAGAAAAATGAAGAGGCCAGGAGAATGTTCATAAGAGACAAAAAGTATGGTGCAATGCTACCATATGCTCTTAAGCCCAGAAAGTACTTCCTAAAGCCCTACAGTTACTTTAAGAGATAGAAGCAGAAGAAGTCTGAGATTGAAGACAAGTAAAAGGCTATAAAGAAACCCAGCAGGGGGATAGTTATAAAGAACCTGGAACATGAAATGTTTTTTGTATTTCTTATGGGATTAAGGATTGTGAACTTTATGTTAAGCACAATGTCTATTTGTAATTATCTTTTTGAATGACAATTACATCTTTGATTATGTGTCATCTATTGCTCCTATTTGTTGTGAATGTTTCTTCTTAATATGGTAGTGTATATCATTAACTAGGGTTCTGACTTCTTCAAATAGGGGGAGATTGTTGAATCCATTGATCACATTTTCTTAGATTTGAAGAAGTCCCATAGTTAAATTGTATACACAAGATTATATCTGATCCTTGCTCTAAGTTTATAATATATAGGTTGTCTATTGCTCTTTGATTAGATAGGTAGTTAGAGTCAAAATAAGAGTTAGACTCAAGACAGGTTGCTGGAAAAGTAGAAAACTAGCTTAGTCCTGAAGTATTGAGTGAAGGAAGTTCACTCAATGCCTACTCAATTGGATCTCAGTTCAAGTATAGAAGCATTGAGTGAAGATAAGCCACTCAATCCCTCATCAAGAAGACAGTCCAAGTCCAGAAGCATTGAGTGTTGAAGCTGCACTCAACGCCTTCATGTAGAAAAATTTCAACTAAGTCAAGAAGCATTGAGTAATGAAGGATCACTCAACGCCTAAATAGTTTAACTGTTATTGTCAAAGCATTGAGTGTTGAAGGTTAACTTGATTCGTTAAGATGTAGAGTTTTGCTAAGTATTTCTGTGTTGAGTGACATAACTTCACTCAATTCCTATGCAGATTGTCTGGAATTTACCAAGTCCACCACCGCTGAGTCATGCTAAAATCATTACTAATTCAAATGTTGTGGGAATAGCGTGCTAGATGACAAAAGCCATGTTAGGAATATTGCCCTTCAATATTCCCTGAAGTTGAAGAGGCATCACCATCAATTCTAAGTGTATAATTGTATTATATGTATGTCCAAGTTTAGTGTATGCAAGGTTTCTACTATACCATGTTATATAGGATGTCAGGGTCACAATACTTGTTGGACTCAAGACTAGTTGCTAGCAAAGCAAAAATCTGGCTAAATCCAGAAGCGACGAGTGAAGGCAGTTCGCTCGATAGCAGAAGAGCAAAAGCATTGTAAGAACAATAAAAAGTCAAAGATTTAATATTGTTGAATAGAAATCTGGCTAAGTCTAGAAGCGTTGAGTGAAGGCAGTTCACTCAACGCAAACTAAACAAGATATCTTGCTAAGTCTAGAAGTGTTGAGTGAAGATAGCTCACTCAACACAAACTCAACAAGATATCTTGCTAACTTCGGAAGCATTGAGTAAAGACAGTTCACTCAACGTCAACTCAATAAGATATCTGGCTAAGGACAGAAGTATTTAGTGAAGATAGTTCACTCAGTGCCTTAATCAAGAAGACCGGTTATTGGACAGAAAAAAAATCCGCTAAGTCCAGAAATAATGAGTGAACTCACTTCACTCAATGCCAGAAGAGCAGAAGTATTTATAGAAGCTCAAAGCAGTCAAAGACATAGAATGAGAAGACAAAAAATCTATTTAAGTCCAAAAGAGTTGAGTGAAGGTATTTCACTCAATGTCTGCTTAACAGACAATACAAATAAGTACAGAAGCATTGAGTGATGAAGACTCACTAGATTAATAATCAGTTAATAATATAAAAGAAAGAATGTGTTGAGTGATGAAGTATCACTCAACGCACTCAATGCCTGGATATGCAAAATTCTGATAAGTACTTTTGCGTTGAGTGACTAGGCCTCACTCAATGCTTGAGAAGTCTGTCTAGAATTTATTAAGTCCAGAAGCGCTGATTCATGATGACGTCCGCAGATTTTGAAATATCACGGGATTTGCTTACAAGAAGACAAAAGGGGCAACTTGCCTTTAGTATAGCTGTAAATGCAAAAGTTATGGAGCAGTAGCCATTTCCGGGCAGTCTTACTGTATAAAGAGTAGTTGGATGGCAGGATATAAAAGGAGAGTACAAGGGAAAGAAGATAAAGTTCTTAAAGGGAGAAAAGCAGAATAGAGCTTTCTATTCATCTTCTTCCTCTCAATGAAGGAGAAGTTTTCCAAGAACATACTCTTTAGTTAGTATGTGATTCATAGAGAGTGTTGACTATTAAAGGAAAATTTCACTAAAGATTAAATCTGTCTTCAATAGCAAGTTCAGGGAGTTTTCTTTCTGAGTTCCTAGGAGAAGTAGAGATAAAGTTAGTTGGTTGAAGAAAGCCTTCAATAGCATGTTCAAAAAGATCTTTTTCTGAGTTAGAACAAGTAGTAGGGCAGGCTTAAAGCAGTCGCTCCTCCTCAAGGCCTCTGCTCTAAAATCTACTACCATTATGGATTGAAGAATCAGTGCTCTGCAAGTTACTTCTTAGCAAAAGCCGAACAATCTCGAAGGTCAACAAACTTGTTTTTGTGAAGGAGATAGTGTTGGAACACCCTATTATTAATTTTGGCAAGGATCACTATTGTTTTTAGGAAATTGGTTTGACCTAGTTGTATAGTTGAAAAGGTCAAATTAGAATGAGTCTAAGGGTTAGAACTTAGGTTTGAAGCTGCCCCCAAGACCATTCAAAGATCAGGATTCAGTGCTGAGACAAAGACAATTTTTGTCGAGCTCAGGTCGACGAAACGTCGAACTCAGTTCGACGTTCTCTGAGCTCAATTCTGCAAGACGTCGAACTCCGGTCATCGATCTTCGAGCTCAGATCGACGTTCTGTCTTAAGCTATTTTCCAAGTCGCTGAGCTCAGGTCGACGATCGTAGAGCTCAGGTCGATGTTTTCTGTCTCTAGTATAAATCCAATCTCTGAGCTCAGGTCGACGATAGCTGAGCTCAGGTCGACGATTTCTTTGAGAGATCGACGCTTTCAGAATTCAAATTCAAGAACAGTTATGGAATTCATTCAGATTTATTTCCTGTATTTATTGCAAAAGATTATGTAGCTGTTTCAAGCAATTTGGAGCAAGTTTCAAGGAAGGATAAAAGGAATGTTCCTTAGGACTTTCCCTAGAGATAGTTGTCATTTATGGAAGTCATTTATGACTAAGTAATGGCCATCTTAGTCAGAATCTGATATACTCCTACAGAATATGTTTCTGAATAAGGAGATAACAGATCAATATAATAAAATAGATAAGAGATATACAGGATTATCAGATTGAGAAAAAGAGTTACAGAAGAGAGATCAAAATATACTCTGATCAAGAACTCATCTTCTGGAATATACAGATTCACTGATTCAAAATCTTCAAGAACACAAGGAACTTTTCTGTGGAGGAGATCATCTGTTATTCTACTCCAAATCCTCAAGTGTTCAAAAGCTTCAACATCAAGGACTTCAGACATCACACATTTCAGCATCTGCTGAAATCAACTTTTGCTGGAGATCTGAAGCAACTGAAGACCTATCACCCTAGCAAAGCTCACCTTCCTGAACCTTTACAGATCTCAGGGGGAGCTTTAACAACATCTTCCACTTGTCTTCTCTCAGACTGTTGACAGAGAAGAACAACCCAACTCTATCTTTCTTTTTCCTTTCCCTCCTATAAAAGGGTTTTTCAAAACTCCCTTCAAAAGTTCTGAAACTGGTTTTTGAGACCTTGTCCAAACTCAGTAGTGGTAAGACACCTTATCAAAAAATCTATTTCCGGGTTTTTAGCACCTTATCAAAAGCTCATTGGTGCCCAGGACACCTGATCAACTATTCCTGTAGTGGATTCCTACTTAGGGTGGTAGAAGAGTGGATGTACCCAGGTTGTTGGGGAACCACTATAGCTCCTTGTGTCATCTAGTTGCTGTGTGTTTGACTTTGTTCTGTGCTGTGTGATTCCTTATTTCTTGCTTTAGTTTTTATTTCACTGCAAGCACCTTACACATATACATAAATTAAGTCTTCTACTGCTTTACTGTTTTTGAATTGTAAATTATTTTAAAATACTCTATTCACCCCCCCCCCTTTAGAGTTAAGGTAGATCTTTCACTCACTTTGAATTGGTATCAGAGGGAGGTTGGTTATTCAACATCTGAATTTTCAACAGATTGGTTGAACAGGCTAACACCTGAACCAAAAGATCCTTGATAAGATAAACCTTCTATAGAGGATAGTTATTACTTTTTATATTATATTTATTTTCATGCAAAAACATGGCACAGAACAAAGACTATGCTAGCACCAGACCTCCAGTGTGCAACCTTTCCAAGTTTGCACTTTGGAAGGCAGGGATTAGACTTTACATTAATTCTATTGATGAGGACATTTTTAATTCTATTTTGATAGTCTGTCCAAGACCTCCAGAGACCACAAGCACAAGTACTGTTCCATCTCCTTCAGAAACAGATGCAGAAATAAAGAAGTGGAAAGTTGCAGATGCAAAGGCTATGAATATTCTTGCTCAGACTATGTCTGATGAGATATTCCAAAAGGTAGCTGAATGCAACTCAGCTAAAGACATATGGGATAAGCTCTCTGAAATTGTATCTGGATCTGTTGATGAAATAAAGGACAGGAGATCTCATCTCATATCCCAATATAAGAATTTCAAGAAGGGAGAAACTGAATCAGTGGCTGACATGTACAACAGGCTCAGTCTGATAGTCAGTGAGTTGAAGACATTGGATAAGGAGATTACACTCACTGAACTAAATGACAAGATCCTAATGTGCTTCCATAGTACTTGGGACTCAAGGTTCTGGCCAATCAAGGATGCCAGAAGCCTAAGTGAGATCACCACAGAGGCTCTTTTGGGCAAGCTCAATGCTTATAAGCTGCTCATCAAGAACAGAGAGGAAGAACAAAAGGTTTCTTCTCTAGCAGTCAAGAAGGAGAAGACAATAACATTCAAAGCTACAGAAGATCTTCCTTAAAGCAAGGTCACAGGCAATGAAGAATTGATGAGCTTGCTGGCCAAAAGATTCTACAAGATGGCCAGGAAAGATTTCCGAAAGAGGTCATCCAGAGGGCATAAGAAGCCAAGGTATGATAAGTCAAATAATAAAGAAATAATCTGTTTTGGATGCAGGAAACCAGACCATATTGTGCCCGACTGTCAAGAAAATCAGAATAAGGACAAGAAGGACAGGAAAGATAGGAGAAAAGATAAGGACTCCAGGGGAAACAACTACAACAAATCCTCCTCCAGCAAAAATAAACATACAAGGAAGGGATTTGTAGCAGAAAGCTAGAGTAAAACTGAAGAAGAATCATAAGCATCATGGGGCTCAAGTGATGATGAGGATGATCCTGAAGAAAAGGAATTCTGCATGATGGCTATCAATGCCTCTCAGCAAAATTCTTATGCATAACAAGAATCAGATTCAGAATCTGAAACTCAAACTGAAGAAGACCAGGTAATAGACTCCTTTGATTTTGATTGAGAGGACTTTAGATCTGAATTTAAGGCACTTTGTTTAGACCTGTTAAAGTCTGAGAAAGAGATTATATCTCTCAGAAATCAATTGTCTGAACATAGCACCTTAAAATCAGATAACCTCAAACTCTCTAAGGAGTTAGAATGTTGTAGGGAGGAGATAGCTTAACTGAAAAGTGAGCTATCCCAGGCAAAGAAGTTTGAAGAATCCCTTAATGGGAGAAGCATCAGACTGATGGACATCACAAGCACAGTGAACTCAAGATTCAACAGTACACTTGGCTTGGGTGCTTCATCCAGCCAACCTATAGTATTAACAACCCTAATTAAATTTATTTCTGATAAAGGAAAGGGTGTTGTAGAGGTAGCTAGGAAGAATCCTGATTTACCTAAGGAAAATACAGTTCAACAGAAAACGTCGAACAAAGGTCGACGATCGTTGAACAGAGCTCGGAGATCTCAGGATGGATTGTCGAACTCAGATCGATGACTTCTGAACTCTGAACTCTGGTATAGTCGATTTTCGAACGGAGCTCGACGATCTAGCCCAAGATCGTATAACTCAGGTCTACGATCGTCGAACGGAGATCATAGCTTTGAACATTCTTTAGAGGTAAATCTAAAATCAATCCTAGACGTCTCTCATCCCAAAGCTTCAACCCTTATACTGAATGGATAGTGCCTCCTAGGAGATACCATCCTGAAGGATATAAGAGTCAGCCAGGGATGTCTTTTATTTCTGAGTTTAAAGGTTATCAACCTAGACCCAAGGTAAACTGGGTCAAAAACATATAAATTGTTTATGTGCAGCTAAAGATCAGTTTAATAATGAACCAACCATGGTATCTGGATAGTGGGTGCTCAAAGCACATAACAGGGAGTAAGGAGAATCTCACATCCTTCAAAGCCAAACTTGGACCCAAAGTGATTTTTGGTGATTCAAACTTTGGTCAAACAAAAGGATATGGTGCTGTTCAGATTGGCTCAGTCACATTCAAGAAGGTGGCTTATGTGGAAGGACTAAAGCACAACCTAATCAGCATCAGTCAACTCGGTGATGAAGGATATCAAGTGATATTCAACAAATCCTTATGCAAGATCAAGTCAGAGGAAAACACAACAGTGTTAACAGGTAAAAAGAAAGGTAACATTTATCTTGTAGATTTCCTTTCAACCAACATAGATATCTGCTTATTTAATTCAGTCTGCAAACCAAATGATTTATTGCATAAGAGACTAGGACACTTAAACCTTAGAACCATTGCTAGGCTGTCCAAGGACAACCTTGTTAGAGAACTACCTTCTGGCCCCTACAAGAAGGAAGGACTCTGCAGGGCTTGTCAATTAGGCAAGCAAACTAAAAAAAGTTTTAAGTCACTTAATAAGAGTGATTCACCTAGGATTTTGTATCTTTTACACATGGATCTTTTTGGACCCATTACAGTACAAAGCTTAGGAGGGAAATCTTACACTTTAGTGATTGTAGATGACTTCTCTTAATTCACATGGGTATTCTTCTTGAGGAAGAAGTCTGATAACTTTAAGTGTTTGACAGATTTTCTCAAATGCATACAGATTGAGTTCAATACTCACATTGCCCTGATAAGAAGTGATCATGGGACAGAGTTTGATTCTCTTCTTATGCAAGAGTTCTGTCAGAGTGAAGGGATCAGGCATACTTTCTCAGCTCCTAGAACTCCTCAACAAAATGGGGTAGCTGAAAGGAAAAATAGAACCCTAATTGAATCTGCTACTACATTGTTGACAGATGCTCACCTTCCTCTATCTTTTTTGGCAGAATCAGTGAACACCTCCAACCATGTGTTCAACAGAAGTTTGATACATAAACTAAAGGGCAAGACTCCCTATGAATTGCTCAAAGGGAAGAAACCTAAAGTAGACTATTTCAAAATTTTTGGTTGCATTTGTTATATTCACAATAATGACAAGAAGTATTTAGCAAAATTCCAAGCTAAAACTAATGAAGGAGTGTTTCTTGGATACTCCATGATCAGTAAAGCTTATAGGGTTTATAATAAAACTTCTCTTTAAATTGAAGAATTTGTTCATGTATCTTTTGATGAGACTAACATGTGTTACAAGGAGAAGTCTACTTCTACCATAAAACCATTGCAGGTACACTCTCTTTCAGAAAATTTGGATAGGTTGCATATTGTAGAAAAGGATTCAGTGCATTCACCTATCCAACAAAGAGCTGAAATCAGTGAAGATGAAGAGGATACTCAATATCTTGATGTTCAATATCTTTGAGAAAACCATTTTGAAGAGCCAATTGTTGTTCCACAAGAGGAAACAACAACACAGGTTGGTGAACAATCAACACCCCCCGTTGATTTAGTAACAACAAGAGATCACCCAATCTCCCAAGTGATTGGAGACATCTCAGATGGTGTGCAAACCAGAAATCAGGTCAACCAGAACCTGATGCATACTTTCTTTCTATCTCAAGTTGAACCTCAATCTATTCAAGATGCATAACTAGATCCACACCTGATCATTGCTATGTAAGAGGAACTACATCAATTTGAGAGAAACAAAGTTTGGGAACTAGTACAAAGGCCTAAGGATCACTCCATTGTTGGAACAAAGTGGGTGTTCAGAAACAAGTTGGATGATCAAGGAGTTATTGTAAGGAACAAGGCAAGGCTAGTTGCTCAAGGTTATTCTCAAGAAGAAGGGATAGACTATGACCAGACCTTTGCACCAGTGGCAAGGTTAGAGGCCATAAGAATATTCCTAGCTTATGCAGCTCACAAAGGTTTCAAGGTCTACCAAATGGATGTGAAGAGTGCATTTCTTAATGGAGACATCAAAGAGGAAGTCTATGTTAGACAACCTCCAGGTTTTATCTCTTCAACTTATCCTGACCATGTTTTCAAATTGCATAAAGCATTATATGGTCTCAAGCAAGCTCCTAGAGCATGGTATGAGACCTTAGCATGCTTTCTTCTGAAAAATGATTTTATAAGGGGTAGAGTAGACCAAACTCTTTTTATTAGAACCCTTAAGTCCAATACCGTACTAGTACAAATATATGTAGATGATATCATATTGGGTTCCACTGATTCAAATTTGTGCAAAAGATTTTCAAATCTGATGCATTCTAAATTTGAAATGAGTAGCATGGGTGAGCTTTCCTTCTTTCTAGGATTGCAAGTCAAACAACATGTTGATGGCATATTTATTTCTCAAACCAAGTATGCAAAAGAACTGGTTAAGAAATTTGGTATGTCTGAAGCATCTTTTATGAAAACACCAATGCCTACTAATGCAGTATTAGATGCTGATGAACATGGAAAACATGTTGATCAGACAACATATAGAGCAATGATTGGCTCTCTATTGTACCTTACAGCTAGTAGACCTGATATAATGTTTGCTACATGTATATGTGCTAGATTCCAAGTAAGCCATAGAGAGTCACACCTAACATTAGTTAAGAGGATTCTTAGGTATGTAAAAAGTTGTCCAAATCTAGGCCTCTAGTATCCAAAAGACTCAGGATTTGAATTAACTAGATTTTCAGATACTGATTATGCTTGATGTAGAGTAGACAGGAAAAGCACCAGTGGAACCTGCCAGTTCCTTAGTGACAGACATGTCTCCTGGTTCTGTAAGAAATAAACATTTGTGTCCACTTCAACTGCTGAAGCTGAATATATGGCAGCAGGCAGTTGTTGCTCACAGATCTTGTGGATTCAAAACCAGCTCCTAGACTATGTCTATAACTTAGAAGGGTCAAAAATATTTTGTGATAACACCAGTGCTATTTCTATAGCACAAAATCCAGTCCTCCATAGTTGGACAAAACATATAGAGATTAGGCATCACTTTCTAAGGGATAATGTTGAGAAAAATAAAATTGAACTTCAGTATATCCCAACTGATTTGCAAAGGGGAGATATTTTCACACAACTTTTGGATGAAAAGAAACATACCTTTTTCCTAAATCAGTTAGGAATGTTAGATGGCGGAAGTTTAAAATAAATCCCAAGATTTTAAAACTCTAAAAACAGACCAAGACTAGGCAAAAAACTTTTTTTTTCTAGTATCTGTAGGTCGTTCTCTGTCTTTGAACTGCGCTCGATGTTTTCCCCAAAAATCATCGAACGCAGATCGATGCTTTCCAATAGCGTCGACCAGAGTTCAACATTTTCCAGTCAGCTCCAAGCTATCTTCTTCTGGTCGATCAGAGATCGACACTCTCCAATGTCGTCGAACGGAGATCGATGATATTGAAGACTCTTCAGATTCCATTAAAAGCTCAGATTGTCGAACGGAGTTCAACGATCTTTCCTTTCCGGTATCGAACCCTAATATAAAATCATTCTTTCGGCCGTCGTTCTTCTCTTCCACTTTCATACTCTATGCAAACTTCTTTATTTCCCTCCAAACTCTACTGCACTTGGTTGTGTTTGTTACTTTTTGCAGGTATACAATGGCCGTGAATGTTGTCGCTCTCACCAAGATGAAATTTAATACAAGATTTGACATAGATATGGATTCGTTTGACGGTAACGATCAGGTTTTAAAAGACATTCTGGAACTCTTCAGAGAACAACAGTTAGTGCATATAATGTCTACCAGGATGAAGATCGCCGCAGATGAAATTAAGGAATGGGTATTTACAGCACATAATCTGGATCAGAATACCGTTGTTGGTACTATCAGCGGGACTCAGGTATCATTATCACCTACCCTCTTGACTGAAGTATTTCATTTGAGCACTGGAGATGATTCTGTTTAACTTTTGGGAGAGGAATCTGCTTCAATGTTAGACAGAATGGGTCACTCTGCAGAAAACCCTAAAAAATTATTGAAAAAGAACTTATCTATTGAATTTAGATTTCTGGCTGATGTTGTGGGGAAAGTGCTACTGGCAAAGCACTCAGCACATGATATAATATCCAGGTATCAGTTCTGTTTGATGAGAGCCCTAGTGGATAAGAAACATTTGAACTGGGGATAAATTTTATTTGATTTGATAAAGAAGAAAATAAACAAAAGTTCTTTGAACTTTTGGAGGATCTTAGGGGTATTCCTGTACTCCAGGTGCCCTTAACTACTAGTCTCAAATGGGATGCACATCAATGCATCAAAAAGGCTAACCTGTGCCCTATTTGGGAAATGGGACAGGCAGATAATCAAGCCAACCAGGACTACCACTGCTTCAGGCACAAGGACTATTGCAGTCTCATCCCCTCAAGCTCCTGCCCTCATTGAGGAATTTCCTGCCTCCACCTCTTCTCCTCCTTCTCCACCTCCTACTGTTTCTACCTCCACCTCCTCATCAACCATCTCCACGTCCATCTCATCCCCCATTACCATCTCATCACCAATTTCCCCTCCAGCCACCTCAGAACAATTCCATCCACTCCACTACTATCCATCTCTTGACATTCCAACCTTCAACATCTTGGAAGATTCCTTCATGGATGTTTCCTTTTCCTCACCTGCTGAGCTTCCCTCTACCTCTTCATATCAATAACTCCTGCATGATATTCTTACCCAACCATCCTTCACACCATCCATCTCCACACCCATACCATCTATCTCCACCATCCGAATTTCTCAACCAACCATCCTATAATCAACAATACCATCTCCCGCAGTCCATCCATCACAAGCCCAAATCTTTCCATCCTCCACCTCTACTCAAGTCACACTCCAGCAAGTGGATCTATCAGCTTTGGCAGATAAGCTATATAGGATACTGGCCCCCAAGCTAGTAAGCCTGCCGGAGACCTCCATGACTCCACTCCTGAAATCAATAAAGGAGTTATCTAACAGGCTATCCTCTCTCTCTTCTCCTCAGGCAATCCCTTCTATGGGGTGCCTTGATCCAGTTATCACTGAATCAAGGAAGGGGGAGATGCCCTATGAAGCTGATGTAGTGCCTGCTGCTCCTGAGGAATTGCTGCTGCCAGAGATTTCTACTCCAGCTCCAGTACCAGTACTCACAGTAGACCTCAGGTCACTATTGTCTGCATTTGAGCTTCTTCACAGAAGCTGTTTATCAATACAGGGAGTTGAAGACCTTACTAAGGCAATTGTGCCAACTGCTGTCTGTGATCCCAGCCTGATTATCTCTTATATAATTTCTCTTAAGGCTGAGGAAGTTTCTGCTTGTGTTGTTGTTGCTGCTGCTAAAATTGCTGAATCTACTGACATTGATATGTTATCTGTTGTTGATGTTGCTGCTATTGATAAACTTGATGTTTACCTAGAAGAACCTGTTATTTCTGAGGTTCCTGCTATTCTTGCTGCTCCGGCTGCTCCTGCTGCTCCAGAAGTTCCTTTCTCTGCTCCTGCTACAACTACAATTTTTCCTGCTCCTGTTTTGTCTGCTGAGAAGTTAAAACAAAGAGAAGAGTACATCAAAAGGATTGATGATCTATATGACAGACCCCAGAGTTCAGATAGTGAAAAATTTAACACAGACTCTGATGATTCTGCTGGCACCATTGCCAAGAAAAGGAAAGCAAGAAGCAAAGCAATGATGAGAGTCCCTCCTTCTAAAGCCAAAGATGTCAATGATATACCATATTACATTTTGCATGACTGTCAGATAACAGAGCCTTGGATACAATACTCTAAGAATCAGCTAAAGGCTATGAAGAAAAGAAAAAAGCTTGACAAATATGAGAAAGGATCTTCTCAGTTTCCTCCTCCTCCTCCTCCTCCAGACTCAGGATCTTATGGAGGCTCAGCTTTTCAATCATCTGCTTCAAAGCACAGTTCATCTCAATCTTCTCAAAGTTATCAACCTAGAGGACAATATCAAAGAGGATATCATTCTAGAAGAGGTCAGTATAGAAGAAATAAGAGAGAGCACAAAACTTGCTACAGACAACAAAGGGAAAGACAAGGTTCTATTGATTCAACTCAAGGTCCCTTCCCTTACAAGCTTAGAGATTCAGTTGTCACTATGACTCCTACTGATTCAGAATCAATAAATAGATATGAACCTCTAGTCCCATTTGAAGATCCTGAAAAAACCCATTATCATGGACTGCCAGAATGAAAGATCTTGCTGCACTAGATCAAATGAAAAAGGCCAAAGAGAAAGGCAAAGACATTTCCAACATTACAACCCTATCAGATCAAAGAAAGATAGAATTAGAGAGATATTCTTTAAAAATGTTCTTTAATCCAGATGATTATATGAAGCTGCATCCTGAGGCTGTAGTTCCAAGGCCTAGATCCCAAACCTCCTTAGGTGCAGAGGATGATAGAAGATCAAAGAGAGAAGCCCTGAATCCTAACAGGGAAATTCTGTTTAAAAAGGGAAATGAGAAGAAGTGATTTCTATAAGCTGAACAAACATCTATCTCTTGCTGATATTCTATCTGTGATCGGCAATGCTGCTATGTCATTGTTGGTTTAGCTTTTGCTTTGTCTGCATGCTTATTTACTTCCTACTTTGTCTTGTAAATAGTAATCCTAACCCAAATAGGGGGAGATTGTTGGAACACCCTATTACGAATTTGGGCAAGGATCACTAAGTTTTTAGGAAATTGGTTTGACCTAGTTGTATAGTTGAAAAGGTAAAATTAGAATGAGTCTAAGGTTTAGAACTTAGGTTTGAAGCTGCCCCCAAGACCATTCAAAGTTCAAGATTCAGTGCTGATACAAAGACAATTTTCGTCGAGCTCAGGTCGACGAAACGTCGAACTCAGTTCGACATTCTCTGAGCTCAATTCTGCAAGACGTCGAACGTCGGTCGACGATCTTCAAGCTTAGAATGACATTCTGTCTTCAGCTATTTTCCAAGTCGCTGAGCTCAGGTTGACGATCTTAGAGCTCATGTCGACGTTTTCTGTCTCTAGTATAAATCCAATCTCTGAGCTCAGGTCGACGATAGTTGAGCTCAGGTCGATGATTTCTGTGAGAGATCGACGCTTTCAGAATTCAAATTCAAGAATAGTTATGGAATTCATTCAGCTTTATTTCCTGCATTTATTGCAAAAGATTATGTAGCCGTTTCAAGCAATTTGGAGAAAGTTTCAAGGAAGGCTAAAATGAATGTTACTTAGCACTTTCCCCAGAGACAGTTGTCATTTATGGAAGTCATTTATGACTGAGTAATGGCCATCTGAGTCAGAATTTGATATACTCCTACAGAATATGTTTTTGAATAAGGAGATAACAGATCAATACAATAAGATAGACAAGAGATATACAGGATTATCAGATTGAGGAAAAGAGTTACAGAAGAAAGATCAAAATATACTCTGATCAAGAACTCATCTTCTGGAATATACAGATTCACTGAGTCAAAATCTTCAAGAACACAAGGAACTTTTTTGTGGAGGAGATCATCTGCTATTCTACTCCTCTAAATTCTCAAGTGTTCAAAAGCATCAACATCAAGGACTTCAGACATCACACATTTCAGCATCTGCTGAAATCATCTTTTGCTGGAGATTTGAAGCAACTGAAGACCTATCACCCTAGCAAAGCTCACCTTCCTGAACCCTTACAGATCTCAGGGGGAGCTTTAGCAACATCTTCCACTTGTCTTCTCTCAGACTGTTGACAGAGAAGAATAACTCAACTCTTTCTTTCTTTTTTCCTTTCCCTCCTGTAAAAGGGTTTTTCAAAACTCCCTTAAAAAGTTCTGAAACTGGTTTCTGAGACCTTGTCAAAACTCAGTGGTGGCAAGACACCTTATCAAAAAATCTAGTTCTTATTTTTGAGAACCTTATCAAAAGCTCATTGGTGCCCAGGACACCTGATCAACTATTCCTGCAGTGGATTCCTACCTAGGGTGGTAGAAGAGTGGATGTACCCAGGTTGTTGGGGAATAACTATAGCTCTTTGTGTCATCTGGTTGCTGTGTGTTTGACTTTGCTGTGTGCTGTGTGATTTCTTATTTCTTGCTTTAGTTTTTATTTCACTACAAGAACCTTACACATACACATAAATTAAGTCTTCTACTGCTTTATAGTTTTTTAATTGTAGATTATTTTAAAATACTCTATTTACCCCCCCCCCCCCCCTCTAGAGTTAAGGTTGATCTTTCACTCACTTTCAGATAGGACTGAGCTCTCTCAGTTCAGGTAGAAGAAAACTTAGAGAACTATTTCCCTGGAGTCAAAGTTGGGTTGAGTTCACTCAATCCAGGAAGGTAGACCCCAAGATCATTTCATTAGAGTCAATCATCAACAACAAACTCATTTCACACTGTAGGATCTTAACAGATCTGAGTTGTAAGCCTTATATATAAAGGCTAAGTGGTAGGGTCCTTCTATGGATTTTAGGTAGGACAAGTATGCCTGATGTAGGTGATTTACTCTCTGAGCTATTAGGCCTGTGTGCCTAAGGTAGGATTCAGTTGTGAATCTGAGGTAGGGCCTTTGGTAGGGCTATAGGAGAGTTTCACTCTCTGAGTGTAGGGCTATCCTCCATGAAAATGTCTAGTTATCTACCAAAATCACCTAGATGGGGTGAATAGGTTAGTTCTGCATCTTTTTGCTGAATAAAAATTATACAAGAGATACGTAGAAAATAAACAAGCAATCCACAGACGACACCAACGATTATAGTGGTTCCCCAATCTTTGGTACGTCCACTCTCCACCTCACCAATCTAGCACCACTCTAGACTCGACTACTTCACTATTATCTCGGATTGGAAAACAATCCTATAAATCAGAACAATGTTCCTACAACTCAGAGCAAAACAACTCCTACAAAAACTCGGAGAACAACTCCTACAAACTCGGAGAATAACTCCTACAATCTCGAAGAATAACTCCTACAAGAATAAAATGGATTTACAATGAAATACACAAACTTGTCTTCATAGATCTGATTGAATCTCGGCTTCTTCCTACTTGAAAATTTGTAAAGCTCTGTCAGAAAAGTCGAGGAAGAAATCTGAGAACACTTCGATCTGAGAACATAGGATCACCACGATCAAGGAGAATATTTGTAGATGTTGAAAAGCTTTATCGGTTGACTTCTTCTTGTAAAAATTTTGGGATCGAGAAGTTTGATGATGAAGAACACGTCTTGTCGGCTGTGGCGCTTCCCGATTTAGAAACTTGAAAACGATTTAGAAATCTGTAAAAAAATTCTTAGGGTTTGTCGATTCTGACATGACCTTTTATAGGTCTTACATAACGGTATGATTTCATTAATTATAATCTACGTCGACCAATTAAGAGTTAATCACATTTGAAATCAAAACCCGTCAGACACTTAACGAAATTAAGATTCATAACTCTGTCTCTCGAGAGAAATAAGAATTACTCGAGTACGAGTTATGTTTCTTGAGAAAGGATATGAGATTCTCGAGAAGAAACAATTAAGGAAAATATAGAAGATGAGTTCTGGTTTCTCGAGAATGTATAGACTTACTCGAGAAAAATGTTTTTGTTACTTGAGAATAAGAAAGCAACTCGAGAAAAGATTTTTGTTTCTCTAGTAAAAACATCTGGTTCCCGAGAACTAACATTAGCCTTCTCGAGACATGTCTTTGGCTTTCTCGAGAAAAAGACTTAGAAAAATTCTGAGCTTAATTTTAATGTTACTCGAGAAAGTTAAGGCCTACTCGATTACTGCATGGTTTTCTCGAGAACTACACTCCGCTTTCTCGAGAAAAAAGAGTTCTACTACTCGAGTACCTGAATAAGCTAACTCGAGTAAAATATTTAGAAAAAATTTATTAACTGAAAAATGATTTTCTTCTAAGAAACAAGCATCCAGTCTTTCTCCCAAAACTTTAGTACCTGAAAATGAAGTGTCTCACAATAGAGAGGTTACACATGAGTCAACCACATGGATCACATAATGATGGATTGTATTGTATGGTACTGTGTTTGGTGACCCATTGTAAACTAACATTGGTCTAAACTTAGCAATTATAACCTGCAAACATTCAACTTGAAAAGGGCATCCAATACAAACTTAATTCATCTTAGTTCAAGGGTGACTTCATACAAATCTAGGTTATTGTGGATATAATACCGAATAATCTCCCCCTGTTTATAAAAATCAAAACCCTCTACACTAAGGTGAATTACATCATGATAAATAAATAACATAACTAATAAACAGAATAATTGGAAGAAATGCTATGAAATTGAAGATTTAGATCATGAAAATTTAAAGATTTATATATATAGACATTGTGCAGGAAAAAGTCCTACTCCACAAAATTTCACATATATGACACTCTTGATCATCTTCAATTACTTCTTCCTCTATTATTGACACTCACTCTAATATTTCTCTTCTTGTCTCTGGAAGTACATGAACTGCTTTGGAATGCACTTGGGTGGTCTTGGAGGAGCAGCAGGGTCTTCACGACTATACTTTCTTCATGAAGCCTTCTTTGAGTCATAGATTTTTCATACTTTTCTCAATCAGAGTGAGAGTAATAGGTATCCTTGTTCTCTCTAATTTCCACCACTAGTATTAAAGTATCCAAAATAATTCATTTAGATGTAGGGATCCAGACTTCAGCATGTTCCCTTCCCACATGTTCTGGTATAGGTGTGGACCGGCTTGCAGAAGCACCTTCACCATACTTTCTTCTCTTGAGTATCTGTACTTCAAGAGGTATTTGTTGAGGCACATTAGCTTTTTCAGAATTCCAGACTTGTGAATAAGTTTCAGGAGGTGGAGCTTCATAAAATTCAGTCCTTGGAGAGAATTTAGGCCTTTGAACATTGACATACTGGATAACAGGAGGGGCTGTGGTGGGATAAACTGACAAGTCAGGAAAGATCCTATTATGCATCCACACTGCAGTGTCATAAGTATAAAGCTTTGTACTCTTAATTTCCTATACCACTGATGTTTGAATCTCTTTAATTTGATTATCCCATTGATCATTCATCTTTTTGACATTATTATCTAGTTGTTCCTTTACTTTCTCCTCCCCCTTTCTAACTTCTACAGAGAGGGTGTCTATGGCTTAATCTTTGAACTTGCCAACTTCCTCACAAGTTTTGGAGTTGAATTCCTCTTTTTTATATAGTAGAAGAATTTGATTATTAGCTACTGTGAGAGCTTGGTTCATTACCTCACCAACACTAGTGATATTGTGGTTTAGAGCTTTGCCTCCAATTAGTAGCAGCATTTTGAATTCATCAGTATTTCTCTGGATTTCTGCAAATCCTCGGCTCATTTCCTTTTCTAAAGCAGAGACATTATCTTTGAGAACTTGAATGGAGGTATCAAAAAACTCTCTTTGCTTAGCCAACATGGCTTCTATTTTATTTAATATATTGACTTCAGTAATGAATTCAGTCTGAGGAGGTGGAGGAGGTAGAAATTGAGCTGTCCAGGGAACTACTTTTTCAATGAGCACAGTAGATGTGGAGGTCTATTTTCTTCTCGTATTTATTGTTTCATCTTAAGCATCATCACCTATGAAAGTTGGAATGTTGAAGTGTAGGTTTGGAAGAGGTGGTTCAGCTACATCAGGAGATAATTCTTCACCATTAGAATTTGAAACTATCTCTTCATCTTGCACAACCTCACAAGAGACTGGGGCTGATAAGATTCTTGTTTAGATGGATTTTTTGGTTGAGATGGATTTTTTGGTTGAGATGGATTTTCTAGTTGAGATGGATTTTCTGGTTGAGAAAATTTTTCTGTTTGAAATGGATTTTCTGGTTGAGATGGATTTTCTTCAGGCAGAGGGGAGAGATGTTCTTTAGAGGTGAGTTCCTCTATCATCCTATTAAATTCAAGTGTTGTAGATACCACTTGATCATCTACCTGGGCATCAATAAGAAGTCCTTGATCAGACAAGTCAGCAGTAATAAGACCTGAGCCATCTTCTTGGACAGAGGTGCCCTTTGAAATAGTAGATGGAGCTGTAGCTTCTTCTATGACTATATGTTCAGCAGTTGGTGGAGTTGTGACTTGGGCTTAAATATCAGATAGGACTGTGGCTAAAATTATAACTTGAGCATACTGCACTATCACTTGTACAGATTGAGAAGGCTCCCCCTCTATAGCTGGACCAGCTGTGCCAGTTATTTGATGAGAGAGTGGAGATTGGTTCCTGACTTCATCTACAACTTTCCTTGAAGCTGGAGGGGCTTGGCCTGGCATTTGAAGTTTGATTTCCCTTCTATGGATGGAGGTAATTGAAACCATCTTCTTGTGATGAAAGGACATGCCCTTAGCTAAGGTAAAAGACATCTTGCCTCAACATAGTTAATTAGAGAGACAGAATTTTTCCATAGTTGGGGCTTTTTATACTCTCTTTGATCTTATCAAATATCATCGTCCCCCACTGAAATTTCTTTCTATAGATTACTATTATCATCATGTCAAATAAATAAGTGGTGATATAGCTTATTGAACTAGTGCTGCAGGGAAGAAACTTTCCCAGAATATCGGCAAGTAGCTTGCTCTCTGCATTCATGTGTTATCGGCAAATTGTGTGGGTTGTGTCGGGAAGGCCACAGAAGCTGAAAGCCTTATCATAGTCTGTCCCTTCTAGGTCATGTTCCTCGTCAATCACTGGCAGCCACAGAAGTTGAGAAACAAAGGATGATGTCATCTTGACTTTGATGTCACATACCTTCGTTTTCGGAACTTTACCATTATGCTTGACCTTAATATTCTGGAAGAACTCTTCCGCACTAGAAATGAGAACTTTGTATGGGTGTTGAAGAACAAAGGTCAGAACAGCAGTGTTAAGCAATATTAGAACATTTCTGAAGTAATCATAAATATCAGCGATTCCAGTTGAAATGAGTTCACTGGCGATGCCTATCTTTGATGTGGGAGCAATTGATTGAAGAACTAAAAGTCTGCTAGACGGCGAGAAGAGGAACAAGTTTGTTCGCATGAGGAGCGGAGGAGATGAAGAAGTTGAAGGGTTTTCTCGAGAAGGAGATTTTAAAATCCTTGATTTGGATTTTTCTGGACTTATTCTATTTATATAAACCCAAAATATTGATGATTAAGGAAAGAAATTATAATAAAATACCTGAAGTATGGCTGTTGGAGTGCCCGGGTGCCAATATTAAAATTTGATCTTTGAGAAAATTATGCATCTAATTTCTCGATTGAAAGACATTTCTCGAGCAGAAGCTCACATGTTCTCGAGTACAGATATCATTTCTGAGAAGCAAACCTAATGTTCTCGAGAATAAACTAAGTACACGAGTAATGAAGTGGTTCTCGAGAAGTGAAGTCCTGACTTAGAATTTTCTTGATTTAGAAGGGTAATTTGATTCTTGAACTTTGTTGTAAGGCCCTTTTCTTTAGCATTCCTTGTTGAGCATACCAAACTTTGTTTTGAAGAACGAGAACTTGCCATTGTCTAGTGGCTTCATGAATATGTCTGCAACCTGCATATCAGTTGGAACATACTGGAAATTGATGTCTCCATGCTCCACATGCTCCCTAATGAAATTGTACCTGGTGGTCGCTATGCTTTGAAGAAAATAAAAGCAACCGAACTAGAAATCCAATAAGGCAAGTATACTTATCGAACTGTAGCTAGGGGACACAAGTATCATATTGAAATCCGAGAACTGTCGAGTAAACTAACTCACACGAAGACTTTTATTCTATCGACGGAAAAGGCTAGGGTTTAGAGAAACTAATTGTAATAATGGAAATAAAGCTATGCTTGAAAGAGAACTACTACAGTTAATTAATTAACATAAAATAAGAGATTACAACGAAGAGCTGAAACTATGAAACGGAAATGCACTCGATCAAGAATCACCTCGGCTAAAGACGATTAAGAAAATGCGAAAATAAACCTAATCTTAATAGGGTATAGGTCCTTGACCGTGGAGGTTCCTAAAGCTTAAACATGCTTCTCTCGAAGTCGTTCCCAATTGAGTTTAAGAAGGTCCGACCGACTCTCTTCTAAATCGGAGGCCTTAAGCTCACTTTACGCGGTGAACCCCACTATTGGATTTTACTACAATCCGAGAGATTTGGACGTCTGTCTCTCTCGAGGGGTGCGTACAACTCCCTTTACTCTTGAATGCTCACTTCATTCTATCGGCTTCTCGGCTAGCCCCGAATGAAAGCAAAGGTTGAGAGTATATATCGATAATATACCTCCAGCCCATGAAAAATCAAGAGTAATTCAAGGCCTAAAACCTAAAAAGAAAAGGTAATTAAAAACATCATAACTTAATCGCTCGAACCTAGGATCATCAAGATCGAGTACAAGGAGGATTAGTTAATCATAATGAAGTGGAGGAGGGGGCTGAGTAGTAAAGCATTAATAACACAATGTAATAAAGAGCACTTATACTAAAAGAGAGAGAGAGAGCTACACTTGAAAAAGGAAATTACAATTGCATGAAATTGAAAACCTAGTTTTTCCCTACATAAAGCAACTAGTGCAAGAGCATAGATTACAACAAAATCTATTACAAAGGCTAAAACTACACTAGGGTTAAGGGAAAACACAAAATAAAGAAGAGAGAGAGAGAGAAGAACATGAAAAAGACTAAGAAATAAAGGGGCAGCACCTCCCTCTCTCAAGAGAAGCTTGCTGAAATGGAAGGGGGGTCTATATTTATAGGCAAAAGTCTCGGGTTGGTCACGCCCTGTGACACGCCCTAGGGAGGGCTTGTCAGGGGGCGTGACAAGTACGACATTGACTTCGGGCTCTAGATTCTGGGCAGAAGGATGATTGCTTCTGTACATCAGTGGATACGCCCTGGGTCACGCCCGTGTAGGGGGGCGTGACACGCACGTCGCATCGAAATCATTGGTCGCAAATCTGTAAGTAATCAGAAAAGGTGGGGTCATGCCTTGTGTCATGCCTGTGACATGGGGCGTGACAGTACTGTTGGCATGCTGAGACGAATTGGCATTTAATGCGACGGCCGGCTTCGGGCAGAGGGCAACACGCCCCATATCACTCCCGGGGACACGCCCGAGGAGGGTGTGTCAGAGGGGCGTGACAACCATTTTTCCTGGAATTTTACTCTGACTGTAATATTCTTTTGGATAAGGCAACACGCCTTAGGTCACGCCCGGGGAGGGCGAGATAGGGGGGCGTGTCAGGTCAATTTTGTCCAATTTTCACAAAACCTGCAGAAAGAGAGGAAACACTTAAGGGAAATAAAATTAATATAATAAAGATAAAAATAAAACTTAAAAACAAGATTTGTACATTATAAATTAGAAAAATACTAGAATAGTTAATACTACAAAATGTATTATCAAATTCCCCCAAGCTTAAGCTTTGTTTGTCCCCAAACAAAAATAAATCTAAAATTTCTAATTATGCCCGCACAAGTACTATGCAAAATTCTAAGTAGGGAAATAGTGAAACGTAAATCTAAAATAATTATTTAGGTATGGTATTACTTTTATAAACTTTACTTAACGAAAATAAATCATCAAAAATTTTGACGAAATTCTTTTAATAGATTTATACAAAGCAACAAAAATGAAAAAATGCATTGAGTTGTTACTAGATCCAAGCAACACATTAAAATTATATCAATTCAATTAATAAAAATCTAAGTTTAAATCCAAAACTAAAACTGATTTACTTTTCTTCTTTTCTTAGTTATTAAATAAAATTCAAAAGGCGTGAATCAAAAGTACTTAAATAGGACAGAAACATTTGGTTTAGGAATATGATTAGGAGTGGAATTAAAAGATAAACATGAAGGCTTAAAATCACACTAAACCCAGACAAAGATTTTCAAAAAAAAATTCATTTAAAATAAAAAAAAATTCTTTCTTTTTCTTCTTTTCTCAATTATTTTTCTTTTTTCAAAACAAAGGCCATAAATATTTTTATTTTCATTTTGAATTGGCCAAACAAAAACAAACATATCTTTTGAGCATACTTTTTTCAAAAAGATTTCTCCCACGAAAACCACAAAATAACCTATCAAAATCATGAAAATATTTTATGATACTCAGAAAGGCTAGTGTGATTAGATAGGTTGGAAATTTTGGCTTTGCTGAAAACGAAATGAAACGAAGAGCTATCAAATGAAATCGAAAAAAATGCTCAAAAGAGGCTAACTAGTGTTAAAGTTTTTAGGTTGGCAGGAAAGCTCAAACAAAAACAAAAATGTCCTAAATCATATTCACGCTTTTAATTTTATTTAAAACATAGATTTGAAAATTTTCAAAAAGCGAGTCCTAGATAATAAAGGAAGATTGATGAAATTGACTTGAAAATAGAAATAATAGGTGACTCTAATCGTTCACATCTACTACGCTATTCAAAGATTGACCTTACAAAAATTATCCAAAAACGAAAAGGAAAATAGTGGATGATGAATTTTTGAGAATATAAAGGAAATAAAGAACGAAAAACCATTATAGAAATGCGAGTTTTAGAAAAATATGCTACCGTGAATTAGAAACACAACATGGCCAATATTTTACTTGTGAAACATAATTAAAAAGGACGATTACAAATATTATAATTAACTAAGTTGTTTATAGGAAATTTTAAGTAAAACAAAACAAAAACTAGGGGTACTATTGAAATACCAAATTGTCTAAACTATTAAGGCAAAAAAAAGCATATTTTTTTTATTTGTGAAATATTCTCTTTTTTTGGATTTTAGAAATATTTTCTTTTTTTTATTGGTTTTATATTTTTTTCAAAAAATAATATACACAAAAAGCAAAAATATTTACACTAAGTAAAAAGAAGGAGGAAGTCCTCCCCCAAGCTTAAAATGGACATTGTCCTCAATGGCAAAAGAAGGGGATTGGAGAAGGAGAGAAAATTAAAGTACAAAATTGAAAGACAGAATTGAAAAATAGGTACTTCCCCGGATTTATTTGCTGCGAAAGCTGAGTGATGCCGCTCCCCAAAATTTCTTCTTTGGACTTCGTGATGGATTTAGCAACGTCTGAGCAGGCGATCGCAGAAGCCTCAGCTTGTCGGAGCCATCCGGGCCAAAAATTGAAAAATAAAGAAAACATGAATAAGATAACTTGGGTTGCCTCCCAAGAGCGCACTGTGTTTAAAATGTCGTTTGAGCTCGACGCATCAAAAATAATATTGTCCAAAAATATTGTTGTCCAGAAATAAAGTAGTTTTTAACAAAAAAATAAAAGTTCAAAGTTAGAGTTCTTGCAGCAGATACTTAATAATGTTTGGACTGACATCATCATCACCAGAGAAAAAAAGTTTAAGGCACTGACCATTCACTTTGAAATTACCCTTATCAGGGTGCGAAATTAAAACAGTTCCATAAGGAAAAACTTCTAAAACAGAAAAGGGCCCAGACCAACGAGACTTTAATTTGCCCGGAAAAAACGTAATCGAGAATTATAAAGAAGAACCTGGTCGCCCGGCTTAAAGATTTTAGGGTGCCTTAAGTGCTTATCGTGCAAACGCTTCGCCTGCTCTTTATAAAGTTTGTTATTTTCTTAAGCGTAAGAGCGCCGCTCTTCGAGTTCATTTAGTTGAAATTTTCTAAGGTCACCGACATAGTGGGGATCGAAGTTTAAAAATCTTAAGGCCCAAAAAGTGCAGTGTCTAATTTTACGAGTAGATGGCACGATTTTCCATAGACCAGCCGATACGACCTATATCTGAGGGCAGTTTTGTATGTTGTTCGGTAGGCCGATAAAGCATAGTCTCATTTGGTTGACCAGTCTTTTCTAGATGTTGAAACTGTCTTTTCTACTATTCTTTTTATTTTTCTATTTACTACTTCGACTAGTCCATTAGTTTGAGGGTGTTAGGCAGTTGAAAGCTTATGTGTAACGCCGTATTTTGTAAGGATTTTTGAAAATTGGGCGTTATAGAAATGGGAACCCCTATCGCTAACGATGGCGCGCGGTGTACTGAATCTAGAAAATAATTTTTTTAAAAACGTGACTACAACTCGAGAGTCGTTCATAGGAAGAGCTTGGGCTTCGCCCCAACGTGAAACGTAATCAACGGCAACTAAAATATACTTGTTTTCGAAGCTAGAAGGAAGGGGGCCAACAAAATCAATTCCCCAAAGGTCGAAAATTTCGCATTCAAGGAAATAATTTTGCGGCATTTCATTTTTATTTGAAATGTTGCCCGACCGTTGGCAACTCTTACACCTACTCACAAAGGTTTGCGCGTCTTTAAACAGGCTAGGCCATAAAAAACATGCGCAAAGCACCTTGTGAGCGGTGAGAGCAGCTTGATAGTGCCCACCTGTCGGACCATCATGTAAATGTTTTAAAATATCAACTCCTTCTTCGTAAAAACACATCTCCTTATCACTTGATCCACACAGATTCTAAAAAGATACGGGTCTTTCCAAAAGTTGTTCTTCAGCTCAGAAAAGAATTTCTTCTTTTGCTGAGAGGAGAACTCTTTTGGGAGCACCCGGGTCACTAAATAGTTAGCGATATGTGCGAACCAAGGAGAAGTAGATGTGTTAATTGAAAGCAGCTTCTCATTAGGAAAATAATCATTAAAAGATTTTTCATCTAATTTTTCTATAAAGGGATTGTCTAATCTGGAGAGATGGTCGGCGGCTAAGTTCTCGGCTCCTCCCTTATCACGGATCTCTAAGTCAAACAATTGGAGGAGTAAGACCCAGCGAATCAAGCGTGGATTGGCATCCGTTTTGGCAAGAAGATATTTGAGGGCCGTGTGGTCCGTAAAAACAATAATTTTCGAAAGCGTAATGTAAGGATGGAATTTATCAAATACGAATACTACAGCGAGGAGCTCCTTCTCGATCGTGGTGTAATTTTCCTGTGCAGATGTTAGCGTTTTACTAGCGTAATAGATAGGGTGGAAGTTTTTAGATATTCGTTGACCTAATACGGCTCCCACCGCGAAAGTACTCGCATCGCACATTATCTCAAAAGGAAGGTCCCACACCGGATATCATAATGGGCGTGTAAATTAACTTTTCTTTAATCAATTCGAAGGCAGAAAGACAAGAGTCATCAAAAATTAATGGGGCGTCTTTTTCTAGAAGATGGGTAAGGGGCTTGGTGATCTTGGAAAAGTCCATTATGAAGCAGCGGTAGAAACCAGCGTGACCTAAGAAACTTCTTATCGATTTTATATTCGTAGGCGGCGGCAGCTTCTCGATAACTTCTATCTTCGCAATATCTACCTCAATACCTCTCGCAGAAATTTTATGACCCAAAACTAACCCTTCCCTCACCATAAAAGGGCATTTTTACCAATTTAGGGCAAGGTTAGTCTCTTCGCATCGTTCTAAGACTTTTTCAAGGTTTTCTAAACATCTATCAAAGGAATCGCCGAACACGGAGAAATCGTCCATAAATACCACCATAATGTTTTCTATGTACTTGTCAAAGATAGCGAGCATACATCGCTGGAATGTAGCTAGCGTATTGCACAATCCAAATGGCATTCTTCGGTAGGCGAAGGTGCCGAAGGGATAAGTAAACGTAGTTTTCTCTTGGTCCTCGGGAGAGATGGGGATTTGAAAATACCCCGAGAGGTCATCGAGAAAACAATAAAACCTCTGGCCGGATAATCGTTCTAAAATTTGGTCGATAAACGGCAAAGGAAAGTGCTCCTTGCGGCTGGCTTAATTCAGCTTCCTATAATTTATACACATACGCTAACCCGTCACCGTCCATGTTGGGATTAATTCATTATTTTCATTACTAACTACTGTTATCCCTCCCTTCTTTGGTACTACCTGAACAGTGCTAACCCACTTACTATCTGATATAGGGTAGATAATTACTGCGTTTAATAATTTCATAACCTCGCCCTTAACTACTTCTTTCATGTTCGGGTTTATACGGTGCTGAGGTTTAATGGAGTTACGCGAATTATCTACCATTAAATTTTTATGAGTGCAGAAAGATGGGCTTATGCCCTTAATATCAGATATCTGCCAAGCAATAGCTTGGCAATTTTTACGTAAAACTAAAAGGAGTTTTTCATTTTGGACATCCGTGAGTTAGGCTGAAACTATAACTAGCAGTTCGGAGTTCTTCTCTAAGAAGGCATACTTGAGATGTTCAGAAAGTTCTTTAAGTTCTAGGGTAGGGGGTTCTTCATAAGAGGTTTGAGAAATTCTTTCTTTTTCGAATACTATATTTTCGTAGACTTTTTTATATGGAAAATTAAAAGGGGTGGAGCTGGTGGCCATGGAGGCTTCTTGCAGCGATTCAGTTAGAAAAGTAGAAGAGGAACAAAAATCGAAAAATTCTTTTTCAAAATCAGATAGAAGATAAGAGGATTCTACACTTTCTTGCAGCGATTCAGTTGGAAGAGAAGAGGAGGAACAAAAAGCAGAAAATTCTTTTTCAAATTTGGAGAGGCAATAAGAGGATTCATCACTTAAGGCATCTACGAAAAAGTAGGAGTCATAATTTGCTAAGGTGTTCTTCATCGAAGGGTTAATAGAGAAAGTGACTTCGTCGTCTCCTACTCGAAGGAAGAGCTCACCATTGCTTATGTCATGGATGGCTCTGTAGGTGGCAAGGAAGGGTCGGTCAAGGATCAGGGGAACCTCGATGTCTTCTTCGATGTCCAAAATGACAAAGTCCACCTGGAAGATGAACTTGACGACTTTTACTAGAACATCCTCAACTATTCCTAACGGGTACTTAATGGATCTGTCGACGAGCTAGATACTCATGCATGTTGGTTGAGGCTACCAATTCCTAACTTTTTAAATAACAAGAGGGGCATTAGGATAATACTCATACCTAAGTCGGCTAATGCGTGTTTGACAAAAAGATCACCGAAGACACACAGAATAGAAAAACAACCCGGGTCACTGATTTTTTTGGCAAATCATTTGTCAAAACAACAGAGCACTCGGAGTTTAACGTGACATGCGAAAGGTTCTCTAACTTTTTCTTGTTGGTCAGGAGGCCCTTAAGATACTTGGCGTACTTCGGCATCTATGAAATCGCTTCATGAAAAGGCAGATTTATATGGAATTTCTTGAATATTTCTAAGAAACGAGAGTACTAATCGTCCTGACATTGTTTATTAAGTTCGTAAGGGTAATGCAGGGTCGGATTATTTATAAAGATGGGTGGTGGAGTGAGATCTTTTTCTAATGTGGAGAGAGCGGTGATAACTTCTTCAGTAAAGGGTGGAATTTTTAAAATGAGAGCAGAGCTTTGATTTTTTAAAGCGGGGGCGGAGCTTGCCTCGGGCTCTTCACTTACCATACCGGGAACTTTCTTCGCACTCCAAAGAACTATAGCTTTCGCTTGCTCTCTCGGGTTGGGCTCAGTATTGGAAGGAAGAGACCCTGCGAGTCGCTAAGAAATAATTTTAGCTAGCTGTCCTACTTGATTTTCGAGACTTTTAACGCTTCCATTAAGGTTTTTATCATAGCATCATTTATGGAGATATATTTTGAAAGTAACTCCTCCAAGCTTGGAGGTTTTGGATAATTTTGAAGAGGTGGTGGTGGTGGCACAGAAAAATCATTTTGTGGTGGCGGGCGCATAGCATTCGATGGATTACTCAACGAAAAATTCGGATGATTTCTTAAGGCAGGATTATAACTATTCGAAAAATTAAAACCAGGAGGATGAAAATTCGCAGCAGAAAAATTATTAAAAGCATTTCTAGGCATATTGTTAACAAAATCTAATTTTTCTGGTGTAGGAGTTGCAGATTCCCATACATGAGGGGCAAAGGCAGCAGTCATCTCCGTTATATTTTTGCTTAATATTTCAACTTGTAGAGCGAGCTGGGAGACATTGTCCACTTCAAAGATACTTGCAGGCTTGTTTGGGCGAGACCTAGGCACATTCCTCTGATAAGTTTTCATGGCCATGTCCTCAAAAAGCTCAAGAGCTGCTTCTGGGGTCTTATGATTTAAAGTACTGCCAAAAGCTGTGTCTATCATTTGCTTTGTGCTTTGATTTAGCCCGTTATAGAATGTCTGCACTTGTAACCATACAGGTAGCGCCTGATGTGGGCATCATCTTAATAATTCTTTAAATCTTTCCCAAGATTCATATAAGGTTTCAGAGTCTATTTGTCCAAAGGCAGAGATGTCATTCCTAAGTTTTGCAGTTTTAGCTGGCAGAAAATACATCGCCAAAAATTTTTAAGTTAATTCAATCCAGGTTGTTATGCTATTCTTAGGTAGAGTGTTCAACCACTATTTAGCTTTAGTTCTTAAAGAGAAGAGAAAGTGTCTTATCTCGATTGAATCATTTGTTACACAATTTATCTTGAAGGTGTCACAAATTTCAAGACATCTTGCTATATGTGCGCTCGGATCTTCATCTTGAAGTCCGTAAAATTTCATATACTGTTGCACCATTTGAATTATCCTAGGATTTAATTCGAAGTTATTATTTGCTATCGCAGGGAGAACTATACTTGATTCTGTTCCGTCTAGATTTGGTAGTGCATAATAAGACATAGGTAATTGCACGACTTCCTCCACTGGGGGTTCTGCCATTCTTAGGTAGAAGATGACTCAGAATCCTCAACTGGTATTTGGAAAGTAGGACCTTGAAATCGCAATCTTCTCCGAAGAGTACGCTCAATTTCGTGGTCCAAGTCCAAAATAGCCGACGGATTCCCTCGGGTCATGCACTAAAAGAAGGGAAGAGAAAAGAAAGAGAAATAAATAAACTACAAAAAAAAGATTAGAGATTTTTTTTTGAAATAGATTTTTTTATAATTTAACTCCCGAACATCCCAAGGGCTACCCGGTGAAGGGTTCGCAAGGTACTAGACAAGAAAGAGGCACTTAAAGCTGCTTTGCCCTTTTTGAGAGAATTAGGTGGCGTAGAAAAATTAATAAGTTGGTTACTATTAAGAGCAGTAATAAATTTTTTTTTATTTTTTAAAATTTTTTAGAAGGAGGGTGAGAAAGAGAAATGATAAAATTAATAGATTTGTGTTTTTAATATATCAACGAAAGTTGCTTCCCCGGCAACGGTGCCAAAAACATGGTGGTCGCTAGGCTTTGAAGAAAATAAAAGCAACCGAACTAGCAATCCAATGAGGCAAGTATACCTATCAAACTGTAGCTATGGGACACAAGTGTCATTGAAATCCAGGAACTGTCGAGTAAACTTACTCACACGAAGACTATTATTTTATCGACCGAAAAGGCTAGGCTTTAGAGAAACTAATTGCAATAATGGAAATTAAGCTATGTTAGAAAGAGAACTACTGCAGTTAATTAAAAAGCATAAAATAAGTGATTACAACGAAGAGCTGAAACTACGAAATGGAAATGCACTCGATCAAGAATCACCTCGGCTAAAGACGATTAATAAAGTGCGTAAATAAACCTAATCTTAAATGGGTAAAGGTCCTTGACCGTAGTGGTTCCTAAAGCTTAAACACGCTACTCTCGAAGTCGTGCCCAACTGAGTTTAGGAAGGTCCGACCGACTCTCTTCTAAATCGAAGGCCTAAAGCTCGCTTTACGCGGTGAACCCCACTATTGGATTTTACTCCAATCCGGGAGATTTGGACGTCTGCCTCTCTCAAGGGGTGCGTATAAGTCCCTTTACTCTTGAATGCTCACTTCATTCTATCGACCTCTCGGCTAGCCCAGAATGAAAACAAAGGTGGAGAGTATATATCGATAATATACCTCCAGCCCATGAAAAATCTAGAGAAATTCAAGGCCTAAAACATAAAAGAAAAGGTAATTTAAAACATCATAACTTAATCGCTCAAACCTCGGATTATCAAGATCAAGTATAAGGAGGATTAGTTAATCATAATGGAGTGGAGGAGTGGGGATGAGTAGTAAAGCATTAATAACACAATGTAATAAAGAGCTCTTATATTAATAAAGAGAGAGCTACACTTGAAAAAGGAAATTACAATTGCATGAAATTGAAAACCTAGTCTAGCATACATTAAGAAACTAGTGCAATTGAAAAGACTACAACAAAAGCTATTATAAATGCTAAAACTACACTAGGGTTAAGGGAAAAAACAAAATAAAGAAGAGAGAGAGAAGAACATGAAAATGACCAAGAAATAAAGGGGCAGCTCCTCCCCCTCTCAAGAGAAGCTTGCTGAAATGGAAGGGGAGGTCTTTTTTTATAGGCAAAAGTCTCGGGTTGCTCACGCCCTGTGACACGCCCTAGGGAGGGCGTGTTAGGGGGCGTGACAAGTACGACATTGACTTCGGGCTCTAAATTCTGGCAGGAAGGATGATTGCTTCTGTATGTCGGTGGACACGCCCTGGGTCATTCCCGTTTAGGGGGGCGTGACACGCACGTTGCGTCAAAATCATTGGTCAGAAATATCGTCAGTCATCGAAAAAGGTGGGGTCATGCCCTATGTCACGCCCGTGATAGGGGGTGTGACAGTACTGTTGGCGTACTGAGATGAATTTGCATTTAATGCGGCGGTAGGCTTCGGGCAGAGAGCGACACGCCTCGTGTCATGCCCGGGGACACGCCCGAGGAGGGCGTGTTAGGGGGGCGTGATAGCCGTTTTTCCTGGAATTTTCCTCTGACTGCAAGATTCTTCTGGATACGGCGAAACGCCCTAGGTCAGGCCCGGGGAGGGCGTGACAGGGGGGCATGTCAGGTCAATTTTGACCAATTTTCACAAAACCTGTAGAAAGAGAGTGAACACTTAAGGGAAGTAAAATTAATATAATAAAGATAAAAATAAAGCTTAAAAACAAGATTTGTACATTATAAATTAGAAAAATACGATAATAGTTAAGACTACAAAACGTATTATCAGTACCTCAATTCTATATGCTTTATCCGGGCGTGAGAGACTTGGTTGTTTGTTATTGTAATTGTACTGGAGGAGTCACAGAACAGTGGGATGTCCTTGACCATCAAGTTATAGTCTTCAAGTTGATTCTTGATCCAGAGTAATTGTGCACAACAACTACCGACAGAAATGTATTCTGACTCGACCAATGAGATTGCGACATAATTTTGCTTCTTGCTGCTCCATGAGATGAGTCTCCATCCAATGAATTGTAAAGTCCCAAAAGTGCTCTTTCTACCATCTTTACCACCTACAAAAGCTGCATCTAAAAATCCAATTAGCTCTCTATCATTACTTTTTGGGTACAATAAGCCAAGATTTGGTGTACCCTTAAGGTATCTCAAAATCCTCTTTGTAGTAGTGTAATGAGATTTCTTAGGGTTCACCTGATATCTAGCACACACACATGTTGAAAAGTTGATGTCTGACGTACTAGCAGTAAGGTAGAGCAAGCATCCAATTATTCTTCTATACTTGGTTTCATCAAAAGGTTCCCCTTTCTCATCCTTGTCCAGAGACATAATTGAACACATTGGAGTCCTTATGGAGGTTGCATTCTCCATTCCTAATTTCTTAATCAACTCTTTGGTGAACTTTGTCTGAGAGATGAAAATTCCATCCTCAAATTGTTTCACCTGAAGTCCTAAGAAATTCTTCAGCTCTACCATACTGCTCATTTCAAACTTCCCTTGCATAAGTTTGAAAAATTTCATGCAAAGGTTGTCGTCAATAGAACCAAAAATGATGTCATCAACATAGATTTGCAGTAGCAAAATCTTGTCTTTTAGTTCCCTAAGAAATAATATCTTGTCTATCTTTCCCCTTGTGAACTTATTCTCAAGAAAAAAGTTAGACATCATTTCGTACAAAGCTCATGGAGATTGTTTTAAACCATATAGCACTTTAAATAATAAATAAACAAATTTAGGATGTTTAGGATCAACAAAACTTGGAGGTTGTTCCACATACACTTCTTCCTTTATGTCACCATTAAGGAAGGCTGGCTTCACGTCCATTTGGTAGATAATGAAGCCTTTTAGTGCAGCATATGCGAGGAACAACCTGATTGCCTACAGTCTTGCCACTTGACATATGTCTGATTGAAGTCGATCCTTTATTATTATCTGTACCCTTTGGCGATGAGTCTGGCTTTGTTCTTGATTATGGTTCCATCTTCGTCCATCTTGTTCCGGTAGACCCACTTTGTTCCAATCACATTCTCTCCATTGGGTCTTGGCACAAGCTTGCAGACTTGGCAATGTTTGAATAGATTTAGTTCTTCTTCCATTGCCATTACCCAAGATGCATCCTTATTTTCTTCCTCAAACTTCTTTGGTTCAACCTGCAAGAGAAAACTCAAATACAAAATCTCATTAGTTGTACCTCTCTAAGTTTTGACACCATCACATGGGTCTCCTATGATTTGATTAATTGGACGATCCTTCTACTGTTTGAGCTCTAAAGTAATTACATCTGGAGCTTCATCTATCACTGGAGTGACTTCATCAACTTGAATGTCATCTTCATCATGGTGATAAACCTCTCCAATGGGGGTTAGAGTTGTGATCTTGATGAACTCTTGACCTATTTTTTTAACTGGCTCATCCAAGCTTAATTCCTTTAGTCTTGAATATGCATCGTCAACAAACACACTAGAAGAGCTAATTTGTAGCAAACTCGACTCATGAAATACAACATTAATATATTCTTCGACGACCAGGGTTTTCTTGTTAAAAATCATATATGCCTTACTATGGCTACTATATCCAAAAAAATTACCATCAAAACTCTTTTCACGGAATTTAGTTGTGTGATACTTCCCATTTTTAAGTACGAAGCAATTACGACCAAAGATTCTAAAATATAAAATAGTCAGTTTCCTGCCCTTTAGTAATTCGTAAGGGTTTTATCATCGTTCTTATGTTTGAGTGCTCTCTTTGGCACGTCACAAGCAGTGTTGGCGACATCAGCCCAGAAGTATTCTGGTAGTGAGGCATCACTCAACATGGTTCTGCAGGCCTTTATGAGTGTTCTATTTCTTCTCTCGAACCTCCGTTCTGTTGAGGAGTACGAGGAGAAGAATACTCATGAATGATACCTAGGCTTTCACAGAATTTTATCATGGGCCAAGATTTGAACCCTTTTACATTGTCACTTCTTATTTTGACAACTTAAAAGTTGTATTCATTCTGAATCTGCCTGACAAAGTTAGTGAAAATATCAAAAGTGTCTGACTTGTGTTTTAGAAATAACACCCATGCAAAATGAGAGTAATCATCTACAATAACCAGGGTATATCGTTACCTTCCAAACTTCTAATTTGCAGGGGACCGAATAAGTCCATATGAAGTAGGTGTAAACACCTATTAGAATCTTTGCCAATAATGCTTTTAATGGTAGCCCTTGTTTGCTTTCCTTTTACGTATGTGTTACAAGGTCTATCTTTTACGCACTTAACGTTGGGTGCATCACGTAATAAATTAAGAGAAAAAATTTATTAATAGTTTTGTAATTTATATGTAATAATATCTTGTGCCATTGGTCACCAAGAGACGCACTATCTTTTGCCAAAAGGTACATTGGTGTAGAAGAGTCTATGCAAATAAAATTTAAACAAAATATATTTCTACTACTAGTGCCTGATAGAATCGTTTCTAAGTTATCTACCGATTTTATCAAGCACTTGTCTGCATGAAATTTTACCATGTATACTTTATCACAGAGCTAGCTTATGCTTATAAGATTATGTTCTTGTCCTTCAACATAAGCCACATTTGAGAAGGATACACTAGACTTAGAGATCATACTGTAGCCTCTTATGATTCCCCTGTCAGAACCTCCAAAGATATCCTTTGGCCCGTTCACAACTGGAGAGTACTTCTGAAGAAGGCTTCTTGTCCCGATCATGTGCCGAGAGCTTCCACTGTCCAAATACCAGATAGGCGATTTGTTGGCCTTTGGACATACCTGGAAAAATAGAATTAGTTTACCTTAGAAAACCAAAATGTGATTGGGTCCTTTGTTATCTGTTAGCATGCTCCCCCTAGGAGTGTTAACATTATGAGTTGTCTTCCTCGTATGATTAACTAGTGGAGTTTTGTAGCTTTTGGGATTAAACCAGCAATCTACAACAAAGTGACCAACTTTGCCGCAACACTAATAGTTAAACCTACTATACCTTTTCCAAGTCTCTTGCTTGACCTTTTGAATGTATGGTCTTGTAGGGGCGGCTGATCTGGAGGTAGAAGCCTCATGATGATGGCACTCACAAGCCTTTTTCACCTCCTTTTCCTTGGGTACTGCTTGCTTGGCCTTAGGTTCCTTCTTAATATTATGTCCATGAACGTATGGACCATAATATTTCATTTGTATTTCCTTATAAGGTGCCTTGAGTACACTTTCACCAAATTTTCAGGGATGGGTCCATCCTTGGTACCGTGACTTAGGCTCTACATAAGTAGCCCTAGAAAAAGGACCGTAGGATGAATAAAAATCAAACTTGTTTGTTGGTAAGATGACCTTCTTAAATACTGTTTGATCTAGAGGAGCTTTCCCCATCTCCTTGGCTAAAGCTTTCTTAGCATCCTTATTTCTTCTTTGAACTTTATTCCTCCTAGAAGATTTACTAGAAGCAGTCTCATGGCCTAAGCCAGCTCCTTTAGCCTGAGCAGAGAATTCAGCAACAAATGGAAGAACTGTCCTGGGCTTGGAGAAACTTTTAACAAGTTTCTTTTCAGCGGCAAGTTGTTCTTCCAATTTCTCGATGATTTTCTCTTTTAGGTTTAGTTGCTCGAGAGCTTTATTGCATTCTTCGATTGCATCATTGAATTCCTTTCTGAGTGAGTCCATCAATGCGACTTCCTCCCTCAGAGTGCTCTCCTTTGTCTTATGAGATTTGATCTTCTTGGCTTGAGTTCTCGCGACACTTTGAGATTTGTTGTAAGCCCTGATTAATTCCTTGTATTGAGTCATGAGTTCAGAATCATCATCAGAAGAACAGTAATCATGATCATGGTCTAAAGAATCAAATTATGTGAGAGGGGTGTGAGAATTTAACTTCCCATTATACTGGGGTTCTTCTTCCCCGTCTGTCTGTTCCATCAATTCAAAGTAGGCTTCCTCTTCCTCACTTGACTCAGGTAAGACAGTGTCACTAAGAGTCTTGCCCTTTTTGGCTACAAGGCTTCTTTCAGATTTCATTTTTACTATTAGAAGACTTATTTTCTTCTCTTCTTCCAACCTCTTTCTTCTTGTGCGGACAATCAGTACTTACGTGCACTGACTTATTACAACACTAACTAACAATGTATGATGAAATATGTTTGTTTGGTTTGGAGTTATACCTGTCGTGGCTACTTGAGCCTATCTTATGACTATCACCATCGTGACGTGATCTTCTAGAAGAATAGTCATTGCCTTTCCATTGCTTCTTCTTACTTAAAACTTTTTGAACCGTCTAGAGAGTTGAGAGAACTCTCCATCTGATAGCTCTGAGCCCAGGGTGCTTGGCTCCGAGTCTTCTTCTTCACTTTCTTCCTATATAGGAGCAGGAGATGCAACTTTAACCTTCCTTGAGCTGTCTGCCTTTAGTGCGACAGACTTCTTCTTCGATGTGGATCTGCTTCCCTCTTCTTCAGCTTTTCTTATATTTATTTGAAGCTCATATGAAATCAGCTTTCCGAAGTGGTTTTGAGGATCAGTCTCATCTTGCTTTCCAAAATCCCTTATGACACATATTTTTTTGTCCCATTCCTTTTTTAAGGATCTTAGGAGCTTTTTGTTTAATTTTTCGTTAGTGAATACTCGGCCATAGTTCCTCAGGGTATTGAAGATCTTGAAAAAAATTTCATAAGTGTCTGTTATAGTATCTTTGGGCCTTGCCTGAAGGCCTCATACTTCTGGTTCAAAAGGGATCTTCTATCATCCCTAACATCTTTGGTGCCTTCCATCAACATGATCAGTGACTGCCACATCTCTTTGGAAGATTGGCAGTGGATGAGATTTTATAGCATCGAGTCATTGGCTGCACTTGCGATGATATTTTTAGCCTTCTTGTCTAGAGAGACAAGTGCAATCTCATCTTTATCTTGATCCATAAGCTTCTTTGGTACTTGCTTTAAGGAATGAATATTGGAGGTTGTCATTGGAATGTAGGGGCCTTATTCCACTATCATGAAAATCCTTGGATCCATTGCTTCCATGAAGAACTTCACCCTTTATTTCCACATGGGTAAGTTTGCCTTAGTGCATACGGGGAGCTTAGCAAAATCGTTGACTCTGTCCATGCTTATACACACTTAAGACAACTAGGAGCAGATCTGTTCAAGGTGTTAATCTTTTGATGAGCAACCTCCCTCTGATATCAAATGAAAATGTTTAGTTGTCTACCTAAATCACCAAGAGGGGGTGAATAGGTGAGTTCTGCGTCTTTTTGCAAAATAAAAATTGTACAAGAGATGCGCAGAAAAAAACAAGCAATCCACATATGATACCAAAGATTATACTGGTTCCCCTATCTTGGGTACGTCCACTCTCAACCTCACTGATCTAGAACAACGCTTGGCTCAGTTACATCAATATTATATCGGATTAGAAAACAATCCCACAACTCGGAACAACGTTCCTACAACTCGGAGTAAAACCACTCCTACAACAACTCGGAGAACAACTCCTATAAACTCGGAGAATAACTCCTACAATCTCGGAGATTAACTCCTACAAGAATAAAATGGATTTACAATGAAATACACAAACTTTTCTTCACAGATTTGATTAAATCTCGGCCTCTTCCTTCTTGAAAATTGTAAAGCTATGTAAGAAAAATCGAGGAAGAAATCTGAGAACACTTAGATCTAAGAAAGTAGGATCACCACGATCAAGGAGAAGATTTGCAGATGTTAAAAAGCTTGAATGGTTGACTCCTTATTGTCTGAATTTCACGATAAAGAAGTTTGAATATGAAGAACACGTCTTGTCGGCTGCGACACTTCCCAATTTAGAAACTTGAAAACGATTCAGAAATCTGTGAAAATATTCTTAGGGTTTGTCGATTCTGACATGACATTTTATAGGTCTTACATAATCGTCTGATTTCATTAATTACAATCCACGTGGAACAATCAAGAGTTAATCACATTTGAAATCAAAACCCGTCAAACACTTAGTGAAATTCATATTCAGAACTACGTTTCTTGAGAGAAATTAGAATTACTCGAGTATGAGTTCTATTTCTCGAGAAAGGATATAAGATTCTCGAGAAGAAACATTTAAGGAAATTATAAAAGAAGAGTTCTGGTTTCTCGAGAATGGATAGACCTACTAGAGAAAATTTTTTCTGTTACTCGAGAATAGGAAAGCAGCTCAAGAAAAGATTTATGTTTCTCGAGTAAAAACATCTGGTTCCCGAGAACTAACCTTAGCCTTCTTGAGACATGTCTTTGGTTTTCTCGAGAAAAAGACTTAGAAAATTTTTGAGCTTAATTTTAAGGTTACTCGAGAAAGTTAAGACCTACTCGAGTACTGCATGGCTTTCTTGAGAACTACACTCGACTTTCTCGAGAAAAAGAGTTCTTCTACTCGAGTACCTAACTAAGCTAACTCGAGTAAAATACTTAGAAAAATGTGTTAACTGAAAAATAATTTTCTTCTAAGAAACCAACAACCAGCCTTACTCCCATAACTTTAGTACTTGAAAATGAAGGGTGTCCCAATAAAGAGGTTACACATGAGTCAACACCATGGATCACACAATGAGGTATTACATTGTATGGTCATGTTTTTGGTGACTCATTGTAAACTGACATTGGTCTACACTTGGCAATTATAACCTACAAGCACTCTACTTGAAAAGGGCATCAAATACAAACTTAATTCATCTTAATTCAAAGGTGACTTCATACAAATCTTGTTTATTGTAGATACAATACCCAACACTCCTAGCCTGATGTAGGAATTTGGACAAAGTCTGAGGTAGGTGATCTGGTGTAGATTACTGAGTCGTAGGAGATTTTATCTCAGAGTGATAGGGCATTGCGCATGAGGTAGGACATTAAGGAGTCTGAGAGATACTAAGGGATCTATGTTGTAAGCTCTTTAAGCAAAGATTGGAGAGGTTAGCCTTGTCTAACACGTTTTTAGAAAGGTGAGAGGGATAGTGGATGTACCCAAACCTTGGGGAACCACTCTAAATACCTATGTGTTGTTGTGTATCTTGAAAGCAAGCTAAAAAACTTAACACTCAACACACCAAAATAATAATTAGTCATAAAAGACTAGGAAACCTATTCACCCCGCTCCCCTCTAGGTGTTTAGTTTCTCTTAAAACAAAGACTTTTAAGTGGTATCAGAGGGGGTTGTTGATGCGCGTAAAATACGGCAAGCATACCGGTCGCACAAGTAATAAAGTTGGGAGTAAATCCCCGGCTGTCGGTCTCTTGAGGAATGCAATTGGCGTCGAACGATTTAGACTCTAAAACTATTGTTATGAGAGTTAATTGAAATAAACAAAAAGAGAAGGGGGCTTTGGTTGGTGGTCTTATGACCGACTACACTAATGAAAACTATGCGGGTCGCAATCACCGCTTCTAAAGGCGAGGTGGATGTAGTGGCCGCGATGCCGTACTTCGGTTGGTGAGTGGACGGAAGTCTAGCGAGTGAGGTGATTAGTGCGGAGTGAAATTGAGTGAAACGAACGTGTGGAGTGGAGCGAGATGGAGCGAGGCGCATCAAAGGATAATTCTCACAAGCACAATGAAACACAAATGATCCAATATAACACTAGAAATTTATGTTCATTACATGCATAAACAATCCATGCAACAAAAAGAGAGAAAATGCAAAACCACGAGATTGAAGATCCACCGCGGTTGTTGGCCGGAGGTGCGGGTTGTCAATCCGCTTCCAAGCGCAGTCCGAGGAGGGCTTCCGGTACCACCGAGCTGTCACCTCAAGGGTCTGTAATTCCGTTCTCTAGGTATGCTTCGTCTTCTTCCTTGGTGGAAAGCTCGGAGAAGAATGCTTCAATGGCCGGGAGGGTCACCGGAGGATGCGGAATGCTTTGGAATCGCCGGAGAAGGTCCTCCCGATGATGGGTATGAAGGTGGAGGCGAATGGAACTGCTGGAGGGCGAAATGGCGGACTGGCGGAGGTTCCATAACGTGTCTCGTTGCCCTAATTCGCGGAACAGGGCATTTTATAGCTTGCAGAATAAATAGGGCGCACGACCACTGGCGCACGACCAGTGGTCGTGCGCGACCAAGGTCAGCGCCCGTGCGTGAGCAACCTGCAGACCTGCATCAGAAAATCAAAGGTCGTGCACGATCAGTAGCGCACGATCAGTGATCGTGCGAGGCAATGCTGATGATCGTACGGAAATAGCCAGACAGAACTTTTGTAAAATGGGGTATGACTGCGCACGATCAGCGGCGCACGAGCAGTGGTCGTGCGCGGTATGGCAAGTGATCATGCGGAAAGTTCAAGACAGAGTTTTCACAAATGAGTCCGGGCTGCGCACGATCAGTGATCGTGCGCCAGGAGGTCGATGGTCGTGCGTGGGTAAAAACGCACGACCACTGACTCCATTGCCAAAAACAGTGAAACGCCTATCCCGAATGCCATCACGATCCCCAAACCTGCAGGAAAACTGCACCGGACATCGATCGCGGCAGCCACAGCAAACAATAATAATCATAACAAGAATGTAAATGCACACAAGCACAGAAATGGGCTAAAAAGGTGCACAGGGCGTGGAATGCCGTAGCTAACCAAAAGGAGTACAAATGACGCTAAAAGATAGTGCAAAGCTGAGGAAAAAGGCCAAGATGAGTCCAAAATAAGGTATAAAATAGGGACTCATCACACCCCCAGACTTAACCATTTACACGTCCCGGGCAAATAATCACCCTGTGGACTCAAAAAATGGCTAGCTGACGTAGTAATTTTAAAATACAGTAGGACGAGAAATCGAGAAACACAAGTGCATAGAAAATATAATAGAAGGAGTTTTTAATCATGCTAAGCAATTTATAATTTTCGACAAACGTAAATAAATACTGTCACTACTCAAAGATTGAATTTCCGTAGAATAGCGCGGTCATGTGTAGGAAGAAAATAGGCAAGTCGGATGGCGGAGCATTGCCAAAGTGCGGGGCTCGTGATCACCTCCAAAGAAATCCACCAATGTCAGGGACCATATGCTTGCCCGTTCACACTTTCTCCACGATGCTGGTTCGACTCGAGCGTAAATCCATAGGACTTTAGGTGAAGAGTTGGGGCGTGGGTGTAGACGTAGGTATGGATGAAAAAGATGAAAACGAAGGCTACGCACAACCCAACGGAGCTCGCACAAATACAGATTTCTCACTAGCAAAATGAATGCGAGTGCACCACACCCCCAGACCTGATTTTTACAACATGGGTGTGTGCACCGCCTACCCCAAAACAGATATCTCAAAAACAGATTTTCATTTATACTTTTTATTTTCTCTTTTTCGTTTCTTTTTCACAATTTTTGCTTTTATAATTTTTTTTTCTTTTTCAAATTCTTGAATTTCAGCAAATATAACAAGATGGCGCCAAAAACTTGATGGCAAATCCACATTATTCACAAAACCACCTCCCATATCAACAACCCAACGAGAAAATGCTTGGAACTAGAGCTCGACGCGGGTGTGCGACTAGGATTGGCTTGAGGCATTGGTGAATTGAGTGTGGAGCTGAAACAAAAGGAAGGTAGGCTCAATGGGGATAGCGAGGGCTATGTTAGGACGGGTGCAAGGCTCAACCGGGCCAAAGTGATGGCCTACGTCACGCTCACGCTCGACTAACCGTGCACCAATGCTTCGAAAGTAGCCTGGGGCAAGTTCTTAGTCACCGAGAAAAGTGATCTGTCCTCCCGACTCGAGCAATACAAAGCTAGTGACGCCTACACACATTCCGACACTACCGAGTGATTACTCCGGATTCATAGATTTGAGTAGGACAGACAGTATTTACGAGTGCAGAAAAAAATATAAATTGCAAGCATAAAGAAAAACTGAATCTATACGATTTCTACACAACGTGAGCATTCGATTAGGAGCACTGCACGAGTTTCGAACTACTCTAAATCAAAATCCTACGTCAGCACCACCATCTTAATGTTTACACAAAATAATACATCAACTCGAGCCGCAAGCGTTGTCAAGTGCGCCCTCATGTGGGTGCCAAAGTGTGTGTAGCAGGAGTCGAAAACAATGAAGCAAAAAGGAAAACTACTGGCATGCGAAATTAAATGTGCTCGTGGAGTGCACAGGGGCCTCTTCCCCCCAGACTTGAATGAAAAACATAAGCAAGTAAAATAGACATTCAACCAAGGAATGAAATCTGAAGCGAGAGAGAGTACCTATGCTCCAAAGAGGGGAGCATACCAGAAGATTGCGTGATGGTTCGCGGGAGTTGCTGCTTCGCACAAAAGATAAGTTGAACCTGCGAATTAGGCCGAACAACGGAAAATACAAAAATAGAAAACATAAAATAAAAAGCATAAACGAGGGGACCAAAAGGTCCAAGCTTGGGTTGTCTCCCGAATAGCCCTTTTGTTTACCGTCCTTAAGGTGGACCAAATACCTGTATTAGCAGTTGTATACAATGTTTTTGCAGCAAAATAAAATAAAACTCAAAATGTTCCAACAAAAATAATAAGAGCCGCAGCGGAAATTGGGATCAAGGCGCCGCCCCGTCACCAAGTAGTGGGTCTTCGAGCTGTAAGCTTTGAGGTTCGCCGATGATAGCACCTCCATCGTACAATTTTAGCCGATGCCCGTTGACCATGAATTTGTCGCCGCTCTTCCCGGATATTTCAATAGCTCCAAAGGGTGAGACTCTGATCACTGTAAAGGGACCGCTCCACCGCGATTTTAACTTTCCAGGGAATAAGCGGAGGCGGGAGTTGTACATTAGGACTTGGTCTCCTGGTTGGAATTCTTTTGGGATGATGTGACGGTCGTGCCATTTTTTTGTTTTTTCTTTGTAGATCCGCACGTTTTCATAAGCAAAATGCCGTAGCTCTTCCAGTTCATTCAGTTGGGAGCGGCGTTCGCTTGCTGCAGTCTCAATGTCCATGTTCAGAAATTTGGTTGCCCATAGCACCTTGTGTTCTAATTCTTCCGGCAAATGGCAAGCCTTTCCGAAGACAAGTTGGAAGGGGGACATACCGATAGTAGTTTTGAAAGCGGTTCGGTATGCCCATAAGGCATCGTCGACCTTCTTAGCCCACTCTTTTAGGTTGGAATTTATGGATTTTTCAATTATTCTTTTTAGCTCCCGGTTGGAGACTTCTACTTGCCCACAAGTCTGAGGATGGTAGGCGAGAGAGACTTTGTGATGAACTCCAAACTTCTTCATGAGTTGTAAGAATGACTTGTTGCAAAAATGGCTCCCGCCGTCACTGATGATTGTGCGCGGAGTGCCAAATCTAGAAAAAATATTTCTGTGCAAAAAGGTTAAAACAGTGCGAGCGTCATTTGCGGCAACAGCTTCGGCTTCGACCCACTTGGAGACATAGTCAACCGCAACAATGATATAGAGTTTGCCATGCGACATGGGAAAGGGTCCCATGAAATCTATCCCCCAAACATCGAATGGCTCACAAACGAGCATGTTGTTGAGGGGCATTTCGTCCCTCTTAGAGATATTTCCTGTCCTTTGGCATTCATTGCATTTAGTAACATAACTGTGGGCGTCTCTGAAAAGGGTTGGCCAAAATAGGCCACATTGCAAAACATTGCGTGCCGTTCTTGTGGCGCCGAAATGTCCGCCGGCCTCCCGATCATGACAGTGGTTTAAAACGGATTGGAATTCACTCTTGGGTACGCAGCGCCTGATAACTCCATCATTGCACGTGCGGAAAAGTAGCGGGTCTTCCCAGAAATAATGTTTGGCATCAGATAGAAGTTTCCGCTTTTGTTGCGAGGATAGGCTCGGGGAGACAGATTTGCATGCGAGATAGTTGGCCATGTCTGCGTACCACGGGGTCGTCGAGGGGAGGGAAGAGATGGAGAATAATCGCTCATCCGGGAAATATTCAGCTATCGCATTGCGCTCATCCTCTAAAATAGGTCCGCCACTATCATTCTCCAATCTAGATAAGTGATCGGCGATGACATTTTCCACTCCTTTCTTGTCTCGGATCTCAATGGAGTATTCTTGCAGCAGGAGAATCCATCGGATTAGCCGAGGCTTGTCATCTTTTTTTTTGAATAAATACCATAGAGCTGCGTGATCGGTGTAGACAATGACTTTGGATAACACCAAGTACGAATGGAATTTCTCAAAAGCAAAAATCACGGCCAGAAGCTCCTTTTCTGTGGTAGTGTAATTGAGCTGGGCATCGTTGAGGGTTCGGCTCGCATAAGAGATGGTGTAAAATACTTTGTCTCTCCTTTGATCGAGCACCGCACCAACTGCAAAATCACTGGCATCACACATGACCTCGAAGGGCAAAGTCCAATCCGGCGCCACCAAAATGGGAGCGGAGATGAGCCGGTCCTTGAGAGCTGTGAAGGCTTGCATGCAATCTTCATCGAAGACGAACAAGGCGTCCTTAGTCAACAGATTTGTGAGAGGTTTGGATATCGATGAAAAATTGCTAATGAACCTTCGGTAAAAGCCGGCATGTCCCAAAAAACTGCGGATTCCCTTGACAGAAAATGGGGGAGGAAGATTCTTGATGCCACCGATTTTTGCTTGATCGACTTCGAGCCCCCGACGAGAGACCTTGTGGCCTAAGACGATGCCCTCGCGAACCACAAAGTGGCATTTCTCCCAATTCAGGACAAGGTTGGTATCATTACAACGCTGCAGGGCCTTGGCTAAATTAGCGAGGCAGGAGTCAAAGGAGTTCCCGAAAAGAGAGAAATCGTCCATGAAGACTTCGAGAAAATCACTGATCATGTCGCCAAAAATGGCGATAACGCAATGTTGGAAGGTTGTCGGGGCGTTGCACAAACCAAACGGCATTATCCTAAACGCAAAGGTGCCAGATGGGCAGGTGAATGTCGTCTTGTCTTGATCTTCGGGATCGACTGCAATTTGGTTGTATCCCGAATATCCATCTAAAAAGCAGTAGTATTCCTGACCAGCCAATTTTTCCAGCATTTGATCGATGAAGGGAAGCGGGAAATGATCTTTGCGAGTAGATTCATTCAGCTTCCTGTAATCGATGCAAACTCTCCACCCGGTGACCACACGGGTAGGCAGTAGTTCATTCTCGTCATTGGCCACCACAGTAATTCCGCCCTTTTTGGGCACAACTTGGACCGGGCTTACCCATTTGCTGTCACTGATGGGATAAATTATACTAGCATCAAGCAATTTTATAACTTCTGCCTGAACTACCTCATGCATCTTGGGATTCAGTCTTCTTTGCAGTTGTGCTGATGGTTTGTATTGATCTTCAAGGAGGATCTTGTGCATGCAGAACGCTGGGCTAATGCCTTTAATGTCAGCCAAAGATCGTCCAAAAACATTCTTAATTTTTTTTAACACGTCGACCAATGCACGTTCGTTGTCGGCGGAGAGAGTAGCGGAGATGATCACCGGACATGCTGTGCCTTCCTCCAAGAAAGCATATTTCAGGGATTCGGGCAGCGGCTTCAAGGTTACGGTGGTGGCAGTGATAGAAGAAGTGATGGGGGGTTCTTTGATAAGATGCTGGAGTCCCAGACGAGGTAGCGGGTGGTGTGTCCTCAATTCCCCATTCTGGCTCGTCAAGATCAAGAATCAAATCGGTGCACGTACCCGGTTCGTCAATCAAGTCAGCACTGTCACAATTAGTGATTCTGAGTTGTTGCGGAGATTCATGGACATTGAAGGAAATTGATTCTTCTCCCAGGCTTAGGGTCAGTTCTCCCTGGTCGACGTTGATAATAGCCCGGGCAGTGGCAAGGAAGGGCCTTCCTAGAATTATAGGAACCTTGGGATCAGCCTTCATGTCAAGGATGAAAAAATCGGCCGGGAAAGCGAGGTCGTTAACCATGACAACGAGGTCTTCAACCATCCCAGCTGGCGTTTTTATCGATCGATCGGCTAGCTGTAACCTCAGATGGGTGGGCTGGAGAATCCCTACTCCCAGCTCCTGCAAGATGGAAAGGGGCATCGGTTAATTGACGCTCCCAGATCACAAAGTGCGCGGCCAAACCTGTGGAGACCAATTCTGCAAGGGATGGTGAAGCTGCCAGGATCTCTGCGTTTGGTAGGAGGAAAGTTGGTGAGGAGAGAGGAACACTCTTCGGTGAGGTTAATCATCTTCAGACCTTCCAAGGATTTATGCCTCGAGATGAGGGTCTTAAGGAACTTGGAGTATCCTGGAATCTGAGTGATAGCTTCTGTTAAAGGTATGCTAACTTGAACTCCTTTCATGATCTCCAGGAACTTCTGAAACTGCCTTTCAGTCTTTTCATTATTTAGCCGATGGGGAAACGGTGGCCTCGAGGTGTTCCTCCTGAGTGGCGGTACTGACATGGGTCCTTGCGCGATCGGTGCAGACGGAGGTTCAATTGTCGAGTCAAAAATGGGTATACACGAAGATTGTGTAGGAGGATCGGGGGCAAGACTCTCTCGAGACTTTTTCCACTTCTCAGCCTCATTGAATGCACTATTTCCTGTTTCTGACTGATAGAGCTGAGCAGCGTTTCTGTAAGACTCCCAATGGCCGTTTGTAGGCGCTGAATGGTGGTGGCTTGATCGTTGAACACATCCATCATTTTGCAAACGTATGCGGAAAAACGCTCCATCACAGATGCGGGAAGATTGGTGGCTTCACTAGTGACCACCGACTTAGCCTCCACGGAAAGGTTGGGGTAAGGTGGGGAATTCCAATGCCTGCTAGTTTGGGCAATGTTGTCAATTATTTCCCAAGCATCCTAACAAGGTTTGTTAAACAGAGTTCCGCCAGCTGCAATGTCAAGTGCTGGCCGGAATCTGTCTAGGATCCCAAAATAGAAGGTTTGGAGCAGCAAAATATCTGACACTCCCTCTCTGCAGCATTCCCTTCGCAAATGCTGAAAACGCTCCCAGGTTGCGAATAAGGATTCTTCATCTCTTTGGGAGAAGGTGATGAGCTCCTTGTAAACGTCCGTGGCTAGCGTTTGCTGCCGGAATTTGGCCAAGAAATTTCTTTCGAGTTGCTTCCACGAATGAAACATTTCCTTCCTGGTATCATGATACCATCATTTTGCGCTGCCTTTCAAGGAAAAGGAGAAGAGTCGAATCTTCCGCTGCTCTCCGTTGGCGGTGTTCGAAGAGCATGTGTCGTAAATTTCTAAAAACATGCGCACATGGCATAAGGCATCAAAACTTCCATCTCCGTTGAATTGACAATTTTCGATAATGTATTCGATCAAATCAGAAGAAATCTCGAAACTGTCATTTCCCATTTCCACTCGATTGGTGAGATGGGCTTGATAAATTAGCTGCTGAATAGAAGGCATTGATGGAATATTGGCCCTGTATTCACTGAAACAACAAAACAAAGAAATAAAAATCAAAAAGCACTAACTCTTATACCAATACTTCAAGAAATCATGATCGTTCAACAGTTGCATTCCCCGGCAACGGCGCCAAAAACTTGATGCGCGTAAAAAAAGACAAGCGTACCGGTCGCACAAGTAATAAAGTTGGGAGTAAATCCCCGGATGTCGGTCTCTTGAGGAATGCAATTGGCGTCGAACGATTTAGACTCTAAAACTATTGTTATGAGAGTTAATTGAAATAAACAAAAAGAGAAGGGGGCTTTGGTTGGTGGTCTTACGACCGACTACACTAATGTAAACTATGCGGGTCGCAATCACCACTTCTCAAGGCGAGGTGGATGTAGCGGCCGCGATGCCGTACTTCGGTTGGTGAGTGGACGGAAGTCTAGCGAGTGAGGTGATTAGTGCGGAGTGAAATTGAGTGAAACGAACGTGTGGAGTGGAGCGAGATGGAGCGAGGCGCATCAAAGGATAATTCTCACAAGCACGATGAAACACAAATGATCCAATATAACACTAGAAATTTATGTTCATTACATGCATAAACAATCCATGCAACAAAAAGAGAGAAAATACAAAACCACGAGATTGAAGATCCACCGCGGTTGTTGGCCGGAGGTGCGGGTTGTCAAACCGCTTCCAAGCGCAGTCCGAGGAGGGCTTCCGGTACCACCGAGCTGTCACCTCGAGGGCCTGTAATTCCGTTCTCTAGGTATGCTTCGTCTTCTTCCTTGGTGGAAAGCTCGGAGAAGAATGCTTCAATGGCCGGGAGGGTCACCGGAGGATGCAGAATGCTTTGGAATCGCCGCAGAAGGTCCTCCCGATGATGGGTATGAAGGTGGAGGCGAATGGAACTGCTGGAGGGCGAAATGGCAGACTGGCGGAGGTTCCGTAACGTGTCTCGTTGCCCTAATTCGCGGAACAGGGCATTTTATAGCTTGCAGAATAAATAGGGCGCACGACCAGTGGTCGTGCGCGACCAAGGTCAGCGCCCGTGCGTGAGCAACCTGTAGACCTGCATCAGAAAATCAAAGGTCGCGCACGATCAGCAGCGCACGATCAGTGATCGTGCGAGGCAATGCTGATGATCGTGCGGAAATAGCCAGACATAACTTTTGTAAAATGGGGTATGACTACGCACGATCAGCGGCGCACGAGCAGTGGTCGTGCGCGATATGGCAAGTGATCGTGCGGAAAGTTCAAGACAGAGTTTTCACAAATGAGTCCGGGCTGCGCACGATCAGTGATCGTGTGCCAGGAGGTCGATGGTCATGCGTGGGTAAAAACGCACGACCACTGACTCCATTGCCAAAAATAGTGAAACGCCTATCCCGAATGCCCTCACGATCCCCAAACCTGCAGGAAAACTGCACGGGACATCGATCGCGGCAGCCGCAGCAAACAATAATAATCATAACAAGAATGTAAATGCCCACAAGAACTGAAATGGGCTAAAAAGGTGCACAGGGCGTGGAATGTCGTAGCTAACCAAAAGGAGTACAAATGGCGCTAAAAGATAGTGCAAAGCTGAGGAAAAAGGCCAAGATGAGTCCAAAATAAGGTATAAAATAGGGACTCATCAGTTGTTCAAAAAGTACTTAAAAGCCTGAATAGATCTACAATAATAGCTAAGGATTATCCTTATGGGTTTAGGAGAGAACCATAATCAGTTTAGCTCAATAAGGCTTCAAGTCTATAGAAAGGAAAACATTGGGATCTAGAAAGAGAGGGTCAGGCTTTTCATGGAAGCCTTAGACCCAAGGATTTAAATTACTATCCAAGAAGGACCTTTCATCCCCATGAAAGTCTCTGTCTTAGATGCAAATGTCCACACCACAAAGAAGTAAACGGAGATGACCAAGGATGAGGTCATTCTGGCAACCTTGGACAAGAGGGAAAAGAACATCATAGTAAGTGCTATTGATCATTCCAGTTTCCAGAATATGGTGCACCGTGAGACTTCTAAGGAGATGTGGGACACCCTGATTGTACACATAGAGGGCACTAAATAATTTAGTGATGATAGGAAATCCCTACTTAATCAGGAATTCGACGCGTTCAGGCAAAGCAGCAAGGACAGTATAGATGAATGCATTGAAAAACTTCTAGAGGGGTCAAAGAGCTGAGGACTTATGGGAGGGTCTTCACCAATTATGAGCTGAATGATAAGTTCGTAAAATATCTAACCAGAGACTGGGATACAAAGATTTGTTTTATCAAATAAGTGTCCAAGCATGCTTAAACTCCTCCTCATACTTTGTTTGGAAATCTGCTTTTATATGAGATACATCTATCTTCAAGGAAGGAGGTGGAAACCACCATCTAGTCCCAGGCCTAGGAGAGGACAGTGACCCTCAGGGTTGTTATCTCGAAGAAGAGCAAAGAGAGGATTATCTCTCCCGCAAGGAGGCACGCTGATTCAGAAAACTTTGACTCTAGCTCATCTGACAGTAACATGTCAGATGGAGAGTATGCTCCCTTCTCAAGGCAATTCAAGAAGATGATGAAGAGGAATTAGTGGAAGAACAATCCTTCCTCCTCCATACATTATATGAAGAAGTTATCGAAAGGAGCCAGGTATGATTCTAAACCCAGTAAATATATTTCTTCTAACATATTATGTTATAATTGTAGCAAGCCTGAGCATGTCAGTGTTGACTTCCATGTCAAAAGAAAGTGATAAGTGAGAAGAAGCACCACCACCACATGGGCAAGATGGAAAAGACCTTCATTGCCAAGAATGATGATGTTTTAGTTGTCTACCTAAATAACATAGAGGGGGGTGAATAGGTGAGGTCTGCGTATTTTTGTGGAATAAAAATTTTTACGAACGGAGTGCAGAAAATAAATAAGCAAGCCATAAAAGACACAAGATTTATACTGGTGCCCCAACCTAAGCTACATCCACTCTCCACCTCACCGATCTAGCAACACGCTAGACTCGACTACTTCACTATTACCTCGAATTGAAAACCAATCCTACAACTCGATCCTCAATACGGGATCTACACTCAGAAGAAAACTCTAAATAGAAATTGTTCAGATCATGATTCTTCAGCCAATCTTCCTTCTTAAACTTGAAGCTCTATCAGAAATGATCGAAGAAGACGGCGGCTAAGTCTCTAGATCTAAAAAGCTTAAGGTCAACACAATCAAGATATAGTTCTATAAAAGTTGATCCCTTTGATCTGTTGATCGATTCTTGTTACAAATTACTTTGAATCAGAGAAGAGCAGCGACAAGATTGACGATGAGTATCGGCGGCTTTCCCGATTTAGAATGAACATAAAAATTAAGAATACTTGATTTCGCTTCTTAGGGTTAGTCGAAATTGATAAGACCTTTTATAGGACAAGCCTAACGGTCATAATCATTAATGACGGAACACGTTGACCATTAAGAATCGAGATTTAATTTGAATTCATTTTCGTCTGGACTTAACGAAATTTTGGGAAAATTTCCTACATTTCTCGAGTTGTTTATAGACTACTCGATTAATAACTTCTGTTTCTCAAGAAGAGGGATGTAAGGTTATCGAGAAAAAGATTTAAAGAAATTGCAGAAGTGAATTCTGGCTTCTTGAGAAGTGACTTCTACTATTCGAGAACTATAGTAAGACTTCTCGAGAACTAACATGACTTCTCGAGAACAAGACTTCATCTTGAAATTTTTTTTTTCTAACTCGACTCTTGGTTCACTGACTTCTTGAGACAAGGCTTGGAATTCTCGAGTACTGGCTTCTGCTTCTCGAGTACAACACTTAGAAATTTTTTGAAATGAATTATTGACTAAACTGGAGACATAGATAAGTGTACTCAAGTAATCCATTGCTTACTCGAGTATTGCACTAAGCCTTCTCGAGAATGATTTCTGTTACTAGAGAACTGTACTTAGTATACTCGAGAATTCATTCCAGCACTACTCGAGTACAATATATACTACTCGAGTAATGGACATAGAAAAAATTTTACTTTCAGAAAATTATTTTTCTTCAAATGAAATCAGCAACCATTCTTCCTTCCATAGCTTTAGTGCTTTGAAAATTAAGTGTATCCCAATAGAGAGGCTACACATGAGTCAACATCATAGATCACACAATGAGGTATTACATTGTATGGTCCTTTGTTTGGTGACTCATTATAGACTAATATTGGTCTACACTTGGCAATTATAACCTGCAAGCACTCAACTTGAAAAGAGCATCAAATACAAACTTAATTCATTTTAGTTGAATGGTGACTTCATGCAAATCTATGTTATTATGGATGCAATACCCAACAATCACCCCTATTTATAAAAGTCAGAACCCTCTACACTAAGGTGAATTACCTAAAGATAAACATAATAAGATAACTAGTAAAATAAGTAGTAAAGAGAAATGCTAAGCAATAGAAAAATCAGATCATAAAAATTAAATATTTGTATTTATATAATTGTCCATGAAATCCAATTTAACAAAATCTCATAAGTAAACTTTCTCATAAACTTCAACATCTAGTAGTGGTATCGCGCTAGGGTTCGAAGAAAATAAACGCAACCGAACTAGCAACCCGATGAGGCAAGTATACCTATCGAATTGTAGCAAGGGGACAAAAGTGTCGTATTGAAATCCGGGAACTGTTGGCTAAGCTTACTCACACGAACGCTATTATCTTATCGACGGAAAAATTAGGGTTTTAGAAAATCTAAGCGCAATGGAGAAATTAAAGCAAACTAGAAAGAGAACTACCGCAATTAAGTTACGCTATTAAGCAAACAACTAAGCTAGAAAGGAAATTACTGCAGTTAATTAAAGAGCACGATATATGAGATTACTATAAAAGGTAGAACAATATGAAATGGAAAAGCACCCGATCGAGATTCACCTCGGCTAAAGACGATTAAGAAAATGCGATAAAAATCTAAACTTAATAGGACAAGGGTCCTTGACCGTGGAGGTTCCTAAAGCTTGAACACGCTTCTCTCGAAGTCGTGCCCAACTGAGTTTAGGAAGGTATGACCGACTCTCGTCTAAATCGGAGGCCTAAAACTCGCTTTACGCGGTGAACCCCACTATTGGATTTTACTCCAATCCGGGAGATTTGGACGTCTGCCTCTCTCGAGGGGTGCGTACAACTCCCTTTACTCTTGAATGCTCACTTCATTCTTTCGGCCTCTCGGCTAGCCCAGAATGAAAGCAAAGGCGGAGGGTATATATCGAAAATATACCTCCGACCCGTGATAAATCAAGAGTAATTCAAGGCCCTAACCTAAAAAGAAAAGATTAATTAAAACATCATAACATAATCGCTCTAACCTCGGATCATCAAGATCGAGTACAAGGAGGATTAGTTAATCATAATGGAGTGGAGGGGGGGGGGAAGATGAGTAGAAAAGCATAAGAAGAACACAAGCTAAACAAGAACACTTTTATTAATAAAAAAAGGGCAAGTTACACTAATGAAAATAAAATTACAAGTGCATGAAAATTAAACCCTATTCTAGCCCTACATTAAGCACTAAGCAAGAAGAAAATTACATTAAATGCTAGCACAAACTAAGATTAAACTAGGGTTAACCAAAAAGTACAAAGAGAGGGGAGAGAGAGAGAGAAAAAGCATGAAAAAGGATCAAGAAACAAAGGGGCAGCACCTCCCCCACTCAACCAAAGCTTTCTGAAATGGGGGGGAGGGGGCTCAATTTATAGATTTTTTCTCGGGTTGGTCACGCCCTCTGACACGCCCTAGGGGGGGCGTGTCAGGGGGCGTGACAGGTACGGATTTGACCTCGGGCTCTGGATTCTGGCGGGAGGGATGATTGCTTCGGTACGTCGGTGGTCACGCCCTAGGTCACGCCCGTGACAGGGGGGCGTGACAGGCATGTCATGTCCAAATCATTGGTCGGAAATCCGTCAGTCGCCGAAAAAGGAAGGTGTCACACCCATGGCACGGGCGTGACATGGGGCGTGACAGTACTATTTGCGTGCTGAGGCGGAAGGGCATTTAATGCGGCGGCAGCTTTGCGGCAGAGGGCGACACGCCCCTGGTCACGCCTAGTGACACGCCCAGGGAGGGCGTGACAGGGGGGCGTGACAGCGGTTTTGACCGTTTTCTGTCCCTTCCAGCAGGTGTCCTCGGGATCGGGTGACACGCCCTAGGTCACGCCCAGGGAGGGCGTGACAGGGGGGCGTGACAGGCCATTTTGGCAATTTTTCTGAAAACCTGCAAAAAGACAGGAAAAAGTTAGTGGCAATAAAATTTACATAAAAAGGATAAAAATAAACTAATAATAGACATAATTTGTACAATATAAAATATAAAATACGATAATAGTTTAGGCTACAAAACGTATTATCAAATTCCCCCAAGCTTAAGCTTTGCTTGTCCCCAAGCAAAAATATAAAAACTAGAAATTTATAAAAAGGACTAATCAAAAAGTTCTAATTATGCCTACACAAGTACTATGCGAAATTCTTAGTAGGGAAAAGGTGAAATGTAAGTCTAAAACAATTATTTAGGTATGGTAAAACTTTTAAAAACTTTACTTAATAAAAACAAATCATCCAAAATTTTAGCGAGATTTTTTAAATGGACTTAAGTAAAGCAACGAAAATGAAAAACACGCATTGAGTTGTTACTAGATCCAAGCAACGCATTATAATTATATCAATTTAATTATCAAAAATCTAGGTTTAAATCTAAAACTAAAACTGATTTACTGTTTTTCTTTTCTTAGTTGTTAAATAAAAAATCAAAAAGCGTGAATCAAAAGGACTTAAATAGGACAGAAACGTTTGGTTTAGGAAAATGATTAGGAGTGGAATTCAAAGATAAACGTGAAGGTTTAAAATCACACTAAACCAAAGCAAAGAGTTTCAAAAACTTTCATAAAAATATATACACAATTTTTTTTTTCTTTTTCTTTTTCATTTTTTTTTCTTTTTTTCAAAACAAAGGCCATAAATATTTTTATTTTCCTTTTTGAGTTGGCCAAACAAAAATAAACATCACTTTTGAACATACTTCCTTTTTTTTTTCGAAAACCTTTCTCCACAAAAATCACAAAATACCCTATCAAAAATCGTCAAAATAATTTATGAAACTCAAAAAGGCTAGTGCGATTCGATAGGTTGGAAATTTTGGCTTTGGTGAAACTGAAATGAAGGGAGGAGCTATCAAATGAAATCGGAAAAAGGCTCAAAAACGGCTAACTAGTGGTAAAAGTTTTTAGGTTGGCAAGAAAGCTCAAACGAAAACAAAAATGGCCTAAATCATTTTCACGCTTTTGAATTTATTTAAAACAAAGGTTTGAAAAATTTTCAAAAAGCGAGTCCTAGATAATAAAAGAAGATTGATGAAATTAACTTGAAAATAGAAATAATAGGTGACTTGGATCGTTCACATCTACTACGTTATTCAAAAGTTGACTTTACAAAAATTATTCAAAAACGAAAAAGAAAATAGTGGATGATGAATTTTTAAGAAAGTAAAGGAAATAAACAACAAAAAACCATAATAGAAATGCGAGTTTTAGAAAAAATATTTCACCTTAACATGCTACCGTGAATTAGAAACACAGCATGGCCAACATTTTACTTGTGAAACATAATTAAAAAGGACGATTAGAAATATTATAATTAACTAAGTTGTTTATAGGAGATTTTGAGTAAAACAAAACTAAAAACTAGGGGTACTATTGAAATACCAAAATGTCTAAACTATTCAAAAACACACATATATTTTTTTTTTTTTTTGAGAAATATTCTCTTTTTTTTTATTTTGGAAAATTTTTCTCTTTTTTTTTGGAATTTTAAGATATTCATTTTTTTTTGGAAATATTTACAATATATACAAAAAGAAGATTATTTACACTACGCAAAAATGAAGGAGGAAATCCTCCCCCAAGCTTAAAACAGACATTGTCCTCAATGACTAAAGAAGGGGATTGGAGAAGGAGAGAAAAATAAAGTACAGAATTGAAAGACAGAATTGAAATACAGGTACTTCCCCGGATTTATTTGCTGCGAAAGCTGAGTGATGTCGCTCCCCGAATGTCTTCTTTGGACTTTGTGATGGATTCAGCAATGTTGGAGCAGGCGATCGCAGAAGCTTCAGCTTGTCGAAGCCGTCCGAGGCAAAAATTGTAAAATAAAGAAAACAGAAAAAGATAACTTGGGTTGCCTCCCAAGAGCGCCCTTTGGTTAAAGCGTCGTTGAGCTCGACGCATCAAAAATAATATTGTCCAAAAATATTGTTGTCCCGAAATAAAATTGTTTTTAGCAAAAAAAATAAAAAGTTCAAAGTTAGAGTTCGTGAAGCAGAAACTTAATAGTGTTTGGACTGACATCATCATCACCAGAGAAATACAGTTTAAGACGCTGACCATTCACTTTGAAATTACCCTTATCAGGGTGAGAAATTAAAACAGTTCCATAAGGAAATACTTCTAAAACAGAAAACGGGCCAGACCAGCGAGATTTTAATTTGCCCGGAAATAAACGTAAACGAGAATTATATAAAAGGACTTGGTCGCCCGGTTTAAAGTTTTTAGGGTGCCTTAAGTGTTTATCGTGTAAACGCTTCGTCCGCTCTTTATAAAGTTTATTATTTTCATAAGCATAAGAGCGCCACTCGTCGAGTTCATTTAGTTGGAATTTTCGAAGGTCACCGACTGAGTGGGGATCGAAGTTTAAAAATTTTAAGGCCCAAAAGGCGCGGTGTTCTAACTCTACGGGCAGATGGCACGATTTTCCATAGACCAGCCGATACGGCGTACATCCGAGGGCGGTTTTGTACGCTGTTCGGTAGGTCCATAGAGCATCGTCAAGTTTGGCTGACCAGTCTTTTCTAGAAGTTGAAACAGTCTTTTCTAATATTCTTTTTATTTCTCTATTTACTACTTCGACTTGACCGTTAGTTTGGGGGTGGTAGGCAGTGGATAGTTTATGCGTAACGCCGTATTTAGTAAGGATTTTTGAAAATTGCGCGTTACAGAAATGGGAACCCCTATCGCTAATGATTGCGCGTGGCGTACCGAATCTAGAAAATAATTTTTTTAAAAACGTGACTACAACTCGGGAGTCGTTCGTAGGAAGAGCTTGGGCCTCAGCCCATCGTGAAACATAATCAACAGCAACTAAAATATATTTGTTTCCGAAGCTAGAAGGAAGGGGGCCAACAAAATCAATTCCCCAGAGGTCGAAAATTTCGCACTCTAAGAAATAATTTTGCGGCATTTCATTTTTATTAGAAATATTGCCCGACCGTTGGCAACTATCACACCTGCTCACAAAGGCTTGCGCGTCTTTAAACAGGCTAGGCCAGTAAAAACCCGCGCAAAGCACTTTATGAGCGGTGCGAGCAGCTTGATAGTGCCCACCTGTCGGACCTTCATGCAAATGTTTTAGAATATCAATTCCTTCATCAAAAGAAACACATCTCCTTATCACTTGATCCGCACAAATTTTGAAAAGATGCGGGTCTTCCCAAAAGTAGTTCTTCAGCTCAGAAAAGAATTTCTTCTTCTGCTGAGAGGAGAACTCTTTTGGGAGCACCCGGGCCACTAGATAGTTGGCGATGTGCGCGAACCAAGGAGAAGTAGATGTATTAACTAAAAGCAGCTTCTCATCAGGAAAATAGTCATTAAAAGATTTTTCATTTAATTTTTCTATAAAGGGGTTATCTAATCTTGATAAATGGTCGGCGGCCAAGTTCTCGGCTCCTCGCTTATCACGGATCTCTAAGTCAAACTCCTGGAGGAGTAAGACCCAGCGAATCAAGCGAGGCTTGGCATCCGTTTTGGCAAGAAGGTACTTGAGGGCCGAGTGGTCCGTAAAAACAATGATTTTTGAAAGTGTAATGTAAGGGCGAAATTTATCAAACGCAAATACTACAGCCAAGAGCTCCTTCTCGGTTGTGGTGTAATTTTCTTGTGCAGATGTGAGGGTTTTACTAGCGTAATAGATGGGGTGGAAGTTCTTAGATATGCGTTGACCTAATACGGCTCCCACCGCAAAACTACTCGCATCGCACATAATCTCGAAAGGAAGGTCCCACACCGGAGCTATCATAATCGGCGCGTTAATTAACTTTTCTTTAATTAATTCAAAGGCAGAAATACAAGAGTCATCAAAAATGAATGGAGCGTCTTTTTCTAAGAGATGGGTGAGGGGCTTAGTGATCTTGGAGAAGTCCTTTATAAAACGACGATAAAAACCAGCGTGGCCTAGGAAACTTCTTATAGCTTTTATGTTTGTAGGTGGCGGCAACTTCTCAATAACTTCTATCTTGGCAACGTCTACCTCAATACCTTTAGCAGAAATTTTATGACCCAAAACTAACCCTTCCCTCACCATAAAATGGCATTTTTCCCAATTTAGGGCAAGGTTAGTTTCTTCGCATCGTTCTAAGACTTTTTCGAGGTTTTCTAAACATCTATCGAAGGTATCGCCGAACACGGAGAAATCGTCCATGAATACCTCCATAATGCTTTCTACGTACTTGTCAAATATTGCGAGCATACATCGTTGGAATGTAGCCGGCGCATTGCATAATCCAAACGGCATTCTTCGGTACGCGAAGGTGCCGAAGGGACAAGTAAACGTAGTTTTCTCTTGGTCCTCGGGAGAGATGGGTATTTGAAAGTACCCCGAGAGGCCATCGAGAAAACAATAAAAGCTATGGCCGGAGAGACGTTCTAAAATCTGGTCGATAAACGGTAGAGGAAAGTGGTCCTTACGGGTGGCGTCATTTAACTTACGGTAATCTATGCACATACGCCAACCCGTCACCGTCCGTGTCGGGATTAATTCATTATTCTCATTACTAACTACGGTTATCCCTCCCTTTTTTGGAACTACCTGAACGGGGCTAACCCACTTACTGTCCGATATAGGGTAGATAATTCCTGCGTCTAATAGTTTCATAACCTCGCCTTTAACTACTTCTTTCATATTCGGGTTTATACGGCGTTGAGGTTGAATAGAGTTACGCGAATTATCTTCCATTAGGATTTTATGTGTACAGAAAGATGGGCTTATGCCCTTGATATCAGAAATTTGCCAAGCAATAGCCCGGCGATGCTTACGTAGAACTAGAAGAAGTTTATCGTTCTGCGTATCCGTGAGGTAGGCCGAAACGATAACTGGTAACTTGGAGTCTTTTTCTAAGAAAGCATACTTAAGGTGTTCGGGAAGTTCTTTAAGTTCTAGGGTAGGGGGTTCTTCATAAGAGGATTTTGAGATTCTTTCTTTTTCAAAAATAATATCTTCATAAACTTTTTTATAAGGAACGTAATAAGGGGTGGGGCTAGCAGCCAAGACGGCTTCTTGTACAGATTCAGTGGTAAGGAAAGAGGAAGAACAAAAATCAGAAAACTCTTTTTCAAACTCAGAAAGACAATAAGAAGATTCATCACTTCCTTGCAGTGATTCTGTTGTAAGAGAAGAGGAGCAAAAAGTAGAAAATTCTTTTTCAAAGTCGGAGAGGCAGTAGGAAGAATCATCACTCACGGCGTCTATGAAAAAACATGAGTCATCGTTCGCTAAGGTGTTCTTCATCGAAGGGGTGATCGGAAATGTGACTTCGTCGTCGCCTACTCGAAGAAAGAGCTTACCATTGCTTACGTCAATGATGGCTCGGGAGGTGGCAAGGAAGGGTCGGCCAAGGATCAGGGGAACCTCGACGTCTTCTTCGATGTCCAAAATGACAAAGTCCACCGGGAAGATGAACTTGTCGACTTTCACTAGAACGTCCTCCACTATTCCTAACGGGTACTTGACGGATCTATCGGCTAGATGGATACTCATACGCGTGGGGTTAAGGCTACCAATCCCTAACTTTTTGAACAACGAAAAGGGCATCAGGTTTATACTTGCGCCTAAGTCGGCTAACGCGTGTTTAACAAAGAGATCACCGAAGACACACGGGATAGAGAAACTACCCGGGTCACTGATTTTCTTCGGCAAACCGTTTGTTAAAACGGCAGAGCACTCGGCGTTTAGCGTGACGTGCGAAAGATTCTCTAACTTCTTCTTGTTTGTGAGGAGGTCTTTAAGATATTTGGCGTATTTCGGCATTTGCGAAATAGCCTCGTGGAAGGGAAGATTAATGTGGATTTGTTTGAAGATTTCTAAGAAGCGGGAGTACTGATCATCTTGACGTTGTCTATTAAGTTCAGAGGGGTATGGAGGAGTTGAATTATTTTTGAAGATGGGTGGTGGAGTGAGATTATTTTCTAAAGTGGGGGTGATTACTTCTTCAGCAGAGGGTGGAAGCGGAGCAGAGCTTTGATTTTTAAAAGTGGAAGCGGAGCTTTGATTTTTAAAAGAGGAGGCGGAGCTTGCCTCGGGCTCTTCACTTACCATACCGGAGACTTGCTTCCCACTCCGAAGAGTTATAGCTTTCGCTTGCTCTCTCGGGTTGGGTTCGGTATTGGAAGGAAGAGACCCTGCGGGTCGCTCAGAAATTATTTTCGCGAGCTGTCCTACCTGATTTTCTAAACTTTTTACGCTTCCGGTTAAAGTTCTTATGGTAGCGTCATTTGTGGTGATATATTTAGAAAGTAATTCCTCCAAGCTCGGAGGTTTTGGGTAATTTTGAAGAAGTGGTGGTGGTGGTGGTGGTTGTGCAGAAAAATCATTTTGCGGAGGTGGGCGCATCGCATTCGATGGATTACTCCATGAAAAGTTCGGGTGATTTCTTAAAGCGGGGTTATAACTATTCGGAAAATTAAAACCAGGCGGATGAAAATTCGCAGCAGAAAAATTATTAAAAGCAGTTCTAGGCAAATTATTAACATAATCTAAATGTTCTGGAGTAGGGGTTGCAGATTCCCATACCTGAGGGGCGGAGGCAGCAGTCATCTCCGTGATTTTTTTGCTTAGGATTTCTACTTGCAGAGCGAGCTGGGAGACGTTGTCCACTTCATAGATACCTGCAGGCTTGTTCGGGCGGGACCTAGGCACATTCCACTGATAAGTGTTCATGGCCATATCCTCAAAAAGCTCAAGAGCGGCTTCCGGGGTCTTATGATTTAAAGTACCGCCAGAAGCTGCGTCTATCATTTGCTTCGTGCTTTGATTTAGCCCGTTATAAAACGTCTGCACTTGTAACCATACAGGCAGCGCGTGATGTGGGCATCGTCTTAATAATTCTTTAAATCTCTCCCAGGTTTCGTAAAGGGTTTCAGAGTCTATTTGTTCGAAGGCAGAGATGTCGTTCCTAAGTTTTGCAGTTTTAGCGGGCGGAAAATACTTCGCCAAAAATTTTTCAGTTAATTCATTCCAAGTGGTTATGCTATTTTTCGGAAGTGTGTTAAGCCACTGCTTAGCTTTAGTTCTTAGAGAGAAGGGGAAGAGTCTTAGCCTGATCGCATCATTTGTGACACCATTTATCTTGAAGGTGTCGCAAATTTCAAGAAAGCTAGCTATATGTGCGTTCGGATCTTCATCTTGAAGTCCGTCAAATTGCACATATTGCTGCACCATTTGAATTATGCTAGGCTTTAGTTCAAAGTTATTATTTGCTATAGTAGGGCGGACTATACTCGATTCTGTTCCCTCGAGGTTCGGTCGTGCATAATAGGACATAGTCCTTTGAACGGCCTCATCTACGTTGGGTTCTTCCATTCTTAAAGTATTAAATGACTCGGAGTCCTCAACCGGCACTTGGATAGTAGGACCTTGAAATCGCGATCTTCTCCGAAGAGTACGCTCAATTTCGTGGTCCAAGTCCAAAATAACCGACGGACTCCCGCGGGTCATGCACTAAAAGAACAGAAAAGAAGAAGAGAAAGAGAAAAAGGATAAACTAGAAAGAAAAACTAGATTTAGAAAATTAAATTAATTTTTTTTTCTTTTTGAAATAGATTTTTTTTAATAAATTAACTCCCGAACTTCCCAAGGACTACCCCGTGAAGGGTTCGCAAGGTACTAGACAAGACAGTGGCGCTTAAAGCCCTTTGCCCTTTTCGAGAGAATTAGGTGGCGTAGAAAAATTGTGAGGTTGGTTTCTATTAAGAGCGGTGATAATTTTTTTTGATTTTTTAAAACTTTAAAGAAAGGGGATGAGAAAGAGAAGAGATAAAATTAATAGGTTCGTGTTTTCAAAATATCAACGGAAGTTGGGTCCCCGGCAACGGCGCCAAAAACTTGGTATCGCGCTAGGGTTCGAAGAAAATAAACGCAACCGAACTAGCAACCCGATGAGGCAAGTATACCTATCGAATTGTAGCAAGGGGACACAAGTGTCGTATTGAAATCCGGGAACTGTTGGCTAAGCTTACTCACACGAACGCTATTATCTTATCGACGGAAAAATTAGGGTTTTAGAAAATCTAAGCGCAATGGAGAAATTAAAGCAAACTAGAAAGAGAACTACCGCAATTAAGTTACGCTATTAAGCAAACAACTAAGCTAGAAAGGAAATTACTGCAGTTAATTAAAGAGCACGATATATGAGATTACTATAAAAGGTAGAACAATATGAAATGGAAAAGCACCCGATCGAGATTCACCTCGGCTAAAGACGATTAAGAAAATGCGATAAAAATCTAAACTTAATAGGACAAGGGTCCTTGACCGTGGAGGTTCCTAAAGCTTGAACACGCTTCTCTCGAAGTCGTGCCCAACTGAGTTTAGGAAGGTCCGACCGACTCTCGTCTAAATCGGAGGCCTAAAACTCGCTTTACGCGGTGAACCCCACTATTGGATTTTACTCCAATCCGGGAGATTTGGATGTCTGCCTCTCTCGAGGGGTGCGTACAACTCCCTTTACTCTTGAATGCTCACTTCATTCTTTCGGCCTCTCGGCTAGCCCAGAATGAAAGCAAAGGCGGAGGGTATATATCGAAAATATACCTCCGACCCGTGATAAATCAAGAGTAATTCAAGGCCCTAACCTAAAAAGAAAAGATTAATTAAAACATCATAACATAATCGCTCTAACCTCGGATCATCAAGATCGAGTACAAGGAGGATTAGTTAATCATAATGGAGTGGAGGGGGGGAAGATGAGTAGAAAAGCATAAGAAGAACACAAGCTAAACAAGAACACTTTTATTAATAAAAAAAGGGCAAGTTACACTAATGAAAATAAAATTACAAGTGCATGAAAATTAAACCCTATTCTAGCCCTACATTAAGCACTAAGCAAGAAGAAAATTACATTAAAAGCTAGCACAAACTAAGATTAAACTAGGGTTAACCAAAAAGTACAAAGAGAGGGGGAGAGAGAGAGAGAAAAAGCATGAAAAAGGATCAAGAAACAAAGGGGCAGCACCTCCCCCACTCAACCAAAGCTTTCTGAAATGGGGGGGAGGGGGGCTCAATTTATAGATTTTTTCTCGGGTTGGTCACGCCCTCTGGCACGCCCTAGGGGGGGCGTGTCAGGGGGCGTGACAGGTACGGATTTGACCTCGGGCTCTGGATTCTGGCGGGAGGGATGATTGCTTCGGTACGTCGGTGGTCACGCCCTAGGTCACGCCCGTGATAGGGGGGCGTGACAGGCATGTCATGTCCAAATCATTGGTCGGAAATCCGTCAGTCGCCGAAAAAGGAAGGTGTCACGCCCATGGCACGGGCGTGACATGGGGCGTGACAGTACTATTTGCGTGCTGAGGCGGAAGGGCATTTAATGCGGCGGCAGCTTTGCGGCAGAGGGCGACACGCCCCTGGTCACGCCTAGTGACACGCCCAGGGAGGGCGTGACAGGGGGGCGTGACAGCGGTTTTGACCGTTTTCTGTCCCTTCCAGCAGGTGTCCTCGGGATCGGGTGACACGCCCTAGGTCACGCCCAGGGAGGGCGTGACAGGGGGGCGTGACAGGGGGCGTGACAGGCCATTTTGGCAATTTTTCTGAAAACCTGCAAAAAGACAGGAAAAAGTTAGTGGCAATAAAATTTACATAAAAAGGATAAAAATAAACTAATAATAGACATAATTTGTACAATATAAAATATAAAATACGATAATAGTTTAGGCTACAAAACGTATTAACAAGTAGCTCTGTTAATGTTGTTATTTGTCTTTCTTCTCTTTCTGTCTCTTTTGGTAGCTGAAAGGCTTGGGATAATACTTTGGAGGTTTAGGAGGAGCCTTGGGATTATTCTTTCCATACTCTCTATCATATATCCTTCTCTTGGTGATAGATTTCTTATACAATTCTCATTCATGGGAGCTGTAATGATCATGTCTATTCTCATTATAATCAATCACTAGTTTGAGAGTATCAAGAATTAAAGATTTAGAAGTTGGGCTCAAAATTTCAGCAAATTCTTGGGTTCTCCTTCCTTCAGCTTCTGGATTGCGATTGGTCCTTCTAGTATAGGCACCATCACCATACTTTCTTTTCTTGTGGCATGGAATTTTTAGAGGAGGAGCTTGAGGCATATCTGTCAGTTCAGATTCCCATACTTGAGCATAACTTTTTGGAGGTGCTTCTTGATCCTCTGGTCTAGGAGAAAAGGTTGGATGCTGGGCAGGAGGATGTTAGGTAGGAGGATGCTGAGCAAGAGGATTATGATGATATGGGATTATATTTGGATCAGCTTGGAATTCAGGAAATATCTGATTGTGCATCCATACAGCTGTATCATAAGTTTGAAATTTAACACCATCAATTTGATTCTAGACATCAGCATGTAGCTAAGTTAACTTTACTTCCCATTTAATCTTCTTTCTTTCTTCAGATTTTTCTAAGAATTCTTTCACTAGGCTCTCCCCCTTTCTGACTTCTATTAATAGGGTGGCTATAAGATCTTCTTTTAATGAACCAACCTCAGTGCATGTCTTGAAGTTATGTTCTTGAGCTTTCTTTTCTAGTTGGATTTGATTATAGTTAGAGTGACTGATTGATCCATCACCATACCAATGTTGGTTATGGTGTGGTATAGAGCTTTCTTACCTATTTTGGATAGGTGTTTGAGTTCATCAGTATTGCTCTAGATTTCAGCAAATCCTCTGCTCATCTCTTTTTCAAGAGCAGTGACTTTGTGAGTGATAGCTTCCATAGATTAACCAAAATTAGTTCTTTTGTTGTGCTAGCATTAGATCAATTTTGCTAGGAATGGTATCTGTAGAACGTGGTTCAGCTTGAGGAGGTGGAGGATGAGGAGGTACTAATGGAGCTGACCATGGAGGAATTTCTTCTAAGATGACTAAGCTCTGGACTCTAGAGGTATGAATCAAGATATCTCCTTCCTCACCAGTAATTGTGGGAAGAGAGAAATCCAGGTTCTTGAGAGGTGCTTCAACCTGTTCTGGAGTGGCTTCTTCATCAAAAATCAAAATAGCTTCTTCATCATGTTTATCTGTTGTAGGAGATTGAGGCAAAGGGGATTCTGGTTCAGAATGAGGGTGTGATGGAAATGGTTTTGGAGTGGGAGATTTCTGTGGAGGTAGAGGGGAAGGAGGCTCTTTTGAAGTGAGCTCCTCAATCATTCTATTTATATCTTCCTCTGTATATAGGACCTGTTCTTTCCCTTGTGTATCAAAAAACACTTCTTCAGCAGTACTAGTAGTAGGTGGAGCAACATCTATAGGAGGTGTAGAATGGCTTGCCTCTAGGGAATGGTTTGCCTCTAGAATTTAAGGAGCAGGCTCCCCCTCTACAACTGCACCAGATGTGTCAGCTACTTGATGTAGAGGGGAAGATGGGTTCCTGTCCTCATCTTATTGAACATCAAGGGCTTTTGCAGCATAAGCAGGGTTCTTAAGCTTGAATAGTACCTTTGGATAGATCAAAAATAGCTGGCCTGAATTCATGAAAGAGAAGAGATATAATCCTGCCAAAGTTTGGTTCTTGAATGCTTTCCTTGATTTTATCAAAAATCAGCATGCCCCACTAAAACTTCATTCTACAAATTACTATTGTCATCATATCAAACAAATCATGTGTAATTAAGCTGATAGAACTCGGTCCGCATAGAATAACTTTTCCAAGTATGTCTACAAGAAGCTTTCTCTCTGGATTTATATCAGGGCATCGAATGGTGTTCACTTTAGCAGAGACACCACTGAAACTACATGCCCAATAGTAATCTTCAATGGTTAGGTCATCTTCTTCCTTAATGAATGACAGTCGAAGAAGTTTAGAAATGATTGGAGTAGTGAGCTTAACTTTAATCCCACAAACTTTGGTTTTCAGAACCTTGCCATTTCTCTTCAGTTGGCATGTTTGAAGAATTATTCAACATCTGTAATTTAGATTTTGCACGGTTTCTCCAAGACAAAAGAAAATCCGACGACTTCAGAGAGCAATAGGACGTTGCGGAAATCATCGGACAAGTCAGCTATTACAGTAGAGACAAGTTCACTCCCAATTCTAATCTTTAATGGAGGGGCCATAGATTGAAAGAGATAAACTAATGGCTGTCGTTCTGAGGGAAAATGTTGAGGTGGTGAGAAGAGGGCGATGGCGACAGAGAAGATGAAGAGTCGTTCTTTTTCTTGAGAAAAGGGTTTTATAGATCGAGTGATTTGGAATTTCTGAACTTATTCTATTTATATAAGTCTTAATTTATGATGATTAAGGAAATAATAAAAGTAACATACCTGAGAATATGGTGGTATAAGAGTTCGGGTGCGAATATAAAAAATTTGAACTTCAGGAGAAAAACGGCATCAGACTTCTCGAGTGGAAGGCCATTACTCGAGTGAAGATAATGTTATTCTCGAGTAGTGAAGTACTATCTCGAGAAGTAGTCAGAAGTTCTCGAGAAGAAGTCTTATAGTTCTCGAGAGGTAGACTTGAACTTGAGAAGTATTCCTCGAGAGACATTCTTGTTTCTCGAGTAGTCATATCCAGTACTCTAGTAGTAAGAGTAGTACTCAAGAAGTGAAGTCCAAACTTGAAATTTTCTTGAATTTTTGAAGTAGCCCGATCCTTGAACTTTGTTGTGAGACCTCCTACTTTATTCTTCTTTATTGAGCATGCCAAGTTCTATTTTGAAGAACGAGATCTTGGCCTCGTCCAGCGGCTTCATTAAAATGTATGCAACCTGCTTTTCAGTTGGGACATACTAGAGGTTGATGTCTCCATTCTCCACATCCTCCCTGATAAATTGACACCTAAGTTCAATGTGCTTTGTCCTACTGTGAGAGACTGGGTTGTTGGCGATTGCAATTGCACTGGAGGCATCACAAAAAATTGGAATGTTGTTGAAATTCATATTGTAGCCTTCAAGTTGGTTCTTTATCAATAGTAGTTGTGCACAAAAACTGTCTGTAGAGATATACTCTGACTTGGCTGTTGAAATTGTGACACAATTCTGCTTCTTTCTGCTCCAGGGGATAAGACTTCTTCCTAGGAATTGTCAAGTCCCGGAAGTGATTTTCATGTCATCTTTGCTTCCTGCAAATTCTGCATCTGAAAAACCAATTAGTTCGCTATCATTACTTCTCGGGTACCATATGCCAAGATTTGGTGTACCTTTAAGGTATCTAAAAATCCGCTTTGCAGCAGCGTAGTGAGATTCCTTAGAGTTCACATGAAATCTAGCGCACACACATATTGAGAACATTATATCATGTCTACGAGTAGCAAGATAGAGCAAGGATCCAATTATGCTTCCGTACTTGGTTTTACCAAAAGGTTTCCCTTTCTCATCCTTATCAAGAGGCATAGTTGAACCCATTAGAGTCCTCATAGAGGTTGCGTTCTCCATTCCAAATTTCTTAATTAACTCCTTGGTGAATTTTGTTTGAGAGATGAAAATTCCATATTCAGATTGTTTCACCTGAATTCCTAAGAAATACTTCAGCTCTCCCAAACTGCTCATTTCAAACTTCCCTTGCATAAGTTTTGAGAACTTCTTGTAGAGGTTGTCGTCAGTAAAGCCAAATATGATATCATCGACGTAGATTGCACTAGGAAAATCTTACCTTTTATTTCCCTAAGAAATAATGTCTTATCTATCTTTCCTCTTGTGAACCTGTTCTCAAGAAGAAAGCTAGAAAGCGTCTCATACCAATATAGAGGAGCTTCTTTCAAACCATATAAAGCATTAAATAAGAGATAAACATGATCAAGATAGTTAGAATCAACAAAACATGGAGGTTGTTCCACATACACTTGTTCCTTTATATCACCATTATGGAAGGCCGACTTCACATCCATCTGATAGACAGTGAAGCCCTTAAGTGCAACATATGCTAGGACTAACCTTATTGCCTCCATCCTTGCAAGTAGATCATATGTTTGATCGAAGTCGAATCCTTCTTCTTGTCGGTATCCCTTGGCGACGAGTTTGGCCTTATTCTTTATAATTGTTCCATCTTCATCCATCTTGTTCCTGTAGACCCACTTTGTTATGATAACGATCTTACCTTTGGGTCATAGAACAAGCTTCCAGACTTGGCAATGCTTGAACTGATTTAGTTTCTCTTCCATTGCCATTATCTAAGAGGCATTTGAGTTTGATTCTTAAAACTTCTTTCGTTTAACCGGCGAGAGGAAACTTAAATATAGATTTTTATTAGTTGTACCTCTACGAGTTCTGACACCATCCCGGGGATCTCCTATGATTTGATCAATTGGGTGATCCTTCAAGTGTCTGGACTCTAGGGTTCTTGTATCTAGAGCATCCTATATATCTGGAGTGACTTCATCAACTTAGATGATATCTACATAATGGTGGTCATCCTCTCCAATAGGGGTTGGAGTTGTGATCGTGATGAACTCTTGATCTTTTTCTTTAACTGGCTCATCCAAGATCAATTCCTTTAGTCGTGAACCTGCATCTTCAATAAACACACTAGAAGAACTGCCATGCAGTAAGCTCATCTCATAAAATACAACATTGATAGATTCTTCTACAACCATGGTTTTCTTATTGAAAATCCTATATGCCTTACTATGGCTACTATAACCTACGAAAATACCTTCAAAACTCTTTTCACTAAATTTAGTAGTGTGATACTTTCCTTTGTTAAGTACGAAGCATTTAATACCAAGAATTTTAAAATATGAAATAGTCAGTTTCCTACCCTTTAGTTGTTCATAAGGTGTCTTATTATGGTTCTTGTTTATGAGTGCTCGATTTTGCACGTGGCATGAAATATTGACGACTTCATCCCAGAAGTATTCCAGTAGTGAGGCATCACACAACATGGTCTTGCAAACATCTGTGAGTTTTTTGTTCCTTCTCTCAGCAACTCTGTTCTGTTGAGGAGTACGAGGAGAGGAAAACTCATGAAAGATACCTAAGCTTTCAAAGAATTCTGTCATGGCCCCAGATTTGAACTCTGTTCTATTGTCACTTCTGATTTTGATAACTAAGCAGTTGTATTCATTCTGGACTTGCCTGACAAAATTTGTAAAGATATCAAAGGTATCTATCTGACTTGTGTTTTATAAAAACACCCACACAAAGCGAGAGTAAACATCAACGATAACCAAAGTATAATCCATACCTCCCAAACTTCTAATTTAAAGTGGACCGGACAACTCCATATGAAGTAGGTGTAAACACCTAATAGAATCTTTACCACTAATGCTTTTAAAGGTAGCCCTTGTTTGCTTTCCTTTTATATATGCATGACAAGGTCTATCTTTAATGTACTTGACGTTGGGTGCATCACGTACAAAATTAAGAGAAAATAATTTAGTAATAGTTTTGTAATTTATATGTGCTAATCTCTTGTGCCATTGGTCACCAAGAGACGCACTATCTTTTAGCAAAAAGCACACTTGTGTATAAGAGTCTATGCAAATAAAATTTAAACAAAAATATTTCTACTACGAGTGACTTATAGAATAATTTCAAAGTTATCAACCAATTTTATCAAACACTTATCTGCATGAAATTCTACTATGTATCTTTTGTCATAGAGCTAGCTTATGCTTATAAGATTGTGTTCCAATCCTTCAACATAATCCACATCTTAGAAGGATACACTACCATTAGTAATCATATTGTAGCTTTTTGCAATTCCTCTGTCAGAACCTCCAAAGATGACCTTTGGCCCATTCATGACTGGAGAATAATTCTGGAGTAGGCTCCTAGTCCCAGTCATATACCGAGAGCATCCACTATATAAATACCAGATAGGATTTTTGGCAGCCTTTGGATATTCCTGCAAAAGTAGAATCACATTTCCTTAGGAACCCAAACTAGTAAGGGTCCTTAGTCTCTAGTTAGCATACTCCCCCTACGAGTGTAAACATTGTGAGTGGTCTTTCTCACATTATTAACTTGAGGAGTTTCATAATACCTGGGGTTAAACCAGCAATCTATGGAAAAGTTACCAACCTTGCAACAACACAAACAGTCAAACCTATTGTATCTTTGGCAAGAGTTCTCCTGCTTGGAATTTTGAGAGTTTGTTCTAGCAGGGGTAGAAGACATGGAGGTAGAAGCTCCATTGTGATGACACTCACATGACTTCTTCTCCATAATAGCCTTTTCAACAATGGGTTTGGCCTTTGGAGATTTCTTCATGTTGTGACCATGATTATAAGGGTCATAGCTCTGAAGAGTGATCACCTAATAAGGTGCTTTGAAGACACTCTCACCAAAGTTCCGGGAACGAGTCCATCCTTGGTACAGAGACTTGGGCTCTACATAAGTAGGCCTAGCAAAGTGACCATAGGACGAATCAAGATCAAAATTATTTGTTGGAAATATAACCTTTCCAAACGAAGTTTGGTCTTGTGGAGCTTTCCCCTTCTCCTTGGCTAGAGCTTTCTTTGCAGCCTTATTTCTCCTTTGCGCTTTATTTATCCCAGAATACTTTTTAAAACCAGCCACATGGCCTAAGCCAGCTCCTTTAGCCTGAGCAGAGAACTCAGCAATAAATGGAAGGACTGTCTTGGGCTTGGAGAAACATTCAACAAGTTTCTTTTCAGCGGCAAGTTGTTTTTCCAACTCCTTAATAATTTGCACTTTCAGGTTTCGGTGCTCGAGAGCCTTTTTGTATACTATGATTGCTAAATGGGCTTCCTCTTTGAGTGAGTCCATCTTTCCGACTTCCTCCCTCAAAGTGCTCTCCTCAGCTTTAAGAGATTTAATCTCCTTGGCTTGAGATCTTGAGACTCTTCGACAGTTGTCGTAAGCCTTGATAAACTCTTTATATTGAATCATGAGTTCAGATTCAGCTTCAGACGAATAGTCCTCATGATCATGGTCAGAAGCATCAGATTTAGAGAGAGGGGTGTGAGAGTTTACCTTCCCAATGAACTGGGGCTCTTCTTCTTCATCTGTGTGTGTCATGAGCCAAAAGTAGGCTTCCTCCTCATATCTAGACTCAGATGAGTCTGTATCACTGAGTTTCTTGGCCTTCTTGGCTACTAGGATTCTTTTATTCTTCTTTTATTATAAGAAGTTTTCTTCTCCTCTCTTCTTCCACACTCCTTCTTCTTGTGAGGGCAGTCAGCTATGACGTGTCTTGGCTTATTGCAGCAATAACAAATAATGTCAGTAAAAATAGGCATATTCTATTTAGAGTGGTACCTGTCTTGGCTGCTTGAGGCTTTCTTGTGGCGATCACCATCATGACGTGATATTATGAATGAGGCATCCTTGCCTCTTTATAGTTTCTTATTGTTCAAGAATTATTTGAACTGCCTTGAAAGTAGAGAAAACTCTCCTTCAGATAATTCTGAGCCTGTGGTACTTGGCTCTGAAGTTTCTTCTTCACTCTCTTCCTATTCAGGCGGAGGAGATGTAGCTTTTGACTTCCTTGAGATGTCTACCGTTAAAGCGACAGAATTCTCCTTCGATGTAGATCGGCTCTTCTCTTCTTCAGCTTTTCTTGAGTCATTTGTAGCTCATATGACAAGCTTTTCGAAGAGATTTTGAGGGTCAGTCTCTGCCAGCTTACCAAATTCCCGGATTGCACAGACTTTGTTATCCCATTCCTTAGTCAGGGAACTCAGGAATTTATCATTCAGTTCTCCATTGGTGAAGACCCGGCCATAAACTATTAGGCCGTTGACAATCTTGAGGAAAGTTTTAAAGGTATCTGCAATAGAGTCAATGGGACCTTGTCAGAATGCTTCATATTTCTAGTTTAGTAGGGACCTTTTGCCATCCCTTACCTCTTCGACACCTTCCATCAGGATGATGAGAGACTGCCATATTTCCTTGGCATATTGGCAGTGAATAAGATTCTACAACATCGAATCATCGATTGCACTTGCAATGATATTATTGGTTTTCTTGTCTAAAGAGACAAGTGCAATTTCATCTTTATCAAGATCCATAAGATTATTTAGAACTTGCTTTGTAGGGTCAATGGTGGAGGTCATAGGAACATAAGGTCCTTCTTCCATTATCACAAAAATTATGGGATCCACAACTTCTATGAAGAACTTTATCCTTTCTTTCCACATAGCAAAATTATTCTTTGTGCATAAAGGAAGCTTAGCAAAATCCTTGGATCTGCCCATGCTTGTATCCTCTAAAGACAACTAAGAGCAGATCTATTCAAGGTGTTAACCTTTTTGATGAACAACCTCCCTCTGATATTAATTGATGTTTTTAGTTGTCTACCTAAATCACCTAGAGGTGGGTGAATAGGTGAGGTCTGCGTCTTTTTGTGGAATAAAAACTTGTACAGACGGAGCGCAGAAAATAAATAAGGAAGTCATAGAATACACATGATTTATAGTGGTTCCCCAACCTTGGATACATCCACTCTCCACCTCACTGATCTAGCAACACGCTAGACTCAGCTACTTCACTATTACCTCGAATTGAAATCCAATCCTACAACTCGGAGCAACGCACCTACAACTCGATCCTCAACACCAGATCTACACTCGGAAGAAAAACTTCAAACAAAAATTGTTCAGATCTTGATTCTCAGCCTATTGATGAACACTTTTGGAAAGTGTACCGATCATAGTCATGTAATAAAGTTGAGAAGTTGAATCCCCGAATATCGATCTCTCAAGGAGTCCAGGTAGGGAGTGTGATTTTTCTATTGAAAGTGGGATTAAAAAAGTCAACGAAACAAGGGGTTTTGATTTTTGGTTGCCTTATTTTAACACTAATAGAACTATTGCGGGTCGCCTTCACCGTGTCGCTTGGGTAGATTACTCAAGTGAGTAATATGGAGGATGGACAAACCATTGAGGGTGGTAGTCACCTCTCTGCCACGCATGCTCCTAACAATTGTTAGGACGAAACTATCATGTCAAGAACACCAAAGATGGAAGCGCATCAACACAATCTAGAACTAAAATATGTCAACACATAGACATGCTGAAATCATTAAGACAATCAAGTTCTAACTCATCAATCCAACAACAACACAATCAAGAGCAAAGTTACTATAAGAGAAGGGGGGAGATACAACCAAATGCACGAAGACTTTCCAAGATTCAAGGCCAGAGTCAAGGGTTGTCGGGCCTTGTCCGTGCTCGGTCTATAGATGATGCCTAGGGTTGAGAAGGGCTGTCACTTCCTTCTAATAGCCTGTCTTCTTCGTGAATAGCCTATAGGTTAAACATGACCGGAGAACTCCACGTATGCAGCACCTAAGAGCTTGAAATAGAGCTTTGAGGTTAGAGAAGACGATGTTGGCCGAATATGAAGTTATTGAGAGCTTTTGGAGGGAGAACGGAGGCTGAACGAGCTCTCCAAGGAGGAGAGAGGAAAAAGGGGCCATTGGATGATTTTCCCGCTTAAAGGAGGGGAAATTGCGGAGTTGATCCCTTGGGCGAATGAGATATGCGGCTTAAATAGAAAAGTAAGAAATAATGTTCACACACGGTTAGACGCATTGTCATGCGTAAACCGTGCGATATTAAATATCAGAACAAACTTCCGGATGAAGAAGCATTGACCCGTGCGTTTCCTCGCGCATAGACACTTCCGCCCGTGCATGAAGGAAAATGCACGGGTAATGAAAGAGAGCAGAAATTTTAAGCAAGTAGGTGGAACCGTGCGTTTTACTCGTGCAAGAGCACTTCTGCCAGTGCGTGAGCAAATCGCACGATGAACCACAGAGCACAATAAATCAAAGCAGGTACAGGAAAACTGTGTTTTTCCTTCACGCACGGTTCCGAAGAAACAGTGTGTTAATCGTGTGTGAAGATCGTCAAGCTCAACTAGATGATATTCGTCGAGCTTCACTGGACTCTTTTCCAGCTCAACAAACTGCACAATCGGGCCCAAAGTGTACACTAAGGAAACATACGACCGTGCGTTTTCCATAAATAAGAATTTCCTTCCTTTGGGAAAACGTACCGCCTACATAGCAAAAACAAAAACTAGAGCACACGCTCCCAGCACCAATACATAACAAAAACAACTAGAAAGAGCTATGGGGAGCACCTTGTGCTTACCCCCGCCAATAGAATGCGCAATTGCAGACCCTCAGTCCAAAGTGGTGCACAATATGGTCATTGACGAACGAAGCAAATATAACCGATTACTGGTCGAAATGCAGTGCACGAGTGAGAAAATAGGCCCAGATAAGTCCGAAAAACCCTATAAATATCGTATTCATCACACCACCATACTTAAACATTTGCTCGGCCTGAGCAAATCATCACTCCGTGGAGTAGAAAAGAGTTAGTTGGCTCAGTAATTTCAAAATAAAGTATTTTGAGAAATCAAATATATCATGGGCATAGAAAATATAATAGAAAAACTTTTTAATTATACTACAAAGTTTATACTTTTCGACAGGCGTAAATAAATATTGTATCTACTCAAAATTTGAATTCTAGAGAATCGTTCGGTCATACATAGGAAGAAAGTAGGAAGGCCACATAGATGAGCATTGCCAAAGACCGAGGAATGTGATCACCTCCAAAGAAATCCATCAATGTCGGGGACCATACGCTTTCCTGTTCGCACTCTCTCCATGGTGCTAGTATGACTCAAGCGTGAATCCGTAGGACTTTAGGATAATAATGGGGCTTGGGTGCATACATAGGTAAGGATGCATAAGGGTAAAAACGATGGCTACGCACAACCCAAATAAGCTCATACAAAATATTCTCCTCAAACAAACAAAAAATTACAGCTGCACCACACTACAAGACTTTAACTTGACAGCAAGGGTGTGTGCACCGCCTACCGCCACAGAAATAAAATTACAAATGGAATTCTATTTTTTACTATCTTATTTCATATCAAACAACATTTCCCTTTTTTTACTATTCTTTTCTTCTTCCAAAATATTTTTTTAAACCACATTCAGCACATATTAACATGAAAATTCCAACTCACAATCACAAAACTGTACCACAGCAACATCCCAAACGCAAGAAGTAATCCACTAATAGCTCAATATAGGGGCTTGCGATTGGAAAAGGCTTTTAGGCTTTGGTGATCACGGAGTATGGCTTATTCAAAAGGAGGTATATGCACAACATAGGATAATAAGGATTAATGTTAGGATGGGGTACAAGACTCAATGGACCAAAATGATGGCGTACATCACGCTCATGCTAGACTAACCATTAACCAATTCTAAGAGAGTAGCTTGGGGAAATTTATTAGCCATCGAGAAAGATGATCCTTCCTCCCGACTCGAGAAAAACGAGTCTTGTGATGGCTACACACATCCCTACACTACCGTTCGATTACACCAGATTCAACATCTTTGAGAAGTACAAACAATATTTACACCTGCAAAAAAAGTATAAATCTACGAGCATAAAGAAAACAAAATCTATACTATTTTTACACAGACCATAAGTACTCGATTAGGAGCACTGCACGAGTTTCACACTACTCTATCCTAAAATCCTAAGCCAGCACAACTATTTTAAAGTTTACACAAAAGAAATACATTTGACTCGAGCCGCGAACATGGTTAAGAGCACGCTCTTGTGGGTGTAGGTGCACAATGCGGATGTGATTTCATGAAAACAGAAAATAAAAATATGCTTCTGCTATGAAAGTGATAGTGATACATTTGCACAGGTAACCCGCATAACTCTCCCCCACCAGACTAAATCTAAACAACCTATCAAAGATATGCAATAAAAAACAATGAAATAAATGTTGGGGGAGAGGTTACCCCATGCACAGCAAATGAGAATACCGGAAGATTGGTGTTATTTTCAGTAGAAAGTCCACGACCCAAACGAACTCCTACTGCAAAAGAGAATACCTCCAAGCACGAATACTATAAACATATAATCACAGCAGCATAATTGAACAAATTAAAAGCAGCTAAATTTGGGTTGTCTCCCATAAGCCCTTTTCTTTTCCGTCCTTAAGGTGGACAAAATACCAGTATTAGATGTCTTATATAATGTTTTACAATCCTAAAAATAAGCAAATCCAAGCAAAAAATGTAAGAAAAACAACTAATGGAGGTTAACATCCATCAGGGTCTTGCAGCAGTATGCAGTGCACATCTTTATTAATGACCTTCCCCTCAAATCGCTTCAAGCGATGCCCGTTTACTTTGAAAGTGTCATCCCTGTCATCCCGAATCTCTTTCGCGCCGTATGGAGAGGCACTCACAACCATATAAGGGCTGATCCATCTGGATTTTATCATCCTGATAAATAGCTGTAGGCGTGAATTATACAAAAGAACCCTATAATCCGTCTTGAATTCCTTGGGCGAGATATGTCTATAATGTCAGCGCTTGGTTCTTTCCTTGTAAATGCTCATGCTCTCATAAGCACCCAAGCGGAATTCGTCGAGCTCACAAAGCTGACCATGCCGCTTGTCAGAAGCCTGTCTAAAGTCCATGTAGAGCAATTTGGTGGCCCACAATCCCTTGTGCTCCAATTTAACAAGAAGGTGGCATGATTTTCCATATACCAGTTGGAAGGGAAACATCCCTATCGGTGTCTTGAACGCAGTTTGGTAAGCCCAAAGAGAATCGTCCACCTTCTTTGCCATCTCCTTCTTGTTGGAGTGGATAGAATTTTCTAAAACCCACTTCAGTTCTCTATTTGAAATCTCCACTTGCCTGCATGTCTGGGGATGGTAGGCCAAAGCAACCTTGCGGTGAACACCAAACCATTTCAGTAGTTGCGCGAATTGCTGGTTGCAAAAATGGCTACCCCCATCGGTAATTATAGTTCTCAGTGTGCCAAAGCCGGAGAAGATGTTCTGATGAAGGAAGTGGAGCACGGTGCGAAAATCATTTTATGCGTCCGCTTCCACCTCTACCCATTTAGACACATAACCCACCGCAACTAGGATGTACTGCTTCCCATGCGACATGGGGAAATGACCCATGAAGTTAATCCCCCATACATCGAATAACTCGCAAACAAGCATATTGCTCAGGGGCATTTCATCTCGTCGAGCAATGTTCACCATGCAATGACATTCGTTGCACTCTTTAACGTGTGTAAAAGAGTCACAGAATAATGTAGGCCAAAACAAACTGCAATGTAGGACCTTGCGAGCAGTCCATGCGGCACCAAAATGCCCGCCATCCACAAGATCATGGCAATGCCTCAGAATCTCTTTAACTTCCAGCTCGGGACATAACGTTAGATTACCCATCGGTGTAGGTGCAGAACAGTAAAAAATCCTCCCAGAGATAATACTTGACGTCTAATAAAAACTTCTTCTTCTATTGAAACATTAAATGTGGCGGCAGCGCCTTGCTTGATAAGAATTTCGCAAATTCAGCATGCCATGGAGTAGAAGCAGTAGAAGAAAGGGCGAACAGGCCCTCATCCGGAAAAGCATCAAAAATTAGAATTCCCTGTGTGCCCTCACCTTGTCCCCCTTCATGTCTAGATAGATGGTCGTCAATCACATTATCAACTCCATGGCAATCCCGGATTTCAATATCATATCCTTGCAGTAATAGAATCCAACGCATGAGCCGTAGCTTAGAATCTTTCTTGTGCATGTGAAAATGAATAACTGCATGATCTAAATGTACCACCACCTTAGAAAGAATCAAGTAGGAGTGGAACTTCTCGAAGGCGAAAATGATAGCTAAAAACTCCTCGGTCGTGGTGTAGTTCAGTAGTGCATCCTTCAATGTCCGACTCGCGTAGGCAATTATATGAAAGGTCTTATTTTTATGCTGTCCCAACACTGCACCCACCACGACGTCGCTAGCATCATACATCAACTCGAAATGCACTGTCCAATCTGGAGTTGAGAGAATCGGGGTTGAAACCAATCAATCTTTTAAGAAATTAAACGCCCAATTGATATCATCATCAAACAAAAACTTTACAGCCATCGCCAAGATAAGGGCTTAGCTATAGCCGAGAAGACTCTAATAAAGCGCCGGTAGAATCCACCATGCCCCAAAAAAATACGAATACCATGAAGTGTCAACGGAGGGGGAAAGTTTCTATTCACCTCTACCTTCGCCTGATCAACCTCTAGCCCCTACTGAGAAACCTTGTGCCCCAGAACGATCCCCTCTCGCACCATGAAATGGCACTTCTCCCAGTTGAGCACTATAATATTATCCTCGCAACATTACAAGACCAAAGTTGGGCGGTGCAGCGCTTCTTCGAAGCTATCACCAAACAAGGAGAAGTCATCCATAAACACCTGCAAGAAATCCCCAACCATCTCGTTAAAAACCACGGTCATGCATCCCTGGAAGTTGGCTACCCCTTTACACAGCCCATAAGGTAGCCTCTTGAAAGAAAAGGTCCCTGATGGGCAGGTAAACATCGTCTTTTCCTGATCCCTTGGGGCAATTGCCAGCTGATAGTAGCCCGAGTAGCCATCCAGGAGGCAGTAGTAATGATGCCCAACCAGCCATTCCAGCATCTAGTCCATGAACGATAGCGGGAAGTGGTCTTTCCTAGTTGCCGCATTAAGCTTTCGATAGTTGATACACACTCTCTATCCAATGAAAGGCCTTGTAGTAAGCGGCTTGCCATTCTCATTACGAACGACAGTGATTCCACCCTTTTTGGGCACAAACTGCACTGGACTCACCCATTCGCTGTCATTTATGGAATATATAATACTGGCACCTAAAAGCTTAATAACCTCATTCTTCACCACCTCCTGCAACATAGGGTTCAATATGCACTGCGGTTGAGTTGAAGGCTTGAATTTATCTTCCAGTAATGTCTTGTGCATGCACACTGTAGGGATAATTCCTTTGAAGTCCAAAATTTTCCACCTAAAGGCTTTTCTATGTAACTTCAGCACTTCAACGAGACGGACCTTTTGATCAGCTATAAGAAGAGAAGAAATAATGGCAGGATGAGTTTCTTTCTCTCCTAGAAAGACATACTTCAGCGTGCTAGTGACCGATTTGTACTCTTGAGATCCATCTGAGTCAAACGGGGGTAGCGCCAGAAGCTTTGGGTCACCAACCTGCGCCTCGCACGACCTTTCCTGAATATTTATATCGGGGTCACAAAACTCACCCTCAACCTCATCAGGCAGAAAAGTCCGGCCGTCGTCAATCTCCATCCCCTCAATCTCCATAGCACCCAGCTCCGAACGGCTATATCCTCTAGACGCCTTATACATATTAAAAACAGTCTCTTCTTATCCTAGGCACAACGTCAACAAACCCTTTTCCGCATCGATGATGGCTCTAGTAGTGGCAAGGAATGGACTCTCTAGAATAATCGGCATCCCATCCGCATCCTCAATATCGAGGATAATAAAGTTGGCCGGAAAAGACAACTCGTTAACAACAACCGTGAGATCCTCAACCACTCCAACCGATTTGTTCTTTTATCGATCAGCAAGCTGCAGAATAACATTAGTGGGCCAAATAACATTAAAGCCCTGCCCACGGAAGATGGATAACAGCGTAAGATTGATGGATGCTCTAGAATCACAAAATGTATGACTAAGCGATGATCGCCCAATGGTACATGCAATCGTTAAGCTCCCTTGATCTTTTTGTTTTATGGGCCAATCCCGCACCGCCATAGTGGGGAAATACTCCTGGTCGAAATGCTTCCACATAACTCGGAAGCCCGATTTTTCGCCAGAAGATCCTTCAAGTACTTTGCCTAGTGCGGCAGCTTTGTCAGCAGGTCGACCATGTGAATGCTCACCTGAACAACCTTAAGAATGTCCGGAAACTTTTCTTGCTGCCACTCTTTTCTGATGTTTTGCAGCCTATGCGAAAATGGAGGCCTTGACCGCTGGAGCTGGACTTCAGGTATAATAGCCTCTCAGGGTTCCTTGGGCGACTAATAAGTACTAGGCTTATCCATGTGTTTAGAGGGTTGGTCCTTTTGACATGCATGATTATCCAACAGCCTACCGCTTTTGAGGTTTATAGCATTTACTGTCTCAGCTAGACGATTGATCCATAATTCAAACATTTTACCGACGGCGGAAATAATATCTTGTAACTGTTGCAATTTTATTTCTTGAGATCGCCACCACTTCCCAACCCATACCATAAAACGATGGATAATCTGCTCGCTCTCCCCGGTATTGCTAACTGTGAACTAAAAGTCCCCCACGGCTTCGGGCACTTGAGGCATCTTCCACAAACTGCTGGAGCACACCACGTCTTCCACGATCCGCCAAGCATCAGCCATAGTTTTATTAAAGAGGGTGCCTCAAGCGGCGGTGTCGAATAGGTATCGAAACTGCTCTTGAATACCGAAATATAATGTTTGTAAGAATAGCATTCCAAACGCTTCATGACCAGAACACCTGGATTACAGCAACCAAAATCTTTCCCAAGCCTCACAAAGAGGCTCTCCAGGGATCTGTGCGAATGTGACAAAATCTAAATTCACCTGCATAGACTGTGCACGTGAATAGTACTTTCTGAGGAATTAGACGTCGGCGCACTTCCATGAAGTTAGCTCGCTCTGGATGATATCCCTATACAATTATCTAGCTATTCCAGCAAGAGAAAATGCAAAAAGCCTAATCATAGCCTTGTCCTACACATCCACAGCATATCAAAAGGTGCCACAAAGCTCTAGGAAGTTATCAATATGAACCTTAACATTCTCTCCATGGAGCCCATGAAATAATTCTGTGAGATAAACTTGATTAGCTCCGCGGATAGCTCAAAGTTGTCCTCATCGTGGTTCGAGGCTTGCAGAGGTTCCTGCATTTTGAATTAGCCGCAGACAAAATTGAACGAAAAAGAAATGATCAAAGTGCCAAAAATGCTTGCAATAACTTTTCCAATAGAAAAATACAATCAACGGTTGCAGTCCCCGACAATGGCGCAAAAAACATGATGAACACTTTCGACAAGTGTACCGATCATAGTCACGTAATAAAGTTGAGGAGTTTAATCCCCGGATATCGATCTCTCGAGAAGTGCAGGTAGGGAGTGTGACTTTGTTATTAAAAGAGGGATTACAAAAGTCAACAAAAAAGGGGTTTTGATTTTTGGTTTCCTAATTTTAACACTAATAAAACAATTGCGGGTCGACATCACTGCATCGCTTGGCTGGATTGCTCAAGTGAGTAAAAAAGAGGATGGACAAACCATTGAGGGTCGCAGTCACCTCTTCGCCACGCACGCTCCTAATAATTGTTAGGACGACACTATCGCATTAAGAACACCAAAGATGTAAGCGCATCAACACAAACTAGAACTAAAATACGACAACACATAAACATGCTGAAATCATTAAGCAAATCAAGTTCTAACTCATCAATCCAACAACCACACAATCAAGAGAAAAGTTACTACAAGGGAAGGGGGAGAGATACAACTAAATGCACGAAGACTTTCCCAGATTCGCGACCAGAGTCAAGGGTTGTCGGGCCTTGTCCGTGCTCGGTCTACAGATGATGTCCGGGGTTGAGAAGGGTTGTCACTTCCTTATAATTTCTCGTCTTTTTTGTGAATAGCTGTTGGATTAAACCTAATCGGAGAACTCCACATATGCAGCACCTAAGAGAATGAAATGGAGCTTTGAGGTTGGAGAAGATGATGGTGGCCGAAGATGAAGCTATTGAGAGCTTTTGGAGGGAGAATGGAGGCTAAACGAGCTCTCCATGGAGGAGAGAGAAAAAGGCGGCTCCTAGATGATTTTCCTGCTCAAAGGAGAGGAAATGGCAGAGTGGATCCCTTGGGTGAATGAGATCTATGGCTTAAATAGAAAAGTTAGAAATAGTGGTCATGCACGGTTAGGCGTACGACTATGCATTAACCGTATGATATTAAATATAAAAACAAGCTTGTGGACGAAGAAGCGTTGACCCGTGCATTTCCTCGCGCACGAACGCTTCCGCCCGTGCGTGAAGGAAAATGCACGAGTAACGACAAAGAGCATAAATTTACGGGAAGCAGGTGGAACCATACGTTTTACTCGTGCAAAGGAACATATTCCCGTGTGTGATCAAATCACACGATTAATCATAGAGCACAATAAATCAAAGCAGCTACAGGAAAACCGTGTGTTTCCTTCGCGGACGGTTCCGAAGAAACCGTGCATTAATCGTGCTTGAAGATCATCGAGCGAAACTCGACGATATTCGTCAAACTCCACTCGACTCTTTTCCAGCTCAACAAAACGTAAGAATGGGCACAAAGCGTGCGTTAAGAAAATGCATGACCGTGAATTTTCCATAAATCATAATTTTCTGCCTTGGGGAAAACGCTCTGCCTTTATAGCAAAACCAAAACTAGAGCACACGCTCCCAGCACCAATACACAAGAAAACTACTTGAAAGAGCCATGGGGAGCACCATGTGCTTACCCCCGCCAACAGAATGCACAATTGCATACCCTCGGGCCAAAGCGGATCATTGTGTGGGCATTGACCGAACGAAGAAAATATAACCGATTACTGGTCGAAATGCAGTGCACGAGTGAGAAAATAGGCACAGATGAGTCTGAAAAACCCTATAAATATCGGACTCATCACCTATCTTCCTTCTTAAACTTGAAGCTTTGTCAGGAATAATCGAAGAAGACAGCGGCTAAGTGTCTGGATCTGAAAAGCTTAAGATCAACTCGATCAAGAGATAGATCTATAGAAGTTGAACGCCTTGATCTGTTGATCGATCCCTGTTCTTAATTACTTTGAATCGGAGAAGAGCAGCGACAAGAATGATGATGAGGAGCGAAGGCTTTCCCAATTTAGAATGAATACAAAAATTTAGAATACTTGGTATCGCTTCTTAGGGTTAGTCGAAAATGAGAAGACCTTTTATAGGACATGTCTAACGGTTATAATCATTAATGACTGCACACATAGACCAATAAGAATCGAGATTTAATTTGAATTCGTTTCTGTCTGGACTTAGCAAAATTTCGAAAAAATTTCCTGCATTTCTCGAGTGGTTTATAGACTACTCGAGTAATAACTTCTATTTCTCGAGAAGACGGATGTAAGGTTCTCGGGAACAAGACTTAGAGATATTGCAGAAGTGAATTCTGGATTCTTGAGAATTGACTTCTACTACTTGGGAACTATAGTAAGACTTCTCGAGAACTACCATGACTTCTCGAGAACAAGACTTCTTCTCGAAATATAATTTCTTCTTACTCAAGTACTGGTCCACTGACTTCTAGAGACAAGGCTTGGCTTTCTCAGGTACTGACTTCTACTACTCGAGTACAACACTTAGAAAAATTCTGAAATGAATTATTGAGTAAACTCGAGACATAGAAAAGTAGTACTCGAGTACTCCATGGCTTACTCGAGTATTGGACTAAGCCTTCTCAAGAATGATTTATGTTACTCAAGAATTGTACTTAGTATACTCGAGAATTCATTCCAGCACTACTCGAGCACAATATATACTACTCGAGTAATGGACTTAGAACAAATTTTACTTTCAGAAAATTATTTTTCTTCAAATGAAATCAGCAACCATTCTTCCTTCCATAGCTTTAGTTCTTTGAAAATGAAGTGTATCCCAATAGAGAGGCTACACATGAGTCAACATCATGGATCACACAATGATGGATTACATTGTATAGTCCTGTGTTTGGTGACTAATTGTAGATTAACATTAGTCTACACTTGGCAATTATAACCTACAAGCACTCAACTTGAAAAGAGCATCAAATACAAACTTTATTCATCTTAGTTCAAGGGTTACTTTATACAAATCTAAGTTATTGTGGATACAATACCCAACAAATGAGAAGAGCTAGAGTAAAACTGACTCAACATCTTCTGACTCTGAAGAAGAAGATAAAGCATATAGAGGGTTGTTTGCTACTACTGCTGTGGAAGAGGATGAAGACTATCCAGCTACAATGATAGGAATCACGGACTTTCTATCACACTCAGATATTGACACTGAGTTGGATAAAGATGTTAGTGGTTATTATAGACATCTGGCCATGACAGATTGTGAATCTAACCAGGATCAGTCTGATACAGATGAGGTACTAATTCATTCTATCTCCTCCTTTTAATTAGATTATGAAACAAGTCTTAATTTTGAGGGACCTTCATCCTACGATGAAGATGGCTCAGAATCTGAGGAAGATGTCATTCAATTGATTGATAATTATGGAATAATCTAGGAAGCTCTAAAGAAGAGCAAGTTGCTTGCCAAAAGACAAGCCAAGGATATTGCCTCTTTAAGAAAAGATCTCTCTCTGCACACTGAGTCAGTATCATAGCTGAGCCATATAAGCAAAGAGATATACCAACTTAAAACAATCATCATTATCCAAGTTTCAACCAAAACAAGTAAGAACTATATAATTAAAGAGTTGGAAGATAAGCTCCTCAAAGAGAGGATGCTAGTGGCTCAATACTCCAAACCCAAATCTGTATTGCCACTCATTGATACCTTCACCACCCAAATTTATAAGAAGGGGCTGGGATACATTGAGAGGAATACTAAAAGAAGGATTAAGAGTAAGGGCAAGGCTCCAATTCAGCTTGCTATCACTTTTAAGAAAGTTTTGTTTCCATCCAACAATTATCACCAAGAGAGAATATATGGTCATTATTTGAATGAAAGATCCAGTTATGTGAACAAAAATGCTCACAGCTATAGTGGAAGGATGCGCATTGGCTTGAGTGCCTTTAAGGCTCACTTTGAGGAAATATAGATGGCCGATCATGGACCATTTATATTTGGTTCTCCAGCCCCCACACTCAAGGATAAAGCTATGACCTGTTCTCAGGTTTCTCCCGCAAACACCTTGACAAAGGGGAAGTCATTCAGTAAGGATCACTTGGCTGTCTCTGATGCGATTAACATGTCAGCTGTAAAGAAGACTACTATTGATAAAACTCAGAGTAAGCCAAGTACATCTATTTGCAGACTAACTTTTAGTCAAATTCTTGCTGAAAGAAACAAGAAGAAGGATGCTTCTCTCCCCTATGTACAGGTAGCTAGTGATAGCTTGCACTCTTCAAAGGCTATTCAGAAGAGGAGATACAACATCCATGAGTGTTGGTACTATGGTAAAGTGGGTCCTTTTCCATAAATTATTGGATCAACCCTAGTGTGCCAAGGGCAAGGGTGAGTCTTCCTGTTAGGACTTCAGCAGGTAGATATGTGCATTTTTAAGCTAATAAGATCCTAGTACCTAATCTATTTTGGGGTCCTATGGTATACTAATCTGTATTTGTACGATAGTCCAAGTGCCCTCATAATGAAAATGTGATACTTGGATAGAGGATGTTCTAGGCATAAGATTGGAACAAGGTGCCATCTTAAGGATCATACTCTAGTGAGGAATGGATCTAAGACCTGTAGGTGTGGAGTTGGATATGGATAAACTAACTATCAAGGATAGTCCTTCTACTGCCCAAGAGGAAGAGGATGTTGTGTGTGCTCTTAAAAGACATAATACATAGATCTTGGGTGAAGACCAGCAGCATCCAGCCATTGATGTTCAAGATGTCTGTAAGAGGGACAAAGTACTACTGTCATATCAGTAGACAAATGAGAAGAAGAAAATAAAGGATGTACTCATCACAGAAGAAAGTACAGGAAGCAGCTCTTTTGAGAAAATTAAGGAAGAGACACTTTATTCCCAACTGTCTGAATCAATAGAGGAGATAGGAAAAGCACCTCCGGCACATGTTAGTTTTTAGGAGGAAGATTGGTCTCATGGAGAAGAAAGAAGAAAACAAGTGTTGCTATCTCAACAGCTGAATTAGAGTACATCTCATTTGGAAGTTGCTTTATAGAGCTACTATGGATCCAGCATCAGCTCTTGGATTACAATCTCAAGAGAAGTAGAACTCCAATGTTTTGTGATTCTACTAATGCAATCTCTATTGCTAGGAATCATCTTTCTTATAGCAGGACTAAGCATATAGAGATTAGGTATCATTTCATTAGAGAGCATGTGGAATGTGAGTACATCGGTCTTGAGTTTGTCTCTACCAACAAGCAAGTGGCTGATATTTCACCAAGCCACTACATGAAGCCAAGTTCAACACCTTCAAATTTGAATTGGGTATGATGAACTTAGTATAGCTTATTAACTCTTCATTCAGTTTTGTTGCAGGCAGTATTAATCCTTGCAGGTTAATAAAGGTGTAATGGACTAAGAAGAGAGATGTTCCTATTGAGGGGGAGCAAGTTCAGTCTTATATTCAAGACAAGCTTGAATCTTGTCTAGAGACTCTCCAGCAAAGAGTAGATAAGATTCCTAATGTGAGGGTGAGATTGTCTCTAAGGAACATTTCTGAGTCAAACAAAGACTTTCAAGTGGCAATACTAGTGCTTTTATACAAGATGATGCACATTCATCAGTGTATATAATGGCTAACTCTTAAGAAAGGGTTTCTGGTAGGGACAAAAATAAAGATGTCTGTGAACCAAGAGAAAGTTGGAGCTACTGTACACAACTTCTGTGGATATAACATCAGCTAGAGGACTACAATCTCAATGTATGTTATTCACCCTTATAGTGTTACTCATCCAGTGAAATTTTTATTGGTAAGAATCCTGTCTCATATACCAGTACTAAGTTTATAGAAATTAGATATCATCTTATTAGTGAACATGTAGACAGTGAAGACATTTGCCTTGAATTTACCCCCACCGACAATCAAGTTGCTGATATCTTCACTAAGTTATTGGATGAGGCTAAGTTCAATTCTTTTAAAATCGAGTTAAGAATGCTTAATGTTCCAATATACATTAAGTATTTCAATTATAGATCTACATGTCTATATTCTTATTTAAAATTCATGATGTAGTTCATCTCCCTTATTGTTAAAGTATATCTTTAGCAAGGTTAGATGGATAGATAATAGTTAATCACTTTAACTTGCTAGGTTAAACTTCAGTGAGATCAGCTAAATCAGCTGAGAAAGATAAACTGTTGGACAAGAATGATGTTCTATAAAAAATAATGATTTAGTTGAGGGGGGGGGGCATTTACATGTTCCAACTTAGGATGATGTCAATCCATCCTCCATGTTGGTTGAGGAATAAACACTTCCTTAACATGATGGTCAATTGGACAAGGAGAAAATTTCACCCATTGAAGAAGAGCAATGAGAGGAATGACTGAAAGTCTTCATTATAAGGGTAGCTAATCACCTAGAGAGGGGAGAAGAGGTTATTGCAGTCTTTTAAGGTTCTTTAGAATCTTTTATGACTTATGTCCTACTATGTATACTTAATTCAGCTTTCAAGAACACAATACTAGGCACAACAAAGCACAAGACACAGCAGATCGAATTTTAATAGTGGTTCCCTATTGTATGGGTACATCCACTGTCCCTCTCCGCCTTTCAAATAGTATGTTAGACAAGTCTCTACACCAAAACTATGGCTCCTTAGAGATTACAGCACGATCCCACCGGACCGTCAGTCTCTATTAAGACTTAAAACACTGGCTCACAACACTCCACATAGTAATCACCTAACAACCAAACACAGGCACAGATACCCTTTACACAGGCTAGGAGAAACAGCCCCATACCGATTCACACAGTGATCTAATCACAGGCCCACGACCCTAACACAGATCTCACTAATTTTTCTCACAGCCTTTATAATTTAGGTTTTACAATACTAACTCACATATATCTCACACAGCCTTATCAATTTAGGCCTAAATACATATCTATCATAAATCCACTGAATTTGAAAGAGTTGTTGATTTGACTCAAGAGAAATTATTCTCGTAGTCAATTTCTTCCTGGGCTAAGAAAATCTCTGCCCTATCTTCTTCCCAACAACAAGAACGACAATCTTCAACTATCTACGGCTCGTGCTGGAAGTTCCTCAGGACCTTGATCCTTTTCTTGCTGATGAAGGGGGAAGATGAAGAATGAATGTCTTCAATTCGCTAACCTTTATTAATAGGAAATGAATAGTTCTGCCTCTTCTTCTATCCAAAGAAAACTATGTATAGATATCTTCTTCTACTTCAATGATCTAGAGAGAGATCTTCAGATTTGGCTTGGCTTGGATAGTGAATCAACTTCATCTAGGGCTTGCCTAGACTGAATCATCTTCCTCAGAGTGATCCTATGTACTTACTGTATCAGATGTAGATTGCACCAACAAACTCAAAAACCCTTCAGATTTATCAATTAAAGTTCTTGGTTCGATAACAATGGTGGATGAAGACGACGAACTCCCGCTTCTCATTTTCAAAATGTTAATCAGAAAATTAAAAACTCCTTTTATCTCGATCTAAGCTGTTGTTTATAATCCTATCAATTTATGGGATGATTGACAAGTGTCCCATTTTTAAAGATGGTTAAAACCTCAACTTATTCAAATTGAGATTCACTGTAGACTGACAGCGACGTTAATGTCGATTTACAACATTTAAATAACGAATTTGAAATTCTTTGACTTGTTGACTTTGCTGACGTCAGCATCATTCTGGACTTAGCAAAATCAAGCATCATTTCAGAAATCCTCATTTTGACGAACTAAAAACTTAGTTCAATGAACCCAGAGCTCATCTCGACGAAATCAAGCATCATTCCAGAAATCCTCAGGTCGACGAATAAGTGAAAGCTGAGTTCGACAAATTCTTAACTAAGTTCGATGAACTCAAAGCTCAGCTCGACAAAATCAAGCAACATTCCAAAAATCCTCAATTTGACGAACAAGTGAAAGCTGCGTTCGACAAACTGAAGGCTCAGCTCGACGAAAAGTTGATAAACAATACTTAATGATTCTGGACAGAGAATTTTCCTCAGCTCTACTAGGAATTGAGTGGCGTCAAGTGAATAGGACATAATCAATAAATCAGGACTTAGAAATATTTCAGCTCTGCTAGGCATTGAAAACGTTGAGTGTATATGCCTCACTCAATGCTTTTTGCCTTATCCATATTCTTCTTCTTTCTGCCAGATGGCGTTGAGAGCATTCAGTGTATAAGCTTCACTCAATGCTTTTATACATAGCCTGATTTTCTGCAATCTTGCCTTCTTGCTGAAGTTTGGCGTTGACAGACTCAGCATAGCATTGAGTTATGAAGCTTCACCCAACGCTTCTAGACTTAGTCAATTTTTTGGCTTCCACTGCTTAGGCTTTGACATGATATCCTTGACTCAACAATTCTATCCATATGTTGTTGAGTGAGTTGAGCTCACTAAATGCCTATGGACTTAGCCACATTTCTGTCTTTTCAATACTGTAAGCTTTTACTGCCGACCATCTCTCAACGTTATTAGCGGTATGGCATTGAATGAGCTTGCCTCACTCAATGCTTCTGGACTTAGGCATTTTCCTGAATTTCCATCCTATCACTTTGAGTCTGTAAGACCCCAATTTTTTTTTCTTTTTCAACCATCGGGGTCTTATGCCCAGAATTGCCGCTTTGCGGTGGCACCAACACTCAGGGAGGCCGCCACTACAAAATGCCAACTTTGCCGGACATTTTCAATCACAAAGAGAGAGAAGTAAGTCAATGCACTGAATGTAAACATGTCCACATAATCATATACGAATAAAATCATAGCAAGTCCATCAATATATAGAAAGTAGAAAGTACTGTAAAAGAACAGTACAGACTAAATATATAAGCGGGCTCAGTCCGGTACATCAGAGTCCTCAATACAAATCACTCATCGCGGAAGCTATAAAAATACTAAACACTCACGGAGCTGGTCACAGGCGCTCTGGAACTAGACTAGCCCACCTCCATGCGCACCGTACTCCGCTAGTGCTTGTCCCTGGACTGCTGCCCCTGTCTCCCATCCGGAGCTCCTATAATGTTGTGGTTCGAAAACCATTAGTCATAAAGACTAAGCCCTATCATCCCCTACCTCTCCCCCCACGGCTCCTAAGCACCGAGCGGAGAGGAGGAAAGGGAAACTACAAAGGTGGAGAATAAGCAAGGAGGGTGACAGCGGAACTAGTCTAACAAAAAATATATTTTGTATAAGCAGCTAAGTATGAAAGGTAAATCTAGAAGTTCTAAAATAGTGAGACTTAAGGTAAACATGTAGTAAATCAATATATATATATGAAAACAAATAGAAAACAAGTAAGTAACCTTAACTTATATGAATGCCCATACAAACTTATAAGTTAAGAGATCTTCTGGAAGGCTCCCATCGTATAAAAAGTCCCATACCGATTTATACGTTGGGGTGTCGGTTGTATGCAAATATGAGTGTAGTGATATGTTATGCCATGATCCATGCAAGTGCAACTCACGCACACGACTCTATGCGCACAGACCTTTAGTTCCCCCTGTTCGGGCATCTAGCTTCACTCCCAGGAACCTCCGTAGTGGCAAACGGAAACAGTGGGTCAGGCCCCCCACTCTTAGGCGGGTATCCACATTACCGGGCCTAGCCCTTCCGTACGCCCCTAGAAGAACACAACCTAGAGTATCTGCGTACTAATGCTGGCCGTATCCACCAGACTTTCTTTGGCTAAGTGTCCTATACTGCCGAGTCTACGTACCGACGTCGGTGTGAACAATAGTCAAATACCGAAGACCCACCGCCTTATTATGTATTTAAACCCTCGAGCCCTGGGCTCCCCGGTTTGTCCCGTCCGTGAATCTACCTTCAGAAACTACCGACTGAATGACAATCAAAACAACCTAATCTACCTCCCTAACTAACGGGGTGTGTGAATGTGCAGCCCTAGTTATACTAGTTGCTCTTTTGGTTTATTATTCCTACGGTTTACGTTAGCCCAGGACTGCCCCCGGCATACCCCGTGAAGGGTTCTCAAAGGGCACTAGAAACTACGATGGGCTGAAGCCCAAATCTCCCATTCATAAGGCACTTAATATTATTGATTTCTACCCATTACTCGATTCCTTTCAAATTACTTTGGATCTAACCTAGTGTATTGAGACTCTTCATCTCAAACCGGGGTGGACGATTTTTCGTCGGTCCCGAACACAACTTAACACTAGCCAATCTCACACTCTACTCATCCTAACTTCCAATAATGAACTTAATTTAACTTACCCTATCCAAACCAGCAAACTACCAAAATTCCATCTCCCCAATTTCATTACCCACACTAGTTTAGTTTCTTCAGTTTTACTATATGTGGACCACCCTATAATATATGATGTACATGATAGGAGATTCTCCAAATATTCATCAGAAAGCCTTAAGTAATTTACTGGGAGTCTATCATGACATGATTAGCCTAGGTTAAGAAATTTATAATTTTCCTAATTTATTTGGTGTTTAATTAATTTCTTCCAAAACTAAACCATGGGTGATTTGAACATGAAGTGCCTTTTTTAAGTATGATTAAAGCCCCACAAAATTATGATAAATACTAGGCAGTAGTTTGACAGTAAATTCAAATCTCCCAGAAATTTTTCCATATTTACACCATTGATCCTTAATTGTGAACATATTGACCAATTAACCACTTAGAGAAGTAAATACTATAAATAAGCTTCCAAAAATTCCACGAAAATTCAAGTATAGTTGTCATGCCTTAAAAGTAATACTGACAAGGTTTTCAAATTTTTTTCAGTGAGTATTAACCTCAAAATCTAATTTAGAAATATAACCCTCTTTCTTAACTTAACAAAGAAACCTCTGCAAATATTTATCTAAAAATTATTAATGAATTTATACATCAATGTGTTGACCTCATAACTATACTAATCAAGTTACATAATTTTCCAACAATATATAATCTGTGAATCAATTTTTGAATAGAATTGCATTACTAAAAGCCTGTAAAGAAAGTACTAAAAATAAACCTCCAAAAATTATAATAAAATTCCTGTGTAATTATATTAGGCTAAAACACTCTTTGCCAAAATTTCATGGAGATCAAGTAACCACAATGATCATTATAGATAAAAGCCTATTGGGGAAAATTTATGAATTATATGATAAGGACTTGAAGTGCTATCCCATAAATTACAAAACAAATACACGAGGACTTGGGATACCCTAGCATCCACTCTACCAAATTCCAGGCTCATACAAGGGCATTTGACCCCATGCCCTTCACAACCCTCAAAAGACCATCCTTAGGGTTTGGCCTTAGGCCCTAGGGCAATTCTTCCCCGATCCACCTCAAAATCCATGAGAGGGTGCTAGGAATCATGCCTAGTCAGTGGTCAAAATCTCAGCCCCTATTGAGCTGATATGACCACTAAAATCACAAAGTACACTCTCTACCTAAAAATCGCTTAATAGGGCAAAGCTTAGGTTTGTTCATTTCCAATCTAAAACATCTCCAAATGAGATGAGAAGTTATACAGATCCTTATGATGAACCCAGGGACCACTCACTAAAATTTGGGAGGGTTTGGAAGTCATTAAGCCATCTAATTAGTTTACCCTAAGATTATTAAATTATTTCTAAAAACTATAGAAAAACATTCTCCCCAAAATCCCATTTTTGGACAGGCCCTAGGTATAGCTAGGTTAGACTCCTTGCACAAATTTCAGATCCTTTGGATAAGGGATGAAGGGTGGGCACACATTTTAATCTCTGCTTAGCTCTAGGTATATATCCCACCAAAAGAGGTGCCTTGGTCGAACCAGTTGACCATATTAACCCAAATCAATTTTAAAATAAAGTAGACCCATAGGGCTACAAATTATATGTTGACCATTTCCTTACATAGAGCCTCTAATTATTTTTCCTTAATTTTTCTAAGTGACTGTTATTTCAGTACAGAAAATCATTTTTAAAAGAAAGAGGATAATTATCCAGTACAAATCTTGAAGCAGATCCAACAGTGCTTGGTCGTCTTCTTCCTCCAGCCTAGGGCCATGATTGGCCAAACCTGAAGCGCATTCCAGACGCTGCCTCCGGCCATTCAGCCTCCTCCCTGGCTGGCCACCGCCACCACCACCACCACCTCTGTTGAGGTGGTGGCCATCGTCGGGCGGCGGCCCGGCCTCCGGAGAGGCGGAATCCGGTGAACCCGAAAGCTAGAATTTGTTGCGGTAAAATCCAGGAAGAGTAGCTCTTCCCGATCGAGCTCCATTGAGCTCGATTATCAATCCTAAAGAGCTCTAAGATCTACTCGTAGAAAGAGAGGAGGGGAGGACCTTGTTCGCGGGCTGGAGGCGTGCAGATCGTCGGGATGCCATTGGCGCGGTGGTGGCGTCGCCGGAATTCTTCTACAGCACAGTACAAGCTCCAATCCATCGGGTCAGGGTGGTAAGTTTATCTCTGAGTCTAGGGAGCTTTTTTAAAGGGAAGAAATGGGGAGCGGGCGGGTATAGGCTGTCCAGCCATTAATACTTCCTTAAGAGCATGCTTCGGCTATGGTGGAGGGGAGGTGAAACGGCCCGAAGTAGCTAGAGGGAGGCTGGAAACTTCTCCTCTCCCCATGAGGACTTGAATCCATCCATTAAAGAGGAGGGGAAGGGGCCACGACATCAAGTGTCATTTATGTCCGTGAACGCCGGTTTCTGGCCATGGCCGTGGCTCCTACTTATTTTAAAAATCGACGGCCACGTGGAATTGACCGGTCAACACTTTTAAAATAAGACTTAATTGGGTCTTAATAAGAGAAACGACCTAATCATGAATTCGGGCCCACTATCCAGACCGGCCCGGTTCAGCTTACCATCAGCCAAGCTAAAACCGTCAGAAAAAGTCTAAGTAATATGGCGTTGAGTGAGCTCAGCTCACTCAACGCCATCCAAGCTACGGTGTTGAGTGAGTTCTTCTCACTCAACGCCATCCATGTTGCGGCATTGAGTGAGCTCTGCTCACTCAACGCCATCCAGGATACGGCGTTGAGTGAGCTCTGCTCACTCAACGCCATTCAAAATACAGCCCTTCCAGACTATGGCGTTGAGTAAGCTCAGCTCACTCAATGCTATCCAGATTATGGCGTTGAGTGAGCTCTGCTCACTCAACACCATCCAGCCTACTCAAGGTGGCATTAAGTGCAGTTTGTGCACTCAACGTCGTCTAGCTTATGGCGTTGAGTGAGCTATGCTCACTAAACGTCATCCAACCTACTTAAGATTGCGTTGAGTGCAGTCTGTGCACTCAACGCCGTCTAGCTTATGGCGTTGAGTGAGCTCTGCTCACTCAATGCCATCTAGCCTTCTAAAGATGGCGTTGAGTGCAGTCTGTGCACTCAATGCCGTCTAGCTTATGGTATTGAGTGAGCTCTGCTCACTCAACGCCATTCAGCCTACTTAAGATGGCGTTGAGTACAATCTGTGCACTCAATGCCGTCTAGCTTATGGCGTTGAGTGAGCTCTTCTCACTCAATGCCATCCAGCCTACTTAAGATAGCGTTGAGTGAAGTCTATGCACTCAATGCCGTCAAGCTTATGGCATTGAGTGAGCTCTGCTCACTCAACGCCATCCAGCCTACTTAAGATGGCGTTGAGTGCAGTCTGTGCACTCAACGCCGTCCAACTTATTGCGTTAAGTGAGATAAGCTCACTCAACGCTATCCAGACAACGACATTCAGTGAGCTCAGCTAACTCAACGCCATTCCGAGGTCACGGGCGTGATGGATCGGTCACGGGCGTGATGGATCGGTCACGGGCGTGCCAGGCCCATGTTGAAATTTTTGAGCTCGCCGATCATCTTTCTGAGGTCGACGGTCGTCGAAGGGGTCACGCCCTAGGTCACGGGCGTGACGGGTCGGTCACGGGCGTGACCAACCCGTGACTCGAAACCTTGGTCGATAGTCTTTATATCTTGGGTTTCCTAGGGTTCTGTTATGACAAAACTACTTCTAGGGGTCTAGTTGGAAATGGGATGTTACAGAGTCCACCTGTCAATGTCTCTTGAACTATAAGTCCAATCATTATTGATAGTTTTACTTTAAGGACTACCTAAACACCTAGAGAGGGGTGAATAGGTACTTTTCCTTGATTTAACTTAAGGCAGAATATAACTATAATTCTTTGAATAAATCAGATATATCTAAGCTAACACAGCACAACAATCACAAGAATACACACATCACAGATTGCACACAGATTTATAGTGGTTCCCCAAGGACTGGGTACATCCACTTTCCCCCATTACCTATCTAGCAGTATGCTAGAGTCGGCCTAACTTCTTCCTTTAACATAGATCCTCAGATCCTACAGCACAGAATCCAGAAGGATTCCTACAACTCAGGCTAACAAGCCCTACCTCAGCCCCTCCACAAGGCATACAACTAAGAGAAAACCATCTCCTACAACTCTGGCATAAACAGCCCTACCTCAGCCTTGCCACAAGGCCTACAACTCAGAGAATACCTTCTCCTACACTCAGCCTTTATAAAATAGGCTTATAACTCAGATCTATGAATAAATCCTATAGAATTTGATAAGGAATTTTTGTAATCTCTTACCCCTATTGAGAGAGAAGGGATAAGAACTTTCTTGATCAGCTTCTTGAAAAGACGGATGGCTGAAATCAACTTTATCTTAGCTTTCTTCAAAGCTTCTTGAATCTGAACTTAGTGGGTTGATTTCCTTTGAATAAAACTGACTGACAGCTTCCTTCTTAGACTTCACAAATAGATCTGAATCTTCTTGACAGATTGGTTCAGTATCTGCTTCTTGGGAAACCTGTGATAGCTTCCTTCTTGTCTTCAAATGGCTGGATCTCTCTCTATCCAAAACCCTTGATGATACTTCTGAATTCTGATTGAATTCAACTTAAACAGAATCTGAATCGAAAACTATTTTAGATCATCTTCTTAGATCTTCTCACGATGATCTTCTTCTTTGTTACTTGTACTTTCTTGATCAGAGATTAGTGGTGACAATACTTCTTCTCTATGTATGTTGTTGTTTTTCTTCTTCTGAATCCATCTATTTATTGACTTCATCCTTGGTAACCGGTTGATCCGGTTTATAACTAACTTCTGACAAGTCTGACAGCTTCAGTAAACCTATCATAACCCACAACTGTCAAGTCTTCAAACAGTTCTTGAGCCTTTGACTCTGTTTGCAAAGCGTCGAGTTTGTCTGTCATAAAGTGTCGAGACCATCAGTCAATATGTGTCGACACAAGTGACTTAAGTGTCGACACAGCCTTTGGTGATGTTGACATAGCTGGCTTGATGTCGACACAGCTCCTTGATACTACATCTTGAGAATGTGTCGAAACTGATTATTTGTGTCGACACAAACACTTCACCATACATCAGCAATCAACTTGGTCTAGACTCAGTTGTGTGTTGACACAAGTCCTGTGTGTCGACACAGTTGTTGTAGACTCAGAACATAGTTTGTGTCGACACTTCCTCTAGGTGTCGACACAGTTGTTGTCGACTCTGCCTCTGTGTGTCGACACTACCTCCCGGTGTCGACACAGTCGATGTAGAATATAATCTTCTGTGTGTCGACACTGCCTCCCGGTGTCGAAACAAATTCTCTAAAGTGTCGACACAGCTATTTCCAAGTGTCGACACAATCTTACTGAAAGTGTCGACACAGCTTCCTCAGGTGTCGACACATGGACTTAGAATATTTTTCATGCATTCTAGCACACTCTTTACCTGCACATATAAACTCAAAATAACATAAAATATACCTTGATGTATACCATTGAGATAAGTGAGGCTTCTCAAAATCAGTTACACATTTTCCAATGTACCCAACAATCTCCCCCTATTTGGAGAAGTCATAACCCTTTAGCCAATGATATACGCTTCGTCCGCTCTTTATAAAGTTTATTATTTTCATAAGCATAAGAGCGCCACTCGTCGAGTTCATTTAGTTGGAATTTTCGAAGGTCACCGACTGAGTGGGGATCGAAGTTTAAAAATTTTAAGGCCCAAAAGGCGCGGTGTTCTAACTCTACGGGCAGATGGCACGATTTTCCATAGACCAGCCGATACGGCGTACATCCGAGGGCGGTTTTGTACGCTGTTCGGTAGGTCCATAGAGCATCGTCAAGTTTGGCTGACCAGTCTTTTCTAGAAGTTGAAACAGTCTTTTCTAATATTCTTTTTATTTCTCTATTTACTACTTCGACTTGACCGTTAGTTTGGGGGTGGTAGGCTGTGGATAGTTTATGCGTAACGCCGTATTTAGTAAGGATTTTTGAAAATTGTGCGTTACAGAAATGGGAACCCCTATCGCTAATGATTGCGCGTGGCGTACCGAATCTAGAAAATAATTTTTTTAAAAACGTGACTACAACTCGGGAGTCGTTCGTAGGAAGAGCTTGGGCCTCAGCCCATCGTGAAACATAATCAACAGCAACTAAAATATATTTGTTTCCGAAGCTAGAAGGAAGGGGGCCAACAAAATCAATTCCCCAGAGGTCGAAAATTTCGCACTCTAAGAAATAATTTTGCGGCATTTCATTTTTATTAGAAATATTGCCCGACCGTTGGCAACTATCACACCTGTTCACAAAGGCTTGCGCGTCTTTAAACAGGCTAGGCCAGTAAAAACCCGCACAAAGCACTTTATGAGCGGTGCGAGCAGCTTGATAGTGCCCACCTGTCGGACCTTCATGCAAATGTTTTAGAATATCAATTCCTTCATCAAAAGAAACACATCTCCTTATCACTTGATCCGCACAAATTTTGAAAAGATGCGGGTCTTCCCAAAAGTAGTTCTTCAGCTCAGAAAAGAATTTCTTCTTCTGCTGAGAGGAGAACTCTTTTGGGAGCACCCGGGCCACTAGATAGTTGGCGATGTGCGCGAACCAAGGAGAAGTAGATGTATTAACTAAAAGCAGCTTCTCATCAGGAAAATAGTCATTAAAAGATTTTTCATTTAATTTTTCTATAAAGGGGTTATCTAATCTTGATAAATGGTCGGCGGCCAAGTTCTCGGCTCCTCGCTTATCACGGATCTCTAAGTCAAACTCCTGGAGGAGTAAGACCCAGCGAATCAAGCGAGGCTTGGCATCCGTTTTGGCAAGAAGGTACTTGAGGGCCGAGTGGTCCGTAAAAACAATGATTTTTGAAAGTGTAATGTAAGGGCGAAATTTATCAAACGCAAATACTACAGCCAAGAGCTCCTTCTCGGTTGTGGTGTAATTTTCTTGTGCAGATGTGAGGGTTTTACTAGCGTAATAGATGGGGTGGAAGTTCTTAGATATGCGTTGACCTAATACGGCTCCCACCGCAAAACTACTCGCATCGCACATAATCTCGAAAGGAAGGTCCCACACCGGAGCTATCATAATCGGCGCGTTAATTAACTTTTCTTTAATTAATTCAAAGGCAGAAATACAAGAGTCATCAAAAATGAATGGAGCGTCTTTTTCTAAGAGATGGGTGAGGGGCTTAGTGATCTTGGAGAAGTCCTTTATAAAACGACGATAAAAACCAGCGTGGCCTAGGAAACTTCTTATAGCTTTTATGTTTGTAGGTGGCGGCAACTTCTCAATAACTTCTATCTTGGCAACGTCTACCTCAATACCTTTAGCAGAAATTTTATGACCCAAAACTAACCCTTCCCTCACCATAAAATGGCATTTTTCCCAATTTAGGGCAAGGTTAGTTTCTTCGCATCGTTCTAAGACTTTTTCGAGGTTTTCTAAACATCTATCGAAGGTATCGCCGAACACGGAGAAATCGTCCATGAATACCTCCATAATGCTTTCTACGTACTTGTCAAATATTGCGAGCATACATCGTTGGAATGTAGCCGGCGCATTGCATAATCCAAACGGCATTCTTCGGTACGCGAAGGTGCCGAAGGGACAAGTAAACGTAGTTTTCTCTTGGTCCTCGGGAGAGATGGGTATTTGAAAGTACCCCGAGAGGCCATCGAGAAAACAATAAAAGCTATGGTCGGAGAGACGTTCTAAAATCTGGTCGATAAACGGTAGAGGAAAGTGGTCCTTACGGGTGGCGTCATTTAACTTACGGTAATCTATGCACATACGCCAACCCGTCACCGTCCGTGTCGGGATTAATTCATTATTCTCATTACTAACTACGGTTATCCCTCCCTTTTTTGGAACTACCTGAACGGGGCTAACCCACTTACTGTCCGATATAGGGTAGATAATTCCTGCGTCTAATAGTTTCATAACCTCGCCTTTAACTACTTCTTTCATATTCGGGTTTATACGGCGTTGAGGTTGAATAGAGTTACGCGAATTATCTTCCATTAGGATTTTATGTGTACAGAAAGATGGGCTTATGCCCTTGATATCAGAAATTTGCCAAGCAATAGCCCGGCGATGCTTACGTAGAACTAGAAGAAGTTTATCGTTCTGCGTATCCGTGAGGTAGGCCGAAACGATAACTGGTAACTTGGAGTCTTTTTCTAAGAAAGCATACTTAAGGTGTTCGGGAAGTTCTTTAAGTTCTAGGGTAGGGGGTTCTTCATAAGAGGATTTTGAGATTCTTTCTTTTTCAAAAATAATATCTTCATAAACTTTTTTATAAGGAACGTAATAAGGGGTGGGGCTAGCAGCCAAGACGGCTTCTTGTACAGATTCAGTGGTAAGGAAAGAAGAAGAACAAAAATCAGAAAACTCTTTTTCAAACTCAGAAAGATAATAAGAAGATTCATCACTTCCTTGCAGTGATTCTGTTGTAAGAGAAGAGGAGCAAAAAGTAGAAAATTCTTTTTCAAAGTCGGAGAGGCAGTAGGAAGAATCATCACTCACGGCGTCTATGAAAAAACATGAGTCATCGTTCGCTAAGGTGTTCTTCATCGAAGGGGTGATCGGAAATGTGACTTCGTCGTCGCCTACTCGAAGAAAGAGCTTACCATTGCTTACGTCAATGATGGCTCGGGAGGTGGCAAGGAAGGGTCGGCCAAGGATCAGGGGAACCTCGACGTCTTCTTCGATGTCCAAAATGACAAAGTCCACCGGGAAGATGAACTTGTCGACTTTCACTAGAACGTCCTCCACTATTCCTAACGGGTACTTAACGGATCTATCGGCTAGATGGATACTCATACGCGTGGGGTTAAGGCTACCAATCCCTAACTTTTTGAACAACGAAAAGGGCATCAGGTTTATACTTGCGCCTAAGTCGGCTAACGCGTGTTTAACAAAGAGATCACCGAAGACACACGGGATAGAGAAACTACCCGGGTCACTGATTTTCTTCGGCAAACCGTTTGTTAAAACGGCAGAGCACTCGGCGTTTAGCGTGACGTGCGAAAGATTCTCTAACTTCTTCTTGTTTGTGAGGAGGTCTTTAAGATATTTGGCGTATTTCGGCATTTGCGAAATAGCCTCGTGGAAGGGAAGATTAATGTGGATTTGTTTGAAGATTTCTAAGAAGCGGGAGTACTGATCATCTTGACGTTGTCTATTAAGTTCAGAGGGGTATGGATGAGTTGAATTATTTTTGAAGATGGGTGGTGGAGTGAGATTATTTTCTAAAGTGGGGGTGATTACTTCTTCAGCAGAGGGTGGAAGCGGAGCAGAGCTTTGATTTTTAAAAGTGGAAGCGGAGCTTTGATTTTTAAAAGAGGAGGCGGAGCTTGCCTCGGGCTCTTCACTTACCAAACCGGAGACTTGCTTCCCACTCCGAAGAGTTATAGATTTCGCTTGCTCTTTCGGGTTGGGTTCGGTATTGGAAGGAAGAGACCCTGCGGGTCGCTCAGAAATTATTTTCGCGAGCTGTCCTACCTGATTTTCTAAACTTTTTACGCTTCCGGTTAAAGTTCTTATGGTAGCGTCATTTGTGGTGATATATTTAGAAAGTAATTCCTCCAAGCTCGGAGGTTTTGGGTAATTTTGAAGAAGTGGTGGTGGTGGTGGTGGTTGTGCAGAAAAATCATTTTGCGGAGGTGGGCGCATCGCATTCGATGGATTACTCCATGAAAAGTTCGGGTGATTTCTTAAAGCGGGGTTATAACTATTCGGAAAATTAAAACCAGGCGGATGAAAATTCGCAGCAGAAAAATTATTAAAAGCAGTTCTAGGCAAATTATTAACATAATCTAAATGTTCTGGAGTAGGGGTTGCAGATTCCCATACCTGAGGGGCGGAGGCAGCAGTCATCTCCGTGATTTTTTTGCTTAGGATTTCTACTTGCAGAGCGAGCTGGGAGACGTTGTCCACTTCATAGATACCTGCAGGCTTGTTCGGGCGGGACCTAGGCACATTCTACTGATAAGTGTTCATGGCCATATCCTCAAAAAGCTCAAGAGCGGCTTCCGGGGTCTTATGATTTAAAGTACCGCCAGAAGCTGCGTCTATCATTTGCTTCGTGCTTTGATTTAGCCCGTTATAAAACGTCTGCACTTGTAACCATACAGGCAGCGCGTAATGTGGGCATCGTCTTAATAATTCTTTAAATCTCTCCCAGGTTTCGTAAAGGGTTTCAGAGTCTATTTGTTCGAAGGCAGAGATGTCGTTCCTAAGTTTTGCAGTTTTAGCGGGCGGAAAATACTTCGCCAAAAATTTTTCAGTTAATTCATTCCAAGTGGTTATGCTATTTTTCGGAAGTGTGTTAAGCCACTGCTTAGCTTTAGTTCTTAGAGAGAAGGGGAAGAGTCTTAGCCTGATCGCATCATTTGTGACACCATTTATCTTGAAGGTGTCGCAAATTTCAAGAAAGCTAGCTATATGTGCGTTCGGATCTTCATCTTGAAGTCCGTCAATTTGCACATATTGCTGCACCATTTGAATTATGCTAGGCTTTAGTTCAAAGTTATTATTTGCTATAGTAGGGCGGACTATACTCGATTCTGTTCCCTCGAGGTTCGGTCGTGCATAATAGGACATAGTCCTTTGAACGGCCTCATCTACGTTGGGTTCTTCCATTCTTAAAGTATTAAATGACTCGGAGTCCTCAACCGGCACTTGGATAGTAGGACCTTGAAATCGCGATCTTCTCTGAAGAGTACGCTCAATTTCGTGGTCCAAGTCCAAAATAACCGACGGACTCCCGCGGGTCATGCACTAAAAGAACAGAAAAGAAGAAGAGAAAGAGAAAAAGGATAAACTAGAAAGAAAAACTAGATTTAGAAAATTAAATTAATTTTTTTTTCTTTTTGAAATAGATTTTTTTTTATAAATTAACTCCCGAACTTCCCAAGGACTACCCCGTGAAGGGTTCGCAAGGTACTAGACAAGACAGTGGTGCTTAAAGCCCTTTGCCCTTTTCGAGAGAATTAGGTGGCGTAGAAAAATTGTGAGGTTGGTTTCTATTAAGAGCGGTGATAATTTTTTTTGATTTTTTAAAACTTTAAAGAAAGGGGATGAGAAAGAGAAGAGATAAAATTAATAGGTTCGTGTTTTCAAAATATCAACGGAAGTTGGGTCCCCGGCAACGGCGCCAAAAACTTGGTATCGCGCTAGGGTTCGAAGAAAATAAACGCAACCGAACTAGCAACCCGATGAGGCAAGTATACCTATCGAATTGTAGCAAGGGGACACAAGTGTCGTATTGAAATCCGGGAACTGTTGGCTAAGCTTACTCACACGAACGCTATTATCTTATCGACGGAAAAATTAGGGTTTTAGAAAATCTAAGCGCAATGGAGAAATTAAAGCAAACTAGAAAGAGAACTACCGCAATTAAGTTACGCTATTAAGCAAACAACTAAGCTAGAAAGGAAATTACTGCAGTTAATTAAAGAGCACGATATATGAGATTACTATAAAAGGTAGAACAATATGAAATGGAAAAGCACCCGATCGAGATTCACCTCGGCTAAAGACGATTAAGAAAATGCGATAAAAATCTAAACTTAATAGGACAAGGGTCCTTGACCGTGGAGGTTCCTAAAGCTTGAACACGCTTCTCTCGAAGTCGTGCCCAACTGAGTTTAGGAAGGTCCGACCGACTCTCGTCTAAATCGGAGGCCTAAAACTCGCTTTACGCGGTGAACCCCACTATTGGATTTTACTCCAATCCGGGAGATTTGGATGTCTGCCTCTCTCGAGGGGTGCGTACAACTCCCTTTACTCTTGAATGCTCACTTCATTCTTTCGGCCTCTCGGCTAGCCCAGAATGAAAGCAAAGGCGGAGGGTATATATCGAAAATATACCTCCGACCCGTGATAAATCAAGAGTAATTCAAGGCCCTAACCTAAAAAGAAAAGATTAATTAAAACATCATAACTTAATCGCTCTAACCTCGGATCATCAAGATCGAGTACAAGGAGGATTAGTTAATCATAATGGAGTGGAGGGGGGAAGATGAGTAGAAAAGCATAAGAAGAACACAAGCTAAACAAGAACACTTTTATTAATAAAAAAAGGGCAAGTTACACTAATGAAAATAAAATTACAAGTGCATGAAAATTAAACCCTATTCTAGCCCTACATTAAGCACTAAGCAAGAAGAAAATTACATTAAAAGCTAGCACAAACTAAGATTAAACTAGGGTTAACCAAAAAGTACAAAGAGAGGGGGAGAGAGAGAGAGAAAAAGCATGAAAAAGGATCAAGAAACAAAGGGGCAGCACCTCCCCCACTCAACCAAAGCTTTCTGAAATGGGGGGAGGGGGGCTCAATTTATAGATTTTTTCTCGTGTTGGTCACGCCCTCTGGCACGCCCTAGGGGGGCGTGTCAGGGGCGTGACAGGTACGGATTTGACCTCGGGCTCTGGATTCTGGCGGGAGGGATGATTGCTTCGGTACGTCGGTGGTCACGCCCTAGGTCACGCCCGTGATAGGGGGGCGTGACAGGCATGTCATGTCCAAATCATTGGTCGGAAATCCGTCAGTCGCCGAAAAAGGAAGGTGTCACGCCCATGGCACGGGCGTGACATGGGGCGTGACAGTACTATTTGCGTGCTGAGGAGGAAGGGCATTTAATGCGGCGGCAGCTTTGCGGCAGAGGGCGACACGCCCCTGGTCACGCCTAGTGACACGCCCAGGGAGGGCGTGACAGGGGGGCGTGACAGCGGTTTTGACCGTTTTCTGTCCCTTCCAGCAGGTGTCCTCGGGATCGGGTGACACGCCCTAGGTCACGCCCAGGGAGGGCGTGACAGGGGGGCGTGACAGGGGGGCGTGACAGGCCATTTTGGCAATTTTTCTGAAAACCTGCAAAAAGACAGGAAAAAGTTAGTGGCAATAAAATTTACATAAAAAGGATAAAAATAAACTAATAATAGACATAATTTGTACAATATAAAATATAAAATACGATAATAGTTTAGGCTACAAAACGTATTAACAAGTAGCTCTGTTAATGTTGTTATTTGTCTTTCTTCTCTTTCTGTCTCTTTTGGTAGCTGAAAGGCTTGGGATAATACTTTGGAGGTTTAGGAGGAGCCTTGGGATTATTCTTTCCATACTCTCTATCATATATCCTTCTCTTGGTGATAGATTTCTTATACAATTCTCATTCATGGGAGCTGTAATGATCATGTCTATTCTCATTATAATCAATCACTAGTTTGAGAGTATCAAGAATTAAAGATTTAGAAGTTGGGCTCAAAATTTCAGCAAATTCTTGGGTTCTCCTTCCTTCAGCTTCTGGATTGCGATTGGTCCTTCTAGTATAGGCACCATCACCATACTTTCTTTTCTTGTGGCATGGAATTTCTAGAGGAGGAGCTTGAGGCATATCTGTCAGTTCAGATTCCCATACTTGAGCATAACTTTCTGGAGGTGCTTCTTGATCCTCTAGTCTAGGAGAAAAGGTTGGATGCTGGGCAGGAGGATGTTAGGTAGGAGGATGCTGAGCAAGAGGATTATGATGATATGGGATTATATTTGGATCAGCTTGGAATTCAGGAAATATCTGATTGTGCATCCATACAGCTGTATCATAAGTTTGAAATTTAACACCATCAATTTGATTCTAGACATCAGCATGTAGCTAAGTTAACTTTACTTCCCATTTAATCTTCTTTCTTTCTTCAGATTTTTCTAAGAATTCTTTCACTAGGCTCTCCCCCTTTCTGACTTCTATTAATAGGGTGGCTATAAGATCTTCTTTTAATGAACCAACCTCAGTGCATGTCTTGAAGTTATGTTCTTGAGCTTTCTTTTCTAGTTGGATTTGATTATAGTTAGAGTGACTGATTGATCCATCACCATACCAATGTTGGTTATGGTGTGGTATAGAGCTTTCTTACCTATTTTGGATAGGTGTTTGAGTTCATCAGTATTGCTCTAGATTTCAGCAAATCCTCTGCTCATCTCTTTTTCAAGAGCAGTGACTTTGTGAGTGATAGCTTCCATAGATTAACCAAAATTAGTTCTTTTGTTGTGCTAGCATTAGATCAATTTTGCTAGGAATGGTATCTGTAGAACGTGGTTCAGCTTGAGGAGGTGGAGGATGAGGAGGTACTAATGGAGCTGACCATGGAGGAATTTCTTCTAAGATGACTAAGCTCTGGACTCTAGAGGTATGAATCAAGATATCTCCTTCCTCACCAGTAATTGTGGGAAGAGAGAAATCCAGGTTCTTGAGAGGTGCTTCAACCTGTTCTGGAGTGGCTTCTTCATCAAAAATCAAAATAGCTTCTTCATCATGTTTATCTGTTGTAGGAGATTGAGGCAAAGGGGATTCTGGTTCAGAATGAGGGTGTGATGGAAATGGTTTTGGAGTGGGAGATTTCTGTGGAGGTAGAGGGGAAGGAGGCTCTTTTGAAGTGAGCTCCTCAATCATTCTATTTATATCTTCCTCTGTATATAGGACCTGTTCTTTCCCTTGTGTATCAAAAAACACTTCTTCAGCAGTACTAGTAGTAGGTGGAGAAACATCTATAGGAGGTGTAGAATGGCTTGCCTCTAGGGAATGGTTTGCCTCTAGAATTTAAGGAGCAGGCTCCCCCTCTACAACTGCACCAGATGTGTCAGCTACTTGATGTAGAGGGGAAGATGGGTTCCTGTCCTCATCTTATTGAACATCAAGGGCTTTTGCAGCATAAGCAGGGTTCTTAAGCTTGAATAGTACCTTTGGATAGATCAAAAATAGCTGGCCTGAATTCATGAAAGAGAAGAGATATAATCCTGCCAAAGTTTGGTTCTTGAATGCTTTCCTTGATTTTATCAAAAATCAGCATGCCCCACTAAAACTTCATTCTACAAATTACTATTGTCATCATATCAAACAAATCATGTGTAATTAAGCTGATAGAACTCGGTCCGCATAGAATAACTTTTCCAAGTATGTCTATAAGAAGCTTTCTCTCTGGATTTATATCAGGGCATCGAATGGTGTTCACTTTAGCAGAGACACCACTGAAACTACATGCCCAATAGTAATCTTCAATGGTTAGGTCATCTTCTTCCTTAATGAATGACAGTCGAAGAAGTTTAGAAATGATTGGAGTAGTGAGCTTAACTTTAATCCCACAAACTTTGGTTTTCAGAACCTTGCCATTTCTCTTCAGTTGGCATGTTGGAAGAATTATTCAACATCTGTAATTTAGATTTTGCACGGTTTCTCCAAGACAAAAGAAAATCCGACGACTTCAGAGAGCAATAGGACGTTGCGGAAATCATCGGACAAGTCAGCTATTACAGTAGAGACAAGTTCACTCCCAATTCTAATCTTTAATGGAGGGGCCATAGATTGAAAGAGATAAACTAATGGCTGTCGTTCTGAGGGAAAATGTTGAGGTGGTGAGAAGAGGGCGATGGCGACAGAGAAGATGAAGAGTCGTTCTTTTTCTTGAGAAAAGGGTTTTAGAGATCGAGTGATTTGGAATTTCTGAACTTATTCTATTTATATAAGTCTTAATTTATGATGATTAAGGAAATAATAAAAGTAACATACCTGAGAATATGGTGGTATAAGAGTTCGGGTGCGAATATAAAAAATTTGAACTTCAGGAGAAAAACGGCATCAGACTTCTCGAGTGGAAGGCCATTACTCGAGTGAAGATAATGTTATTCTCGAGTAGTGAAGTACTATCTCGAGAAGTAGTCAGAAGTTCTCGAGAAGAAGTCTTATAGTTCTCGAGAGGTAGACTTGAACTTGAGAAGTATTCCTCGAGAGACATTCTTGTTTCTCGAGTAGTCATATCCAGTACTCTAGTAGTAAGAGTAGTACTCAAGAAGTGAAGTCCAAACTTGAAATTTTCTTGAATTTTTGAAGTAGCCCGATCCTTGAACTTTGTTGTGAGACCTCCTACTTTATTCTTCTTTATTGAGCATGCCAAGTTCTATTTTGAAGAACGAGATCTTGGCCTCGTCCAGCGGCTTCATTAAAATGTATGCAACCTGCTTTTCAGTTGGGACATACTAGAGGTTGATGTCTCCATTCTCCACATCCTCCCTGATAAATTGACACCTAAGTTCAATGTGCTTTGTCCTACTGTGAGAGACTGGGTTGTTGGCGATTGCAATTTCACTAGAGGCATCACAAAAAATTGGAATGTTGTTGAAATTCATATTGTAGCCTTCAAGTTGGTTCTTTATCAATAGCAGTTGTGCACAAAAACTGTCTGTAGAGATATACTCTGACTTGGCTGTTGAAATTGTGACACAATTCTGCTTCTTTCTGCTCCAGGGGATAAGCCTTCTTCCTAGGAATTGTCAAGTCCCGGAAGTGATTTTCATGTCATCTTTGCTTCCTGCAAATTCTGCATCTGAAAAACCAATTAGTTCGCTATCATTACTTCTCGGGTACCATATGCCAAGATTTGGTGTACCTTTAAGGTATCTAAAAATCCGCTTTGCAGCAGCGTAGTGAGATTCCTTAGAGTTCACATGAAATCTAGCGCACACACATATTGAGAACATTATATCATGTCTACGAGTAGCAAGATAGAGCAAGGATCCAATTATGCTTCCGTACTTGGTTTTACCAAAAGGTTTCCCTTTCTCATCCTTATCAAGAGGCATAGTTGAACCCATTAGAGTCCTCATAGAGGTTGCGTTCTCCATTCCAAATTTCTTATTTAACTCCTTGGTGAATTTTGTTTGAGAGATGAAAATTCCATATTCAGATTGTTTCACCTGAATTCCTAAGAAATACTTCAGCTCTCCCAAACTGCTCATTTCAAACTTCCCTTGCATAAGTTTTGAGAACTTCTTGTAGAGGTTGTCGTCAGTAAAGCCAAATATGATATCATCGACGTAGATTGCACTAGGAAAATCTTACCTTTTATTTCCCTAAGAAATAATGTCTTATCTATCTTTCCTCTTGTGAACCTGTTCTCAAGAAGAAAGCTAGAAAGCGTCTCATACCAATATAGAGGAACTTCTTTCAAACCATATAAAGCATTAAATAAGAGATAAACATGATCAAGATAGTTAGAATCAACAAAACATGGAGGTTGTTCCACATACACTTGTTCCTTTATATCACCATTATGGAAGGCCGACTTCACATCCATCTGATAGACAGTGAAGCCCTTAAGTGCAACATATGCTAGGACTAACCTTATTGCCTCCATCCTTGCAAGTAGATCATATGTTTGATCGAAGTCGAATCCTTCTTCTTGTCGGTATCCCTTGGCGACGAGTTTGGCCTTATTCTTTATAATTGTTCCATCTTCATCCATCTTGTTCCTGTAGACCCACTTTGTTATGATAACGATCTTACCTTTGGGTCATAGAACAAGCTTCCAGACTTGGCAATGCTTGAACTGATTTAGTTTCTCTTCCATTGCCATTATCTAAGAGGCATTTGAGTTTGATTCTTAAAACTTCTTTCGTTTAACCGGCGAGAGGAAACTTAAATATAGATTTTTATTAGTTGTACCTCTACGAGTTCTGACACCATCCCGGGGATCTCCTATGATTTGATCAATTGGGTGATCCTTCAAGTGTCTGGACTCTAGGGTTCTTGTATCTAGAGCATCCTATATATCTGGAGTGACTTCATCAACTTAGATGATATCTACATAATGGTGGTCATCCTCTCCAATAGGGGTTGGAGTTGTGATCGTGATGAACTCTTGATCTTTTTCTTTAACTGGCTCATCCAAGATCAATTCCTTTAGTCGTGAACCTGCATCTTCAATAAACACACTAGAAGAACTGCCATGCAGTAAGCTCATCTCATAAAATACAACATTGATAGATTCTTCTACAACCATGGTTTTCTTATTGAAAATCCTATATGCCTTACTATGGCTACTATAACCTACGAAAATACCTTCAAAACTCTTTTCACTAAATTTAGTAGTGTGATACTTTCCTTTGTTAAGTACGAAGCATTTAATACCAAGAATTTTAAAATATGAAATAGTCAGTTTCCTACCCTTTAGTTGTTCATAAGGTGTCTTATTATGGTTCTTGTTTATGAGTGCTCGATTTTGCACGTGGCATGAAATATTGACGACTTCATCCCAGAAGTATTCCAGTAGTGAGGCATCACACAACATGGTCTTGCAAACATCTGTGAGTTTTTTGTTCCTTCTCTCAGCAACTCTGTTCTGTTGAGGAGTACGAGGAGAGGAAAACTCATGAAAGATACCTAAGCTTTCAAAGAATTCTGTCATGGCCCCAGATTTGAACTCTGTTCTATTGTCACTTCTGATTTTGATAACTAAGCAGTTGTATTCATTCTGGACTTGCCTGACAAAATTTGTAAAGATATCAAAGGTATCTATCTGACTTGTGTTTTATAAAAACACCCACACAAAGCGAGAGTAAACATCAACGATAACCAAAGTATAATCCATACCTCCCAAACTTCTAATTTAAAGTGGACCGGACAACTCCATATGAAGTAGGTGTAAACACCTAATAGAATCTTTACCACTAATGCTTTTAAAGGTAGCCCTTGTTTGCTTTCCTTTTATATATGCATGACAAGGTCTATCTTTAATGTACTTGACGTTGGGTGCATCACGTACAAAATTAAGAGAAAATAATTTAGTAATAGTTTTGTAATTTATATGTGCTAATCTCTTGTGCCATTGGTCACCAAGAGACGCACTATCTTTTAGCAAAAAGCACACTTGTGTATAAGAGTCTATGCAAATAAAATTTAAACAAAAATATTTCTACTACGAGTGACTTATAGAATAATTTCAAAGTTATCAACCAATTTTATCAAACACTTATCTGCATGAAATTCTACTATGTATCTTTTGTCATAGAGCTAGCTTATGCTTATAAGATTGTGTTCCAATCCTTCAACATAATCCACATCTTAGAAGGATACACTACCATTAGTAATCATATTGTAGCTTTTTGCAATTCCTCTGTCAGAACCTCCAAAGATGACCTTTGGCCCATTCATGACTGGAGAATAATTCTGGAGTAGGCTCCTAGTCCCAGTCATATACCGAGAGCATCCACTATATAAATACCAGATAGGATTTTTGGCAGCCTTTGGATATTCCTGCAAAAGTAGAATCACATTTCCTTAGGAACCCAAACTAGTAAGGGTCCTTAGTCTCTAGTTAGCATACTCCCCCTACGAGTGTAAACATTGTGAGTGGTCTTTCTCACATTATTAACTTGAGGAGTTTCATAATACCTGGGGTTAAACCAGCAATCTATGGAAAAGTTACCAACCTTGCAACAACACAAACAGTCAAACCTATTGTATCTTTGGCAAGAGTTCTCCTGCTTGGAATTTTGAGAGTTTGTTCTAGCAGGGGTAGAAGACATGGAGGTAGAAGCTCCATTGTGATGACACTCACATGACTTCTTCTCCATAATAGCCTTTTCAACAATGGGTTTGGCCTTTGGAGATTTCTTCATGTTGTGACCATGATTATAAGGGTCATAGCTCTGAAGAGTGATCACCTAATAAGGTGCTTTGAAGACACTCTCACCAAAGTTCCGGGAACGAGTCCATCCTTGGTACAGAGACTTGGGCTCTACATAAGTAGGCCTAGCAAAGTGACCATAGGACGAATCAAGATCAAAATTATTTGTTGGAAATATAACCTTTCCAAACGAAGTTTGGTCTTGTGGAGCTTTCCCCTTCTCCTTGGCTAGAGCTTTCTTTGCAGCCTTATTTCTCCTTTGCGCTTTATTTATCCCAGAATACTTTTTAAAACCAGCCACATGGCCTAAGCCAGCTCCTTTAGCCTGAGCAGAGAACTCAGCAATAAATGGAAGGACTGTCTTGGGCTTGGAGAAACATTCAACAAGTTTCTTTTCAGCGGCAAGTTGTTTTTCCAACTCCTTAATAATTTGCACTTTCAGGTTTCGGTGCTCGAGAGCCTTTTTGTATACTATGATTGCTAAATGGGCTTCCTCTTTGAGTGAGTCCATCTTTCCGACTTCCTCCCTCAAAGTGCTCTCCTCAGCTTTAAGAGATTTAATCTCCTTGGCTTGAGATCTTGAGACTCTTCGACAGTTGTCGTAAGCCTTGATAAACTCTTTATATTGAATCATGAGTTCAGATTCAGCTTCAGACGAATAGTCCTCATGATCATGGTCAGAAGCATCAGATTTAGAGAGAGGGGTGTGAGAGTTTACCTTCCCAATGAACTGGGGCTCTTCTTCTTCATCTGTGTGTGTCATGAGCCAAAAGTAGGCTTCCTCCTCATATCTAGACTCAGATGAGTCTGTATCACTGAGTTTCTTGGCCTTCTTGGCTACTAGGATTCTTTTATTCTTCTTTTATTATAAGAAGTTTTCTTCTCCTCTCTTCTTCCACACTCCTTCTTCTTGTGAGGGCAGTCAGCTATGACGTGTCTTGGCTTATTGCAGCAATAACAAATAATGTCAGTAAAAATAGGCATATTCTATTTAGAGTGGTACCTGTCTTGGCTGCTTGAGGCTTTCTTGTGGCGATCACCATCATGACGTGATATTATGAATGAGGCATCCTTGCCTCTTTATAGTTTCTTATTGTTCAAGAATTATTTGAACTGCCTTGAAAGTAGAGAAAACTCTCCTTCAGATAATTCTGAGCCTGTGGTACTTGGCTCTGAAGTTTCTTCTTCACTCTCTTCCTATTCAGGCGGAGGAGATGTAGCTTTTGACTTCCTTGAGATGTCTACCGTTAAAGCGACAGAATTCTCCTTCGATGTAGATCGGCTCTTCTCTTCTTCAGCTTTTCTTGAGTCATTTGTAGCTCATATGACAAGCTTTTCGAAGAGATTTTGAGGGTCAGTCTCTGCCAGCTTACCAAATTCCCGGATTGCACAGACTTTGTTATCCCATTCCTTAGTCAGGGAACTCAGGAATTTATCATTCAGTTCTCCATTGGTGAAGACCCGGCCATAAACTATTAGGCCGTTGACAATCTTGAGGAAAGTTTTAAAGGTATCTGCAATAGAGTCAATGGGACCTTGTCAGAATGCTTCATATTTCTAGTTTAGTAGGGACCTTTTGCCATCCCTTACCTCTTCGACACCTTCCATCAGGATGATGAGAGACTGCCATATTTCCTTGGCATATTGGCAGTGAATAAGATTCTACAACATCGAATCATCGATTGCACTTGCAATGATATTATTGGTTTTCTTGTCTAAAGAGACAAGTGCAATTTCATCTTTATCAAGATCCATAAGATTATTTAGAACTTGCTTTGTAGGGTCAATGGTGGAGGTCATAGGAACATAAGGTCCTTCTTCCATTATCACAAAAATTATGGGATCCACAACTTCTATGAAGAACTTTATCCTTTCTTTCCACATAGCAAAATTATTCTTTGTGCATAAAGGAAGCTTAGCAAAATCCTTGGATCTGCCCATGCTTGTATCCTCTAAAGACAACTAAGAGCAGATCTATTCAAGGTGTTAACCTTTTTGATGAACAACCTCCCTCTGATATTAATTGATGTTTTTAGTTGTCTACCTAAATCACCTAGAGGTGGGTGAATAGGTGAGGTCTGCGTCTTTTTGTGGAATAAAAACTTGTACAGACGGAGCGCAGAAAATAAATAAGGAAGTCATAGAATACACATGATTTATAGTGGTTCCCCAACCTTGGATACATCCACTCTCCACCTCACTGATCTAGCAACACGCTAGACTCAGCTACTTCACTATTACCTCGAATTGAAATCCAATCCTACAACTCGGAGCAACGCACCTACAACTCGATCCTCAACACCAGATCTACACTCGGAAGAAAAACTTCAAACAAAAATTGTTCAGATCTTGATTCTCAGCCTATTGATGAACACTTTTGGAAAGTGTACCGATCATAGTCATGTAATAAAGTTGAGAAGTTGAATCCCCGAATATCGATCTCTCAAGGAGTCCAGGTAGGGAGTGTGATTTTTCTATTGAAAGTGGGATTAAAAAAGTCAACGAAACAAGGGGTTTTGATTTTTGGTTGCCTTATTTTAACACTAATAGAACTATTGCGGGTCGCCTTCACCGTGTCGCTTGGGTAGATTACTCAAGTGAGTAATAATGGAGGATGGACAAACCATTGAGGGTGGTAGTCACCTCTCTGCCACGCATGCTCCTAACAATTGTTAGGACGAAACTATCATGTCAAGAACACCAAAGATGGAAGCGCATCAACACAATCTAGAACTAAAATATGTCAACACATAGACATGCTGAAATCATTAAGACAATCAAGTTCTAACTCATCAATCCAACAACAACACAATCAAGAGCAAAGTTACTATAAGAGAAGGGGGGAGATACAACCAAATGCACGAAGACTTTCCAAGATTCAAGGCCAGAGTCAAGGGTTGTCGGGCCTTGTCCGTGCTCGGTCTATAGATGATGCCTAGGGTTGAGAAGGGCTGTCACTTCCTTCTAATAGCCTGTCTTCTTCGTGAATAGCCTATAGGTTAAACATGACCGGAGAACTCCACGTATGCAGCACCTAAGAGCTTGAAATAGAGCTTTGAGGTTAGAGAAGACGATGTTGGCCGAATATGAAGTTATTGAGAGCTTTTGGAGGGAGAACGGAGGCTGAACGAGCTCTCCAAGGAGGAGAGAGGAAAAAGGGGCCATTGGATGATTTTCCCGCTTAAAGGAGGGGAAATTGCGGAGTTGATCCCTTGGGCGAATGAGATATGCGGCTTAAATAGAAAAGTAAGAAATAATGTTCACACACGGTTAGACGCATTGTCATGCGTAAACCGTGCGATATTAAATATCAGAACAAACTTCCGGATGAAGAAGCATTGACCCGTGCGTTTCCTCGCGCATAGACACTTCCGCCCGTGCATGAAGGAAAATGCACGGGTAATGAAAGAGATCAGAAATTTTAAGCAAGTAGGTGGAACCGTGCGTTTTACTCGTGCAAGAGCACTTCTGCCAGTGCGTGAGCAAATCGCACGATGAACCACAGAGCACAATAAATCAAAGCAGGTACAGGAAAACCGTGTTTTTCCTTCACGCACGGTTCCGAAGAAACAGTGTGTTAATCGTGTGTGAAGATCGTCAAGCTCAACTAGATGATATTCGTCGAGCTTCACTGGACTCTTTTCCAGCTCAACAAACTGCACAATCGGGCCCAAAGTGTACACTAAGGAAACATACGACCGTGCGTTTTCCATAAATAAGAATTTCCTTCCTTTGGGAAAACGTACCGCCTACATAGCAAAAACAAAAACTAGAGCACACGCTCCCAGCACTAATACATAACAAAAACAACTAGAAAGAGCTATGGGGAGCACCTTGTGCTTACCCCCGCCAATAGAATGCGCAATTGCAGACCCTCAGTCCAAAGTGGTGCACAATATGGTCATTGACGAACGAAGCAAATATAACCGATTACTGGTCGAAATGCAGTGCACGAGTGAGAAAATAGGCCCAGATAAGTCCGAAAAACCCTATAAATATCGTATTCATCACACCACCATACTTAAACATTTGCTCGGCCTGAGCAAATCATCACTCCGTGGAGTAGAAAAGAGTTAGTTGGCTCAGTAATTTCAAAATAAAGTATTTTGAGAAATCAAATATATCATGGGCATAGAAAATATAATAGAAAAACTTTTTAATTATACTACAAAGTTTATACTTTTCGACAGGCGTAAATAAATATTGTATCTACTCAAAATTTGAATTCTAGAGAATCGTTCGGTCATACATAGGAAGAAAGTAGGAAGGCCACATAGATGAGCATTGCCAAAGACCGAGGAATGTGATCACCTCCAAAGAAATCCATCAATGTCGGGGACCATACGCTTTCCTGTTCGCACTCTCTCCATGGTGCTAGTATGACTCAAGCGTGAATCCGTAGGACTTTAGGATAATAATGGGGCTTGGGTGCATACATAGGTAAGGATGCATAAGGGTAAAAACGATGGCTACGCACAACCCAAATAAGCTCATACAAAATATTCTCCTCAAACAAACAAAAAATTACAGCTGCACCACACTACAAGACTTTAACTTGACAGCAAGGGTGTGTGCACCGCCTACCGCCACAGAAATAAAATTACAAATGGAATTCTATTTTTTACTATCTTATTTCATATCAAACAACATTTCCCTTTTTTTACTATTCTTTTCTTCTTCCAAAATATTTTTTTAAACCACATTCAGCACATATTAACATGAAAATTCCAACTCACAATCACAAAACTGTACCACAGCAACATCCCAAACGCAAGAAGTAATCCACTAATAGCTCAATATAGGGGCTTGCGATTGGAAAAGGCTTTTAGGCTTTGGTGATCACGGAGTATGGCTTATTCAAAAGGAGGTATATGCACAACATAGGATAATAAGGATTAATGTTAGGATGGGGTACAAGACTCAATGGACCAAAATGATGGCGTACATCACGCTCATGCTAGACTAACCATTAACCAATTCTAAGAGAGTAGCTTGGGGAAATTTATTAGCCATCGAGAAAGATGATCCTTCCTCCCGACTCGAGAAAAACGAGTCTTGTGATGGCTACACACATCCCTACACTACCGTTCGATTACACCAGATTCAACATCTTTGAGAAGTACAAACAATATTTACACCTGCAAAAAAAGTATAAATCTACGAGCATAAAGAAAACAAAATCTATACTATTTTTACACAGACCATAAGTACTCGATTAGGAGCACTGCACGAGTTTCACACTACTCTATCCTAAAATCCTAAGCCAGCACAACTATTTTAAAGTTTACACAAAAGAAATACATTTGACTCGAGCCGCGAACATGGTTAAGAGCACGCTCTTGTGGGTGTAGGTGCACAATGCGGATGTGATTTCATGAAAACAGAAAATAAAAATATGCTTCTGCTATGAAAGTGATAGTGATACATTTGCACAGGTAACCCGCATAACTCTCCCCCACCAGACTAAATCTAAACAACCTATCAAAGATATGCAATAAAAAACAATGAAATAAATGTTGGGGGAGAGGTTACCCCATGCACAGCAAATGAGAATACCGGAAGATTGGTGTTATTTTCAGTAGAAAGTCCACGACCCAAACGAACTCCTACTGCAAAAGAGAATACCTCCAAGCACGAATACTATAAACATATAATCACAGCAGCATAATTGAACAAATTAAAAGCAGCTAAATTTGGGTTGTCTCCCATAAGCCCTTTTCTTTTCCGTCCTTAAGGTGGACAAAATACCAGTATTAGATGTCTTATATAATGTTTTACAATCCTAAAAATAAGCAAATCCAAGCAAAAAATGTAAGAAAAACAACTAATGGAGGTTAACATCCATCAGGGTCTTGCAGCAGTATGCAGTGCACATCTTTATTAATGACCTTCCCCTCAAATCGCTTCAAGCGATGCCCGTTTACTTTGAAAGTGTCATCCCTGTCATCCCGAATCTCTTTCGCGCCGTATGGAGAGGCACTCACAACCATATAAGGGCTGATCCATCTGGATTTTATCATCCTGATAAATAGCTGTAGGCGTGAATTATACAAAAGAACCCTATAATCCGTCTTGAATTCCTTGGGCGAGATATGTCTATAATGTCAGCGCTTGGTTCTTTCCTTGTAAATGCTCATGCTCTCATAAGCACCCAAGCGGAATTCGTCGAGCTCACAAAGCTGACCATGCCGCTTGTCAGAAGCCTGTCTAAAGTCCATGTAGAGCAATTTGGTGGCCCACAATCCCTTGTGCTCCAATTTAACAAGAAGGTGGCATGATTTTCCATATACCAGTTGGAAGGGAAACATCCCTATCGGTGTCTTGAACGCAGTTTGGTAAGCCCAAAGAGAATCGTCCACCTTCTTTGCCATCTCCTTCTTGTTGGAGTGGATAGAATTTTCTAAAACCCACTTCAGTTCTCTATTTGAAATCTCCACTTGCCTGCATGTCTGGGGATGGTAGGCCAAAGCAACCTTGCGGTGAACACCAAACCATTTCAGTAGTTGCGCGAATTGCTGGTTGCAAAAATGGCTACCCCCATCGGTAATTATAGTTCTCAGTGTGCCAAAGCCGGAGAAGATGTTCTGATGAAGGAAGTGGAGCACGGTGCGAAAATCATTTTATGCGTCCGCTTCCACCTCTACCCATTTAGACACATAACCCACCGCAACTAGGATGTACTGCTTCCCATGCGACATGGGGAAATGACCCATGAAGTTAATCCCCCATACATCGAATAACTCGCAAACAAGCATATTGCTCAGGGGCATTTCATCTCGTCGAGCAATGTTCACCATGCAATGACATTCGTTGCACTCTTTAACGTGTGTAAAAGAGTCACAGAATAATGTAGGCCAAAACAAACTGCAATGTAGGACCTTGCGAGCAGTCCATGCGGCACCAAAATGCCCGCCATCCACAAGATCATGGCAATGCCTCAGAATCTCTTTAACTTCCAGCTCGGGGACATAACGTTAGATTACCCATCGGTGTAGGTGCAGAACAGTAAAAAATCCTCCCAGAGATAATACTTGACGTCTAATAAAAACTTCTTCTTCTATTGAAACATTAAATGTGGCGGCAGCGCCTTGCTTGATAAGAATTTCGCAAATTCAGCATGCCATGGAGTAGAAGCAGTAGAAGAAAGGGCGAACAGGCCCTCATCCGGAAAAGCATCAAAAATTAGAATTCCCTGTGTGCCCTCACCTTGTCCCCCTTCATGTCTAGATAGATGGTCGTCAATCACATTATCAACTCCATGGCAATCCCGGATTTCAATATCATATCCTTGCAGTAATAGAATCCAACGCATGAGCCGTAGCTTAGAATCTTTCTTGTGCATGTGAAAACGAATAACTGCATGATCTAAATGTACCACCACCTTAGAAAGAATCAAGTAGGAGTGGAACTTCTCGAAGGCGAAAATGATAGCTAAAAACTCCTCGGTCGTGGTGTAGTTCAGTAGTGCATCCTTCAATGTCCGACTCGCGTAGGCAATTATATGAAAGGTCTTATTTTTATGCTGTCCCAACACTGCACCCACCACGACGTCGCTAGCATCATACATCAACTCGAAATGCACTGTCCAATCTGGAGTTGAGAGAATCGGGGTTGAAACCAATCAATCTTTTAAGAAATTAAACGCCCAATTGATATCATCATCAAACAAAAACTTTACAGCCATCGCCAAGATAAGGGCTTAGCTATAGCCGAGAAGACTCTAATAAAGCGCCGGTAGAATCCACCATGCCCCAAAAAAATACGAATACCATGAAGTGTCAACGGAGGGGGAAAGTTTCTATTCACCTCTACCTTCGCCTGATCAACCTCTAGCCCCTACTGAGAAACCTTGTGCCCCAGAACGATCCCCTCTCGCACCATGAAATGGCACTTCTCCCAGTTGAGCACTATAATATTATCCTCGCAACATTACAAGACCAAAGTTGGGCGGTGCAGCGCTTCTTCGAAGCTATCACCAAACAAGGAGAAGTCATCCATAAACACCTGCAAGAAATCCCCAACCATCTCGTTAAAAACCACGGTCATGCATCCCTGGAAGTTGGCTACCCCTTTACACAGCCCATAAGGTAGCCTCTTGAAAGAAAAGGTCCCTGATGGGCAGGTAAACATCGTCTTTTCCTGATCCCTTGGGGCAATTGCCAGCTGATAGTAGCCCGAGTAGCCATCCAGGAGGCAGTAGTAATGATGCCCAACCAGCCATTCCAGCATCTAGTCCATGAACGATAGCGGGAAGTGGTCTTTCCTAGTTGCCGCATTAAGCTTTCGATAGTTGATACACACTCTCTATCCAATGAAAGGCCTTGTAGTAAGCGGCTTGCCATTCTCATTACGAACGACAGTGATTCCACCCTTTTTGGGCACAAACTGCACTGGACTCACCCATTCGCTGTCATTTATGGAATATATAATACTGGCACCTAAAAGCTTAATAACCTCATTCTTCACCACCTCCTGCAACATAGGGTTCAATATGCACTGCGGTTGAGTTGAAGGCTTGAATTTATCTTCCAGTAATGTCTTGTGCATGCACACTGTAGGGATAATTCCTTTGAAGTCCAAAATTTTCCACCTAAAGGCTTTTCTATGTAACTTCAGCACTTCAACGAGACGGACCTTTTGATCAGCTATAAGAAGAGAAGAAATAATGGCAGGATGAGTTTCTTTCTCTCCTAGAAAGACATACTTCAGCGTGCTAGGGACCGATTTGAACTCTTGAGATCCATCTGAGTCAAACGGGGGTAGCGCCAGAAGCTTTGGGTCACCAACCTGCGCCTCGCACGACCTTTCCTGAATATTTATATCGGGGTCACAAAACTCACCCTCAACCTCATCAGGCAGAAAAGTCCGGCCGTCGTCAATCTCCATCCCCTCAATCTCCATAGCACCCAGCTCCGAACGGCTATATCCTCTAGACGCCTTATACATATTAAAAACAGTCTCTTCTTATCCTAGGCACAACGTCAACAAACCCTTTTCCGCATCGATGATGGCTCTAGTAGTGGCAAGGAATGGACTCTCTAGAATAATCGGCATCCCATCCGCATCCTCAATATCGAGGATAATAAAGTTGGCCGGAAAAGACAACTCGTTAACAACAACCGTGAGATCCTCAACCACTCCAACCGATTTGTTCTTTTATCGATCAGCAAGCTGCAGAATAACATTAGTGGGCCAAATAACATTAAAGCCCTGCCCACGGAAGATGGATAACAGCGTAAGATTGATGGATGCTCTAGAATCACAAAATGTATGACTAAGCGATGATCGCCCAATGGTACATGCAATCGTTAAGCTCCCTTGATCTTTTTGTTTTATGGGCCAATCCCGCACCGCCATAGTGGGGAAATACTCCTGGTCGAAATGCTTCCACATAACTCGGAAGCCCGATTTTTCGCCAGAAGATCCTTCAAGTACTTTGCCTAGTGCGGCAGCTTTGTCAGCAGGTCGACCATGTGAATGCTCACCTGAACAACCTTAAGAATGTCCGGAAACTTTTCTTGCTGCCACTCTTTTCTGATGTTTTGCAGCCTATGCGAAAATGGAGGCCTTGACCGCTGGAGCTGGACTTCAGGTATAATAGCCTCTCAGGGTTCCTTGGGCGACTAATAAGTACTAGGCTTATCCATGTGTTTAGAGGGTTGGTCCTTTTGACATGCATGATTATCCAACAGCCTACCGCTTTTGAGGTTTATAGCATTTACTGTCTCAGCTAGACGATTGATCCATAATTCAAACATTTTACCGACGGCGGAAATAATATCTTGTAACTGTTGCAATTTTATTTCTTGAGATCGCCACCACTTCCCAACCCATACCATAAAACGATGGATAATCTGCTCGCTCTCCCCGGTATTGCTAACTGTGAACTAAAAGTCCCCCACGGCTTCGGGCACTTGAGGCATCTTCCACAAACTGCTGGAGCACACCACGTCTTCCACGATCCGCCAAGCATCAGCCATAGTTTTATTAAAGAGGGTGCCTCAAGCGGCGGTGTCGAATAGGTATCGAAACTGCTCTTGAATACCGAAATATAATGTTTGTAAGAATAGCATTCCAAACGCTTCATGACCAGAACACCTGGATTACAGCAACCAAAATCTTTCCCAAGCCTCACAAAGAGGCTCTCCAGGGATCTGTGCGAATGTGACAAAATCTAAATTCACCTGCATAGACTGTGCACGTGAATAGTACTTTCTGAGGAATTAGACGTCGGCGCACTTCCATGAAGTTAGCTCGCTCTGGATGATATCCCTATACAATTATCTAGCTATTCCAGCAAGAGAAAATGCAAAAAGCCTAATCATAGCCTTGTCCTACACATCCACAGCATATCAAAAGGTGCCACAAAGCTCTAGGAAGTTATCAATATGAACCTTAACATTCTCTCCATGGAGCCCATGAAATAATTCTGTGAGATAAACTTGATTAGCTCCGCGGATAGCTCAAAGTTGTCCTCATCGTGGTTCGAGGCTTGCAGAGGTTCCTGCATTTTGAATTAGCCGCAGACAAAATTGAACGAAAAAGAAATGATCAAAGTGCCAAAAATGCTTGCAATAACTTTTCCAATAGAAAAATACAATCAACGGTTGCAGTCCCCGACAATGGCGCAAAAAACATGATGAACACTTTCGACAAGTGTACCGATCATAGTCACGTAATAAAGTTGAGGAGTTTAATCCCCGGATATCGATCTCTCGAGAAGTGCAGGTAGGGAGTGTGACTTTGTTATTAAAAGAGGGATTACAAAAGTCAACAAAAAAGGGGTTTTGATTTTTGGTTTCCTAATTTTAACACTAATAAAACAATTGCGGGTCGACATCACTGCATCGCTTGGCTGGATTGCTCAAGTGAGTAAAAAAGAGGATGGACAAACCATTGAGGGTCGCAGTCACCTCTTCGCCACGCACGCTCCTAATAATTGTTAGGACGACACTATCGCATTAAGAACACCAAAGATGTAAGCGCATCAACACAAACTAGAACTAAAATACGACAACACATAAACATGCTGAAATCATTAAGCAAATCAAGTTCTAACTCATCAATCCAACAACCACACAATCAAGAGAAAAGTTACTACAAGGGAAGGGGGAGAGATACAACTAAATGCACGAAGACTTTCCCAGATTCGCGACCAGAGTCAAGGGTTGTCGGGCCTTGTCCGTGCTCGGTCTACAGATGATGTCCGGGGTTGAGAAGGGTTGTCACTTCCTTATAATTTCTCGTCTTTTTCGTGAATAGCTGTTGGATTAAACCTAATCGGAGAACTCCACATATGCAGCACCTAAGAGAATGAAATGGAGCTTTGAGGTTGGAGAAGATGATGGTGGCCGAAGATGAAGCTATTGAGAGCTTTTGGAGGGAGAATGGAGGCTAAACGAGCTCTCCATGGAGGAGAGAGAAAAAGGCGGCTCCTAGATGATTTTCCTGCTCAAAGGAGAGGAAATGGCAGAGTGGATCCCTTGGGTGAATGAGATCTATGGCTTAAATAGAAAAGTTAGAAATAGTGGTCACGCACGGTTAGGCGTACGACTATGCATTAACCGTGTGATATTAAATATAAAAACAAGCTTGTGGACGAAGAAGCGTTGACCCGTGCATTTCCTCGCGCACGAACGCTTCCGCCCGTGCGTGAAGGAAAATGCACGAGTAACGACAAAGAGCATAAATTTACGGGAAGCAGGTGGAACCATACGTTTTACTCGTGCAAAGGAACATATTCCCGTGTGTGATCAAATCACACGATTAATCATAGAGCACAATAAATCAAAGCAGCTACAGGAAAACCGTGTGTTTCCTTCGCGGACGGTTCCGAAGAAACCGTGCATTAATCGTGCTTGAAGATCATCGAGCGAAACTCGACGATATTCGTCAAACTCCACTCGACTCTTTTCCAGCTCAACAAAACGCAAGAATGGGCACAAAGCGTGCGTTAAGAAAATGCATGACCGTGAATTTTCCATAAATCATAATTTTCTGCCTTGGGGAAAACGCTCTGCCTTTATAGCAAAACCAAAACTAGAGCACACGCTCCCAGCACCAATACACAAGAAAACTACTTGAAAGAGCCATGGGGAGCACCATGTGCTTACCCCCGCCAACAGAATGCACAATTGCATACCCTCGGGCCAAAGCGGATCATTGTGTGGGCATTGACCGAACGAAGAAAATATAACCGATTACTGGTCGAAATGCAGTGCACGAGTGAGAAAATAGGCACAGATGAGTCTGAAAAACCCTATAAATATCGGACTCATCACCTATCTTCCTTCTTAAACTTGAAGCTTTGTCAGGAATAATCGAAGAAGACAGCGGCTAAGTGTCTGGATCTGAAAAGCTTAAGATCAACTCGATCAAGAGATAGATCTATAGAAGTTGAACGCCTTGATCTGTTGATCGATCCCTGTTCTTAATTACTTTGAATCGGAGAAGAGCAGCGACAAGAATGATGATGAGGAGCGAAGGCTTTCCCAATTTAGAATGAATACAAAAATTTAGAATACTTGGTATCGCTTCTTAGGGTTAGTCGAAAATGAGAAGACCTTTTATAGGACATGTCTAACGGTTATAATCATTAATGACTGCACACATAGACCAATAAGAATCGAGATTTAATTTGAATTCGTTTCTGTCTGGACTTAGCAAAATTTCGAAAAAATTTCCTGCATTTCTCGAGTGGTTTATAGACTACTCGAGTAATAACTTCTATTTCTCGAGAAGAGGGATGTAAGGTTCTCGGGAACAAGACTTAGAGATATTGCAGAAGTGAATTCTGGATTCTTGAGAATTGACTTCTACTACTTGGGAACTATAGTAAGACTTCTCGAGAACTACCATGACTTCTCGAGAACAAGACTTCTTCTCGAAATATAATTTCTTCTTACTCAAGTACTGGTCCACTGACTTCTAGAGACAAGGCTTGGCTTTCTCAGGTACTGACTTCTACTACTCGAGTACAACACTTAGAAAAATTCTGAAATGAATTATTGAGTAAACTCGAGACATAGAAAAGTAGTACTCGAGTACTCCATGGCTTACTCGAGTATTGGACTAAGCCTTCTCAAGAATGATTTATGTTACTCAAGAATTGTACTTAGTATACTCGAGAATTCATTCCAGCACTACTCGAGCACAATATATACTACTCGAGTAATGGACTTAGAACAAATTTTACTTTCAGAAAATTATTTTTCTTCAAATGAAATCAGCAACCATTCTTCCTTCCATAGCTTTAGTTCTTTGAAAATGAAGTGTATCCCAATAGAGAGGCTACACATGAGTCAACATCATGGATCACACAATGAGGGATTACATTGTATAGTCCTGTGTTTGGTGACTAATTGTAGATTAACATTAGTCTACACTTGGCAATTATAACCTACAAGCACTCAACTTGAAAAGAGCATCAAATACAAACTTTATTCATCTTAGTTCAAGGGTTACTTTATACAAATCTAAGTTATTGTGGATACAATACCCAACAAATGAGAAGAGCTAGAGTAAAACTGACTCAACATCTTCTGACTCTGAAGAAGAAGATAAAGCATATAGAGGGTTGTTTGCTACTACTGCTGTGGAAGAGGATGAAGACTATCCAGCTACAATGATAGGAATCACGGACTTTCTATCACACTCAGATATTGACACTGAGTTGGATAAAGATGTTAGTGGTTATTATAGACATCTGGCCATGACAGATTGTGAATCTAACCAGGATCAGTCTGATACAGATGAGGTACTAATTCATTCTATCTCCTCCTTTTAATTAGATTATGAAACAAGTCTTAATTTTGAGGGACCTTCATCCTACGATGAAGATGGCTCAGAATCTGAGGAAGATGTCAGTCAATTGATTGATAATTATGGAATAATCTAGGAAGCTCTAAAGAAGAGCAAGTTGCTTGCCAAAAGACAAGCCAAGGATATTGCCTCTTTAAGAAAAGATCTCTCTCTGCACACTGAGTCAGTATCATAGCTGAGCCACATAAGCAAAGAGATATACCAACTTAAAACAATCATCATTATCCAAGTTTCAACCAAAACAAGTAAGAACTATATAATTAAAGAGTTGGAAGATAAGCTCCTCAAAGAGAGGATGCTAGTGGCTCAATACTCCAAAACCAAATCTGTATTGCCACTCATTGATACCTTCACCACCCAAATTTATAAGAAGGGGCTGGGATACATTGAGAGGAATACTAAAAGAAGGATTAAGAGTAAGGGCAAGGCTCCAATTCAGCTTGCTATCACTTTTAAGAAAGTTTTGTTTCCATCCAACAATTATCACCAAGAGAGAATATATGGTCATTATTTGAATGAAAGATCCAGTTATGTGAACAAAAATGCTCACAGCTATAGTGGAAGGATGCGCATTGGCTTGAGTGCCTTTAAGGCTCACTTTGAGGAAATATAGATGGCCGATCATGGACCATTTATATTTGGTTCTCCAGCCCCCACACTCAAGGATAAAGCTATGACCTGTTCTCAGGTTTCTCCCGCAAACACCTTGACAAAGGGGAAGTCATTCAGTAAGGATCACTTGGCTGTCTCTGATGCGATTAACATGTCAGCTGTAAAGAAGACTACTATTGATAAAACTCAGAGTAAGCCAAGTACATCTATTTGCAGACTAACTTTTAGTCAAATTCTTGCTGAAAGAAACAAGAAGAAGGATGCTTCTCTCCCCTATGTACAGGTAGCTAGTGATAGCTTGCACTCTTCAAAGGCTATTCAGAAGAGGAGATACAACATCCATGAGTGTTGGTACTATGGTAAAGTGGGTCCTTTTCCATAGATTATTGGATCAACCCTAGTGTGCCAAGGGCAAGGGTGAGTCTTCCTGTTAGGACTTCAGCAGGTAGATATGTGCATTTTTAAGCTAATAAGATCCTAGTACCTAATCTATTTTGGGGTCCTATGGTATACTAATCTGTATTTGTACGATAGTCCAAGTGCCCTCATAATGAAAATGTGATACTTGGATAGAGGATGTTCTAGGCATAAGATTGGAACAAGGTGCCATCTTAAGGATCATACTCTAGTGAGGAATGGATCTAAGACCTGTAGGTGTGGAGTTGGATATGGATAAACTAACTATCAAGGATAGTCCTTCTACTGCCCAAGAGGAAGAGGATGTTGTGTGTGCTCTTAAAAGACATAATACATAGATCTTGGGTGAAGACCAGCAGCATCCAGCCATTGATGTTCAAGATGTCTGTAAGAGGGACAAAGTACTACTGTCATATCAGTAGACAAATGAGAAGAAGAAAATAAAGGATGTACTCATCACAGAAGAAAGTACAGGAAGCAGCTCTTTTGAGAAAATTAAGGAAGAGACACTTTATTCCCAACTGTCTGAATCAATAGAGGAGATAGGAAAAGCACCTCCGGCACATGTTAGTTTTTAGGAGGAAGATTGGTCTCATGGAGAAGAAAGAAGAAAACAAGTGTTGCTATCTCAACAGCTGAATTAGAGTACATCTCATTTGGAAGTTGCTTTATAGAGCTACTATGGATCCAGCATCAGCTCTTGGATTACAATCTCAAGAGAAGTAGAACTCCAATGTTTTGTGATTCTACTAATGCAATCTCTATTGCTAGGAATCATCTTTCTTATAGCAGGACTAAGCATATAGAGATTAGGTATCATTTCATTAGAGAGCATGTGGAATGTGAGTACATCGGTCTTGAGTTTGTCTCTACCAACAAGCAAGTGGCTGATATTTCACCAAGCCACTACATGAAGCCAAGTTCAACACCTTCAAATTTGAATTGGGTATGATGAACTTAGTATAGCTTATTAACTCTTCATTCAGTTTTGTTGCAGGCAGTATTAATCCTTGCAGGTTAATAAAGGTGTAATGGACTAAGAAGAGAGATGTTCCTATTGAGGGGGAGCAAGTTCAGTCTTATATTCAAGACAAGCTTGAATCTTGTCTAGAGACTCTCCAGCAAAGAGTAGATAAGATTCCTAATGTGAGGGTGAGATTGTCTCTAAGGAACATTTCTGAGTCAAACAAAGACTTTCAAGTGGCAATACTAGTGCTTTTATACAAGATGATGCACATTCATCAGTGTATATAATGGCTAACTCTTAAGAAAGGGTTTCTGGTAGGGACAAAAATAAAGATGTCTGTGAACCAAGAGAAAGTTGGAGCTACTGTACACAACTTCTGTGGATATAACATCAGCTAGAGGACTACAATCTCAATGTATGTTATTCACCCTTATAGTGTTACTCATCCAGTGAAATTTTTATTGGTAAGAATCCTGTCTCATATACCAGTACTAAGTTTATAGAAATTAGATATCATCTTATTAGTGAACATGTAGACAGTGAAGACATTTGCCTTGAATTTACCCCCACCGACAATCAAGTTGCTGATATCTTCACTAAGTTATTGGATGAGGCTAAGTTCAATTCTTTTAAAATCGAGTTAAGAATGCTTAATGTTCCAATATACATTAAGTATTTCAATTATAGATCTACATGTCTATATTCTTATTTAAAATTCATGATGTAGTTCATCTCCCTTATTGTTAAAGTATATCTTTAGCAAGGTTAGATGGATAGATAATAGTTAATCACTTTAACTTGCTAGGTTAAACTTCAGTGAGATCAGCTAAATCAGCTGAGAAAGATAAACTGTTGGACAAGAATGATGTTCTATAAAAAATAATGATTTAGTTGAGGGGGGGGGGGCATTTACATGTTCCAACTTAGGATGATGTCAATCCATCCTCCATGTTGGTTGAGGAATAAACACTTCCTTAACATGATGGTCAATTGGACAAGGAGAAAATTTCACCCATTGAAGAAGAGCAATGAGAGGAATGACTGAAAGTCTTCATTATAAGGGTAGCTAATCACCTAGAGAGGGGAGAAGAGGTTATTGCAGTCTTTTAAGGTTCTTTAGAATCTTTTATGACTTATGTCCTACTATGTATACTTAATTCAGCTTTCAAGAACACAATACTAGGCACAACAAAGCACAAGACACAGCAGATCGAATTTTAATAGTGGTTCCCTATTGTATGGGTACATCCACTGTCCCTCTCCGCCTTTCAAATAGTATGTTAGACAAGTCTCTACACCAAAACTATGGCTCCTTAGAGATTACAGCACGATCCCACCGGACCGTCAGTCTCTATTAAGACTTAAAACACTGGCTCACAACACTCCACATAGTAATCACCTAACAACCAAACACAGGCACAGATACCCTTTACACAGGCTAGGAGAAACAGCCCCATACCGATTCACACAGAGATCTAATCACAGGCCCACGACCCTAACACAGATCTCACTAATTTTTCTCACACCCTTTATAATTTAGGTTTTACAATACTAACTCACATATATCTCACACAGCCTTATCAATTTAGGCCTAAATACAGATCTATCATAAATCCACTGAATTTGAAAGAGTTGTTGATTTGACTCAAGAGAAATTATTCTCTTAGTCAATTTCTTCCTGGGCTAAGAAAATCTCTGCCCTATCTTCTTCCCAACAACAAGAACGACAATCTTCAACTATCTACGGCTCGTGCTGGAAGTTCCTCAGGACCTAGATCCTTTTCTTGCTGATGAAGGGGGAAGATGAAGAATGAATGTCTTCAATTCGCTAACCTTTATTAATAGGAAATGAATAGTTCTGCCTCTTCTTCTATCCAAAGAAAACTATGTATAGATATCTTCTTCTACTTCAATGATCTAGAGAGAGATCTTCAGATTTGGCTTGGCTTGGATAGTGAATCAACTTCATCTAGGGCTTGCCTAGACTGAATCATCTTCCTCAGAGTGATCCTATGTACTTACTGTATCAGATGTAGATTGCACCAACAAACTCAAAAACCCTTCAGATTTATCAATTAAAGTTCTTGGTTCGATAACAATGGTGGATGAAGACGACGAACTCCCGCTTCTCATTTTCAAAATGTTAATCAGAAAATTAAAAACTCCTTTTATCTCGATCTAAGCTGTTGTTTATAATCCTATCAATTTATGGGATGATTGACAAGTGTCCCATTTTTAAAGATGGTTAAAACCTCAACTTATTCAAATTGAGATTCACTGTAGACTGACAGCGACGTTAATGTCGATTTACAACATTTAAATAACGAATTTGAAATTCTTTGACTTGTTGACTTTGCTGACGTCAGCATCATTCTGGACTTAGCAAAATCAAGCATCATTTCAGAAATCCTCATTTTGACGAACTAAAAACTTAGTTCAATGAACCCAGAGCTCATCTCGACGAAATCAAGCATCATTCCAGAAATCCTCAGGTCGACGAATAAGTGAAAGCTGAGTTCGACAAATTCTTAACTAAGTTCGATGAACTCAAAGCTCAGCTCGACAAAATCAAGCAACATTCCAAAAATCCTCAATTTGACGAACAAGTGAAAGCTGCGTTCGACAAACTGAAGGCTCAGCTCGACGAAAAGTTGATAAACAATACTTAATGATTCTGGACAGAGAATTTTCCTCAGCTCTACTAGGAATTGAGTGGCGTCAAGTGAATAGGACATAATCAATAAATCAGGACTTAGAAATATTTCAGCTCTGCTAGGCATTGAAAACGTTGAGTGTATATGCCTCACTCAATGCTTTTTGCCTTATCCATATTCTTCTTCTTTCTGCCAGATGGCGTTGAGAGCATTCAGTGTATAAGCTTCACTCAATGCTTTTATACATAGCCTGATTTTCTGCAATCTTGCCTTCTTGCTGAAGTTTGGCGTTGACAGACTCAGCATAGCATTGAGTTATGAAGCTTCACCCAACGCTTCTAGACTTAGTCAATTTTTTGGCTTCCACTGCTTAGGCTTTGACATGATATCCTTGACTCAACAATTCTATCCATATGTTGTTGAGTGAGTTGAGCTCACTAAATGCCTATGGACTTAGCCACATTTCTGTCTTTTCAATACTGTAAGCTTTTACTGCCGACCATCTCTCAACGTTATTAGCGGTATGGCATTGAATGAGCTTGCCTCACTCAATGCTTCTGGACTTAGGCATTTTCCTGAATTTCCATCCTATCACTTTGAGTCTGTAAGACCCCAATTTTTTTTTCTTTTTCAACCATCGGGGTCTTATGCCCAGAATTGCCGCTTTGCGGTGGCACCAACACTCAGGGAGGCCGCCACTACAAAATGCCAACTTTGCCGGACATTTTCAATCACAAAGAGAGAGAAGTAAGTCAATGCACTGAATGTAAACATGTCCACATAATCATATACGAATAAAATCATAGCAAGTCCATCAATATATAGAAAGTAGAAAGTACTGTAAAAGAACAGTACAGACTAAATATATAAGCGGGCTCAGTCCGGTACATCAGAGTCCTCAATACAAATCACTCATCGCGGAAGCTATAAAAATACTAAACACTCACGGAGCTGGTCACAGGCGCTCTGGAACTAGACTAGCCCACCTCCATGCGCACCGTACTCCGCTAGTGCTTGTCCCTGGACTGCTGCCCCTGTCTCCCATCCGGAGCTCCTATAATGTTGTGGTTCGAAAACCATTAGTCATAAAGACTAAGCCCTATCATCCCCTACCTCTCCCCCCACGGCTCCTAAGCACCGAGCGGAGAGGAGGAAAGGGAAACTACAAAGGTGGAGAATAAGCAAGGAGGGTGACAGCGGAACTAGTCTAACAAAAAATATATTTTGTATAAGCAGCTAAGTATGAAAGGTAAATCTAGAAGTTCTAAAATAGTGAGACTTAAGGTAAACATGTAGTAAATCAATATATATATATGAAAACAAATAGAAAACAAGTAAGTAACCTTAACTTATATGAATGCCCATACAAACTTATAAGTTAAGAGATCTTCTGGAAGGCTCCCATCGTATAAAAAGTCCCATACCGATTTATACGTTGGGGTGTCGGTTGTATGCAAATATGAGTGTAGTGATATGTTATGCCATGATCCATGCAAGTGCAACTCACGCACACGACTCTATGCGCACAGACCTTTAGTTCCCCCTGTTCGGGCATCTAGCTTCACTCCCAGGAACCTCCGTAGTGGCAAACGGAAACAGTGGGTCAGGCCCCCCACTCTTAGGCGGGTATCCACACTACCGGGCCTAGCCCTTCCGTACGCCCCTAGAAGAACACAACCTAGAGTATCTGCGTACTAATGCTGGCCGTATCCACCAGACTTTCTTTGGCTAAGTGTCCTATACTGCCGAGTCTACGTACCGACGTCGGTGTGAACAATAGTCAAATACCGAAGACCCACCGCCTTATTATGTATTTAAACCCTCGAGCCCTGGGCTCCCCGGTTTGTCCCGTCCGTGAATCTACCTTCAGAAACTACCGACTGAATGACAATCAAAACAACCTAATCTACCTCCCTAACTAACGGGGTGTGTGAATGTGCAGCCCTAGTTATACTAGTTGCTCTTTTGGTTTATTATTCCTACGGTTTACGTTAGCCCAGGACTGCCCCCGGCATACCCCGTGAAGGGTTCTCAAAGGGCACTAGAAACTACGATGGGCTGAAGCCCAAATCTCCCATTCATAAGGCACTTAATATTATTGATTTCTACCCATTACCCGATTCCTTTCAAATTACTTTGGATCTAACCTAGTGTATTGAGACTCTTCATCTCAAACCGGGGTGGACGATTTTTCGTCGGTCCCGAACACAACTTAACACTAGCCAATCTCACACTCTACTCATCCTAACTTCCAATAATGAACTTAATTTAACTTACCCTATCCAAACCAGCAAACTACCAAAATTCCATCTCCCCAATTTCATTACCCACACTAGTTTAGTTTCTTCAGTTTTACTATATGTGGACCACCCTATAATATATGATGTACATGATAGGAGATTCTCCAAATATTCATCAGAAAGCCTTAAGTAATTTACTGGGAGTCTATCATGACATGATTAGCCTAGGTTAAGAAATTTATAATTTTCCTAATTTATTTGGTGTTTAATTAATTTCTTCCAAAACTAAACCATGGGTGATTTGAACATGAAGTGCCTTTTTTAAGTATGATTAAAGCCCCACAAAATTATGATAAATACTAGGCAGTAGTTTGACAGTAAATTCAAATCTCTCAGAAATTTTTCCATATTTACACCATTGATCCTTAATTGTGAACATATTGACCAATTAACCACTTAGAGAAGTAAATACTATAAATAAGCTTCCAAAAATTCCACGAAAATTCAAGTATAGTTGTCATGCCTTAAAAGTAATACTGACAAGGTTTTCAAATTTTTTTCAGTGAGTATTAACCTCAAAATCTAATTTAGAAATATAACCCTCTTTCTTAACTTAACAAAGAAACCTCTGCAAATATTTATCTAAAAATTATTAATGAATTTATACATCAATGTGTTGACCTCATAACTATACTAATCAAGTTACATAATTTTCCAACAATATATAATCTCTGAATCAATTTTTGAATAGAATTGCATTACTAAAAGCCTGTAAAGAAAGTACTAAAAATAAACCTCCAAAAATTATAATAAAATTCCTGTGTAATTATATTAGGCTAAAACACTCTTTGCCAAAATTTCATGGAGATCAAGTAACCACAATGATCATTATAGATAAAAGCCTATTGGGGAAAATTTATGAATTATATGATAAGGACTTGAAGTGCTATCCCATAAATTACAAAACAAATACACGAGGACTTGGGATACCCTAGCATCCACTCTACCAAATTCCAGGCTCATACAAGGGCATTTGACCCCATGCCCTTCACAACCCTCAAAAGACCATCCTTAGGGTTTGGCCTTAGGCCCTAGGGCAATTCTTCCCCGATCCACCTCAAAATCCATGAGAGGGTGCTAGGAATCATGCCTAGTCAGTGGTCAAAATCTCAGCCCCTATTGAGCTGATATGACCACTAAAATCACAAAGTACACTCTCTACCTAAAAATCGCTTAATAGGGCAAAGCTTAGGTTTGTTCATTTCCAATCTAAAACATCTCCAAATGAGATGAGAAGTTATACAGATCCTTATGATGAACCCAGGGACCACTCACTAAAATTTGGGAGGGTTTGGAAGTCATTAAGCCATCTAATTAGTTTACCCTAAGATTATTAAATTATTTCTAAAAACTATAGAAAAACATTCTCCCCAAAATCCCATTTTTGGACAGGCCCTAGGTATAGCTAGGTTAGACTCCTTGCACAAATTTCAGATCCTTTGGATAAGGGATGAAGGGTGGGCACACATTTTAATCTCTGCTTAGCTCTAGGTATAGATCCCACCAAAAGAGGTGCCTTGGTCGAACCAGTTGACCATATTGACCCAAATCAATTTTAAAATAAAGTAGACCCATAGGGCTACAAATTATATGTTGACCATTTCCTTACATAGAGCCTCTAATTATTTTTCCTTAATTTTTCTAAGTGACTGTTATTTCAGTACAGAAAATCATTTTTAAAAGAAAGAGGATAATTATCCAGTACAAATCTTGAAGCAGATCCAACAGTGCTTGGTCGTCTTCTTCCTCCAGCCTAGGGCCATGATTGGCCAAACCTGAAGCGCATTCCAGACGCTGCCTCCGGCCATTCAGCCTCCTCCCTGGCTGGCCACCGCAACCACCACCACCACCTCTGTTGAGGTGGTGGCCATCGTCGGGCGGCGGCCCGGCCTCCGGAGAGGCGGAATCCGGTGAACCCGAAAGCTAGAATTTGTTGCGGTAAAATCCAGGAAGAGTAGCTCTTCCCGATCGAGCTCCATTGAGCTCGATTATCAATCCTAAAGAGCTCTAAGATCTACTCGTAGAAAGAGAGGAGGGGAGGACCTTGTTCGCGGGCTGGAGGCGTGCAGATCGTCGGGATGCCATTGGCGCGGTGGTGGCGTCGCCGGAATTCTTCTACAGCACAGTACAAGCTCCAATCCATCGGGTCAGGGTGGTAAGTTTATCTCTGAGTCTAGGGAGCTTTTTTAAAGGGAAGAAATGGGGAGCGGGCGGGTATAGGCTGTCCAGCCATTAATACTTCCTTAAGAGCATGCTTCGGCTATGGTGGAGGGGAGGTGAAACGGCCCGAAGTAGCTAGAGGGAGGCTGGAAACTTCTCCTCTCCCCATGAGGACTTGAATCCATCCATTAAAGAGGAGGGGAAGGGGCCACGACATCAAGTGTCATTTATGTCCGTGAACGCCGGTTTCTGGCCATGGCCGTGGCTCCTACTTATTTTAAAAATCGACGGCCACGTGGAATTGACCGGTCAACACTTTTAAAATAAGACTTAATTGGGTCTTAATAAGAGAAACGACCTAATCATGAATTCGGGCCCACTATCCAGACCGGCCCGGTTCAGCTTACCATCAGCCAAGCTAAAACCGTCAGAAAAAGTCTAAGTAATATGGCGTTGAGTGAGCTCAGCTCACTCAACGCCATCCAAGCTACGGTGTTGAGTGAGTTCTTCTCACTCAACGCCATCCATGTTGCGACATTGAGTGAGCTCTGCTCACTCAACGCCATCCAGGATACGGCGTTGAGTGAGCTCTGCTCACTCAACGCCATTCAAAATACAGCCCTTCCAGACTATGGCGTTGAGTAAGCTCAGCTCACTCAATGCTATCCAGATTATGGCGTTGAGTGAGCTCTGCTCACTCAACACCATCCAGCCTACTCAAGGTGGCATTGAGTGCAGTTTGTGCACTCAACGTCGTCTAGCTTATGGCGTTGAGTGAGCTCTGCTCACTAAACGTCATCCAACCTACTTAAGATTGCGTTGAGTGCAGTCTGTGCACTCAACGCCGTCTAGCTTATGGCGTTGAGTGAGATCTGCTCACTCAATGCCATCTAGCCTTCTAAAGATGGCGTTGAGTGCAGTCTGTGCACTCAATGCCGTCTAGCTTATGGTATTGAGTGAGCTCTGCTCACTCAACGCCATTCAGCCTACTTAAGATGGCGTTGAGTACAATCTGTGCACTCAATGCCGTCTAGCTTATGGCGTTGAGTGAGCTCTTCTCACTCAATGCCATCCAGCCTACTTAAGATAGCGTTGAGTGAAGTCTATGCACTCAATGCCGTCAAGCTTATGGCATTGAGTGAGCTCTGCTCACTCAACGCCATCCAGCCTACTTAAGATGGCGTTGAGTGCAGTCTGTGCACTCAACGCCGTCCAACTTATTGCGTTAAGTGAGATAAGCTCACTCAACGCTATCCAGACAACGACATTCAGTGAGCTCAGCTAACTCAACGCCATTCCGAGGTCACGGGCGTGATGGATCGGTCACGGGCGTGATGGATCGGTCACGGGCGTGCCAGGCCCATGTTGAAATTTTTGAGCTCGCCGATCATCTTTCTGAGGTCGACGGTCGTCGAAGGGGTCACGCCCTAGGTCACGGGCGTGACGGGTCGGTCACGGGCGTGACCAACCCGTGACTCGAAACCTTGGTCGATAGTCTTTATATCTTGGGTTTCCTAGGGTTCTGTTATGACAAAACTACTTCTAGGGGTCTAGTTGGAAATGGGATGTTACAGAGTCCACCTGTCAATGTCTCTTGAACTATAAGTCCAATCATTATTGATAGTTTTACTTTAAGGACTACCTAAACACCTAGAGAGGGTGAATAGGTACTTTTCCTTGATTTAACTTAAGGCAGAATATAACTATAATTCTTTGAATAAATCAGATATATCTAAGCTAACACAGCACAACAATCACAAGAATACACACATCACAGATTGCACACAGATTTATAGTGGTTCCCCAAGGACTGGGTACATCCACTTTCCCCCTTTACCTATCTAGCAGTATGCTAGAGTCGGCCTAACTTCTTCCTTTAACATAGATCCTCAGATCCTACAGCACAGAATCCAGAAGGATTCCTACAACTCAGGCTAACAAGCCCTACCTCAGCCCCTCCACAAGGCATACAACTAAGAGAAAACCATCTCCTACAACTCTGGCATAAACAGCCCTACCTCAGCCTTGCCACAAGGCCTACAACTCAGAGAATACCTTCTCCTACACTCAGCCTTTATAAAATAGGCTTATAACTCAGATCTATGAATAAATCCTATAGAATTTGATAAGGAATTTTTGTAATCTCTTACCCCTATTGAGAGAGAAGGGATAAGAACTTTCTTGATCAGCTTCTTGAAAAGACGGATGGCTGAAATCAACTTTATCTTAGCTTTCTTCAAAGCTTCTTGAATCTGAACTTAGTTGGGTTGATTTCCTTTGAATAAAACTGACTGACAGCTTCCTTCTTAGACTTCACAAATAGATCTGAATCTTCTTGACAGATTGGTTCAGTATCTGCTTCTTGGGAAACCTGTGATAGCTTCCTTCTTGTCTTCAAATGGCTGGATCTCTCTCTATCCAAAACCCTTGATGATACTTCTGAATTCTGATTGAATTCAACTTAAACAGAATCTGAATCGAAAACTATTTCAGATCATCTTCTTAGATCTTCTCACGATGATCTTCTTCTTTGTTACTTGTACTTTCTTGATCAGAGATTAGTGGTGACAATACTTCTTCTCTATGTATGTTGTTGTTTTTCTTCTTCTGAATCCATCTATTTATTGACTTCATCCTTGGTAACCGGTTGATCCGGTTTATAACTAACTTCTGACAAGTCTGACAGCTTCAGTAAACCTATCATAACCCACAACTGTCAAGTCTTCAAACAGTTCTTGAGCCTTTGACTCTGTTTGCAAAGCGTCGAGTTTGTCTGTCATAAAGTGTCGAGACCATCAGTCAATATGTGTCGACACAAGTGACTTAAGTGTCGACACAGCCTTTGGTGATGTTGACATAGCTGGCTTGATGTCGACACAGCTCCTTGATACTACATCTTGAGAATGTGTCGACACTGATTATTTGTGTCGACACAAACACTTCACCATACATCAGCAATCAACTTGGTCTAGACTCAGTTGTGTGTTGACACAAGTCCTGTGTGTCGACACAGTTGTTGTAGACTCAGAACATAGTTTGTGTCGACACTTCCTCTAGGTGTCGACACAGTTGTTGTCGACTCTGCCTCTGTGTGTCGACACTGCCTCCCGGTGTCGACACAGTCGATGTAGAATATAATCTTCTGTGTGTCGACACTGCCTCCCGGTGTCGAAACAAATTCTCTAAAGTGTCGACACAGCTATTTCCAAGTGTCGACACAATCTTACTGAAAGTGTCGACACAGCTTCCTCAGGTGTCGACACATGGACTTAGAATATTTTTCATGCATTCTAGCACACTCTTTACCTGCACATATAAACTCAAAATAACATAAAATATACCTTGATGTATACCATTGAGATAAGTGAGGCTTCTCAAAATCAGTTACACATTTTCCAATGTACCCAACAATCTCCCCCTATTTGGAGAAGTCATAACCCTTTAGCCAATGATATACACCACTTATAAAATAAAAATGATGATGTATATAAACATTATATGACAAGGTACTATATAAACAAAACACATAACTTTGATACATCACAGAATAAAGATGTAAAAGTAAATGATCACAGAACAATGTATTGTCTATTAACTCAAAAAGTTTGTTACAAAATGTTTACATTGAATTCTTTAACAAACTAACAATTACATAGTTTTTGAACAAAACAAAAAAAAACTAGTAAAGCTAAGACTAAGGCTGGGCTGGCTCCTTGATGACTATCCCTTTGCCTGATTGAATTTGCGCCTGCACAATAAGTTCTTTATCTTCCATGAGCTTTTTTCCTTTTAAATCTGTCTTTTTATGAGCCTCAGCTTCGATCCTTTGTCTTTCAAAATAATGAAAGGGCTTGGGAAAATACTTGCAAGGCTCCTGAGTATCAGGAGGTAGCTTCCCCATCTTAGCCTTTCTCCTGTATTGAAGTATGGCCTTCTGCCTGGCTTCATACTTTTGCCATTCTTGCTCATTGTACCATTTACCCCTTTCAGGTACTTGATCTTTGACAGCTTTCTAGGCAGTTAAAATGATATTCCTTGATGTGGGGCTCCACTGCTCAAAGTTTGGCTTTAATTCTGCTTGCTCTCTAAATCTTTTATTTGATAATAGAGCATCTTGCTGATCTTTCAGACCAGCTTCTGGCATATCAACCTTTTCAATAATAACATTTGTAACTGGTAGAGGAGGGCTGTACATAGACTCAACTTGTTGATGTATCATGTCAATATCTGCAGGAGGGTAAATGACTTGGGCAACCTCAGGTTGATCACCTTCAAGTAGAATTGGTTGCACCCATGACTCAGCCATATTATCATCATCACATAGGGGTGGATATCCAAGAATGGCTCTAATGCTGTTAGTTACCCATTTGACAGGATCAGACCAAGCATAGACTAACACCCTCTCCCCATTTATGACTTCTTTGGTCATATGATCTCTTAAGTCCTCCTTCATAAATCTTATTTGCCCATCCAGATAGTTTATTCCATCATTAAAGAATGGCTTTAATTTTTGAAGTTTGTCACTAATCAACTTCACATAGGATGTGATTGCAGTTTTAACTGCATCTAGGGAAGCTTGTAGCTTCTGATCATATTCTTCTTTTTCTTTATTCCTTGCTTCAGTCATTGCAACAACAGTTTTTGTGAACTCAATGGCTATCACATTATGTGATTCAGTCAGATTGTCATTCATTCTTATTTGATTCTCAAGGACATAGCCTAGTTTAACAGCCATCTAATCCACTTACTTCTTTATTCCTTCTTGTTGCTTGGCAAGAAATACCATAGCATTGCCTCCCTTGTGGAAGCAATCTGTCATCTCTCTTTTATTCTGATTAACTTCAAATCTTATAGATTTTATCTCTTGAGCCAGATCAAATTGAAGTGCCTTCTGGCTTTCATCCATATATTTTTCAAGAAGCAATCTCTGCTCATCCATTTTGACCTGTAAATTTATCATAAATTTAGTGTAATCAAAATAAGCAGTGGCTTGGTGAGTTGTTGTCTGGAGAGCTTTCTTATAGGTGTGACTTCTTCTCTTGAAGACCATTAGCTTTCTTTTCTTAGCCTCCCTGACCTCTACATTTTAAGACTCTGAAGTACTTTCAATATGAACTCTTTCTGGAGGAGAGTTAGGAATTTCTTTCTCAGCACCATGTTGCTCCCCCTCAACATGTAGTTGCTCCCCCTCAACAGCACCTTGCTCCCCCTCAACCCTAAGGGTTTCAACCTTATCAGCTGCATATCAAAATTCAGGAAAAAATTCTTCCAGAGTGTATTCCTTTTGTGTTTGAGTAGGAGATGATACAGTGTTTCCTCTAGCAGAATCATCAATTCCAGTAGTGTACAAATCTTCTGATAAGCTTATTCTTTCTTCCTCTTGTACTTGTGTAGTAATTGGCTCTCCCTACACCTATGCTGGTATAGTCTCTTCCTAGACATTAGCAGACCCAGTCTGGTCCTCAGTCTGCTCTCTAACTTGTTCTGCTTTATTTGGTGGATTGCCATGATCATGCACGTGAAGGTCATGTCCTGGTGATTTCTCAGTTGTCTGCTTCCTGTCCACATCAGGCAACTAATTTGATAGAACTCTATCCCATCTGGAGAATAACCTCATGTCCATTCTCCTCATATGGTTGATCTTGGATCTAGGAATCTGTTGCATTACCTCTGGAATGATTCCAGCCAGGTACAGACTCATGATCCTAGCCAAGTTTGGCTTCTTGATTCCTTCTTTGATCTTATCAAATAGTACAACAGACCAATTTGTTTGAATTTTAAAGACAATTCTTGTCATCAGACTGAACATATAGGCTGAGATCCTATCATGTCCACCTGGTTTATATAAGATCACTTTGCCTATAATTTCAGACAGGAATTTCCCTTGAGGATTCATGCCCTTCCTTTTGATGGCAGATCCTATCTTTATGTCTGGATCCAATCCACACCATTGAAGTGTTTCCCTTATTTTTGAGGCTGGAACCTCTTCCTCATCTTGGACCCTAGGAAGTTGTAGAATTTTGCTCAATCTTTTCTGAGTCAGCTTGACTCGTTCTCCATGGACGTTTGATTTGATCTTTAATCCGGTTGAATCCACGGATGCATCAGTATAGAACTCAAGGACTTCTTTCTTCCATATTTTTGTAGGTTCAGAGACAAGATAGTCTAATCCATTGTCTATGAGAAGAGAAATGACTTTCTTGATCTCCGTATCTACATCGTCGAACACATATCGAACCAACTCATATCCCTCGTTGATTGCATCTTCAATCTTGGGTGCCATTGGAACGAAGAGAAAGCTTGATTCGAGAGGAGAGAGATTGTCGACACAAGTTTTCTGTCTCGAAACCCTGGTGAGCTTTTTGGCAGAATAAGTTCTTGACCTATTTATACCCTTCTAAACAAAGAAGATCAAAAGGAGGGCAAAAACTGAAAAATTGTGTCGACACAGTCAAAATGTGTCGACACATATTTCTAATGTATCGACATCAATATGGACTACTTTGTGTCGACACCAATTGATTATGTGTCGACACTTGACTTAAGTTGTCAAAGAACAGAAATTCTGTGTCGACATAACTTTCCTGAATGTGTCGACATAATATCCCTGATGTGTCGACACCTCTACTCTGTGTCGACACCATTTTCCTAAATTGTCGACATAATTCCTCTGTGTCAACACCTTATCACTGAATGTGTCGACACCATTTTACTTAGCCAATTTTTGGTAAACTAACCTATGGTCAGCATTCCTAATTCAATTTTAAATTTATTGAATTTAGTTTCATCCAGAGGCTTAGTAAGTACATCTGCAATTTGAAAATCAGTTTTAACAAATTCTAATGAGATGTCTTCTTTTTCTACATGTTCTCTAAGAAAATGGTATTTTATCTCTATGTGTTTAGTCCTACTATGTGAAACAGGATTGTTTGCAATAGAAATATCACTTTTAGAATCACGCAATAAAGGTGTTCTACTTACTTGAATACCATAATCCTTTAGCTGATGCTGAATCCACAATAGTTGTGCACAACAACTTCCAGCTGCAACATATTCAGACTCAGCTGTGGATATTGACACACTTGTCGTCTTCTTATTGCTCCAGGATATCAATCTTCCTCCCAAGAATTGGCATGTACCTGTAGTATTTTTTCTATCTTCTCTACAGCCTACAAAATCTGCATCTGAATAACCTGTTAGTAGAAAATCTCCATTCCTAGGGTACCAAAGGCCTAGATTATGTGTGCCCTTTAGATATCTCAAAATCCTCTTGACTGCAGTATAATGTGATTCCTTCGGGCAAGTTTGGTACCTAGCACAGACACATGTTGCATACATAATGTCTGGTCTACTAGCAGTTAAATATAATAGAGAGCAAATTATTCCTCTATACAAAGACTCATCTACAGGTTTACCTGCATCATCTTTGCATATAGGCATACTTGTTCCAATAGGAGTTCTGATGGTGGAGGATGATTCCATACCATACTTCTTAATTAACTGCTTGGTGAACTTAGACTGGGATATGGACAATCCATCATAAGTCTGTCTTACTTGGAGTCCCAAGAAGAACTTAAGTTCCCCCATACTGCTGATTTCAAACTTCCCTTGCATAAGTTTGGCAAACTTCTTGCAAAGGTTGTTCTCTGTAGATCAAAAGATTATGTCATCTACATAGATCTGAACTAAGATTATCTTACCTTTAGATTCCCTTAGGAATAGAGTTTTGTCTATTTTGCCTCTTGAGAATTTGTTCTCAATAAGGAAAGTAGACAGGGTTTCATACCAAGCCCTTGGAGCTTGCTTTAACCCATATAATGCTTTCCTAAGTCTATAGACATAACCAGGTTTAATAGAATCTACAAAACCTGATGGCTGCTCTACATAGACTTCTTCTTTTAGATCACCATTCAGAAATGCTGATTTCACATCCATTTGATATACCTTGAAGCCTTGATATGCTGTATAGGCAAGGAACATTCTTTTTGCTTCCAGTTTTGCTACTGGGGAAAATATTTGATCAAAGTCTATTCCCTCTTCCTGCATGTATCCTTTTGCAACGAATCTTGCTTTATTCTTCACAATAACTCCATTTTCATCCAACTTGTTCCTAAAAATCCATTTTATACCAATGATGTTATGGTCTTTTGGTTTAGGAACCAACTCCCAGACCTTGCATCTTCTAAACTGATTAAGCTCCTCTTGCATAGTATTAATCCAGTGTTGGTCTTGGATAGCTTCTTCAAATTTCTTTGGCTCAAATTTAGATAGAAAACTTGAGTGCAGGACTGCATTCAGATTTCTACTTTGGTTTGCACTCCATGTCTTGGATCACTAATTATCTGATTTGCTTGATAATCCTTTAGATGTCTTACAGCTGGAGGTAGACTTCCTTTTGGCTGAACACCTCTAGTTTCTTCATTATGTTGTACCTCTTGGTGTCATCAGCTACTAGAGAGTCTTGTACTCCACCTGGACAGTAGCCAACATTTTCCAATACTTCATCTGCAGTTGAGCCTTCTGCAATGGAAAGCTTGTCCATCCTATTGCTTATACCTGTTGGACTGCATGAACTACAAGGCAACTCACTATTGATTAATCTTGTTTCATCAAATACAACATGTACAGATTCTTTTACAACCTGAGTAATCAAATTGTAGACTCTATAAGCCTTAATTTTGTTGCTGTACCCAACAAATATCCCATCTTGGGATTTGGCAGCAAACTTATTTAGATAAGACTTGCCATTGTTAAGGATATAACACTTGTAACCAAAGATCCTAACATAGGATAGAGTTGGTTTTCTACCTTTCATGATCTCATAGGGAGTCTTTTTGTGGTACTTAGTGATAGAAGCCCTGTTGAGTACATGACATGCAGTGTTTACTACCTCAGCCCAGAAATATTCTGGGAGAGAAGTGTCACTCAATATAGTTCTACCAGCTTCAATCAATGTCCTATTCTTTCTTTCAGCAATTCCATTTTGCTGAGGTGTTCTAGGTGAGGAGAATTCTTGAAAAATCCCAAACTCTTCACACAATCTTGTTATATTTTCAGATTGAAATTCAGTGCCATGGTCACTTTTTATTTTGACCACTGTACTGTCACGTTCATTCTGAATTTGTCTGACAAAACTGTGTAACACACTTGGGGTTTCAGATTTCTGTCTTAGAAAGAACACCCAGGAATTTCTAGAATAGTCATCTACAACCACAAAAGTGTAGACATTCCCACCTAGACTATGAACTGGCATAGGACCAAAAAGATCCATATGTAACAGGTATAGACACCTCACTGAATCCTTGTTTTCAAGGCTATGAAAGGAGGATTTTGTCTGCTTGCCCTTTTGACAAGCTGAACATATCCCTTCCTTTACACACTCAACTTGAGGACAATTCCTCACTAACTCTTTACTAAAGAGCTGACCAATTGTCTTGTAGTTAAGATGAGCCAGCCTCTTGTGCCATTTGACACAATGAGATGCTTTCTCATCCGCTACAAGACAAATAGGAGAACCTTTGTTCTCACACCCAAAATCAAGACAATAAACATTTCTCTTTCTATACCCAGTCAATATGGCCTTTTGATCACTTGACCTTCTGATATGACATCCATTCTTAACAAATGAAATGTCATATCCCAGATCACTCAGCTGACTTATGCATATCAGGTTGTGTTTCAAACCTTTTACATAAGCCACTTGAGTAATGGTAATTTGGTTGGAAGAGATGTTACCAAGTCCTTTGACGATTCCTCTTTCAGATCCACCAAAGATTACTTTAGGCCCATCCTTGATAGATGTGTACTCCTTCAGTAGCCCCTTTGTTCCAGTCATATGCCTGGAACATCCACTGTCCAAGTACCATATAGGGGCATGGCAACTTGGACTTTCCTGCAATACAGAATTACCTTCCCTTAGAACCCAAGTAATTCATGGGTCCTTGGTTCAAGTTAGCACCATTCATATCAAAACTACCAGCAGCTCTTCTAACTGGTAGACTGTTGTTCTTCCTGACACTTATGTTATGCCAGCAATCTAAGGCAAAATGGCCTTTCTTGCCACAGCACCAGCATTCATACTTATTGTATCTAGGTATAGATACATTTTTGACAGAAGAATTTCTTTTCTGTGCTGGTGCTGCTACAGCTACACCACTGGTTTCTTATAACCATGGGGTTTATGAACATGGGCTGACTTATTGGCATTAACACCCTTGTTATTCAGAACATCAGTCTTATTATGACCATGAATGTTTTCAAGATCATACTTGTTAGAAGGCTCATGCACCTTTCTAAAAACTACAGGGACTTTAAAGTTCAATGGTTGAACTGGTGCTTTTCCTTTTCTATTGAAATGGGCAGCCCTGGTGTTACCTTTAAAGCCTATTCCTGCCTTACCCTTTTTAGCCACAAACTCATCTATTAAGGGTAAGACTTACTTTGGCTTAGAGTAACCACCAAATCTTTCTCTACTTGAAGTCTGACTTCCAGACTTTTAATTAGATCATTTTTATATGTGATTGTACACATCTGAATAACAGTAATAGTTTTCAGCTTGGCAACCTCATTCATTTGTTGATCCAATTCTTTCTCTAAACAAGATGTAGTTATCTTGAGATCTGCAATTTCCTTAGCCTGATTTTTGGCCAGGTTTTTTCTTTTCTTAAGAGCCTGCAAAAAGTCCCCATATTCATCTATCAACTGATGAATATCTCCTTCAGATTCTGATCCATCCTCATTACTTGATGAAGATGAATCTGACTCTGAACCAGTACTGTAATAAAAAATTCTAGAATTACTTTGTACCTTATTGGGACCAGGCGGATCCTGGCACTTGTTGTCTTCTGATTCAGCCATCAGTCCCATGCACTGATGGTCTTCTTGTTCATTGATAGAGTCCAGCAATTGCACAAACTCCTCTTCTTCACTAGCTGCATACAGTCCAATGTATACTTCAGCTTCAGATTCTGACTCTGAGGAGGATTGATTTATAAGACTCTTCTCCTTCTTAGCAACAAAGGATTTCTCCTTCTTGCCCTTTTATTGAGTCTTCATTCTGTCTGCTTACTCCTTCCTCTTTTCTGGACACTCAGCCACCACATGTCCTGGCCTATTGTAGTAATAGCAAACAATTTTTTATGTTGTAGCTTTGCTGGGCTTAGACCTGCTCCTTTCCTTTCTTGATGATTTTCTCTTTTGATAATAGTAATCAACTGGCTGTGATGTGGAGGGCCTTGACTTCCACTGCTTCTTCTTCAAGAACCTCTGAAACTGCCTTGTAAAAGAAGCAAAATCTGCATCTGTATCACTGCTATCTGAGTTCTGATTATCTGAATTTTCTGAGATAATTTCAGAAACTTCCTTAGTAGGTGATGGAGACATCCTCCTGCTCTTTCTAGTGGATTCAACCTTGAAGGCCACTGACTTTTCTCTATGCTCTCCTTTTGTATTTCTTTCTTCCTCCTTCCTTACCATTAGTTGCATTTCATATGATAGCAACTTTCTAAATAAGGTTGGAGGAGAAATGTCAGCTAGTTTGACCACTTCTCTAATGACACAATTCTTGGTATCCCATTTCTTTGTCAAGGATCTTAGGAATTTGTCATTCAGCTCATAAGTACTGAAGACCCTTCCATAGGACATCAGTTCATTCACTATCCTGTAGAAATTCTTGTAGCATTCAGATATGCTTTCAGACTTCCCTTGTATGAAACTCTCATTTTCTTGATTGATCATAGACTTTCTGTCTTGTCTAACTTCTTCAGAACCCTCCATGTAGACAATCAAAGTGTCCCACATTTTCTTGGAGGTTTTGCAGTGAATCAGATTTTGGAAAGTAGAATCATCTATGACACTCACAATGATATTTTGAGCTCTCTTATCCATAGTTGCCAATATAATCTCATCCTTGGTCATTTCTGAAAAATCTTTGGGTGTTCTCTGATTTTCATCTAGAGCAGACACATTTATTGGGATATATGGACCTTCTTTTATTGTGATATATATCCTTGGGTAAGAGGCCTCCATAAACAATCTAACCCTTTCTTTCCAGATTCCAAAAATCTCTTTCCTGTAAATTGGTAATTTCATTGACCATAATTCCTTTTGATTCTCTCAAGAACACATTTTCTTGATTCTTGATTCTGCCTTAGGGATTTTACTACAACTATTAAGTCTTTCGTTGAGTAACCTCCCTCTGATACCACTTGATAGTTTTACTTTCAAGATTACCTAAACACCTAGAAGGGGGGGGGGGGTGAATAGGTACTTTTCCTTTATTTAACTTAAGGCAGAATATAACTACAGTTCTTTGAATAAATCAGATATATCTAAGCTAACACAGCACAACAATCACAAGCATACACACATCACAGATTACACATAGATTTATAGTGGTTCCCCAAGGACTGGGTACATCCACTTTCCCCCTTCACATATCTAGCAGTATGCTAGAGTCGGCCTAACTTCTTCCTTTAACTCAGATCCTACAACTCAGAATCCATAAGGATTCCTACAACTCAGGCTAACAAGCCCTACCTCAGCCTTTCCACAAGGCCTACAACTCAGAGAAAACCTTCTCCTACAACTCAGGCATAAACAGCCCTACCTCAGCCTTGCCACAAGGCCTACAACTCAGAGAATACCTTCTCCTACACTCAGCCTTTATAAAATAGGCTTACAACTAAGATCTATGAATAGATCCTACAGAATTTGATAAGGAATTTTTGTAATCTCTTACCCCCGTTGAGAGAGAAGGGATAAGAACTTTCTTGATCAACTTCTTGAAGAGACTGATGGCTGAACTCAACTTGATCTTAGCTTTCTTCAAAGCTTCTTGAATCTGAACTTAGTTGGGTTGATTTCCTTTGAATATACCTGACTGACAGCTTCCTTCTTAGACTTCAGAAATGGATCTGAATCTTCTTGAAGGATTAGTTCAGTATCTGCTTCTTGAGAAACCTGTGATAGCTTCCTTCTTGTCTTCAAATGGCTGGATCTCTCTCTATCAAAAACCCTTGATGATACTTCTGAATTCGAATTGAATTAAACTTAGACAGAATCTGAATAGAAAACTACTTCAGATCATCTTCTTAGATCTTCTCATGAAGATTTTCTTCTTTTTTACTTGTACTTTCTTGATCAGAGACTAGTGGTGACATTCCTTCTTCTCTATGTACGTTATTGTTTTCTTCTTCTGAATCCATCTATTTATAGACTTCATCCTTGGTAACCGGCTGACACGGTTTATAACTAACTTTTGACATGTCTGACAGCTTCAGTAAACCTGTCATAACCCACAGCTGTCAAGCCTTCAAACAGTTCTTGAGCCTTTGACTCTGTTTGCAAAGCGTCGAGTCTGTCTGTCATAAAGTGTCGAGACCATCTGTCAATATGTGTCGACACAAGTGACTTAAGTGTCGATACAGCCTTTGGTGATGTCGACATATCTGCCTTGTTGTCGACATAGCTCCTTGATACTGCATCTTGAGAATGTGTCGACACTGATTATTTGTGTCGACACAAACACTTCACCATACATCAGCAATCAACTTGGTCTAGACTCAGCTGTGTGTCGACACATGTCCTGTGTGTCGATACAGTTGTTGTAGACTCAGAACATAGTGTGTGTCAACACTGCCTCCAGGTGTCAACACAGTTGTTGTCGACTCTGCCTTTGTGTGTTTACACTGCCTCCTGGTGTCGACACAGTCGATGTCGACTATAATCTTCTATGTGTCGACACTGCCTCCCGGTGTCGACACAAATTCTCTGAAGTGTCGACACAGCTATTTCCAAGTGTCGGCACAATCTTACTGAAGTGTCAACACAGCTTCCTCAGGTGTCGACACATGGACTTAGAATATTTTTCATGCATTCTAGCACAATCTTAACCTGCGCATATAAACTCAAAATAACATCAAATACACCTTGATGTATACCATTGAACTAAGTGAGGCTTCTCCAAATCAGGTACACATTTTCCAATGTACCCAAAAATTGGGCAAAGAATAACCTGTATGTATGAACTTAAACATACATCTAATACAACTATATGAATACCATTGAACCGTTTGACTTCTTACAAATCTAGGACATTGGGATCAATGGACCCAACAATCTACCCCTATTTGAAGAAGTCAAACACCACTTGAGAATTCATTGTCAATGATATATAATAACATAAGTAGCAAAAATATTAATATTGTATGAATCTAAGAGCAGTAATTGTTACCATATTGAGTTATTATATTTTCCCTTCTGCTCCCCCTGCTTTGCTGCATCCTGCTGCTACAAGTTGCATCACCTATGAAGCCTTTCCTATAGTTGCTTCTTTATTACTGCTACTCCCCCTTGCTACTTCGTTCTTGTACTACTTCTTCACCTTTTTGACTTCTATAAAATAGCTTAGGAGTAAAATGCTATCTACTCCCCCTATTTGAGAGCAGAGAAACACCAAGAGCAAAACTTGCTCCCCCTCAATAAGAACAACTGAAGTTATATAAAATTCAACATACTCAATTAAAATTTTAAGGTGTTGAACCTTGCTTCATCTAGTGGCTTGGTGAAATTATCAGCCACTTACTTGTCTGTTGGGACAAACTCAAGATATATCCTCACATACCACATGCTCTCTTATAAAATGATATCTAATCTCTATGTGCGTAGTACTGCTATGTGATACAGGATTCCTAGTTATAGAGATTGAACTTGTAGAATCACAAAGCAAAGGGCTTTTACTTATCCAGAGGTTATAATCCTGGAGTTGATGCTAAATCCACAGCAACTGTGCACAACAGCTTCCTGCAGCTATGTATTCTGATTCTACAAAAGAAATAGATACACTAGTCTGCTTCTTACTGCTCCAGGACACTAACCTTCTACCTAAAAACTGACAGGAACCTAATGTACTTTCCTGTCCTCTCTATAGCCTATAAAGTTTTCATCTGAATAGCCAATTAGCTCAAAATCCCTATTACTAGGGTACCATAGGCCAAGATCTGGTGTGCCCTATAGATATCTCAAAATTCTCTTAACAGCTTAGAAATGAGTCTCTTTAGGGCATGTCTGATTGATGATGCATATTTTAGCTTAATTTATTAGGGTAAAAATATGTTATTTTCGTTTTAAATCTCTTTCTTTATGTTATTTTATGCTTCTTTTTATGTAAATGTTATAAATAATAAATATTTTCTGTTTGTGCAGGTTTCAACAATTTTCAGGAAAAATCCCCTGACACGACCCCCTGTCACGCCCTCCCTGGGCGTGACCCAGGGCGTGTCACCTGCTCCCGTTGTTGAAAGCCGCAAGACGAAGTTCCCGCCAAAAATTCCCTGTCACGCCCCATCGACACGCCCTCCCCGGGCGTGTCACCGGGCGTGACACGGGGCGTGACGCCCTCTGCCCGAAGTCTGCCGCCTCCTTCAATGCTTTCTACACAGCTACATGCAACAGTACTGTCACGCCCCATGTCACAGGCGTGACCTGGGGCGTGACTGCCCTGATTCCGACGTCTGATGGACCTGCGACCACTGATTTTGACCTGACACGCCTGTCACGCCCCCTGTCACGGGCATGACCTAGGGCGTGACCTCCATGGTATCGATGAAATCATCATTCCCGCCAGATTCCAGCCCCCAAGGTCAACTCCGTACCTATCACGCCCTCTGACACGCCCTACTCGGGCGTGTCGCCGGGCGTGACCAACCCGTGGGAAAAGTCTATAAATACCAGACCCCCCCTTCCATTTCAGCAAGCTTTTGGGAGAGGGGGAGGTGCTGCCCCTTTAGTTCTTCATCCTTTTTTATACTTTTTCTCTCTCTCTCTCTCTCTCCCTCTCTCTCTCTTATTTTGTAATTATTTTCTTAACCTAGCTTAGTGTTTTGCTTTTAGCTCTTGCATTTCTTTTACTTGCTTAATATAGGGCTAGAATAGGGCTTTAATTCATGCACTTGTAATTTCAATTTCATTAGTGTAACTTGCTCATTTTAATTAATATAAGTGCTCTTCCTATTACTAGTGTTCATTTTATGCTTTACTACTCATCCCCCCTCCTCCACTATATTATGATTAACTAATCCTCCTTGTACTCGATCTTGATGATCCGAGGTTAGAGCGATTAAGTTATGACGCTTTAATTAATCTTTTCTTTTTAGGTTAGGGCCTTGAATTATTCTTGATTAATCACGGGTTGGAGGTATATTTTCGATACATACTCTCCGCCTTTGCTTTCGTTCTGGGCTAGCCGAGAGGCCGATATAATGAAGTGAGCATTCAAGAGTAAAGGGAGTTGTACGCACCCCTCGAGAGAGTCCGACGTCCAAATCTCTCGGATTGGAGTAAAATCTAATAGAGGGGTTCACCGCGTAAAGCGAGCTTTAGGCCTCCGATTTAGACGAGAGTCGGTCGGACCTTCTTAAACTCAGTTGGGCACGACTTCGAGAGAAGCGTGTTCAAGCTTTAGGAACCTCCACGGTCAAGGACCTTTATCCTATTAAGTTTAGATTTTTATCGCATTTTCTTAATCGTCTTTAGCCGAGGTGATTCTAGATTCGAGTGCCCCTCTTTATTATTAGCTATAAATCTTTTTATCCTGCAAGTAATTAGTTCTCTTTCATTTTAGCTTAGTAATTTAATTTCAGTTTTTAGTTTAGTAATTAATAGAAATTCCAATTGATAAAATAATAGCAATCTCCTTTGAGTAGAAGTAGTCATTACGCCCCAGGGAAATACGACCTTGATACTAATCTTTAGTATCCTATACTATAACCGATAAGGTAAGCTTGCCTTTATCGGATATAGAATCGGAGAATATTCTCAACCACCACATCCACTTTCTCTTCTCTTCTCTCTAACCCTCTCTCTCCGCCATTGCGAAGTCCCTGTATCAAGTTTTTGGCACCGTTGCCGGGGAATGTTTTGATATTTTGAAAAAAGGATAGCTATTAATTTTATCGTTTTTGTTTTATTTTTATTTTTTTTCTTTTCTTTTTTCTCTCGTCTCTTTCACCCCACTCTCGCGGTTGATTAATTTTATTTTAAAATGTGTAATCTTTGTTTTAATTGTGGAGAGTTCGGTCACTCTCACGAGGAGTGTTGGGTAAGGTATCCTTCATCCTCCCATGATTTTATCCCTTCCGGATCGAATCAATTTGGCCAAATTGATCCGTCCGCGAATTTTTTTTCATGGGGTTACGATGGTTTTCAAACGCCTTCCTACCCTACTCCTCCGAATTTTTCTGATTTTAATTCTTATGGAAATATCTTGAATGGACATTTTGATCCTAGCCCTACTTTGAACTACTCAGTGTAAGACCCCCCTCCCGGAACACAACACACGGCACGAGGGGAGTCTTATGCCCGAAACAGTCGCCTTGCGGTAGCACTAACACACGGGTTAGCCTTTACCACAAGACGCCTATTCCGCCGGCTACAATCCATATCACAACAATTATGCCAACCCAACCATAACAGAAAAGTAAAGCTAAAAGCAGTCCAGTTCACAGCTAAGTTAAAGTCCAAAAGTAGCGGAAGATAACAAGCACAACAGGCTTGTACAAAAGAAACAAGAGTCTAGAAATGTTTTGCCAAACGGCTACATGAAAACACTCACGACTGTCACTGACGGTGCCGATGGCACCACCACCTCAGGTCCTATCCTCCGGGCCTGGCTGTCCTGCTGCATAGTCCGTTGCCGCTCTACCTGCGGGTTTCCTCCTAAAAAGGAAGACGTAGCAACCGTTAGTCATAAGACTAAGTGGCTTCACATCCGCTCCCCCGGCGACTCCTCGGCACCGGGCGGAGAAAGGAACACAGGTACAATATATATACATAAGCAAGTAAACAAGCAGGTGACAGTAAATATGGTGAAGTATAAACTACGCTACACAACTAGCAGTTCTACAAATATCAATAATATATGACAGCAGGTATAATTAATCAGAATAGTAACCTAACTTATAAGAGTGCCCATACAAACTTATAAGTTAAGGATCGGCTTAACAGTAAAGTAACTCATCGTATAAGAGTGCCCATACAAACTTATACGATGAGGATCTTGTGTATGCAATGAATGACATGAAATGAATGTTATGCTATGACCGAACCATGCGCACGCACATGCAAGTTGCTATGTCGACACAGACTTGAAGTTCCCACTTTTCGAGCAGGTAGCTAACCTCTCAGGCGTCGTCCGTCGTGGCCAGACGGCGACAGTGGAGCGGGCGTCTCCACTACTAGGTGGTATCACACTACCTATCCTAGGCCCCCGTACGCCTCAACGCTAAGAACACAACAGCGGAGCTCACATGCGTACTACGGATCAGAAGGGGTCTTGGGTAAATGTGCACCAAGAACACAGCCCAACCTGGCCTTTGATTTCGAACCGGATGGAACCTCGGAAACGCACGAGGTGCAAGCCCAACCGTTCTCATGGCGCGGAGGAGATCTCGGGTTATGGACACCAAGTATCTAACCCTACCGCCCAAGGTCTACCCATTGGATCCCATCGGTGTGACGACTGGCGAACCCGTAGACCTGCCACAATCATTATCTCAACATCGCGACACGATGAATCGTCGCACATCACATGCCCCGAAACAACTCACTCGATGCTACCCGTAGGGAGACTTCAACTCTAAGCATCGGTTGTTAATAAACCCCCTTGGGCTCGGATTACAGTTACAAAATACTCTTCACATAGTGTTCATCATGTTCACGCCCACCTATTCAATGGGTTCACCTCAACACTACGCATAATAGATATGTTCAACACCATATTGTATAAATATATCCTATACCAATCTCAACTCCTAATATCTAACCTTCCCATCCAATCCATTTCTCTACCATTACATGGTTATTCCCCAATACACAACCAAATGAGTAACCATGCTAAATTATAGCAACAACAACATTATAGATATATGGGAGCAAGATATCAAATGAGCAAATCACAATCATTGCAAGAGTGCTAACATTATAAATTAACAAGTGCATTAACATAGGATAGCCCAATACTAAAACTTGGATTCCCGGAGCTACAGGAATCCGATCACAATGCACAACCCCTCGTTGGAAAGGTATTCGCGAGGGCTACGACTTTCGTGTTGAGTCGATTCGCCCAGATCTGGTCGCAACATACCAGAAATTCAACTCGAATACGTACAGGAAACAGTTTCCTGTACAGGAATTTTCCCGAACGCAGCGGACTCGAACCAGCTTTCCCGTGGCTACAGGTATCGCATGGAAACGAGCAACCCCTCGTTGGAAAGGTAATTTCAAGGGATACGACTTTCGTGTTGAGTCGATCACCCAGATTTGGACAGAACACCTCCGAAATTGGCCACGAAGGTCGCCGCGTGCAGAAATCAGATTTCTGCACGCATCTTAAGGCGAGATGAACGGCATCCGTTCATCTTCTTCCTTGCAACGACCTCGCATAAACTTCTCCAGAAATCACACCCAACCTTATTTCTCCTTTCAAAGCCAAACCCTCCACGAAAACCCCTCTCATCTCCCTTTTGAATGATGAGAAGGTTGAGGGAGACTAAACCTAGAAAACCTAGGCATGGCTTATCCTAAGAACTCTCCTCCTCACCATCAAGACTCTATGGAGTCGATGTCTCTCCTAAAATAACTATAGATCTAGCACCAAGGGAGAGGGGAGGAAGCTCACCTCAAGTCCAGCGGTACCAACATGGCCGGCCATGAGCCTCGCACTCCTTCGCGGCGGCATTGTTTTTCCCTTGACGGTGGCGGCGTTTTGATTCCTCCAAAGATGGCTCCGGCAAGCTCTTCCTCCTCCTCCAGCCAAGAACTCTCTCAGGAATTTCGGGGCAGAAGAAAGGGGACTGAATGCTAGGGTTTCCAACTTTTTCCTTTTTATACATCGCAGACACGGGTAGGCACACGGCCGTGTTCCTACCCGTGTTCAGGTGACACGGCCGTGTTGCCTGCCGTGTCTAGGGCCGTGTTCATCCCAGAACAACTTTCTGCCGGGTCAGGGTTGCGGCACACGGGTAGAGACACGGCCGTGACCCGACCCGTGTCCTTGGCACACGGCTAGGGACACGCCCGTGTCCCAATACCCGTGTACCTCTCTAACTGGAAGCCTATTTTTATGAGGCACACGGGTATGGACACGGCCGTGTCCATACCCGTGTCAGCCAAAAATGCCGTTTTGCCTTGTTTTCCTCATTTCCCGCACGTCCGCACCTGTTCACCCACATCCCCCATTGGGCTCACCACAGCCCCCTTGACTCAAATACGCAATCAAGGGGCCTAGCGCGAATTGGGACGTTACAAATCCTATAAACAAAATAAAAGATTTTGTCCCCGAAATCAGGGTAAGGCTATGGGAGTGAAACACATAAAAAGGGAACTATGCTTTCAAATAAAATTTTTACCTGGAGTAAATAATTCCGGGTAGCGCTCTTGCATCAAATCCCTTGGCTCCCATGTGCACTCTTCCTTCCCATGATTAGACCATAGCACTTTCACCAAGGGAACACTTTTGCGGCGCAAGGTTCTTGTCTCGTTATCAACGATCCGCACCAGCTCCAATCGCACAGACCTATCAGACGCCACGACACCATCCGCCGTGGGGATATACTGTTCAGGCCGCAGCAGAGCCTTCCGAAGCGACGATACATGGAACACGTCGTGAAGGTTCTCCAGCTCCGGTGGTAACTCCAATCGATAGGCCAGAGGGCCAATCCTTTCCACCACGACATAGGGCCCAACATACCTTGGGCTGAGCTTCTTGACTCCACGTACCCGCGACACTCCGTGCATCGGTCGAATCTTCAGGAACACCTTATCGCCCACTTGAAACTCCACCATACGGTGCCTTGCGTTGTAATATTTCGCCTGTCGGCTTTGAGCCTCTAGCATTCGATCCCGGATCAACCTAACCACCGCGTCCGTGTCATCAATATACTCATTTCCCAATGTCTTCGGATCTTCGTCTTGCACCCAGGACAAGGGTGTTCTACACCTCCTTCCATACAAGGCTTCATGAGGTGCCATTCCAATACTGGCTTGATGACTGTTATTATAAGAGAACTCCACGAGAGGTAAGAGTCTCTCCCATGGTTCTCCTTTATCTAGCACACACAACCTCAGAAGGTCCTCCAATGTTCGGATGGTTCGTTCAGACTGCCCGTCCATTTGTGGGTGAAAGGCTGTGCTAAAGGCGAGGCGCAAACCCAAATAAGCCTGTACAGCCCTCCATTCTCTTGAAGTAAACCGACCATCCCTGTCGGAGACGATCGTCTTTGGCACACCATGGTACCGCACAAATTGTTCCACAAAGAGACGCACTAAGACGCCCACTTGCGTCTCCTTCTTCATTGGGATAAATCGGGCTACCTTGGTCAACCGATCAACTATCACCCACACAGAATCATTCCCCGAGCGCGAGCGAGGTAACCCGTGGTCGAAGTCCATGGAGATGTCCTCAAATTTCCATTCGGGGATGGGCAACGACTGTAGCATTCCACCGGGGCTTCTACACTCCGCCTTCACCATTTGGCAGGCCACACAATGAGTAACAAAGTACTTGACATCCCTCTTCATGCCCGGCCAACACATTGTTTTTCTCAAATCGGTGTACATCTTTGCGATCCCCGGGTGCACCGAGTACTTGGAGCAATGGGCCTCCTTTAGAATATCCTCCCGAATGTTGTCACCTTCGGGGATGTAAAGCCGGCCACGAAAATGGACGAGGCCGTCTTTTAGGGAGTATTCTTCCGTCGTCCCATCCTCCATTGACTTGAAAGCCGGGGTTAAAGCCGCATCCTTCTTTTGTTCCGTACGGATCCGGTCTCGTATGTTGCAAACTATACTCATCGCGGCCAAATATTCTGTATACTCTTCCGGTTGATTCTTAAAGACCAAAGTGATTTCCATCTCTTGCAGTGTCCGGATTAGCTCCATCCTCATCAAGCGGGATTCCGTGCTCGTTCCCGGTGCCTTTCGGCTCAAGGCATCAGCTACGGAATTAACCTTCCCGGGGTGGTAATTCAAGGTGAATTCGTAATCGCACAAGAACTCCAACCACCGCCGCTGTCTCAAGTTTAACTCCTTTTGGGTGTGAACGTACTTCAGATTTTTGTGATCCGAGTAGATCTCGCAGTGGACGCCGTATAAATAATGCATCCACATCTTCAAGGCGAATACCACCGCTCCCAACTCTAGATCATGCACCGGGTAGTTGGCTTCATGCTTCTTCAACTGTCTTGAAGCATAAGCAATCACATGCCCATTCTGCATCAACACAACGCCCATCCCTTGATACGACGCATCCGTGTAAACTTGAAAGCCCTCCTTCCCAGATGGAAGAGCTATGATGGGTGCAGTCGTCAATCTGTCCTTCAATTCTTGGAATGCAGCTTCGCACTGGGGTGTCCATTCAAACGGCACACCCTTCTTGGTCAGCGTAGTAAGGGGAAGGGCGATTTTCGAGAAGCCTTTCACGAACTTGCGATAGTACCCGGCAAGTCAAAGAAAGCTCCGTATGTCGGCCGCTGACTTCAATGGCGACCACTCCTTCACGGCCCGCACCTTGGCCGGATCTACAGCTAGCCCCGCCCCACTAATCACATGGCCCAAGAACGCGACCTCTCGAAGCCAAAACTCACATTTGCTGAACTTGGCAAACAAAGAGTGCTCCTTTAGTTTCCTCAGCACTAAAGTTAGATGTTCGGCGTGTTCTGCTTCAGTCTTTGAGTAGACTAGGATATCATCGATGAACACGATGACAAAGATGTCCAAATAAGGGCCGAACACCTTGTTCATCAAGCTCATAAAGGCGGAAGGGGCGTTTGTGAGCCCAAACGGCATCACGGTGAATTCATACAAACCATATCTCGAACTGAACGCCGTCTTCTGAATGTCATCTTCTTGTATCCTCAGCTGATAATATCCCGAACGCAGATCTAACTTGGAGAACCAATACGATCCCACCAATTGATCAAATAATTCATCAATGCGCGGTAGGGGATAGGTGTTCCGCACCGTTAACCGGTTCAACTCTCGATAATCAATACATAACCGCAAGGTGCCATCCTTCTTTTTGACGAACAAAACGAGCGCTCCCCAAGGCGACGAGCTTGGGCGAACGAACCCTGCTTCCACCAATTCCTGAAGCTGGACTCTAAACTCTGCAAGTTCCTTCGGAGCCATTCGGTATGGAGCTCGCGAGACGGGCTTGGCACCCGGAATTAGCTTGATTTGGAAGTCCACTTCCCTATGCGGGGGTAGTCCCGGCAATTTCTCGGGGAATACCTCGAGAAATTCTCGCACCACCCGCACATCCTTGACTTCTAGTGTCAATTTCTTCAACTCGAAGCAAATTACATAGACCTCGTCCCCTTCCATATGAGATTTCATAACTTGGATTGAAGACAATAATTGACGGGGTGCGAATTTAATACCTTGGAAGATGACTTCCGAGTCTCCATGCCTCAACATAACTTGCTTCTCCGCACAATTGATCCTGGCGTGGTGCCAGTTCAACCACCTCATGCCCAGGATGAGATCGAACTCCGGGATTCTTAACACTGTAGCCGGAGTTTCAAAGAACTTTCCTCCAATAAGGGTGTCGAAGTCGCAACTTGCTGACGACGTCATCTCAGAGCCGTCCGGAAGGCGCACCCTTTGAGTGGTGCCCGTGAAGTGTTGCACTCCCTCCAAGTCCTTCACGAAGTCCGCCGAAATGAACGAGTGAGATGCCCCCGTGTCAAATAACGTATAGGCGGGCCTCCCGCTAACCATGACAGTGCCTAGGTTCCAAAAAGGTAATCACCGTTCAAAATTGCGCGTAACATTTGTATCGTAAATCTAACAAGTCATATAGTATTAATAAATTTTGCACGTACCGGTGATGACTTCCTGCGGATTTCTCTCCTGAGTCATATCCAATGCAAATACATGCTCCCGTGCATGTCTTTGATTTCTCCCTGGTGGTCCTCTTCCTCGGCCACGCATGTGCCCTCGCCCCCGTGGAGCTACTGGAGGGGGAGCAATAGGAGCATCCCCGATCAGTCGCGGGCAAACTCGCCGGACATGCCCCGGTTGGTTGCACTCAAAACATATCACCTCACGTCGGCCCCCAGGTTGTTGATAATATTGCTGCTGCGGTGGTGGTGGTAAAGTTAGTGGTTGCGGAATTGGGTACTCCACCCGATAGTTCCGGTTGACCCACCGACCGTCTCTGTGGTTTCCCCTTCCTCTGCCATGATCATTCCGCCTTCTATTACTAGGGCCGACTTCAATTACTCCTTCCGCAGGTCTCTTGCCACATCCCATGTGGTCCGCCTCCAGTCTCTTTGCCATGTCAATGATTTCTGCCAGGCTTCCATCGGCTATAAACAAAAGGGCCTGCCTCAGGGGATCCCTTAATCCTTTGTAGAAGCGCTTCGAGTAGCCTCTATCGTCCAAATCATAGGAATCGGCAAACCTAGCGAGGTGTTGGAACTCCCTCTGGTACTCCGTTACCGATTTCGATCCCTGCTTCAGCTGCAGAAATTTTTCTTCAAGTCCATCCCGAGCAGAAGAAGGGATGAAGTGATCCAGAAAAGCCTCGGTGAACTCGTTCCAACTGATGTCCGTGTACAGCCGCCCTTGGAAGGTGGAGCCCATGGGGGACTTCCACCACCTTTTGGCGTGCAGCTCTAGCAGCATCACTACCAATGTCACCGCCATGCTATTCGGACATCTTATGCCAGCCATCAATTCCTGCACGGTATCAAGCCATTCCTCGGTACACACCGGCGATTGTGTCCCAAGATAGGCAGGAGGGGACAGGGCACGGAAGGTGCTCAACCAGTTGGAGCCTGGCGCTTGTTGTTGCACCGGAGCTTGCTGGGCTTTAAATGCATCCAATATGGCTGACAGCGTTTGTCCCAGTTCCGACTGCTGGAATTGTGAAGGGACGGAAGGGGTAGGAGTGCCCCTAACCGGCTCCACCTGCGCTGGGACCTATACGCAAGGTACAGATTAGGGTCAGGTTGGCTAAAACTAATGTCGAAGTTGGACAACTTAGTGTGAATTACATATGGGCACACCACTGCTTCCGCTAAGTCGGTTTGTCCCCAAACCGACTAATGGAACGGGAGTGGCCCATTGCTACCTGACTGCTGTAGGTGAAGATCGGCTAAGTTTGATACCATTTGTAAGACCCCCCTCCCGGAACACAACACACGGCACGAGGGGAGTCTTATGCCTGAAACAGCCGCCTTGCGGTAGCACTAACAAACGGGTTAGCCTTTACCACAAGACGCCTATTCCGCCGGCTACAATCCATATCACAACAATTATGCCAACCCAACCATAACAGAAAAGTAAAGCTAAAAGCAGTCCAGTTCACAGCTAAGTTAAAGTCCAAAAGTAGCGGAAGATAACAAGCACAACAGGCTTGTACAAAAGGAACAAGAGTCTAGAAATGTTTTGCCAAACGGCTACATGAAAACACTCACGACTGTCACTGACGGTGCCGATGGCACCACACCCTCAGGTCCTATCCTCCGGGCCTGGCTGTCCTGCTGCATAGTCCGTTGCCGCTCTACCTGCGGGGTTTCCTCCTAAAAAGGAAGACGTAGCAACCGTTAGTCATAAGACTAAGTGGCTTCACATCCGCTCCCCCGGCGACTCCTCGGCACCGGGCGGAGAAAGGAACACAGGTACAATATATATACATAAGCAAGTAAACAAGCAGGTGACAGTAAATATGGTGAAGTATAAACTACGCTACACAACTAGCAGTTCTAAAAATATCAATAATATATGACAGCAGGTATAATTAATCAGAATAGTAACCTAACTTATAAGAGTGCCCATACAAACTTATAAGTTAAGGATCGGCTTAACAGTAAAGTAACTCATCGTATAAGAGTGCCCATACAAACTTATACGATGAGGATCTTGTGTATGCAATGAATGACATGAAATGAATGTTATGCTATGACCGAACCATGCGCACGCACATGCAAGTTACTATGTCGACACAGACTTGAAGTTCCCACTTTTCGAGCAGGTAGCTAACCTCTCAGGCGTCGTCCGTCGTGGCCAGACGGCGACAGTGGAGCGGGCGTCTCCACTACTAGGTGGTATCACACTACCTATCCTAGGCCCCCGTACGCCTCAACGCTAAGAACACAACAGCGGAGCTCACATGCGTACTACGGCTCAGAAGGGGTCTTGGGTAAATGTGCACCAAGAACACAGCCCAACCTGGCCTTTGATTTCGAACCGGATGGAACCTCGGAAACGCACGAGGTGCAAGCCCAACCGTTCTCATGGCGCGGAGGAGATCTCGGGTTATGGACACCAAGTATCTAACCCTACCGCCCAAGGTCTACCCATTGGCTCCCATCGGTGTGACGACTGGCGAACCCGTAGACCTGCCACAATCATTATCTCAACATCGCGACACGATGAATCGTCGCACATCACATGCCCCGAAACAACTCACTCGATGCTACCCGTAGGGAGACTTCAACTCTAAGCATCGGTTGTTAATAAACCCCCTTGGGCTCGGATTACAGTTACAAAATACTCTTCACATAGTATTCATCATGTTCACGCCCGTCTATTCAATGGGTTCACCTCAACACTACGCATAATAGATATGTTCAACACCATATTGTATAAATATATCCTATACCAATCTCAACTCCTAATATCTAACCTTCCCATCCAATCCATTTCTCTACCATTACATGGTTATTCCCCAATACACAACCAAATGAGTAACCATGCTAAATTATAGCAACAACAACATTATAGATATATGGGAGCAAGATATCAAATGAGCAAATCACAATCATTGCAAGAGTGCTAACATTATAAATTAACAAGTGCATTAACATAGGATAGCCCAATACTAAAACTGGGATTCCCGGAGCTACAGGAATCCGATCATAATGCACAACCCCTCGTTGGAAAGGTATTCGCGAGGGCTACGACTTTCGTGTTGAGTCGATCGCCCAGATCTGGTCGCAACATACCAGAAATTCAACTCGAATACGTACAGGAAACAGTTTCCTGTACAGGAATTTTCCCAAACGCAGCGGACTCGAACCAGCTTTCCTGTGGCTACAGGTATCGCATGGAAACGAGCAACCCCTCGTTGGAAAGGTAATTTCAAGGGCTACGACTTTCGTGTTGAGTCGATCACCCAGATTTGGCCAAAACACCTCCGAAATTGGCCACGAAGGTCGCCGCGTGCAGAAATCAGATTTCTGCACGCATCTTAAGGCGAGATGAACGGCATCCGTTCATCTTCTTCCTTGCAACGACCTCGCATAAACTTCTCCAGAAATCACACCCAACCTTATTTCTCCTTTCAAAGCCAAACCCTCCACGAAAACCCCTCTCATCTCCCTTTTGAATGATGAGAAGGTTGAGGGAGACTAAACCTAGAAAACCTAGGCATGGCTTATCCTAAGAACTCTCCTCCTCACCATCAAGACTCTATGGAGTCGATGTCTCTCCTAAAATAACTATAGATCTAGCACAAAGGGAGAGGGGAGGAAGCTCACCTCAAGTCCAGCGATACCAACATGGCCGGCCATGAGCCTCGCACTCCTTCGCGGCGGCATTGTTTTTCCCTTGACGGTGGCGGCGTTTTGATTCCTCCAAAGATGGCTCCGGCAAGCTCTTCCTCCTCCTCCAGCCAAGAACTCTCTCAGGAATTTCGGGGTAGAAGAAAGGGGACTGAATGCTAGGGTTTCCAACTTTTTTCCTTTTTATACATCGCAGACACGGGTAGGCACACGGCCGTGTTCCTACCCGTGTTCAGGTGACACGGCCGTGTTGCCTGCCGTGTCTAGGGCCGTGTTCATCCCAGAACAACTTTCTGCCGGGTCAGGGTTGCGGCACACGGGTAGAGACACGGCCGTGTCCCGACCCGTGTCCTTGGCACACGGCTAGGGACACGCCCGTGTCCTAATACACGTGTACCTCTCTGACTGGAAGCCTATTTTTATGAGGCACACAGGTATGGACACGGCCGTGTCCATACCCGTGTCAGCCAAAAATGCCGTTTTGCCTTGTTTTCCTCATTTCCCGCACGTCCGCACCTGTTCACCCACATCCCCCATTGGGCTCACCACAGCCCCCTTGACTCAAATACGCAATCAAGGGGCCTAGCGCGAATTGGGACGTTACACTCAGGGTGGCAACACCCTGATCATTCTTGGGGCCAAGGTGATCATCAATCCATTCCATCTCAAGATTTTTCCACTTTTTCTCCGCAAGTTTGCGCGCCTCCCATTTTTGATTCTAGCGAAAATGAAGTCATTTTTGATGGTGTAGCATTTGACGCATGCATCAATGCTCACTTCAAAGTGATTTTTGACGCTTTGGCTGCTGAGGCCGCATCTTTTTCTTCCCCTCCTCCTCCTATTTATCTTTCGAATGATGAATCTTCGGATATTCCGCAGTACCTTCAATCACTTGCGGAAGACGATTATTCAGAAATTTCATTGTGCCTTCAACCTCTCGAGGAGGAAATTTCCCCCGATATTCAGATTTTTTTTCAAGTTTCCGAGGAAGACGAACTTTCTTGTGTTCGATCTTCTGAAGAGATTGATTTTTCGGATATCCCGGTTTGCTCCCAATCTACCGAAAGGATTGATATTCAGGTGGAGCAACAAGATTTTTCTGTCCAACCAATTTCTTGTGATCAACCGCCGTCACATTCTTCTTCTTTTTCTTCTCTTCCCCCTCCTTGCGAAAATTCTGTTTTCTTTTCTTGTTTTATTTTTCCTTCTAGTATAGTTTCTTCTTCTTCTTCGACCCCTTCTAATAGTATAGTTTCTTTTTCTAGTTTTTTTTCTTTTTCTAAATCCTCTTGTTTTTTGTTTTATTTAAAAAATAAAAAATTACAAAAAGATATTTTTATTTTCTTAAAAAATGTTTTGGCACTCGCGCCGAAACGCATATTGCGCGAGCTGCCATTACATTTCTCTTTTTATTTTCCATTTAGCTAACCATAATACGTCGAGTTCAATGACGTTTTAAACAAAGAGCGCTCTTGGGAGGCACCCCTTGCTTATCTTTTTCTTTTTTGTTTTTCCGTTTTTTTTATTTTTTGTTTTGTGCAGGAATAAGCTCCCGCGTGTTTGTGCCGCTTTTCGCCTCGCAACTTGGACTGAAGCCGATCTTTAGCTCAAGTTTGGGGGACGCATTTTCCAACGTCTGGGCATCAAGCGCTAGGGAAGCATCTTCTCCCTCTCTTTGCATTTTTTTTTCTCTTTTCTCTCTCTTCTCACTCTCTTTATACTTAACTTTAAACATTGGGGACAATGTTTAACTTTAAGTATGGGGGAGTGTTCCTTTAATATTTTACTTTAGAAAAATCAAAAAAAAAAATATAAAAATTTTAGAAAAAAAAAATGTAAAATATTTGTTGTATATATTATATTTTTGAAAAAAAAATATATATATATATATAAGTACTTTTGAAAAAAAAAATCCCAAATTAAATTGAGTTAATTTTTGCCAAATCAATTAGTACCCCGCTACTTTGTTTTTTATTGTTTTTTCAAGCTCATGTCTACTTGCTTAGTTAGAATAAATTTGATTAATTTTCTGTTTAAATATGTTTAGCGAGTAGTATGTTGACTCATGCAGTGTTCCTATTTAGGGTAGTATGCTATTTTTGAAATTTTTTTTGAAATTTACTTTACTTTTCCATAGCCTTTCTTTTATTTCTTTTACTTTTATAAAACTCATCATCCCTTATTTTTCATTATTAAAATCTTTTTAAAGTTAATTAGTATTAAGTGTAGTAGACACAAAACGGTCTAGATGCTTATTATCATTATTTTCATGAAAGCAAATTCTCTATTTTTTATTTTTTGTGCTTATCCTCTTTTGAAATTTCAAAGCTTTACTTGGAGTAGATTTAGGAAGCATGAAAATGATTTAGGCATTTCTTTTGTAACGTTTGAGCCTTTGCACCTCGCCTAACAATAACCATTGCTAGCCATTTTTGTGCCTTTTCCTTTCCTTTTTGTAGCCCCACTTTTTATTTCACAACGGCCAAATAGCCTACCTTCATGCACACTTTAAAATTATTTTTGAGCTTTAATTGCTAATTGAAAAATTAGTGGAAAATCTTTGTGTTATCTTTTGCTACAAAAGTGAAAAGTTATAAGTATAAAAAAAATGAAAAATATGATGAAAATAAGTGAAAAAAGAAAAAGTAAAAAGAAAAGTATTTATTTTGGCTAGTTTTATTTTGGCAAAGCTCATTTTCTTTTTGTTTTAAGTGTGCAATTATCCCTCGTGTTTATCTTTTTGAATATCGCACCCTTAAAAACCTAAGCCTAACTATACGCCTAATTAAAGCCCTAATGATTCATGCTTTCTACATTTACTTTTTAGTATAGTAGCGAGAAACTAGATTGAGTGAGTATTTTTGATAGAAATATTGAATTTTGTCTTGATTGACTGTGGTTTTAATTTGTCTCTTAGACTTTAGTAGTGACTCAATGCGCTTTTTACTCGTTACTTTATTAAGTTTTAATTCTGTAAAAATTTGGGATGATTTGTTTTTATATTTAGTTAAATTTATAAAATTCTGTGCTGAGTTAAAGTAGGACTTTTCGGTTCTTTTTCAAAAATTTCTCTACCTCTAAATTCCCGTCTTACTCGTTTATAGCATTTTTAAACTTTTTAATTAATCCTCTTTATTTTCTCTAACTCGTAGTCTTTGCTTGAGGACAAGCAAACTAATAAGTATGGGGGAATTTGATGATGCATATTTTAGCTTAATTGATTAGGGTAAAAATATGTTATTTTCGTTTTAAATCTCTTTCTTTATGTTATTTTATGCTTCTTTTTATGTAAATATTATAAATAATAAATATTTTCTATTTGTGCAGGTTTCAACAATTTTCAGGAAAAATCCCCTGACACGCCCCCCTGTCACGCCCTCCCTGGGCGTGACCCAGGGCGTGTCACCTGCTCCCATTGTTGAAAGCCGCAAGACGAAGTTCTCGCCAAAAATTCCCTGTCACGCCCCATCGACACGCCCTCCCCGGGCGTGTCACCGGGCGTGACACGGGGCGTGGCGCCCTCTGCCCGAAGTCTGCCGCCTCCTTCAATGCTTTCTACACAGCTGCACGCAACAGTACTGTCACGCCCCATGTCACGGGCGTGACCTGGGGCGTGACTGCCCCGATTCCGACGTCTGATGGACCTGCGACCACTGATTTTGACCTGACACGCCTGTCATGCCCCCTGTCACGGGCGTGACCTAGGGCGTGACCTCCATCGTACCGAAGAAATCATCATTCCCGCCAGATTCCAGCCCCCAAGGTCAACTCCGTACCTATCACGCCCTCTGACACGCCCTACCCGGGCGTGTCGCCGGGCGTGACCAACCCGTGGGAAAAGTCTATAAATACCAGACCCCCCCTTCCATTTCAGCAAGCTTTTGGGAGAGGGGGAGGTGCTGCCCCTTTAGTTCTTCATCCTTTTTTATGCTTTTTCTCTCTCTCTCTCCCTCTCTCTCTCTTATTTTGTAATTATTTTCTTAACCTAGCTTAGTGTTTTGCTTTTAGCTCTTGCATTTCTTTTACTTGCTTAATATAGGGCTAGAATAGGGCTTTAATTCATGCACTTGTAATTTCAATTTCATTAGTGTAACTTGCTCCTTTTAATTAATATAAGTGCTCTTCCTATTACTAGTGTTCTTTTTATGCTTTACTACTCATCCCCCCTCCTCCACTCTATTATGATTAACTAATCCTCCTTGTACTCGATCTTGATGATCCGAGGTTAGAGCGATTAAGTTATGACGCTTTAATTAATCTTTTCTTTTTAGGTTAGGGCCTTGAATTATTCTTGATTAATCACGGGTTGGAGGTATATTTTCGATATATACTCTCCGCCTTTGCTTTAGTTCAGGGCTAGCCGAGAGGACGATAGAATGAAGTGAGCATTCAAGAGTAAAGGGAGTTGTACGCACCCCTCGAGAGAGTCAGACGTCCAAATCTCCCGGATTGGAGTAAAATCCAATAGAGGGGTTCACCGTGTAAAGCGAGCTTTAGGCCTCCGATTTAGACAAGAGTCGGTCGGACCTTCTTAAACTCAGTTGGGCACGACTTCGAGAGAAGCGTGTTCAAGCTTTAGGAACCTCCACGGTCAAGGACCTTTATCCTATTAAGTTTAGATTTTTATCGCATTTTCTTAATCGTCTTTAGCCGAGGTGATTCTAGATTCGAGTGCGCCTCTTTATTATTAGCTATAAATCTTTTTATCCTGCAAGTAATTAGTTCTCTTTTCTTTTAGCTTAGTAATTTAATTTCAGTTTTTAGTTTAGTAATTAATAGAAATTCCAATTGATAACATAATAGCAATCTCCTTTGAGTAGAAGTAGTCATTACGCCCCAGGGAAATACGACCTTGATACTAATCTTTAGTATCCTATACTATAACCGATAAGGTACGCTTGCCTTTATCGGATATAGAATCGGAGAATATTCTCAACCACCACATCCACTTTCTCTTCTCTTCTCTCTAACCCTCTCTCTCCGCCGTTGCGAAGTCCCTATATCACTGATATATAGCACAGACACATGTAGTATACATGATGTCTTGCCTACTAGCATTGAGGTATAAAAGAGAACCAATTATCCCTCTATATAAAGTTTGATCAATGGGTTTCCCTGCCTCATCTTTGTCTAAAGACATATTTGATCCCATGGGAGTTTTCTTGGTGGAAGCATTCTCCATCCCAAATTTCTTAATTAACTCCCTAGTAAACTTAGACTATTATATGGATTTTCCATTATCAGTCTATATTACTTAGAGACACAAGAAGAACTTAAGTTCACCCATGCTACTCATCTCAAACTTCCCTTGTATAAGTTTAGCAAACTTCCTATAAAGGTTATCATCAGTAGACCCAAAGATAATGGCATCAACATATATCTGGACTAAGATGATCTTGCCCTTATATTCCCTAAGGAATAGGTTCTTGTCTATCTCCCCCCTTGAGAATTTATATTCAATGAGGAAGCCTTACAATGTTTCATATCAAGCTCTAGGGGCTTGCTTTAGCCCATGTAGAGCTTTCCTTAGTCTATAAACAAAATTAGTTGTTAAGGAATAACAAAACCTTGAGGTTGTTCCACATAGACTTCTTATTTTAAATCTCCATTCAGAAATGCTAATTTCACATCCATCTAATAGACTCTGAACCCTTGGAATGTAGCATATGAAAGGAAAAGTCTAATAGCTTCAAGTTTTGCTACAGGGCAAAGGATTGATAAAAGTAAACACCTTCCTCTTATCTGTACCCCGGAGCTACCAGTCTAGCTTTATTCTTAACTATAATGTCCTTTTCATCAAGTTTATTCCTTTATATCCACTTAGTTTCAATGACATTATGTTCTTGAGGTCTGGGAACCATCTTCTAGACTTTACATCTTTTAAACTGCTTCAATTCCTCTTGCATAGCTCCAATCCAAAACTTTTCTTTGTTTTCCTCTTCAAATTTCTTAGGTTCTACCAGTGATAGGAAACAAGAGTATATTGTTGAGTTGAGACATCTACTCTTTGTCACTACTCCTTGTCTTGCATCACCAATAATATGATGGTCTGGATGACCCCTCAGATTTCTTACTGTTAGAGACAGTATTGCTTCAATATCATGTTCTTCATGATGTTGATCTTCATCCACTTCCTGTGATCCTTGTGCTTTCTCTAGAATGCACAAAACCTCTACTTGGTCTTTCATTATTGGAGAATCTTCTCCATTTCTCTTGAGAGTGAGCTCTTTCAACACTAGTTCAGTACCTATAGAACTAGAAGAAGAGCTTGACAGCTCATTGTTAATAATTTTTGTTTCATCAAACACTACATTAACTGAATCCTCTACCACTTGACTTGTCAAGTTGTAGATCCTATAAGCCTTACTATGATTGTTGTACCCAAAAAATATCCCCTCATAGGCTTTGGAAGCTAACTTAGTTTTATATGATTTCCCATTGTTGAGCATAAAGCACTTGCTCCCAAAAATTCTAAGATATGCAAGGTTTGGTTTCCTACCCTTCATAATCTCAAAGGGAGTCTTATTGTGGCTCTTGGTGATAGAAGCCCTGTTAAGGACATGACAAGCTGTATTTACAACCTCAGCCCATAAATGTTTTGGGAAAGAAGTGTCATTTAGTAGTATTCTACCAGACTCAATGAGAGTTCTATTCATTCCCTCAGCTATCCTATTTTGCTGGGGTGTTCTTGAAGAGGAAAACTCTTGCTTAATTCCATGATGTTCACAGATTCTAGTCATGCATTTAGACTAAAACTCAGTACCATGGTCACTTCTGATTTTGACCATAGTACTGTTAAGCTCATTCTGTATTTGCATGACAAATGTCTTGAAGATATTTTGGGTTTCAGAATTTTTCTTCAAAAACAATCCCCAAACAAATCTGGAAAAGTCATCAACCAGCACAAAGGTGTAGACCTTCCTACCTAGACTATGAACTGGCATTGGACCAAATAAGTCTATATGTAAGAGGATTCAACACCTCACAGAATCTTTAGTCTCAATGCTTTTGAAGGAAACTTTGGTCCGCTTACCCTTTTAGCATGCAGAGAAAATACCTTCCTTAGTTCATTTCATGTTAGCACCATTCCTAACAAACTCTTTACTATAGAGCATTCCTATAGTCTTACAATTCAAATGAGAAAGCCTCTTGTGTCATTTGACATAATATGAGGTTTTCTCATATGCAACTAAACAAATGGGAGAGTCTGATGATAAATAAATAAAATGAAGACAATAGACATACCCACTCCTAGTGCCAGTCAAAGTGACCTCTTGGTCACTTGATCTTCTTATATGCCACTTTTGTGAAAGTGATTAAAGCATTAGTGATCTTACCATACCCTTCGATGATCCCTTTATCTGATCCACCAAATATCACCTTAGATCTATCCTTTACTGGGATGAAATCCTTCAGGATGCACCTTATTCCAGTCATGTTCCTGGAACAACCACTGTCCAAGTACAATATAGGGGTATAGTAACTTGGACTCATCTGTAAGAAATAAATCATTTATCCTTAGGAACCCAATTCTTATAGGGTCCTAGGTGCATGTTTGGCTAAAAATGAATATGTCTGCCTGCAGCTCTTCTGATAGGTAAGCTGGCATTAGCTCTCTATAAACTATTTTTGTGCCAGCATTCAATGGGATAGTGGCCCACTTTGCCACAACACCAGCATTCATAGTTGGCGTACCTTCTTTTAAGGGTTGGTTTACCAGCATTGTTGTTAGTAGCTCTCAGTCCAGCAAGTAGATCACCAGCATTGTTCTTGAGTGTTGGGGCTAGGACACCAAACACAAATAGTCTAGTATTGGCCATTTGGACCTCCTCATGGGCTGTCTTATAGGCACTAGCACCCTTGCCATTCCTACCACCATAATGGTGAACATCTTTGTTCTTCCTTTTAGAATTACCAGCTCTAGTGTTCTCTTTGAAGGCTTTGCCTTTCTAATCCTTTTGGGAGGAGAAGTAATCTATCAAAGGCAATACAGTATATGGCTTTGAAAACTTAGCCACTAACTTCTTCTCCTTTTCGATTTTACCTTCTAGATTTTTGGTATGATCATTCTTAAAAGTTATGGTGCCCATCTGAATAACAGTAATTTTCTTCAGCTAGTTAACTTCCCTAATTTTTTGTTCTAGCAAAGTTGCTACTTCAGAATGCTGGGAAGAAGCAAGCTTCAGAGATACAATCTCCTGAGCCTTATGTTTGGTCAACAACTTACTCCTTCATAAGGCTTCAAGAAGTTCACCATATCTTTCAATCATTTTATTTCTGTCATCCTCAGATTTAGAGCCATATTCATCTCTTGATGAAGAAGCACTTGAATCTGGACCATTCATATACTCAGAATTTGATGAAGAGTGTACCATAGTTGGTCTAGGCTGATCCTGGCAGGATTTCTCATGTGATCTTGCCATCAAACCAATGTAGGGTTCATCATCCTCTTATGATTCTGATGAGGAAGACTCTGTCTAGCTTTTTTCCTTCATAAAAATGAAGGTTTTCTCCTTCTTGCTTCTCTTGTGGTGAAAATTCTTTTCACCAGCTTCTTTCTTCTCAGGACAATCCGCCATAACATGAACTGGCTTGCTGCAAAAAAACAACATTTATAGAAAAATATTTACCAAGTTTTGGATTATACCTGCCCTATTTTGAGTGTTATTCCTTATTTCTGTAGTAGTCCTCTTTGTGTTGTAAGGAAGAGGTAGGTTTTCTCCTCCACCCCTTCTTTTTCATCAGCTTCCGAAACTGCATTGAGAAAGAAGCAAACTCCTCAGACATATTACAGCATGATTCCTCTTGATCTGAATCTTCTAACCAAGTTGGCCTTCTTAGGGGAGAAAGATTCTTCTCCTTGCTCCTCTTGGAGCAATCTTCCTTGAAGTCCACAGTAGTTTCTTTGGCCTGACCACTGCTAGTTTTCTCTTCTTCCTTCCTTGCCATCAACTACATCTCATATGAAAGCAGCTTACCAAACAGTATGGATGGTGGAGTATCTGCCAGCCTTGCCACTTCTCTAATGACACATATCTTAGTGTCCCATTCTCTCGTAAGAGACCTAATAAACTTATCATTTAGCTCATATTTACTTAATTTCCGGCCATAGTTCTTTAGCTCAATAACTGTCCAGAAAAACCATTCATAACAGCTAGTTATGGTCTCCTCCCTGATCTGTCTGAAAGCTTCATACTCTTGATTTATCTATGACTTTCTATCATCTCTCACTTCCTCAGTACCTTCCATATACACAATTAAGGCATCCGACATTTCCATTGAGGTCTTGCAATGCAACAGGTTTTGAATGTTGGAGTTATCTATGGCACTAACAAATATGTTTTGTGCCCTCTTATCCATTGTTGCTAAGATGACTTCATCCTTAGTCATTTCAGTGTACTTCTTTGGAGTCTGAAAAATTGCCTCAAGGATAGATGTCTTCAATAGTATGAAGGGTCATTCTTGAACTGTGAAATAGATCCTAGGATAAGATGCTTCCATGAACAATCTAACCCTTTCCTTCCATATGACAAAATTCTCCTTCCTGCAGAGAGGAAGTTTCATGGATCCAAGCTCTTTGTGATTCTCTCCTGAACCCATCTTAACCTTTTGGCAGCTACCCTGGAGATCTCCTCACACTGTTAAGACTTTTCTTGCGTAATCTCCCTTTGATAACACTTGAAAGTCTTTGATTATAAGGGTATCTAGTCACCTAGAGGGGGTGAATAGGTTATTGCAGTCTTTTAAGGTTCTTTAAAATCTTTTATGACTTATGTCCTACTCTGGATACTTAATTCTTCTTTCAAGAACACAATACTCAGCAAAGTAAAGCACGAGAAACAACACACAAGATTTTTATAGTAGTTCCCCAGTATATGGTTATATCCACTGTCCCTCTCCGCCTTTCTAACAGTTTGTTAGACAATGCTCTTCTACAAAAACTATAGGTCCTAAGAGATTACAATACGATCCCACCGGATCAGTCATTATCCACTAAGACTTATAGTACTAGCTAATATCCCTCCACACAGTAATCACCTGACAACCAAATACAGGCACAAATACCATTTACACAGGCTAGGAGAAACAACACCACACCGATCCACATAGGGATCAAATCACAGCCCCATGGCCATAACACAGATCTCACAGATCCTTCTCACAACCTTTATAATTTTGGCTTTACAATAAGATCTCACTGATCTCTCACACAACCTAATCAATTTATGCCTCAACACAGATCTATCATAGATCCACTGAATTTGAAAGAGTTATTGATTTGACACAAGATAAATTATTCTTTGAGTCAATTTCTTTCTGGAATAAGAAAATCTCAGCCCTTTTTGCTTCCCAGCAAAAAGAATGACAATCTTCAACAATCTACATCTTGTGTTAGAAGTTCCTCAGAACCTTGATCATGTTCTTGCTGATGAAGGGGGAAGATTAAGAATGAATGCCTTCAATTAGCTAACCTTTATTGGTAGTAAAGGAATCGCTCTACCTCTCCTTCTGTCCAGAGAAAACTCTATACAGATATCTTCTTCTTCTTATTCATTGATCTAGAGAAAGATCTTCAGATTTGGCTCGGCTTAGATCATGAATAAACTTCCGCTAGGGCTTGCCTATAATGATTCGTCTTCCCCAGAGAGATCCTCTATACTTGTTGTAGCAGATGTTGATTGCACCAGCAAACTCAGAAACCCTTCAGATTTCTCAATTGAAGTTCTTGGTTCTTTAACAATGGCGGATGAAAACGAAGAACTCCTGCTTCTCATTTTCAGAATGTTAACCAGAAAATTAAAAACTCATTTGATGTCGATATCAGCTGCTATTTATAATCCCTTTGATTTTTGGGATGATTGACACGTATCCCAATCTTAACGGTGGTTTAAAACTTAGCTTAACCAAATTGAGATCCACTGTGGACTTACGATGACGCTAATGTCGATTTATAACATTTAAATAACGAATTTGAAATTCATTGACTTGTTGACTTTGCTGACGTCAGCATCATTCTGTACTTAGCAAAATCAAGCATCATTTCTGAAATCCCCAGTTCGACAAACTCAGAACTAAGTTCGACAAACCCAGAGCTCAGCTCGACGAAATCAAGCATCATTCCAGAAATCCTAAGGTGGACGTACAAGTGAAATCTAATTTCGATGATCTCTGAACTCAGTTCGAAGAACTCAAAGCTCAGCTCAACAAAATCAAGCAACATTCTTGAAATCCTCAGGTCGACAAATAAGAGAAAGATGCATTCGACGAACTCTGTGCTCAGCTCGACGAAAAGTGGATAAGCAATACTCAACGATTTTGGACTTTTAATTTTCTTCAGCTCCGCTAGGCGTTCAGTGGCATTGAGTGAATAGGCCATACTTAACGAATCTGGACTTAGAAATATTTCAGGTCTGCTAGGCTTTGAGAGCATTTAGTGTACATGCCTCACTTAACGCTTTTACCTTAGCCATATTCTTCATCTTTCTGCCTGATAGCGTTGAGAGCATTGAGTGTATAAGCTTCACTCAATGCTTTTATACATAGCCTGATTTTCTACAATCTTGCCTTCTTGCAGAAGTTTGGCATTGACAGACTCAGCATGGCGTTCAATGATGAAGCTTCACTCAACTCTTCTGGACTTCGTCGATTTTCTGGCTTCCACTGATTAGGCTTTGACATGATATCCTTGACTAAACGATTATGGCCATATGGCGTTGAGTGAGTTGAGTTCACTCAATGCTTGTGGACTTAGCCAACATTCTTCCATTTCAACACTATAAGCTTTGACTGCCATCCTTCTCTCTGTGCTATTAGCTGTATGGCAGTGAGTGAGCTTGCCTCACTCAACGCTTTTGGACTAAGGCATTTTCCTAAATTTCCAGCCTATCACATTGAGTCCACCTGTCATTATCTCTTGAACTATATGTCCAATCATTGTGGCAAAGACCAACATGTATGCATGAACTTAAACATACATCAAATTCAACTATGTGTATACTATTTACCCGCTTGACTTCTTTCAAATCTAAGAAATTGGGTCAATGGACCCAACAATGACCTGACATGAAATGGGGAGGAGAGCATTGAGAACAATGATCCTTTCTCCACCCTCAATTGATGAATTCCTATTGAAGAAGACAGAAAGGGGGAGGAGAGCAATGACCTGACATGTCAAGTCACTACATGAACTTGACATGTTGAGCCAGAAAAATGGAGGGGAACTTTTAAGTGGTATCATGAGAGGTGCAATGACTTGACATGTGAAGTCACTGCATTAAACATTTTCTTAATTATTATGTTTTTTGTATTAATGCATCTTAGCATTGTTGTGGGTTCAACTTCTTCAAATAGGGCGAGATTGGTGGAAATATTGCCCTTCAATGTTCCCTGAATTTGAAGAGCCATCAGCTTTAATGTCAAGTGCATAATTATTTTTGATGTATGTCCAAGTTCAATATATGCAGGTTATCTACTATACCATGATTAGACAGGATGTTAGTGTTATAGTACTTGTTGGACTTAAGATGAGTTGCAGGCAAAGTAGAAATATGGCTAAGTCTAGAAGCATCGAGTGAAAGTAGTTCACTCGATGCCAGAAGAGAAAAAGCATTGAGAGAACCACATACAGTCAAAGCCGCAATGTTGCTGACTAGAAATCTAGCTATGTCTAGAAGCGTTGAGTGAAGGCAGTTCACTCAACACAAACTCAATAAGATATCTAACTAAGTCTAGAAGCATTGAGTGAAGGCAGTTCACTCAACGCAATCTTAATAAGATATTTGGCTAAGTTCAGAAGCATTGAGTAAAGGCAGTCCACTAAACGCCAACTCAACAAGATATCAGGCTAAGGATAAAATTGTTGAGCGAAGGCAGATCACTTAATGCCTTAATAAAAAAGACTTGTTAATGGACAGGCAAAAAATCCGCTAAGTCCAGAAGCTTTGAGTGAACACACTTCACTCAACGCCAAGAGAGCAGAGGCGTTGACAAAAGCTCAAAGATGTCAAAGCCTCAGAAGGAGCAAACAGAAAATCTGTCTAAGTCCAGAAGTATTGAGTGAAAGCAGTTCACTCAATGCCTACTCAACAGAAATTCAACTAAGTCCAGAAGCATCAAGTGATGAAGGTTCAATCGACGCATATGCAATTAAGAAAATAAAAGACATAATACGTCTAGTGATGAAGGCTTACTCAATGCAGTCAACACCTAGAGATGCAAAATTTTGCTTTGTACTTTTGCGTTGACTGACAAGGCCTCATTCAATGCTTGAGATGTATGTCTAGAATTTACTAAATCCCGAAGCAGCGAGTCATGCAGACGTCCGTAGAAATTAAAATATCATGGGATTTGCTTGTTAGAAAATAAAAGACGATGCTTGCCTTTAGTACATCCATAAATGCAAAAGTGATGGAGAAGTTGCCATTTCTGGTAACTCATACTACGCAAAGAGCCGTTGGACAGCATGATACAAAAGGGGAGTAGATGGGAAAGAAGAAACAAAGCTTTGAGAAAGAAAAGCAGAATAAAGCTTTCTGGTCATCTTCTTCATCTCGACGAAGGGAAAGTTTTCAAAGAACTTACTCTACAGTTAGTCTGTTATTATTAGACAGTGTTGGTTGTTGAAGGAATATTTCACTGAAGATTAAATCTGTCTTCAACAATAAGTTCAGGGAGTTTTCTTTCTAAGTTCTAAGGAAAAGCAGAGCTAAAGTTTGCTGGTTAAAGAAAGTCTTCAACAGAAATTTCAGAAAGATCCTTTTCTGAGTTAGAACACGTAGTAGGGTTGGATTAAAGTTGTTGTTCCTCTTCATGGCCTCTTCCCTAAACTCTACTACCCTTAGGGCATGAAGAAACAATGCTCTGCATGTTACTTCTCAGCATAAACAAAAAAATCTAGAAGATTAACCATCTTGTTGTTGTAAAGTAGATAGGACTGAGATTTCTCAGTTCAGGAAGAAGAAGACTCAGAGGACAATTTCCCTGGAGACAAAGTTGGGCTGAGTTCACTCAGTCCTGGATGGTAGACTCAGAGATCTTTTCTATGGAGTCAATCAACAACATCAAACTCATTTAACTCTGTAGGATCTTAACAGATCTGAGCTGTAAGCCTGATATATAAAGGCTGAGTGGTATGATCCTTCTGTGGATCTGAGGTAGGGCATGTGTGCTTGAGTTAAGAAATTTACTCTCTAAGTTGTAGGGCTTGTGTGCCTGAGGTAGGATTCAGTTGTGAATCTGAGGTAGGGCATTTGGCCTGAGGTAGGATCTTGTTCAGATCCGAGGTGTAGGACAGTTTTTGTAACACCTCAGTCCGTCACATAAAATATAACAGAGGGTCCGGTCGGGGCACCATGCCCTATTCCACAAACAGTCAGCGTGGTTACAAGTTTAATATCAAGGGACCAAATGAATCCTAACTCAAAGCATTCTAGCGGAAGCTTTATGGGTTAAATTGAACTCAAGTATCAATAATGTCCACTATATAAAACCCTAGGAATATTATTACAAAATACACAAAACATTACGGCCTTAAGGCCTTATAATTATGCTTCAACAAGGTGGTTTACAAATATCGGCTCATAGGCCGACCACACATAAAAACAATAAAGAGCCTTCACTTAGCCTTCGAGGGCCTACAGAGCATCAAATGGCTCAAATATGCTATTTCCCTCTCGGCTCTCCAGCACCTGCACAGGGAAAATCCACCACAAGGATGGAAAACAAGGTAATGTTAGATTTAGTTGACTAATTTATAATGACCCTATCCCATACCCGGGGTAGCGGTATACTTTCCCTACATGCATAGCACATATAAATATTGGCAGACAAAGTAGGCACTTAAGCAACATTTGCTATAGATGTAGGCACGACCGGTCGCATGCCTCATGCACTCAGGGCATATTCTCGGTGTATCGGACTTCTTTGAGTCCCACCATAATCCATAGTCCCGTACTTGATGGTTCACTTGAGCATTCTAGTCTTTCCAGCACGGGGACTAAGACTATCATTACGCCAATGATGAAACCAGTTACTTTTGGCATTCTATTCCAAACGACATAACACGGGTATAGTTTAGCTACAGCTCGTTGCTCAAATCGCAATGCCAATGCAGATAGTAATATCCATCATGTCGAATGACAAGATGCAGGTCAGCCTCCCCTTGCCCGTTCGGCTACTTGGCCATTCTTTATTTGGGCTCTTCAAGCACTAAGCTTTGATTGTCGCCCACCAGGTCCTTAGGACGAGAGCCCGCAATCGACACATAATAGCACTCATGGCCATAGTTGGGCACCCAAGATCAAAGCTCAACCACTAGACCCACGATCTCTATGAGACAGGCCATGCAAGAAATATGCTATGTGGAAGCTATCGCCATCAATAGTCACTCTCGCCTGACCTTAAGAGACAAAACTCTCTTTTGTCTCTATACTCAGCCACAACTGGAATATCTTTCCAGCCATAGCACTATAGCATCCTATAGTGCCAAAAAATTTGTCTTTCATATAATATATGGCTCACCAAGAGCTATCGCCAGTGATACTCACTGTCGCTCGACGATATCCAACGATTCTAACAACCATGGTATTTTCTGGATATTTTCCTGGACAACAACCCCAATACTTCCTGCTACTGATTTTACAGGCACAATCCCTCGGACTCCATAAACTACCCATTTATACTGGGAGTCTTCTCTGGCACGCAAATTAAAACATCACCAATCCAGACCAACTTGTCTAGATGGGCTTCACACAGCATGCATATTCCGTACTGCGATTTCCAAATTCTATATGCAAAACTACCCAGGGATATCACGTATCAACCCATTGGTATTCCCTTCGCTTTTCCACCTTTTGGTGGAGGATTCCATGCATATGCACAAAAGGAGTACTTCACTTGTCCATAAAGGAAGATCGTTACGCTCGTAGGTTGTTTTGGATCCATGAGCAAGATTTCTATCCAGTTGGAATGGAGCGCCTTGCTTTCCTCTTTACAAATCTTACTTTAGTTCTTGATTCTGACCATGGGATCTCCTTTGCTAAGCTTGCAAAGCTACAACCTTTAGCCCTCTTCTTCCTTAGCTATTTCTTCTAAGATCTTGATGAAAAGGAGGAGAGAGAGTGAGTGAAGAGAAATAACTTCTCTTTTCTCCACTCCTCTTCTTAAGTGACCTCAGGATTTATCCCAGCCACATGATCCTCTCTTTAACATGAATGAATTCGTATGATTTCAGCTGACCAGCCAAATTTATCGCTATCACCAGGCGATATCCTCTATCGCTTGGGATATATTGTCAGTAACCGCTTTTACCCCAGTCAACACCGCTCTCCGGCCGCTTTCTGGCCATCCGACACGTGTCTAGATTCCACGTAGCGATATTTCCATGTGATACCCACTAACACCACTCTGATAGCTTACTCGACTATTCGTTGAATGCATCGAGAGTGTCTAGTGCGGCGAGTGCGTTGAGTGAGTTGAGTGCTATCGTCGGCGATACCCATTGTTGTCTGGCGATATCCATCTTTAAGTTCTGTTTTTAAGTTTTTTGGATATTACAAACCTCCCTCCCTTGCAGAAATTTTATTCATCTGAAGGAAAAATAGTACAAAACTATTACAACTTTAACTTTAATTTATAAAAACAACTCTAGAAATTCTTCTCGCATGGTTTTCTCACGCTCCCATGTCAGTTCTTCACGGCCATAATTGTCCCAATGGACTTTTACCATCCCAATTGCCTTATTTCATAGTTGTCTGACTTCCATAACCTCGATCTAAATCGGTCTAACCTTCGTCGCCAGCCCACTATCGATCGGTACCTGATCATCAACGATAACTTGCTTAGGGTCTTGTAAAGCTTTCTGCAGCACTAATATGCGAAACACATCGTGCAAACCACTTAGCTCCACAGAAAGAGCAAATCTATAGGCATCTTCTCTAATCTGCACAACCACTTCAAATAGACCAAGATACCTCGGGCTCAACTATTTCAAGCGTCGAATCCTGGACACGCCTTTGAATGGCTTTATCTTCAAATATACCCAATCGCCCACTGCAAACTCCACATTTTAGTGCTTGGCATTATAGAACTTTCCCTCCCTATCTTGGGCTACCAATAGCCACTCTTGTATAGTGCGTATAGTCAAATTTGCATCTTCGACCTCACGCTTATATAACTTTGAATTGCCTGTTTTTGCCAAAGCTAAAGAAGTACGACACTTCCCACCGTATAAAGCTTTGAATGGAGTCATCTGAATGCTAGTTTGATAGCTATTATTATAGGTGAACTCAATCATATAGAGATCGTCCTCTCACCTCTTCCCAAAATCCAAGGCGCACATCTGGAGCATATCCACCATTGTTATGTTCTTCCTCTCGATCTGACCATCCGTTTGGGGATGAAAGGTTGTACTAAACTTTAGTTGAGTAACTAACAAATGGTGGATTAGCTGTTAATCATTGCAAGTAAAGCGCCCATCCCGATCATTGACGATGTTATGGGCATATTGTGCAAATGTACTATGTTATCAACATACAACTTAGGAAATTTTTCAACTGAATTGTCTTTCTTGTTCAGTATGAAGTGTCATAACTTTTTCAATCGGTCAACGATCACCCACATGGCATCGTTCCGGCTATGCGATCTCGATAACCCATGCGCACAATCCATACAGATATCATCAAACTTCCGAACCGTAATTGTTAACGACTTCAGGAAATCTCCAGGCTTCTGACATTCCGCTTTTACTAAGGCATAAGTCTGGCACTTCGCCACATAAAGAGCTATGTCCTTCTTTAAACCCGACCACCAGAACAGCTTTTTCATGTCCTTGTGCATCTTTGTGCTCCCTGGGGGGATTGTGTATTTTGTGAAATGTCCCTCATACATCAAATCCTTCCGTAGTTTACCCATATTCAGGATGCCCAAATGACTGTCTTTTCTCAAAAGATCGTCTTCCAAGGGGAATTGGGAATTTGACCCATCCATTGCATAGCTCTTCATACTCTCATCGAGTTTCGTTGCTTGTTGAACCTTGTCCGCGTGGTCATACTTCACCTCCGTCCAGTTTAAAGACGCATTTGTAGTGGTATTCTTATCAACACAAGAAATATCTAAGGCCTCCAACTCCTTGACCAGATGCTCGTCATGCATCTATAGCCAATTTGCTCGTACAATTGTCCTATACTTAGGGCATCTGCGACCACATTTTCCTTCCCGGGAGTGTAATGTATCTTGAAGGAGTAGTCCCTGAGGAACTCCATCCACCTCCGTTGTTGCTTCTGAAGATCTCTCTGACCTATTTAGTACTTAAGGCTCTTATGGTTCATGAAGATGTCCACATTCACGCCATATAAGTAGCTTAAGTGCAAAAATCATACCAGCCAACTCCAAGTAATGGATTGGGTAGTTCTGCTCTTGCACTTTCAACTGGAGTGAGCCATAAGTAATAGCCTTTCCGAATTAAAGAAGAACGCAGCATAATCTTCTCCCTCAAGCATCACTATATATCTCACAGCTGTACATACCACATGGAACACTCAAGATAGGCATCGTGGTCAAAAGAATCTTTAACTCCTTAAAATCTAGTGCGCACTGAGGCGTCCAAACGAACTTATGATCTTTCGTCATCAGTGTGGTGAGAGGTAAGTCTATCGGCAAAAAGTTCTTTTCAAAGCGTCATTATAAGCCAGCAAGTCCAAGGAAGCTCCTGACATCTACTACAGTGGAAAACACAAGCCACTCCTGTATCACAACTATCTTCGTCAGATCCACCGCGATACTTTCTCTACTATCCACATGTCCAAGAAAAACCATTGAGGACAGCCAAAACTCACACTTTGAGAACTTGGCATAGAGTTTATTTCTTCTCTGGGTATGCAAAACCATTTTCAAGTGGTTTGCATGATCTTCTTCTAATTGAGAGTACACCAATATATCATCAATAAAGACAATCACAAATGGATCTAAGTACTCCTTAAAGGTCCGAGCCATGAAGTCCATAAAAACTGATGTCGCATTTGTTAGCCTAAATTGCATTACAAAGAACTCATAATGACAATAGCGTATACCAAATGCCATCTTGGGAATATCACATTCCCGAATCCGCAACTGGTAATAGCTAGAATTTAAGCTGATCAAACAATTCATCAATTTGTGGAATCAGATACTTGTTTTTCTCCGTCAGCTTGTTTAATTTTCGAAATTTAATGCATAGACGGAAGCTTCCATCCTTCTTATATACAAAGAGGACCGGTGCACTCCAAGGTGACATACTTGGATGTATATTTCTTTGCTCTAGCAATTCTTGCAATTGAACTTTTAATTCTACCATCTCCTTTGGTGCTACTCGGTACGGTGAGCGGGCTAATGGTTTCGCAATTGGCACTAACTCAATAGCAAAGTCAATCTCCCGCTGGGATAGTAACCCAGGGAGATCCTTAGGAAAAACATATGCATAATCCGATATAATAGGAATGTCACTCAAACTGGACTTCGGCTCAACAGCCTCAGATAGCATAAATAATAACTCTGTGCCCTTCCGAACAGCCTTGAATACCTAGAGAGCATGCATCAATATCTTGCTTAATCCTCACATACCAGCGAACTTAGTCTCTCGTTCAGTGTTCTGTCCCAGTATGACATACTTAGAGTTGCAATCTATACTGGCACGCTTCTCCGAGAGCTAGTCCATACCAAAGATTACATCAATCTCAGATATTGGCAGCAGAGACGCTTCAAAAAGTAAATCCTGACTTCCTATAAACACATTAACACAGCAATACCTATCTGCACGCATCACATATCTTTTAGGTAACAACACCTTTACTCTATCTATCGAAATAAGAGTAGGAACTCTGATCTGTGATACAAAGTCCTCAGATAGCAATGAATGAGAAGCACCTGTATCGAACAATGCACTCGCCGAATAGTCCCAAAAAACGACAAAGCCTATACTTATCAAGTTATATACAAGTAATTCAAAATGTATAAAGTATATAAAGCATGAAAACTATATACTGCTCGTACCTATGAAGATATAAGCCTATTTGATGGCCTCCTATTGGCCAAGATTGTAAACACTCGGATGAGTTGGACCATATTAATACGCAGTGGACTCCAACACCTTTCCCTTCTCAACATAAGATGCTCCTACCTTATTATCATTCTTTGGAGGACCACTCCTACAATCGCAGGAAAAATGTCCTGGCTTGCCGTAACACCCCAAACCTATGTTTGGTGTTTGTACAATTTCACACGGCCTGGCACACGTGCGTGTCAAGGGTCGTGTCCCACTGTGAGCTCTACATTCTGCACTCAACGATCTTCGAGAGGCAAGTAGTGTAAGGCAATACGGCCAGGGACACGGATGTGTCCAAGGCCGTGTCCTTGTCGTGTTTGTAGCCGGGTTGTGTCCGGTGAGGAACACGGCCTGGAGCCCCGACATGTTCTGGGTGACACGAGCATATTAAAATTTACACTAGCGTGTTGGGAACCCGTGTCCCATTCGGAATGTTTTGGACTTGTGCCGATTGAGGGACACGCCCCGCAACACGGGCGTGTACTGCTTGACACGGGCATGTCAAGGCTTGACAAGGGCATGTCTAAGCCCGTGTTCTGGTCTGGTTGATTCGGTTATATTACCGCTTAAGGCAAATGGACTCTGATAAGGACATTTCATAAGCCGTGTTCGGCCCAGGAAGATGCTTTTCAGAGCGAATCGTAGCCATTCATTTCCTTCAATTTGGATCCATTGGTCTAGGACTCTTTCTACTATTATAAGCCGAGAGTTGAGGATAAACTCTCATTTATCTTTGGCCACTCTCTTTCTAAAGTGATCGAGAGAGGGGAGAGCAAGAAAGGATGAAGGAGAATGATTCCTGCCGCTAGTGGAGCTTCGGAGTTCTGAATCATGAGCCGAGTTTAGTTCCGTGAAGGCAAGGCCTGTTCGGTGCTTTTCATCTGGCTAGATTTCGATAGCTCTAAAGCTATCGTCAATGGGAAATTATCTCCCTCTTGGACAAGTGAAGTCCTCCTTTATGCATGTGCATGGAATCCTCCACAAAGAGATGGAATGCGTAAGTGATTCCAGTGGGTTGATAGTTTATATCCCTGATTGAGTCAGCCTCTAGATCCGGAAATGTGTAGTATGGAAAAGCGATTTGGTGTGAAGCCCATCCCGAGGGTTAGTCTGGATTGGTTATGTATATATTACGAACCGGAGAAGACTCTGTGTATGAAACGAGTACTTTGCGGAGTATGTGTGAACTCCTTGTGTTGTATGCTTTGTGTGAGTTGTATGTGATGCAGCCGTGAGACCCATTCTTTGTGGTTGTGGAGCCTTTTGTGGCATTGGGATTGTATGCTCTGCATGAGCTGTGTGCTGAACAAGAAAATGGCACTATGTACCGGCGATGTCAGAGTTCAATTGTTGATCTATGCAAATGGGGGTCTGCAGGCCTTCACGGCTTATTGATCTTTGCAAATGGGGTGCTGCGGGCCTTCCCGGCTTGTTGATCTTTGCAAATGGGGGGTTACGGGCCTTCCCGACTTGTTAATCTATGCAAACGGTGGGTTGCGGGCCTTCCCGGATTGTTGATTTATGCAAATGGGGGGATGCGGGCCTTCCCGGCTTTTTGATCTAAGCAAATGGGGGTTTGCGGGCCTTCCCAGCTTGTTGACCTATGCATATGGGGGGTTGCGGGCCTTCCCGACGTGTTATACTACGATGGTAGGTTGATCTAGAGTGCTCAAAGGTTGCCGTGAGATGAACACCTCTGAGTAGGATAGGCGAGGATGTCTACAACATGCGTGTTGTAGTAGACTAGTATCCGGCCACCAAGTGGAGAACCTCTGATCGGTGGTGGGACCAAGGATGTAGGTGTTACAAAGTGGTATCAGAATATAGGGTTTGGTAGGAATAACATAATTGAACTCAAGAATGTCCACTAGGAATGAAAATACACATATATGGGGTACTTATGCTTTCCTTATATTGCGTTGTGCAATATTTTTGTTGTTACTTGTGTGTTTCACGATTGTAGGGGACTAGAGGGAATGAGGGGGCCACAAGAACCCCAACATTCGATAGAGATTAATGAGCAAACTGTGGCGCCAACATCTCCTCTTTCGGTAGAGATGGACTGGTTGATCATGGGTATGGTCTTCGCAATGATCAAGGCCCACCATGAGGGACATGTACAACTCTCTGATCCTGTGGTGTGTCCCATTGTTACAAGTAGAATTTTCCCAACAATTAAATTATATCAGAGTGAGGTAAAATTTGCGCTGTGATGCCACGTCGTGCAGGGGATAACTGCAGATGCTCAGACAAGACTCCAAACTCTACAGTCATAAAAGAAAACATAAATTATTAAGAATGAAATCCAGTTTAAGTTATGAAGATAGCCATATTCCTCGTCTCAGTGGATCATCTAGTCCAAGGTTCAAAATATAATTTATACGCTGTCGGAAGACACTTGTTTAATTTGACTCTATCATCCTACATGAGTGTAAATGTCCCCGAGGAACAACTCATCCTAAACAGACTCTAAATTTATAATAGGTATAGGAAAAGTCTTTACGCTAACTAGGAAAATAGTGACTTAGTTTTAAAAGAGATTGCATGGATGCTTTACTAGTAATACGTTTTTATAAGCTTAAAAATATATAACATGCAGTGTTAGCAATAAATCATCTCAGAGAGCAAGTAATATAAACCAAGCATAAGAAAACGACAGCATCTAGCAAGTGTCAAAAAAAATCAACAAACCTGTGGGCGTCAACAACCTAACACGAATCCAAGGTACAAAGTATGTTTGAACTAGGAAAGAAAAAAAATTAAAACAACATACTACCTCGCTATGGCGAGATGAAAAAGCCACAGCCAAAACTACCGCTCAAAGAGTCCAAAAACCAGCTCCACTACCTGCTACTACTCTGAACCTGAGGCGTTCCAAAATCAGAACACCTCAGCAAAAGATACAAATGGTGGCAGAAAAAGTAAGCAAAAGAAAACAATGGTCAAACAGGGTACCAACCCAGGACCAAGAGTACTGAAGTAAGGTACATAAATAAAACTCAAGAAATAAATAAGAAGAGAAGAATTTATGTGAATCGTCAGGTACAACAAATCATGTCGGATGCCCAAAGCAAGGGGTGAGCACGATTAAATCATAAGAAAGAATACTCAAAAACTTTATTAGCCACCTGTGGTCAACTCTACCCATAAACACAGGCATGGTGGTCACTTCTCTAGATACACCCCTTATAGATGTTAAAATCCTTCTAACTGCGGGGGAGACTTAAACACTCCACCAATCACCGCAGATGACTAAAACCCAGTAGAGTTCCACGAGGTACTAATAAAGGAAATAAACCTTGTGGTCGGTGGATTTGCCCACTAACAGCCGCAACAAAGAAACACCATGAAATAAATCTCAAGAATTGGCACGTCGGATTCTACTCGACATTTTCCATATTAAAAACATGTTTGATCAACCTTTAAGAACTATTAACAATCCTATTTAAACTCTAAAGCGTTCTTCAACAACGGTAGATAAGGCGATTAAAGCCAATACTAAAAACATTTCATCAAACCTCTATGAAGCTAGAAGATTCAGATTATAAGACAAGATTTAGTAATTTTCAAGTGATCGAAATATAAGACCTATCTATAACTTGGAAAGACATAAAAAATGCAAGAAGATAAAGGAACAAAACTCATTCGTTACCATCAAATCTGACAAGGAGAAAACAGGGTAAACTACCACTTGCCTTGGTTTTACCGGAAAAATTCCTCTGAATCACTCCACGTCGTAGATCGGGGCAAAAGAACATGGGAGGAGGTGAAATCTAAACAAAAATGGCCAAAAAGGCAGTTAGGGAAAAAAAACCCTACCGAGATAACTCAAGGAATGGGGAAAAATTTACCGCGATAGCGTAGCTCTCGGTGAGAGCTTTCCGGATCTATGTTTGGTTGAAGATTTCGAGCATCGGAGCAGCGTCGGCAGCCACCGGAAGACTCACGAAAAAGAAACTCTCTCTCTCGCTCACTGCTCTGGTTCGCGAGAATAATATTGTAGAAGATGAAGTTCGGTTCTAAAACCTAAGTCTAAGCCCAACATAAAAGTTGTATATCTCCTCGAGATGAACAAATTTTATGTTGACCATTTTACCATAAGACACCGGTTTGACCCTCAAAACGATGCCCGAACTCTGACTGTAACGAACCACTTGAGTGGAATAGGTCTACTCGAGATGGAGAAGTCTACTCGAGATGGAGACTCAAGAGGGATGTATCTACTCGAGATGGAGACTTGGGAACTCGAGATAATCATCTGGGATTGGAGAGGATAGTGATATAACTCGAGTGGATTAATTCTTCTCGAGATAAAAGACTTAGAACTCGAGTGGATCAAGTCTACTCGAACTAGACATGAGCTGTTTCGGGAAAATCAAAAATAAGAGTCTAAGATGACTTCAAATTGAAAAGTACCTGGCATGAAAGTTGTAGATATCGTCGAGAAGAACAAATTTTATGTTGACCAATTTTTCATACGAAACTGTTTTGACCTCAAAATGACGCCCAGACGCCGACTGAGAAGAACCACTCGAGTGGAATAAATCTACTCGAGATGGAGATTTTGGGCACTCGAGATGGAAGGCAGAACTCGAGATAATAAATACAAGACTCGAGAAAATTAACTAGACTCAATAAAAATCAAAGAAAGGGCACTCGGGATGATGAAATCGAGTACACGAGAGGATAATGGCTTACTCGAGAGGTTTAACAACCCCACTCGACAACCTAGCCAGCCCACCCGAGATCCAAGACCAGCCCACTCAAGAGAAAATCCAGAGTACTAAAGAAGAAGCGAAGAACTCCAGATCCTTGGTGGATGAACACTCGAGAGGGAAGGAACTACACGAGAACCTGAAAGTCAAAAATAAAAAAATTTGCAGTTTTGAACAAGGAAACTCGAGTTCAATATGGAGACCCAAACTCGCGCTGAATTAAACGAAACTCATGCCATATGAGAATACCGATGCTACGAACTAAACAAAGAAGTCGAAACTTAAATCCAATGAGCCATTCCCGAGGTATAAATTTTCAAAGTATACAATGAACATAAATATTTAAAAACTTCAATCGTCCGCCGAAACTCCAAAAAAAATGCTCGGCTTGAGATTAAACTTAATGAGAAAGTCAAAAATTACTCAACTTAAATCCCAAATGCAAAATTTTCCAATTACGACAAAAATTAAAGAAATTGGCCGACTCGACCAAACGGACACGAAAATGCCTTAACAACGTTGCGTCGTCAACTCGACGTTAAAAGTAATGTCATGATGTCATAAATATGACGATACAAAATCCACTAAAATCATCAAAAAATCGGGGGCGTTACAGTCACTCCCCCTAAAAAGAACTTCAGTCACGGAACTTATCACCACTCCAAAACGATACCAAAACGCACAACCTAAAACATAGAGATATACCAGAACTAGGAGAAGAGGTACGGATGAGATTCTCTCATCGCTGATTCCAATTCCTACGTCGCGCTTTCGACGTCCTAGTTTTTCCAAAGAACCTTGACCATATGAATGGTATTCCTTCGCAACACTCGATCTAGGGATTCAAAAATGCGGACAGGCTCTTACACATACGAATGATTGGGCTGAATCTGGGGCACCGAGTCAAGGACTTGACGACCATTACGAACACACCTCTGCAACTGGCTCACATGGAACACATCATGGACACCAGGGAAGGTAGCAGGCAATTCCAGCTGATAAGCTGATACTCTGATGCGCTCTAGAATCTGAAAAGGTCCCACACACGGGGGGTCTAACTTGTGATTCCTTCCAAACCATTTAACGCCAGACATCGGAGAAACCTTCAGAAAAACCAAGTCTCCTATGGCAAACATCAGATCGACACTTCGTCGATTAGCATACTTCTCATAACACTCTTGAGCCACACAGGGCTTTTCTCGAATATGAGTCACGGCACAATTCATCTCCTCAAGGGCTTCCGGACCTAGCAATGGTCTCTCACCGACTTCAGTCCAAAACAAAGCAGTTCTACAATGCCTCCCATATAAGGCCTCAAACGGGGCCATCTGCAGACTCTCTTGATAACTATTATTGTATGCAAACTCCATGAGTCTGAGACGCTCATCCCAAGCACCACCATGATCTAAAATATAACATCTTATCATGTCTTCTACGATCTGAATTACCCTTTCGGTCTGACCATTCATCTGCGAATGATAGGCAGTGGAATACCTTAAACCGGTACCCAACCCCTCCTGTAAACTCTTCCAAAAGCGAGACGTAAATCTGGAGTCGATTTGATACAATGCTAACAGGCACTCCATGTAATCTGATGACTTCTTCAAGATATAGCTCAGCTATCTTCTTCATCGAATACCCACTCTTAAACAGAACAAAGTGAGCACATTTTGTCAATCTATCGACTATCAACCAAATAGAGACGTTCCCCTAGGGAGATTTTTTTAGACCGGTGATGAAATCCATTGAAATACTCTCCCATTTACAACTTGGAATATCAAGCAGTGTCAATTTACCACTAGGCCTTTTATGATCAGCCTTAACACGTTGATACGTATAACATTCTGATACAAACTTCGCGATATCATTCTTCATCCCCGACCACCAAACAATTTTCTTTAGATCTTTATACATCTTAGTGGAATCATGGTTGTAGACTACACTGGAACCATGAGCTTCATCACAGATCTTAGCCCGAATGTCACCTAAGGCGGGGACACAATCTACCCCAATACTTCAAGGTATCCAACTCATACAAGTAGAAATTCGGTAGCTCGCCCTTCACAGTTCTATTCCGGAGGTGCAAAAAATCAGGATCATCTTTCTGGTGTGCTCGAGTAAGGCAAATCCAAGAGGGTTCCTCCGCTTCCAAACTAGCAGGCACAGTACGACTCCCAACCTCAATATCCATCAACAAGAATTCTTCTAGCAAAGATTGTACTGACAGATTGAAGATTTCAGCCGTCTTTCTACTCAAAGCATCAGCTACTACATTAGCCTTCCCCAGGTGATACTCTAACCACCTACGTTGACGCAGATTTAACTCCTTTTGAGTGAAGACGTACTTCAAACTCTTATGATCTGTGTAGATCTTGGACAGCGCCCATACAATAAATTTCTCCAAATCTTCAACGCATAAATTACCGCAGCAAACTCTAAATCATGCGTAGGATAGTTTCTTTCATGAACTTTCAATTGTCTTGATCCATACGCGATCACCTTTCCTTCTTGCATCAAAACACAACCAATTCCAATGTGTGATCCATCCACATACACAGCATACTCAAGTCCTTCATTAGGCAGAGTAAAACTGGAGCCATACACAATCTCTTTTTCAGCTCTTAGATGGCTTCTTCACACTTATCACTCCAAATGAACGCGGTGTTCTTCTATGTAAGTCTAGTTAGAGGAGCAGACAACACAAAGAACCCTTCCACGAATCATCTATAATAAACAGCCAGACCTAAAAAGCTCCTAATATCCTAAGGAGTAGAGGGTCTTTTCCATTCCATCACAATAGAAATATTTGTTGGATCTATGGAAATACCGTCCTTGCTCACAACATGACCCAAAAAGGACATCTGGGGTAACCAGAATTTGCACTTACTCAACTTAGCATAGAGCTTGTGCTCCCTCAGGGTTGACAAAACTAAACGCAAGTGTTGATTTTGCTCCTTAAAACTGCGGGAATACACAAGGACGTCATCTATGAACACAATCACCAAAATGGTCCAAGTAATCCTTGAATACCCTATTAATTAAATCCATGAACACAGAGGGTTTCGTTAGTCCAAAGGACATCACTAAGAACTTAAAATGCTCGTACGGGGAACGTAAAGGCGTCCGGGGTACATCAGCCTAACGGACTCTCAACTGGTGGTAGCCTGAACGAAGATCATTCTTCGAAAACACAGCGCACCCCCACAACTGATCAAATAGGTAATCAATCTGAGGCAAAAAATATCAGTTCTTAATGGCTACCATATTTAACTCTCGATAATCTATACAGAGCCTCATAGAACCATCTTTCTTCTTAACGAATAGAACAGGAGCACCCCAAGGAGAAGAACTCGGCCTAATAAAACCACACTGTAGCAACTCATCCAGCTGAGTACGCAACTCTTCTAACTCCTACGGAGCCATACGGTATGGTGCCTTAGCAATAGGGCGAGTACCTTGCTCGAGGTCTATCACAAACTCCACCTCTCTTTCAGGAGGAAGTCCTGGATGGTTATCAGGAAAGACATCTAGAAACTCTCACACCTTCAAGATTCCTCAAGATGTAGTGTAACAAAAGAAGTTTCCAAAGCAGAAATGGAAACTAAAAATGCCTCGCAAACAGACTATATAGCACGACAAGCACGTACTGTAGAAATAGTAGGGGAAACTATGTCCTGAAATCCAATGACACTCATAGGTTGGTCATCGTCCATCCTGAAATCTAATCTCTTTACCTTGCACCTTATGACCGCATCATACTTGGACATCCAATTCATGCCAAAAATCACCTTTAAGTCTTCCAGATCTAACACCATCAGATCTGTAAAGGCTAGGAAATTGCCTAGGTATATAGGGCATCTCAGTACTCCTTGATTAGATATCACTGAATCACCAGAGGGAAGCTTGATGTTGAAGGAGTCTCCTAATGGATCCCCATCCAAACGATGTTAATCTACAAACCTCTGGGCCTCAATGGAATGGGTGGCACCCAAATTGAAAAGAACGCGCGCCCACCTATTCCGCACCTTAAAATCCCCTAAAATCGTAGCATACATAACTAAACGAACGATAACTAGGGCTACAACGGTAAATAATAAAGATAAAATAAACTTGGGCTAACCTGATATAACTCGCGCAGAGGTTTGAGCTTCCTCGCTGGTGACCACGTTCATCTTTCCTTTGCCTTTGTCCTAGTTTGGTGGCGGCAGCAGAGCTCGAAGCGGGGCAGGCTGTAGTGGGGACTTTGCCTAGGGGCACGAAGACTTTAGATGCCCCTTCTGCCCGCACTGGAAGCAAGCCTTATCCTTTGTCCAGCAACGTCTCACGTCATGCCCCTTCCTAAAACAGAATGAGCACACCAAATCTCCCTTAGGTGCACCTTGGATTACGTGCACCTGCTGCTACTACTTCAGTGTGGAAGTCCTCTTGAAACACCTTTCATAAGGGTGGCCAAGTCGACCAGAGAAGCTACATATTTCTCCACTTTTCTTTTTCGAAGAAGGGTCGGATGCCCTAGTGCTTCAATCATCAACACCCTTCCTCTTCTCTTTCCTTGCCGCAGCACCTCGATTCTTGGCGTTTTCAATCGCCTCAACCTTCAGTGCGGCTTCCACTGCCTCAGCATAAACTTCTGCTCTATTAGTGTATGCTAACTATTGGACATCGCTTCTTAGTCCACCAAGGAAATGTTTCACTCTACCCTCCTCCGAAGCTACCAAATGGGGAGCAAATCTGTTCAACTTGCTAAACTCAATCTCGTACTCGCTCACCAAGAGCTGTCTCTGCTTCAGATGCAGGAAGTTATTAATCAGGCAGTCCTACTCGACCGAGGGTAGAAATTTCATCAACAGCATCTTCTTAAAAGATTCCAAAGAACAGCCTTCCTTCAGACTTTCCCTTTCCTGAATCCACCAACTCTTTGCCAGGCCTTTTAACTGATAGGCTTCACTCATTACCTTCTGGGCTTCTAGAATCCCGTAATACGAAAATATTTCTTCAATGGAGATGATCCAATTATCTAAGATCATGAAGTCAGCACTCCTGTAATAAGTAGGAGGTCTCAATCGCTGGAAATGCAAGATGAAATTCATCTCTGGTGGTATCGCCATCGGGGGAACTAGAGGAGCAGGGGTATCAGGCACGGCTTGGCCCAAGGCAGGATCTTACACTACGGGTTCAGCGCAGGAGCGGCAGACAACCAGGTCTTAATTTGCGATTGCATCGCAACTACTTTCCTTGACAAAGCCTTGTTGCTCTAGCGCAAACTCTCGATCAACGAATCACTCTACGAACCTGACGAATCGCCCTCCGATTAGGGAGTCGACCACGTCGCAATACGCTTTGGTGGCATTTCTAAAAAGGCAAACGAACAACCCATCAAAATCCTAGATTACGACTAGGGCAAACAAAACTAGTTCAGACCATACTTAAAAGACGTTTGTGTATGCTGCAGCTTGCTGTAGGATTTCATAATAATGATATGTACTACTCAAGATTATATCCTATCATCCTATTACTCATGTGCCTATGATATGAATGCATAGATTCTTCACTCTTATTTAAAATCATGTGTGTACAAATGTCATCATGTAAATCTTTAGCTAGGCAGTTGTGCTTATGTTTTGTTATGCTATGTATGTAGTGTTATGCATCCTAAAAAGGCCTTAATGCATGTTATGAGTGGCGTACACATGAAATGTTATGCATCCCATACTACATAACATTGCATGTAACAAAAAATAAAACGTGCTAATGGGCATTCCTGTGGTGAGGTTATGCATCCCATACTATATAACCCTCACATATTGCCACCTATGGTGGATCCATTTACAAACACATATTATGCATCCAATACTAAATAATATGCTCCTTATACTTCTAATCATGCTTATGAGTGTAGTGTTGTTGCTTCAGCCAAGACATACTGATAACACATCGGTGTGTGTATGATATGACACTAAACAACTAACACTAACAAAGGAAGGTTGCCCGACCAATTGTTAAGCAACCTCCCTCGAATACCAACTGTCACAACATGCAGTTTCACCACAATTAAATTATATCAGAGTGAGGGAAAATATGCGTCGTGATGTCATATCCCTCGACTCAGTGGATCATCTAGTCCATGATTCAAAATATAATTTATACGCTTGCGGAAGATACTTGTTTAATTTTTCTCTAACATCCTACATGAGTATAAATGTCCCCGAGGAACAACTCATGCTAAACAGAATCTAGATTTATAATAATTATAGGAAAAGTCTTTACGCTAACCAGGAAAATAGTGACTTAGTTTTAAAAGAGATTGCATGGATGCTTTACTAGTATTAGGTTTTTATAAGCTTAAAAATATCTAACATGCAATCCTAGCAATAAATTATCCCAAAGAGCAAGTAAGCTAAACCAAACATAAGAAAATGACATCAGCTAGCAAGTATCAAAAAAAATCAACAATACTGTGGGTCTCAACAACCTGACACGAACCCACAGTACAAAGTATGTCTGAACTAGGAAAGAAAAAAAAATAAAAACAACAAACTACCTCGCTATGGCGAGGTGAAAAAGCCACAACCAAAACAACCGCTCAAAGAGTCCAAAAACCATCTCCACTACCTGCTACTGCTCTGAACCTGAGGCATTCCAAAACCAGAACACCACAGCAAAAAGATACAAATTGTGGAAAAAAATGTAAGCAAAAGAAAACAAAGGTTAAACGGGGTACCAACCCAGGACCAAGAGTACTGAAGTAAGGTACATAAATAAAACTTAAGAAATAAATCAGAAGAGAAGAACTTACATGAATCGTCACGTACAACAAATCATGCTGGATGCCCAAAGCAAGGGGAGAGCATGATTAAATCATAAGAAAGAATTCTCAAAAACTTTATTAGCCACTTGTTATCAACACTACCCATAAACACAGGCAGGGTGGTCACTTCTCTAGATATACCCCTCATAGATGTTAAAATCCATCTAACTGCGGGGGAGACTTACACACTCCATTAATCACCGCTGATGCCCAAAACCTAGTAGAGTTCTACGAGAAACTAATAAAGGAAATAAACCTTGTGGTCGGTGGATTTGCCACTAACATCGGCAACAAAGAAACACCATGAAATAAATCTCAAGACTAGGGACGTCGGATTCTACTCGACATTTCCCAGATTAAAGAAATGGTTGATCAACCTTTAAGAACGATTAATAATCCTAAATAAACTCCAACGCGTTCTTCAACAACAATAGTTAAGGCGATTAAAGCCAATAATAAAAACATTTCATCAAACCTCTATGAAGCTACAAGATTAGGTTAATACGACAAGATTTAGTAATTTTCAAGTGATCGAAAGATTAGACCTAGCTATAACTTGGAAAGACATAAAAAAATGCAAGAAGATAAAGGAACAAAACTCATTCGTTACCATCAAAACGGACAAGGAGAAAAGGGGGTAAACCACCATTTGCCTTGGTTTTACCGGAAAAATTTCTCCGAATCACTCCACATCGTAGAACGGGGCAAAAGAACACGAGAGGAGTTCAAATCTAAACAAAAATTGGCGAAAAGGGGGTTAGGGCCGAAAAACTCTAACGAGAAAACTCAAGGAATTGGGAAAAATTTACCACGATAGTGTAGCTCTCGGTGAGAGCTTTCGGGATCTATGTTTGGTTGAAGATTTCTAGCACCGGAGAGCCGTTCGGGAGAATAATATCTAAGAAGATGAAGTTCGGTTCTAAAACCTAAGTCTAAGAATATATATGTATATATGATTATAAAAAATTTTGTCAAAAATGGGTTATTACGTTTCGCGGGAATCAAAAATAGAGATCTAGGATAGCTCCAAATCGAAAAGTGCCCGACATGAAAGTTGTAGATCTCGTCGAGGCGAACAAATTTCATGTTGACAATTTAATCGTACGACACCGTTTGACCCTCAAAACAATGCCCGAACTCTGACTGTACAGAACCACTCGAGTGGAATAGGTCTACTCGAGATGGAGACTTGAGAGGGAGGTATATACTCGAGATGGAGACTTGGTAACTCAAGATAATATTCTGGAACTCGAGAGGATAGGTATAGAACTCGAGTAGATTAATTCTACTCGAGATAAAAGACTTAGAACTTGAGTGGATCAAGTCTACTCGAACTGGACATGAGCTGCTTCGGGAAAATCAAAAATAGGGGTCTAGGATGACTTCAAATCAAAAAGTGCCCAACATAAGAGTTGTAGATCTCGTCGAGATAAACAAATTTAATGTTGACCATTTTTCCATACGGCATCGTTTTTACCTCAAAATAGTGCCCGAACGCCGACTGAGCAGAACCACTCGAGTGGAATAAATCTACTCGAGATGGAGACTTTGGGCACTCGAGATGGAAGGCAGAACGCGAGATAATAAGTACAGGACTCGAGAAAATCAACTGGACTCAATAAAAATCAAAGGAAGGGCACTCGGGATGATGAAATCGAGAACCCGAGAGGATTAAGGCTTGCTCGAGAGGTTCAACCAACCCACTCGACAACCAAGCTAGCCCACCCGAGATCCAAGACCAGCCCACTCGAGAGAAAATCCAGAGTACTCGAGAGGAAGCAAAGAGCTCAAGATCCTAGTCAGATGAACACTCGAGAGGGAAGGAGCTACTCGAGAACCTGAAAGGCAAAAAAAATTTTAGTTTTGAAAAGGGAAACACGAGTTAAATATGGAGGCCCAAACTCGCGCCGAATTAAACGAAACTCACACCGTAGGCGAATACCGATAGTACGAACTCAACAACGAAGCCAAAACCTAAATCAAACGAGCCATTCCTAAGGTATAAATTTTCAAAGTATACAATGAACATAAATAATTCAAAACATCAATCGCGCGTCGAGACTCCAAAAAAAATGCTCGTATTGCGACGAATTTTGATGAGCAAGTCCAAAATTACTCAACTTAAATCCCAAATGCAAAATTTCCAATTACGACAAAAATCCAAGAAATTGGCCGACTCGACCAAACGGACGCGAAAATACCTTAACGGTGTAGCGCCATCAACTCGACGTTAAAAGTAACTCCATAACGTCATAAATATGATGATACCAAATCGAATAAAATAATCGAAAAATCGGGGGCTTTACACCCATGCCAGTTGGTGTACGTAAGAAAATGTCAAGGGAAAGAGCATCGGCTATATCGTTGAATATGTGTCTGATCCAAGGACCATACACGGTTGAGAAGTACTTTCATGCATTTGTTGAGTTGAGACAACATATAGAGTTTGTTTTAGAAATTGAGGAGACTAAGACCAATAGATTTTACGATGGTCTGCGCGATGAACTACGATGCTTAATTGTGGGTCCAAAGTTGCTTGGATTTTGTGCCTTAATAATGGCAGCCAGGTCTTTGGAATTGTACTTAAAGCAATTCAGGGCGAGGAACGGTGTCAATGTGCCAACCTTTACAAACGTGTCAAAATAAAATTCTCGTACGTGGAAGAAGAAGTTGCATTTGTTGGAGTCAACCTCTTCCACCATCATGGGAATAAGGAAAAGGTGTGGTCCACTTGTTTGTTTTTCTTGTGGTAAGGTAGGACATCTTGCCCAAAAATACTATGGTGCTACACTAAGGGCAAAGAAAGCTAAGACTAGTGCAGTTGCATGGCAAACTCCAACCATTTGCTACTCGTGTGGCAAAGAAGGACATAAAGCCCGATACGGCAAAAGAGGCCCTTAGACCACACTAAACAAGAAGGAAAAAAATTTATTACATATCTAACTGTAATTATGTACCGTATATTTCCTAGTCAGTAATAATGTGTACAATCCTTATTTTGCGAATATAAACATGTTGTGATGAAGACTCAAGAAGTTGTTGGTTTAAGACTTTTTATGCCCTGTGAACTTATCTTGGTATCACAGATAAGAGTCGAATGACATGGCCGTGGTGAAAAGAGTGATTATGGGTAGAACGTGACATGTTAAGATGTCGTAATGATGTCAGATCAGGACGTAGCAGTATTTGTGTGATGCCGTGGTGCGAGAAAAGCTGCGACCTCTGAGCTCTAAACCCATATCGTTTTGTAAAACGTGCATCAAAGGAGTGGTTGGGTTGGTGTCTGCGTTGCGCTAAATTTCGGGACGAAATTTTTGTAAGTGGGGGAGGATTGTAACACTCCAAAGATATGTTTGGTGTTTGGACAATTTAACACGGCCTTACACACGAGCATGTACAGGGCCGTGTCCCACTGTGAGTTTGACGTTCTGTACTCGACGATCTTCGAGAGGCAAGTCATGTAAGGAAACACGGCCAGGGACACGGGCGTGTCCAAGGCCGTGTCCTACTCGGGTTGATAGCTGGGCTATGTTAGGTGAGGAACTCAGCCTGGAGCCCAAGCTTGTTCTGGGTGACATGGGCGTGTCAAAATTTACACGGGAGTGTTGGGAACCCGTGTCCCATTCGGGATGCTTTGGACTTGTGTCGATTGAGGGATACTCCCCGCAACATGGGCATGCACTGCTTGACACGGGCGTGTCAAGGCTTGACAAGGCCATTTCTAAGCTCGTGTTTTGGTCTAGTTGAGTCGGTTATGTTGCCGCTTAAGTCACACTGCCTCTGACAGTGGCGTGTCAAAAGCCGTGTTCGTCCTAGGAAGATGCTTTTCAGAGCGAATCGTGGCCGTTCATTTCAATCAAATTGTATCAATTGTTCCAGGACTCTTTCTGCTGTTATAAGGCTTAGAGTTGAAGATAAACTCTCATTTATCTTTGGCCATTCTATTTCTAAAGAGATAAATAGAGGGGAGAGCAAGGAAGGAAGAAGGAGAAGGATTCCGGCCGCTGGTGGAGCTTCGGTGTACTGAATCGCGAGCCGAGTTCAGTTCCGTAAAGGCAATGCCGGTGTGGTGCTTTTTATCTAGCTAGATTTCCATGGCTCCAAAGCGATCTTCAAGGGTAACGATCCCCTTCTTGGACAAGTGAAGTCCTTCTTTATGCATGTTCATGGAATCCTGCACCAACAGGTGGAATGCGTAAGTGATACCAGTGGTTTGATAGTTGATATCTACGGCTGAGTCTGCATCTAGATCCGGAAATGTATATTACGGAATAGGCATGTTGTGAGAAGCCCATCCAGATGGTTAGTCTGGATTGGTTATGTTTATATTGTGAACCGGATAAGACTCCATGTATGAAACAAGTACTTTGCGGAGTTTGTGTGAAATCCTTGTGTTGTATGCTCTGTGTGAGTTATATGTGATGTGGCCGTGAGAGCCATTCTTTGTGGTTGTGGAGCCTTTGTGGTATTGGGATTGTTTGCTCTGCGTGAGCTGTGTGCTGAACCGGAAAATGGTATTGTGTACTTGCGTTGTGAGAGATCGATTGTCTATTTATGCAAATGGTGGGCTACGGGCCTTCCCGGCTTATTGATCTATGCAAATGGGGGGTTGTGGGCCTTCTCGGCTTGTTTATCTATGCAAAGTGGGGGCTGCGAGCCTTCCCGGTTCTGGATCTATGAAAATGGGGGCTACGGGCCTTCTGGGCTTGTTGATCTATGCAAATGGGGGGATACAGGCCTTCCCGGCTTGTTGATCTATGCAAATGGGGGGATGTGGGCCTTACCGGCTTGTTTATCTATAGAAATGGGGGGCTGCGAGACTTCCCGGCGTGTTGCACTATGATGGTAGGTCGATCTAGAGTGCTCCATGGTTGCCATGAGGTGAACACCTCTGAGTGGGATGGGCAAGGATATCTCCAGCATGCGTGTTATAGTAGACTTATGTCCGACCACCAAGTGGAGAACCTCTGATCGGTGGTGGGACCAAGGATAATTCAGTACAGCGTAAACGTGCCCTTAGTGCACGGAGCGTCTGACACGAAGGGCCGACATTTGTGATGTTGTTGTGCGTGAGAGAACTTGTTGTGATGTATTTATTGTTGTGATTGCAATGCATGCAGGGAAGGAACCACTACCCCAGGCAAGGGGTAGGGTTGTTATAATTGGTTAGCTAAATGCTGACCATTGCTTTGTTTATCACCCTTGGGGTGGATATCCGTATGCAAGTGTTGGAGGGCTGGATGGGATTGAGAGGGCTGAAGCCCATGCTGCTTGTAGGCCCTTGAAGGTCGTGCGAAGAAGTGTGTTTTCATGTGTGGCAGCCTGCGTGCCGATGTATGAAACCACATCTTTTAAAGAGAAACTTGTAAGGCCACAAGGCCGTGAGCATTTGTGTATCTATATGCATTCCTTGTGATATATATAAATGTGGTATTTATATATTAGTGTACATTCAATGTAATGAGTTATTTCAACTTAAAATCTTCCGCTAGAAAACTCTGAGTTATGGTGCCAGTAGAAGGTATTTTGATATTCATACGTGATTCTGCCGGATGCCTGTGAAATATGGCGTAGGGCCCCGGTCAGACCCTATGTTATATTCCATGTGACGGATGGAGGTCTTACACTTGCCATAAGTATAATATGTACATATGCCTTGCCCAAATGTCGCTCCAGAAGCAACAATAGATGGAACCTGTACAGAAGACTTGTCCTTTTAATTCCATTTCTTGCGATAGTAAATTTTTCCAGGATGCGGCACTTTTAACTCGGGCATTGTCACAGCCAAGTCCATCTTGCTCTGCACCCTCTTCTTGTAATTCTCTGATAAACGAGTCGTATTAACCAACACTTGAAATCCTTGATTCATTAGACCGAAGAGCAGTAACCTAAGCTCATCCTGCAGTCCCTCATAGAACATATTGGTCTTACGCTTTACGTTAGTAAAAGTAGACCTCGCATATCATCCCAACCTAGTAAACTCTTGTAAGTTGTTATCCACAGTAGTCACTCCCTGAGTAAAATGTTGGAATTCATTTACCATTGCAATCTGTTACGATGACGGCAGATGCATTTCCAAGAATAATCTCGAAAACTCCTCCATCGAGATCTCTGATAGTCATCTGCCCGCGAAGTGATGTAACTTTAAGTCATTCCAGCGAATTCGAGCCTCTCCTTCTAACAAGAAGCTGACCAAGGTAAACTTTGTCAGATCAAGCACATACCCAACTGTTCCAAAAGCCCGGACTGTTGGAAAGGGCACTGCTTAATTTCTTAAATAAGTAGTAGAGCGCAATGGGTCATGTGAAGGAACGCTAGACCCAACAATCCCCCCAACATCCAGCACAATCTGTCGCTCATTGGTGGGGTTACTAATGGCCCACATGGCTCAAATGTGGGGTTACCACATGTCCAAGATTGCCTTACCCGCCGGACCCACACAGGCAGAAGGGAAAAATCGGGATTTAATAGCGCCCCCCCAGTCTTAAACCCGTGACCCCCTCTGATACCAATTAAAAGAAAAGAGAGGGTAATCTCTGGTTAACTCTAGAGGGGGGGGGTGAATAGAGTTATTTAAAAATTTCTTTGCAACTTTTTACAAATATAAAGTTATGTGATAAAATAAGTGATATAGTAATAGCTAAGAGAGTTTAACAGAAGCAAAGAAAAACTATACTAAGCTACCACAACACATGTAAGACCCCTTTTTTTTCTTTTTCAACCATCGGGGTCTTATGCCCAGAATTGCCGCTTTGCGGTGGCACCAACACTCGGGGAGGCCGCCACTACAAAACGCCAACTCTGCCGGCCTTTTTCGATCATAAAGAGAGAGAAGTAAGTCAATACACTGAATGTAAACATGTCCACATAATCATATACGAATAAAATCAGAGCAAGTCCATCAATATATAGAAAGTAGAAAGTAGCAAAAGAACAGTACAGATGAAATATATAAGCGGGCTCAGCCCGGTACATCAGAGTCCTCACAACAAATCACTCATCGCGGAAGCTAAAAAATACTAAACACTCACGGAGCTGGTAACAGGCGCTCCGGAACTATACTAGCCCACATCCATGCGCACCGTACTCCGCTGGTGCTGGTCCCTGGACTGCTGGCCCCTGTCTCCCATACGGATCTCTTGTAATGTTGTGGTTCGAAAACCATTAGTCATAAAGACTAAGCCCTATCATCCTCTACCCCTCCCCCCACGGCTCCTAAGCACCGAGCGGAAAGGAGGAAAGGGAAACTACAAAGGTGGAGAATAAGCAAGGCGGGTGACAGCGGAACTAGTCTAACAGAAAATATATATTGTATAAGCAGCTAAGTATGAAAGGTATATCTAGCAGTTCTAAAATAGTGAGCAGTAAGGTAAACATGTAGTAAATCAATATATATATGAAAACAAATAGAAAACAAGTAAGTAAGTAACCTTAACTTATATGAATGCCCATACCAACTTATAAGTTAAGGGGTCTTCTGCAAGGCTCCCATCGTATAAAAAGTCTCATACCGATTTACACGTTGGGGTGTCGGTTGTATGCAAATATGAGTGTAGTGATATGCTATGCCATGATACATGCAAGTGCAACTCACGCACACGACTCTATGCACACAGACCTTTAGTTCCCCTTGTTCGGGCAGCTAGCTTCACTCCCAGGAACCTCTGTAGTGGCATACGGAGACAGTGGGTCGGGCACCCCACTCCTAGGCGGGTATCCACACTACCGGGCCTATCCCTTCCGTACGCCCCTAAAAGAAAACAACCTAGAGTATCCGCGTACTAATGCTGGCTGTATCCACCAGAATTTCTTTGGCTAAGTGTCCCACACTGCCGAGTCTACGGACCGACGTTGGTGTGAACAATAGTCAAATACCTAAGACCCGCCACCTTATTATGTATTTAAACCCCCGAGCCCTCGGCTCCCCGGACTATTCCGTCTGTGAATCTACCTTCAGAAACTACCGACTGAATGACAATCAAACCAACCTTATATACCTCCGTAACTACCGGGGTGTGTGAATGTGCAGCCCTAGTTATACTAGTTGCTCTTTTGGTTTATTATTCCTACGATTTACGTTAGCCCAGTACTGCCCCTGGCATACCCCGTGAAGGGTTCTCAAAGGTAACTAGGAACTACGATGGGCTGAAGCCCAAAGCTCCCTTTCGCAAGGCACTTAATATTATTGATTTCTACCCATTACCCGATCCCTTTCAAATTACTTTGGATCTAACCTAGTGTAGTGAGACTCTTCCTCTCCAACCGCGGTGGACGATCTTTCGTCGGTCCTGAACACCACTTAACACTAGCCAATCTCCAACTCTACTCATCCTAACTTCCAATAATGAACTTAATTTAACTTACCCTATCCAAACCAGCAAACTACCAAAATTCCATCTCTCTAAGTTTATTACCAACTTTAGTTCAGTTTCTACGGTTTTACTATATGTAGACCACCCTATACTATATGATGTACATGATAGGAGTTTCTCCAAATATTCATCCAAAAGCCTTAAGTTATTTACTGGGAGTCTATCATGACATGATTAGCATAGGTTCAGAAATTTATAATTTTCCTCATTTATTGGGAGTTTAATTAATTTCGTCCAAAACTAAACCATGGGTGATTTGAACATGATGTACCCTTTTTAGGTATGATTAAAGCCCCACAAAATTATGATAAATACTAGGCAGTAATTTGACAGTAAATTCAAATCTCTCAGAAATTTTACCATATTTACACCCTTGATCCTTAATTGTGAACATATTCACCAATTAACCACTTAGAGAAGTAAATACTATAAATAAGCTTCCAAAAATTCCAAGAAAATTCAAGTCTAGTTATCATGTCTTAAAAGTAATACTGACAAGGTCTCCAAATTTTTCAGTGAGTATTAACCTCAAAATCTAATTTAGAAATATAACCCTCTTTCTAAACTTAACAAAGCAACCTTTGCAAATATTTATCTAAAAATTATGAATTAATTTATACATCAATGAGTTGACCTCATACTCTACTGATCAAGTTACATAATTTTCCAACAATATATAATCTTTGAATCAATTTTTGAATAGAATTACATTTTTAAAAGCCTGTAAAGAAAGTACTAAAAATAAACCTCCAGAAATTATAATAAAATTCCTGTATAATTATATTAGGCAAAAACACTCTGTGCCAAAATTTCATGGAGATCAAGTAACCACAAAGATCATTATAGATAAAAGCCTGTTGGGGAAATTTATGAATTATATGATAAGGACTTGAAGTGTTATCCCATAAATTACATAACAAATACCAGAGGATTTGGGATACCCTAGCATCCACTCTACCAAATTTCAGGCTCATACAAGGGCATTTGACCCCATGCCCTTCACAACCCTCAAAAGACCATCCTTAGGGTTTGGCCTTGGGCCCTAGGGCAATTCTGCACCGATCAACCTCACAATCCATGAGAGTGTGCTAGGAATCATGCCTAGTCAGTGGTCAAAATCTCAGCCCCTATTGAAGTGATATGACCACTCAAATCATAAAGTACAGACTTGACCTAAAAATCGCTTAATAGGGCAAAGCTTAAGTTTGTTCATTTCCAATCTAAAACATCTCCAAATGAGATGAGAAATTATATAGATCCTTATGATGAACCCAGGGACCACTCACCAAAATTTGGGAGGGTTTGGAAGTTATTAAGCCAACTAATTAGTTTACCCTAAGATTATTAAATTATTTCTAAAAAATATAGAAAAACATTCTCCAAAAATCTCAATTTTTGGACAGGCCCTAGGTATATCTAGGTTAGACTCCTTGCCCAAATTTCAAATCCTTTGGACAAGGGATGAAGTGTGGGCACACATTTTAATCTCTGCTTAGCTCAAGGTATAGATCCCACCAAAAGAGGTGCCTTGGTCGAACTAGTTGACCAAATTGACCCAAATAAATTTTAAAATATAGTAAACCCATAGGGATACAAATTATATGTTGACCTTTTCCTTACATAGAGCCTTTAAGTATTTTTCCTTAATTTTTCTAAGTGACTGTTATTTCAGTACAGAAAATCATTTTTAAAAGGAAGAGGATAATTATCCAGTACAGATTTTGAAGCAGATCCAACAGTGCTGGGTCGTCTTCTTCCTCCAGCCTAGGGCCATGATTGGCCGAACCTGGAGCGCATTCAAGATGCTACCGCCGGCCATCCAGCCTCCTCCCTGGCCGGCCACCGCAACCACCACCTCCGTTGAGGTGGCGGCAATCGCCGGGCGGTGGCCCGGCCGCCGGAGAGGCGGAATCCGGCGAACCCGAAAGCTAGAATTTGTTGCGGGAAAATCCAGGAAGAGTAGCCCTTCCCGATCGAGCTCCGTTGAGCTCGATTATCAATCCTAAAGAGCTCTAAGATCTACCTGTAGAAAGAAAGGAGCGAAGGACCTTTTTCGCGGGCTAGAGGCGTGCAGATCGTCGGGATGCCATTGGCGCGGTGGTGGCATCGCCGAAATTCTTTTACAGCACAGTACAAGTTCCAATCTGTCGAGTCAGGGTGGAAACTTCATCTCAGAGTCTAGGGAGCTTTTTTTAAGGGAAGAAATGGGGAGCGGGCGGGTATAGGCTGTCTAGCCATTAATGCTTCCTTAAGAGCATGCTTCGGCCATGGTGGAGGGGAGGTGAAATGGCCCGAAGTAGCTGGAGGTAGGCTGGAAACTTCTCCTCTCCCCATGAGGACTTGAATCCAGCCATTAAAGAGGAGGGGAAGGGGCCACGACATCAAGTTCCATTTATGGCTGTGAACGCCGGTTTTCGGCCATGGTCGTGGCTCCTCCTTGTTTTCAAAACCGACGGCCACGTGGCATTGACCGGTCAACACTTTTAAAATAAGACTTAATTGGGTCTTAATAAGAGAAATGGCCTAATAATGCATTCAGGCCCACTATCCAGACCGGCCCGGTTCAGCTGACCATCAGGCAAGCTAAAAACACCAGAAAAAGTCTAAGTAAAATGGCATTGAGTGAGCTCAGCTCACTCAACGCCATCCAAGTTACGACGTTGAGTGAGCTCTCCTCACTCAACGCCATCCATGCTGTGGCGTTGAGTGAGCTCTGCTCACTCATCGCCATCCAGGATACGGCATTGAGTGAGCTCTGCTCACTCAATGACATCCAAAATACAATCCTTCCAGACTATTGCATTCAGTGAGCTCTGCTCACTCAACGCCATCCAGCCTACTCAAGGTGTTGTTGAGTGCAGTCAGTGCATTAAACGCCGTCTAACTTATGGCGTTGAGTGAGCTCTGCTAACTCAACGCAGTCCAGCCTACTTAAGATGGCGTTGAGTGTAGTCTGTGCACTCAACGCCGTCTAGCTATTGGCATTGAGTGAGCTCTGCTAACTCAACGCCATCTAGCCTACTTAAGATGGCGTTGAGTGTAGTCTGTGCACTCAACGCCAGCTAGCTTATGGCGTTGAGTGAGCTCTGCTCACTCAATGCCATCCAGCCTACTTAAGATGGCGTTGAGTGCAGTCTGTGCACTCAACGCCATCTAGCTTATGTCATTGAGTGAGCTCTACTCACTCAATGCCATCCAGCCTACTTAAGATGGCGTTGAGTGAAGTCTGTGCACTCAACGCCGTCCAGCTTATGGAGTTGAGTGAGCTAAGCTAACTCAACGCTATCCAGACTACAGCATTGAATGAGCTAAGCTCACTCAATGCCATTCCAAGGTCACGGGGGTGACGGATCGGTCACGGGCGTGCCAGACCCATGTTGAAATTTTTGAGCTCGTTGATCGTCTTTCTGAGGTCGACGATCGTCGAAGGGGTCACGCCCTAGGTCACGGGCGTGAACAACTCGTGACTCGAAACCTTGGTAGATAGACTTCAATTCTTGGGTTTCCTAGGGTTATGTTATGAAAAAACAACTTATAGGGGTCTAGTTGGAAATATGATGTTACAAATCCCAATAAACAAAACAAAGATTTAGTCCCCGAAATCAAGGTTAAGCCTACGGGGGCTCCTATCGGGCAGAAAGAAACTTGTAACATCCCATGAGAAGTGAAAGATTACATCGCGATGCCATGTTTGCTATGTGAGGTTTAATGGCGATTGTCAAATCTAAGACTGATTCGCCCAATTGGCAAAGTCTAGACCCAAATAAACAAAAGATAAGCCCATGTTCTTGAAATTTTAGTCCTACTAGTTTAGGATAGGAAAGTAAATCGAACATCTTGAGAGGTTGTGAGGTATACCTTACTGAACAGCTCCAGATACTTTTGTCGCATCAGGTCCAGCGGTTCCCAGGTATGCTCCTCCTAACCGTGGTTCCTCCACAAAACCTTGACTAACAGAACTTTCTTATGTCGCAAGACCCGCGCTGCCGTGTCATCGATCCTGTTAGGCTCCAAGTTGACTGACCGATCCGAGGCCACCGGGCCGTCGGTCGAGGAAATCATCTGTTCAGGGCGTAGCAGAGCCCTCCATAATGAGGAGAGGTGGAAGACGTCAAGCAATCCCGCTAACTCCAACAGTAGCTCCAGTTTATAAGCCAAGGGGCCGATCCGATCTAGGATCCTGTAAGGCCCCATATATCTCGGACTGAAATTCTTCTGCCGGCAAACTCGCGAGACTCCGTGCATCGGTCGTATCTTCAAGAAATCTCGGTATCCTACCTAGAACTCCACCTAACGATGCCTCGCATCATAGTATTTGGCCTGCCTGCTCTGGGCTTCCAACATCCTGTCCCAGATCAATCTAATATGAGCATCCGTATCCCCCACAAACTCCGAGCTTAGTGCCTGCGGATCCTCATCCTGAACCCATGATAGTGGGGTCCTACACCTTCGTCCATACAACGCATCATATGGAGCCATGTCTATGCTGGACTGGTAGCTATTGTTATAGGAGAACTCGACCAGTGGTAAGAGCTTCTCCCAAGGTTCCCCACGGTCCAATATGCATAGCCTCAGGAGGTCCTCCATTGTCCGATTGGTGCGTTCCGTCTGCCCATCCGTCTGGGGATGGAATGCGGTGCTGAAGGTCAATCGCGTGCCAAAGTAAGCCTGCACGAATCTCCACTCCCTAGAAGTGAACCGACCATCCCGATCCGAAACGATAGTCTTTGGCACCCCATGATAACGCACTAACTTCTCAATGAACCTCCGTACTAATACACCAACTGGGGTGTCCTTCGCCACTGGAATGAATCTGGCCACCTTTGTTAGCATGTCCACTATCACCCAGATCGAGTCATTTCCCACACGGGATCGAGGTAGCCCATGTATGAAGTCCATGGCTATATCCTCAAATTTCCATTCCAGCACCGGAAGTGGCTGCAGCAAGCCTGCCGGGTTCCTACACTCTGCCTTTACGAGTTGGCAGGCCTCGCAGTGCGTCACAAAGTACGTAATGTCCATCTTCATACCCGACCAGTACATCGTCCTCTTAAAATCTCTTACCATATTGGTGATTCCCGGGTGCACCGAGTATCGGCTGTAGTGAGCTTCCGTCATAATGTCCTCCCGGATCTGGCCTCCTACCGGTATATATACCCTGTCTCTGAAACACAAGAGACCATCCCTCAAAGAGTAATCTCCCGTCGTGCCTTCCTCCAAGGCTCGGAATATCGGCTCAGCTCTAATATCCAGCTTCTGCCCATCTCTAATGCGGTCCCGAATATCATCAGTAGTAACCATCGATCCCAGGTACTCCATGTATAACTCCGGGTCATCCTCGGACACTAGTGATATCTGCCTCTCCTTGAATGATTTAACCAACTCCAAGGCCATCAACTGCTAGCCTACTCCTCACGTATTCGCTCTCCGACACAAAGCGTCTCCGACCACGTTTGCCTTCCCTGGATGGTAGTGCATGCTATACTGGTAGTCCGATAGAAACTCCACCCAGCGTCTCTTCCTAATGTTTAACTCCTTCTATGTGTCTACGTATTTCAAGTTCTTGTGGTTTGAGAAGATATCGCAATGTACTCCGTAGAGATAGTGTCCCCAGATCTTAAGAGCAAAAACGACTTCCCCCATCTCAGAATCGTGCACGGGGTAGTTCTGCTCATGCTGCTTCAACTGACGGGAGGCGTAGGATATTACGTGCCCGTTCTGCATCAGAATGGCACCCATCCCATGATAGAAAGCATCTGTGTACACCTGTAATCCTTCCTTCCCTAACGGAAGAGCAAGGATGGGAGCCGAGGTAAGACGATCTTTCAACTCCTAAAAAGCAGATCCGCATCGTGGCATCCAAATAAAAGGAGACTCCTTCTTCATTAGAGACGTGAGAGGGAGGGAAATCTGAGAGAATCCTTTTATGAACTTCCGGTAATAACCGACAAGTCCTAAGAAACTTTGAACATTCGATGCTGACTTCAGTGGTGGCCAATCTCGTACTGCCTGGACATTCACCGGATCCACTGCCAGACCTGCTCTACTAATGACATGGCCCAAAAAGGCCACCTCCCTTATCCAGAACTGGCACTTGCTGTATTTGGTATACATCTTATGCTCCCGCAGCTTCTCCAAGGTCAAGGCCAGATGTCTCGCGTGCTCCTCCTTCGTCCTTGAATAGATAAGGATGTCATCGATGAATACGATAACGAAGACATCCAGGTACTCTTTGAACACCTGGTTCATCACAGTCATGAATGCGGAGGGTGTATTCGTGAGCCCGAAAGGCATCACGGTACACTCGTACAAACCATATCTGTTGTTGAAGGCCGTATTCGGGATGTCCTCCTCCCGAATGCGAAGCTGGTAGTACCCCGACCTCAGATCCAGCTTTTAGAACCAATGGACTCCCTCCAACTGGTCAAATAGCTCGTCTATCCTTGGCAAGGGATAAGTATTCCGGACCGTCAACCTGTTCAGGGCCCGGTAATCTATACACAGCCGAAGGGTTCCGTCCTTCTTCTTGACGGATAACACCGGAGCTCCCCATGGTGAAGAGCTAGGCCGAACGAACTCGGCCTCCACTAACTCCTGAAGCTGGCTTCGAAATTCCACCAACTCCATTGGGGCTATTCGATTGGGAGCTTTGGATACCGGCTTAGCCTCCGATATAAGCTGAATCTGGAAGTCCTTCTCTCGGTGTGGGGATAGCCCTCGTATCTTCTTCGGAAATACGTCGGCAAAGTCTCGCACTACTGGAATATTTGAAATGGAGTCCTTGGCCACGACCGCCTCAAAAAGGACCTGATAAACCTTTTCCCTCATGCATATGGGCCTTAATGGTCTGCATAGGTGATAATAATATACGGGGTGCTGGTATAATACCTTCGATAATAATAAAGGAGTCCCCATGCCTCACGGTGATCCTCTTCGCCACGCAGTCAATCTGGGTATGGTTCCAGCACAGCCAAGTCATTCCCAGGATCAGATAGTAATCTAGCATCTTCAGAATCGTCGCTGGTGACTCAAACGCTTTCCCGCCGATCTCCGCTACCATATTGCAATGAGCAGAGGTCATTAGCTCTGATCCATCGGGTAGGCACACCCTCATCATCTTTCCGGTGAACGGCTCCACGCCTATCAATCCTTTCATGAAATCTTCCGACACAAACGAGTGCAAAGCACCGGTGTTGAAGAGCGTGTGAGCGGGCTTGCCGCTAATGAAAACTATGCCTGAGGTAATTAAGTGTCTTAGTATTCTTGTTATAGTTGTCTTCTCTTAATTTCTAACTAGGTTATGTCTAGAAAACTAGTTCCTAGGAAGAAAACTTTAAAAGTACTGACATACATGTGATAACCTGCTCCGAGTTCCGGGGCTGTGTCAGGTCTAGAGAATACACTTGCTCCCTTTCTGGCCTGTGGCCTCGGCCCTGAAATCCTCATCCTCGATCATGTCCTCGGTCGCCAAACTGTTGGGGAGGTTGGGCGCCCTGATGTGCTGGTGGGGGTGCTCGCCTTAGAGGGTAGTTCCTCTTGATATTCCCCGGCTGATTGCACTGAAAGCATTCCGGTGCCTGCTCTGCTGTCCTTGGCAGCTCCAGCATCTGTAAAGGCTGGGGAGCCAATACCCCCTGACTCCTCTGCTCCTTCCCAATCTCCTGGCGAGGTTGATCTCCGTTCCTTCTCTCCCCAATAGCCTGACCTCGAGGACGGTCTCTATGACCTCCAATCACTGCATCGTTAGCCGGTCTCTTCTGGCTCTTGACTATAAGCTGATCCGCTTCTCTCTTTTTAACCATCTCCAGAATCCTAGCCAAACTCCCCTCTGAGACAAAGAGGAAATCCTGTCTCATGTCATCTTGCAGTCCCTTATAAAACCTCCTAGCATAGCCAGCGTCGTCCAACTGATAAGCGTCCGCATAGCGGGCCAGGTGAGTAAACTCCGGATAATACTCCAGCACCGTCCTATTCCCCTGCCTCAACCGCTAGAACCTATCCTCCAGCTCGTCCCTCGCTGACTGAGGTACGAAATGTCCCGGGAGCGCTGCTTTGAACTCATCCCAAGTAATATCTTCGCAATCCATACTCGCAAAGGTGGTGTCCAGTTGTGACTTCCACCACATCTTTCCATGTGACTCCAGGCAGGAGACAGTCAAAGCAACTGCCTCCTCAGTGGGGCATCGGATCCCCGCAAGAATCTCGTAAATGGTATCTAACCACTCCTCAGTGCGTACTGCCGATTCCGTCCCCAGCTAGGATAGAGGGGAAAGTCTCCGGAAGACTCTCATCCAGTTGGCCCCGGGGTTTGGTTGTGGAGCCGGGGCTTGATGAGCTCTGAAGGCCTCCAGAATGGTCGTCTGTGTTTGCCCCATCTCTGTCTACTGGAACGGAGCTAGAGCCGGCGGAGGCGGGACCACATTCGGAGCCTGAGGTGTCCCCTGCTGTGGTGTAGGGTTCGTCGTAGGCTACAAGGAAAAATTTAATTTGTTAGAGAATGTATGAATGGAATATAAGAAGGGGTAGGATGGACTTTCACATATGATTTCCCTTATGGGCACACCACTACTTCTGCTGCTAGTTTGTCCACAAACTAAGCTCGCACGGGGGTGGCCCAAGGTTTGTGGACTACTTCTCTTTCGATAGAGGTCTGCTCTGATACCACTTGTAAGACCCAATTATTTTTCTTTTTCAACCATCGGGGTCTTATGCACAGAATTGCCGCTTTGCGGTGGCACCAACACTCGGGGAGGCCGCCACTACAAAACGCCAACTCTGCCGGCCTTTTTCTATCACAAAGAGAGAGAAGTAAGTCAATACACTGAATGTGAACATGTCCACATAATCATATACGAATAAAATCATAGAAAGCCCATCAATATATAGAAAGTCGAAAGTACTGCAAAAGAACAATACAGATGAAATATATAAGCGGGCTCAGCCCGGTACATCAGAGTCCTCACTATAAATCACTCATTGCGGAAGCTATAAAAATATTAAACACTCACAGAGCTGGTCACAGGCGCTCCGGAACTAGACTGGCCCACATCCATGCGCACCGTACTCCGTTGGTGCTGGTCCCTGGACTGCTGGCCCCTGTCTCCCATCCGGAGCTCCTGTAATGTTGTGGTTCGAAAAAAATTAGTCATAAATACTAAGACCTATCATCCCCTACCCCTCCTCCCACGGCTCCTAAGCACCGAGCGGAGAGGAGGAAAGGGAAACTACAAAGGTGGACAATAAGAAAGGCGGGTGACAGCGAAACTAGTCTAACAAAAAATATATATTGTATAAGCTGCTAAGTATGAAAGGTACATCTAGCAGTTCTAAAATAGTAAGTAGTAAGGTAAACATGTAGTAAATCAATATATATGAAAACAAATAGAAAACAAGTAAGTAACCTTAACTTATATGAATGCCCATACAAACTTATAAGTTAAGGGGTCTTCTAAAAGGCTCCCATCGTATAAAAAGTACCATATCGATTTATACGTTAGGGTGTCAGTTGTATGCAAATATAAGTGTAGTGATATGCTATTCCATGATCCATGCAAGTGCAACTCACGCACACGACTCTATGCAGACAGACCTTTAGTTCCCCCTATTCGGGCAGCTAGCTTCACTCCCAGGAACCTCCGTAGTAGCAAACGGAGACAGTGGGTCGGCCCCCCCACTCCTAGGCGGGTATCCACACTACCGGGCCTAGCCCTTCCGTACGCCCCTAGAAGAACACAACCTATAGTATCCGCGTACTAATGCTGGATGTATCCACCAGAATTTCTTTAGCTAAGTGTCCCATACTGCCGAGTCTACGTACCGACGTCGGTGTGAACGACAGTCAAATACCATAGACCCACCACCTTATTATGTATTTAAACCCTCGAGCCCTCAGCTCCCCGGACTGTCCCGTCCGTGAATCTACCTTCAGAAACTACCGACTGAATGACAATCAAACCAACCTAATCTACCTCCCTAACTACCGGGGTGTGTGAATTTGCAGCCCTAGTTATACTAGTTGCTCTTTTGGTTTATTATTCCTACGGTTTACATTAGCCAAGGACTGCCCCCTGCAAACCCCGTGAAGGGTTCTCAAAGGGCACTAGGAACTACGATGGGCTGAAGCCCAAAGCTTCCTTTTGCAAGACACTTAATATTATTAATTTCTACCCATTACCCGATCCCTTTCAAATTACTTTGGATCTAACCTAGTGTATTGAGACTCTTCCTCTCCAATCGGGGTAAACGATCTTTCGTCAGTCCCGAACACCACTTAACACTAGTCAATCTCACACTCTAGTCATCCTAACTTCAAATAATGAACTTAATTTAACTTACCCTATCCAAACCAGCAAACTACCAAAATTCCATCTCCCCAAGTTCATTACCCACTCTAGTTCAGTTTTTGCGGTTTTACTATATGTAGACCACCCTATACTATATGATGTACATGATAGGAGTTTCTCCAAATATTCATCCAAAAGCCTTAAGTTATTTACTGGGAGTCTATCATGACATGATTAGCCTAGGTTCAGAAATTTATAATTTCATAATTTATTTGGTGTTAAATTAATTTCCTCCAAAACTAAACCATGGGTGATTTGAACATGAAGTACCTTTTTTAGGTATGATTAAAGCCCCACAAAATTATTATAAATACTAGGAAGTAATTTGACAGTAAATTCAAATCTCTCAGAAATTTTTCCATTTTTACACCCTTGATCCTTAATTGTGAACATATTCACCAATTAACCACTTAGAGAAGTAAATACTATAAATAAGCTTCCAAAAATTCCAAGAAAATTCAAGTATAGTTGTCATGCCTTAAAAGTAATACTGACAAGGTTTCCAAATTTTTTAGTGAGTATTAACCTCAAAATCTAATTTAGAAATATAACTCTCTTTTTTAACTTAACAAAGTAACCTCTGCAAATATTTATCAAAAAATTATGAATTAATTTATACATCAATGTATTGACCTCTTAACTCGACTGATCAAGTTACATAATTTTCCAACAATATATAATCTCTGTATCAATTTTTGAATAGAATTGCATTACTAAAAGCTTGTAAAGAAAGTACTAAAAATAAACCTCCAAAAATTATAATAAAATTCATGTGTAATTATATTAGGGTAAAACACTCTCTGCCAAAATTTCATGGAGATCAAGTAACCAAAAAGATAATTATAAATAAAAGCCTATTGGGGAAAATGTATGAATTATATGATAAGGAGTAGAAGTACTATCCCATAAATTACAAAACAAATACCAGAGGACTTGGGATACGCTAGCATCCACTCTACCAAATTTTAGGCTCATACAAGGGCATTTGACCCACTTCAGAATCTGAAAGTGAGGGTAAGATCTATCTCAACTCTAGAGGGGGGTGAATAGAGTTTAATTAAAGTAATTCACAATTTTAAACTTAGCAAAGCTTTTAAGATTTGATTTATTTATATGTGTAGGGTGCCTAGCTATAGAATTAAAAAGACAGTAAAAAGGAAGAGCACAGCACACAGCAAAGAGAACACACAAGCAAACCAGAAAACACAAGGAGGTATAGTGGTTCCCCAAAAACCTGGGTACATCCACTCTTCTACCACCCTTGGTAGGAATCCACTGCAGGATGAGTTGATCAGGTGTCGTGGGCACCAATAAGCTTTTGATAAGGTGCTCAAAAACCAAACTAGATTTTTTGATCAGGTGTCTTGCCACCACTGAGTATTGACAAGGTTCTCAGAACCCGACTCAAAACTTTTGAAGGGAGTTTTGAAAACCCATTTATAGGAGGAATGGAAAAGGAAAAGAAAAAGGGTGAAGTTGTCTTCTCTGTCTCAATAAAAGAGAGAAGCACTAGTGGATCTTTTGTTGTCATAGCTCCCCCCTGAGATGTTGAATGAATCAGGAATGGAAGCTTTGCTCTAGGGTGATAGGTCTTCAGAAACTTCAGATCTCCAGCAGAAGATTGTTTCAGCAGAGGCTGAAAGATGAGTTGTCTGGAGTCCTTGAGATGAAGCTGTGATCACTTTTTGAGTACACAAAATTATTCAGCTAATTCTCCTTTTTTTGTAACAGTATGTGTGTCTCTTGATTCTATTGATTGTATTGACTCTTGATTGATTGTTAAGAGAAGAAAAGAAGAAGAAGTTCTTATTCCCTGAAGGTTATTCTTCCAAGATAGCCGTTATCAGGCATTAAATGCCTTCCATAAAGAATTTGTCTTCTAGAGGAAAGTCCAGCAAAACATTCTCTTGATAATTCCTTGAAACTTGCTCCAGAATAAATGAAAACGGCTGACAGATCTTCTTGATATAAATGCTGAGAGAATTCAAAAACATTCCAAGGAATGACCGAATTTGAATCCTTAAAAACGTCGATCTCTCAGAAAATCGTCGATCTGAGCTCTACGATCGTCGAACTGAGCTCAGAGATGGAATAAGATCAACAGACAAAAAACGTCGAACTGAGCTCGAAGATCGTCGAACTGAGCTCAGCGACCTGGAGAATAAGTGAAGAAGGATCGTTGACCTGAGCTAGAAGATCGTCGAACAGAGCTCGACGTCTTAACTTAGTTGAGCTCAGAGAGCGTCGAACGGAGTTCGACGTTTCGTCGACCTGAGCTCGACGAAAGATGTCTTATTCTTGGCTCTATTTCTGAAATCTTGGAATGGTCCTGGGGGCAGCTTCAAACCTAAGTTCTAAGCCCTAGAAAAATTCTAATGTTGACCTTTACAACTATACATCAAGGTCAACCTGATTTCCTAAGAGAAACATAGTGATCCTTACCGAAATTAGTAATAGGGTGTTCCAACAATCTCCCCCTATTTGGGTTAGGATTACTATTTACATATTTCAGAAATAAAAGATACAACAACATACAGAAGAGCAGTAAACTAAAACAGAATAGAAAAGCAAGAAAATATTGCAGCAATTATGAGGAGTTTCAGCAAATTTTCAGAGGATTGTACTGTCTGCTTACATATGTTACTTCTTCTCATTTCCTTTCTTGAATATAATTTCTCTGTTAGGATTGAGGGCTTCCTTCTTTGACCTTCTGTCATCTTCTGCTCCTAAAGAGGTTTGAGATCTAGCTCTTGGAACCACAGCCTCAGGATGCAGCTTCAGGTAGTCTACTAGGTCAAAGAATTTGCTTGAAGAATACCTTTCCAATTCAACTTTTCTTTGTTCTGACAGAGTTATAATATTAGATGTGTCTCTTCATTGCTCTCTTGCTTTCTTCAATTGATCTAGAGCAGCCAATTCTTTTTCATCCTTACAGTCCAAGATAATGGGTTGTTCTCTGGGTCTTCAAATGGCACTGCAGGCTCATATCTGTTAATAGATTCTGATGCAGTAGTAGTTCTGGTTTCAACCTTTTCTCTGAGCTTGTAAGGGAAGGGTCCTTGAGAAGAGTCTGTGAACCTTTGTCCTTCCCTGGCTTGAAATCTGTGCTCTCTTTGGCTTCCTCTATACTGACCTCTTCTTGATTGATAGCCCCTTTGATATTGTCCCCTTGGCTGGTATCTCTGATAAGACTGGGAGGAACTTTGCTTGGAAGCTGGGGCTTGAGAAGCTGAGCCAGAACCAGAATCTGGAGGAGGAGGAGGAGGAGGCTGAAAATGAGAGGATCCCTTTTCATACTTGTCCAGCTTCCTTCTCTTTTTCATAGCTTTTAGTTGGTTCTTGGAGAACTGCATCCAGGGCTCAGAAATGGGGCAGTCATGCAAAATATAATATGGAATGTCATTTGAGTCTTTAGCTTGAGCTGGGGGTACTTTCATCATAGCCTTGCTTCTGGCCTTCCTTTTCTTGGCAATAGTATTAGAAGAATCATCAAATTCAGTTTGAAACTGATCACTCTCTGAACTTTGTGGTCTATCATACAAGTCATCAATGCTTTTTATATACTTTTCTTGTTGCTTAATTTGAGCAGGAGTGAGAGCAGGAGCAGCATCAATAACAGGAGCAGAGACAGCAGAAGTAGAAACAATTGAAGCAGAAATAGATTCAGATTCTTCTAGGTAGTTAGTAAGTTCTTTAGCAGCAGCAGTTTCTTCAATCACAGAGACCATTTCAGTATCTTCTAAAGGCAAACTTGTTGTAATAGCAGCAGCAGCACCTAAAATATCAGCATCCACAGCTTTGAAGGAATTTACATATATTTCAATCAGCCTGGGATCACAGTAATTGATAGGCACAATGGCCTTAGTGAGGTCTTCAGATTATTGAACTGGCAGAGAGCTGAAATATACAGTATCAAAGGTAGAGAGCAGACTCTGAAGGTCCACTGCAAAAATAGGAGCAGAACTGGAACCTTCAGCAGTCTCAGGCACACCCACTGCTTCATGAGGCATCTCCCCCTGCCTTGGTTCAGAGATAATTGAATCAAGGCACCTAGATGAAGGTGTTGCCTGGGAAGAGATGAAGGAGGAGAGCTTGGTAGACAACTCCTGAACTTGTTTCAGGAGTGGAGCTAAAGAGGTCTCTAGCAGAGATGTTAGCCGGGGGGCTAGCAGGTCATAAAGCTTGTCTGCCAAAATAGGAAGATCTACATGCTCAAGATGGGCTTGAACAGAGGTAGGAATAGAATTTATTGGAGGAGTGGCTGGAGCTGATGTCATGGAGAATGTTGTGGTGGAAAGTGTAGGGATGGATGGCTCTGAAGGAGGAATAGTGGGGATAGAAGTTATTGAGGTGGAGATGGATGAGATGGAAGAGTCATATGATGGGGTGAAGGATGGTTGAGAGAGGATTTTGTGAAGAAGTTGTTGATAGGAGGATGTTGAGGGAAGCTCAGAAGGAGAAGGAGGAGAAACATCCATAAAGGAGTCATCTATAAGAGAGAATGATGGAGAGGTGAAAGTTGGATAAGAGAATAGAGGATGTAATTCTTCTGAAGCAGTGGCTGGAGGAGGTGATGTTGGTGAAGAAAGGGTTATGTGAGAAGAATTGGTAGAGGTTGATATTGGTGTGGTGACTGGAATAGAAACAGCTGGAGGAGGGGAGGAAGAGGCAGACAATTCTTCTGCTGGGGCAGATTCCTGAGAGGGAGTGACTTGGGTAGTCCTGGTGCCTGAAGCCAGTGGAGCAGCAGCAGCCCTGATAGGGTTGATGATCTACCTATCCCATTTGCTGAATAGGGCACAGGAAAGCCTCTTGGATGCATTGATGAACATCCCACCAGAGGTCAGCAGGTCAGGGCACCTGGAGTGCAGATAAACCCCTAAAATTCTTCCAAAGCTTACACAGTTTTTGTTCAGTTTCTTCTTGATCAGATTGAAGAATATTAACCCCCAGTCTAAATGCTTCTTATCAACCAGAGCTCCCATTAAACAAAACTGATATCTAAATATAGTGTCATGGGCTGAGTGCTTTGCCAAAAGCACTTTGCCGACCACATCAGCCAAAAATTGATATTCGATGGACAGATTTTTCTTCAGCAATTTGTTAGGGTTCACAGCAGTGTGACCCATTCTATCAAGCATAGAATCAAACTCCTCTCCAGATAAATCTATGGAGTCATTCCAAGAACTAAGTAGGAAAACTTCAGTTAGAAGGGCCGAGGACAATGGTACCTGAGTCCCTTTTATTGAGCCGATGACATAATTCTCATTCTCATCTGTCGCTGTAAAACACCATTCTTTAATTTCTTCTGAAGCAATCTTCATTCGGGTGGTCATTATTTGAGATAGCTGCTGTTCTCAGAATAGGTTGAGAATGTCCTTGAAACGCTGATCACTTCCATCAAACGAATTCATATCAATATCAAAACCGGCATCGAATTTCATCTTGGAAATAGCAGCACTGGAGCCAGCCATCTGTACCTGCAATAATGAACCAAACACGACCAAGCGTAGAAGATTTGGAGGGAAAGAGTGAAAATTGCAGAGAGTATGAAAGCGCAAAAGATGAACAACGGCCGAAGAAATGATTTTATATTAGGGTTCGACGGCGAGACGGAAAATCGTGGAGCTCAGTTCGATGAAACTTCGAACTCAGCTCGACGATTTGGGCTACTAAAGGAATCTGAAGAGACGCCAATAGCGTCGAACTCCGTTCGACTATATTGTCGAGCGTCGAGCTCCACTCGATGACCTCTAAACAGACAGAATGGAAGACTGGAGCTAACGGCGGCGCTGAACTCAGATCGACGATTCAAGAAACGTCGATCTTCGGTCGACGATTTCTGGGAAATCATCGATCTCCGTTCAACAATTTCTGGGGAAACGTCGAGCGCAGTTCAGAGACAAAATCTATACTACAGACACAAAAAGAGATAAGTTTTTAGCCTAGTCTTGGTCTGTTTTTAGCTTTTCAAAATCTTGTAATTTATTTTAGGCTTCCTCCATCTAACATGCCTAACTGATTGAGGAAGAAGTTATGTTTCTTTTCATCCAAAGGCTTGGTGAAAATATCTCCCCTTTGCAAATAAGTTGGGATATATTGAAGTTCAATTTTACTTTTCTCAACATTGTCCCTTAGAAAACGATGTCTAATTTCTATGTGTTTTGTCCTACCATGGAGGACTGGATTTTGTGCAATGGAAATAGCAGGGGTGTTGTCACAAAATATTTTTGACTTCTCTAAGTTGTAACCATAGTCTTGGAGCTGGTTTTGTATCCGCAATATTTGTGAACAACAACTGCCTGCAGCCATATATTCAGCTTAAGTAGTTGAGGTTGACACAGATGTTTGTTTCTTACAATACCAAGAGACAAGTCTATCACCAAGGAACTGACAAGTTCCACTGGTGCTTTTCCTGTCTATTCTGTATCCAGCATAATCAGCATCTGATATTCCAGTTAAGTCAAATGCTGAGTCTTTTGGATACCAGAGTCCTAGATTTGGACAGCTTTTAACATACCTAAGAATCCTCTTAACTAAGGTTAAGTGTGACTCTCTAGGGCTAACTTGAAATCAAGCACATATATATGTAGCAAACATTATGTCAGGCCTACTGGCTGTAAGGTATAATAGAGAGCCAATCATTGCTCTATATGTTGTCTGATCAACTGGTTTCCCATGTTCATCAGCATCCAATACAGCATTTGTAGGCATGGGTGTTTTCATACATGATGCATCAGACATACCAAATTTCTTAAGCAGCTCTTTTGCATACTTGGTTTGAGAAATAAATATGCCTTCAGCATGTTGTTTGACTTGCAATCCTAAGAAGAAGGATAGCTCACCCATGCTACTCATTTCAAAGTTAGAGTGCATAAGCTTGGAAAACTTTTTGCACAAGTTTGAATCAGTAGAACCAAATATAATATAATCTACATAGATTTGTACTAGTAGAGTATGGGACTTATGGGTTCTAATAAAAAGAGTTTGGTCTACTCTCCCCTTAACAAAATCATTTTTCAGCAAAAAACATGCTAGGGTCTCATACCATGCTCCAGGAGCTTGCTTGAGACCATATAATGCTTTGTGTAGTTTAAAAACATAATCATAATGGGTTAGAGAGATAAAACCTGGAGGTTGTCTGACATAGACTTCTTCTTTGATTTCCCCATTGAGAAAAGCACTCTTGACATCCATTTGATAGACTTTGAATCCCTTGTGAGCAGCATAAGCCAGAAAGATTCTTATGGCTTCTAATCTTGCAACAGGTGCAAAGGTCTGGTCATAGTCTATCCCTTCTTCCTGAGAGTACCCTTGAGCAACTAGCCTTGCCTTATTCCTTACAATGATTCCTTGATCATCCAGCTTATTTCTGAACACCCATTTGGTTCCAATAATGGGATGATCTTTTGGCTTAGGCACTAGTTCCCAAACTTTATTTCTTTCAAATTAATGCAACTCCTCTTGAATTGCAATAATCCAATGTGGATCTTGTTCTGCATCTTGAATGGTTTGAGGTTCAATTTGTGAGAGGAAGCAAGTGTGCATCAGGTTCTGGTTGACCTGATTTCTAGTTTGTACACCAGCTGAGATGTCTCCAATTACTTGAGAAATTGGATGATCTCTTGTAGTTACTAGATCAACAGGGGGTGTTGATGGTTCACCAACCTGTGTTGTTGTGTCCTCTTGTGGAACAACAACTGGTTCTTCAAGAAGATTTTCTTCCTGATGGTGAGCAGCTTCTTCATCTTCACTACTGTCATCCTTTTGTGTAACTTGTAATCTATTCATGTCTTCAGCTAGAGAGTGCACCTGCAAATGTTCTATGGTAGAAGCATTCTTCTCCTTGAAAGACATGTTAGCTTCATCAAAAGTAATATGGACAGATTCTTCAATTCTTAATGTAGTTTTATTATAAACCATATAGACTTTACTGATCATGGAGTATCCCAGAAACACTCCTTCATCAGCTTTAGCTTGAAATTTTGCTAGATATTTCTTGTCATTATTATGGATAAAACAAGTGCAACCAAAAACTTTAAAATAGCCTATTTTATGTTTCTTCCCTTTGAGCAATTCATAGGGATTCTTACCCTTCAGTTTATGTATCAGGCTTCTATTCAACACATCGTTGGAGGTGTTCACTGCCTCAGCCCAAAAGGATAGAGGTAGGTGAGCATCTGTCAATAATGTAGTTGCAGATTCAATGAGTGTTCTATTTTTCCTTTCAGCTACCCCATTTTGTTGAGGAGTTCTAGGAGCTGAGAAAGTATGCCTGATCCCTTCACTTTGACAGAACTCTTGCATGAGAAGAGAATCAAACTCTGTCCCATGATCACTTCTGATCAGGGCAATGTGAGTGTTGAACTCAATCTGAATGCATTTGAGAAAATCTGTGAAACACTTAAAGTTATCAGACTTCTTCCTCAGAAAGAATACCCATGTGAATCTTGAGAAGTCATCTACAACGACTAAAGTATAGGACTTCCATCCTAAGCTTTGTACTGTAATGGGTCCAAAAAGATCCATGTGTAACAGATACAAAATCCTAGGTGAATCACTCTTATTAATTGATTTAAAACTAATTTTAGTTTGCTTGCCTAATTGACAAGCCTTGTAGAGTCCTTCCTTCTTGTAGGGGCCAGAAGGCAGTCCTCTGACAAGGTTGTCCTTGGATAGCCTAGCAATGGTTCTAAGGTTAACATGTCCTAGTCTCTTATGCCATAGAATATTAGGTCTAGATATGGAATTAAACAGGCAAATATCTACCTTAGATGAATGAAAGTCTACTAAGTAAATATTACCTTTCCTGTTACCTGTCAACACAGTTGTGTTGTCTTCTGACTTGACCTTGCATATTTCTTTGTTGAAAGTCACTTGATATCCTTCATCACACAGCTGACTAATGCTTATCAGGTTATGCTTGAGTCCTTCAACATAGGCTACCTTCTTGAAGGTGACTGTCCCAATTATGACTGCACCATATCCTTTTGTAGTTCCATAGTTTGAATCACCAAAAATTACTTTGGGTCCAAGCTTGACTTTAAAGGATGTGAAGTTGTCCTTATTCCCTGTCATGTGCTTTGAGCACCCACTATCCAGATACCATAGCTAGTTTGATGTTGGATAGGTCTTCACCTGCACATAATCAGCTTATATGTTTTTGACCCAATTAACCTTGGGCCTAGGTTGATAACCCTTAAATTCAGAAATAAAAGACATCCCAGGTTGATCCATATAACCTTCAGGATGTTATCTCCTAGGAGGTACTATCCATTCAGTATAGGGATTAAAGCATTGGGATGAAGCACTTCTAGGATTGAATTGAGATTTGCCTCTGAAAGAAGGTTCAAAGCTCTGAACTTCGTTCGACGATCGTCGAGCTGGGTTCGATGATCTTGGGTAAAATCGTCGAGCTCCGTTCGAAGATCGATTATGAGGGAGTTCAGAGTTCAGGAAACGTTGAGCTGAGTTCGACATTTTAGCCTGAGATCGTCGACCTCTGTTCGACGATCGTCGACCTCTGCTCGACGTTTTCTGTGGAGCTTTCCCTTTATTAGGTAGATCTGAATTTTTCCTAGCAACCTCTACAACACCCTTTCCTTTATCAGAAATAAATTTTATTGGGGTTGTTAATTCTATGGGTTGGCTAGAATAGACACCCAAGCCCAGTGTACTATTTAATCTTGAGTTCACTGTGCTTGTGATGTCCATTAATTTGATACTTCTCCCATTAAGGGATTCTTCAAATTGCTTTGCCTTGGATAGTTCACTTTTTAGTGAAGCTATCTGCTCCCTATAACATTCTAACTCTTCAGAGAGTTTGAGGTTCTCTGATTTTAAGGTGCTATACTCAGACTGTTGATTTCTGAGGGAAATGATTTCCTTCTCAGATTCTAACAAATCTAGGCATAGTACTTTAAATTCATGTTTAAAATCCTCAGAGTTGAAATCAAAAGAATTGATTACCTGATCTTCATCTGGTTGAACATCTGAGTCTGACTCTGATTCTTCTGCTTCTTAATTTGATTGTGAGGCATTAATAGCCATCATGCAGAATTCCTTTTCATCAGCATCATCCTCATCATCACTGGAACTGGATGAAGCTTCAGACTCCTTTTCAGTTTCACTCCATGTCTCAGCAACAAAACCCTTCCTTGTATGTTTGTTATTGCTGGAGGAGGGTTTGTCTAAGCTGTTCTTTCTGAAGTCTTTTTCCTTTATTCTTTCTCTTCTATCTTTCTTGTCCTTGTTCTTATTTTCTGGACAGTCAGACACAATATGGCCTGGTTTCCTGCACCCAAAACATATAATTTCTTTATTGTTATTTGATTTATCATACCTTGGTTTATCATGACCCTTATATGATCTCTTTCTGAAGTCTTTTCTGTCCATCTTGTATAATCTTTTGGCCAGTAGACTTAGGAGCTCATCATTTCCTGTAACTTTATCTTCAGGCTCCACTTCTACAGCTTTGAAGGCTATGGTCTTTTCTTTCCTTGTGACTGGAAAAGTAGCCTTTTGTTCTTCTTCTCTATTTTTAATGAGCAGCTCATAGGATTTGAGCTTGCCCATGAGAGCTTCAGTGGTAATCTCATTTAGACTTCTGGCATCTTTGATTGGCCAGATTCTTGAATCCCATGTGCTGGGGAAACACATTAAGATTTTGTCATTCAGCTCAGTCAATGAGATTTCTTTATCCAAAGTCTTTAACTCATTGACAATCAGACTTAGTCTATTGTACATGTCAGCCACTGATTCAGCTTCTCCCTTTTTGAAGTTCTCATATTAGCTTATCATATGGGATCTCCTGTCTTTCCTTTCATCAGCAGATCCAGAGACAATTTCAGAGAGCTTCTCCCAAATTCCTTTGGCTGAGTTGCAGTCAGCTACCTTCTGAAATATCTCATCAGACATTGTCTGAGCTAAGATGTTCATGGCCTTGGCATCTGCAGTCTTCCACTTCTTTATCTCAGCATCTGTTCCTAAAGGAGGTGGAACAGCATTTGTACTTGAGCTTACTGGAGTACTTGGACACACTGTCAAAACAGAATTGAATATATCTTCATCAATAGAATTCATGTAAAGTCTAATCCTTGCTTTCCAAAGTGCAAACTTGGATAGATTGCACACTGGAGGCCTAGTGCTTGCATAATCTTTGTTCTAGGCCATGTCTTTATAAAATTAAATATAATGAAAATATCCCTCTTAAAGGATTGATCTTATCAAGGATCTTTTGGTTCAGGTGTTAGCCTGTATGAACAACCAACCTCCCTCTGATACCAATTGAAAGTGAGGGTAAGATCTATCTCAACTCTAGAGGGGGGTGAATAGAGTTTAATTAAAGTAAATTCACAATTTTAAACTTAGCAAAGATTTTAAGATTTGATTTATATATATGTGTAGGGTGCCTAGCTATAGAATTAAAAAGACAGTAAAAAGGAAGAGCACAGCACACAGCAAAGAGAACACACAAGCAAACCAGAAAACACAAGGAGCTATAGTGGTTCCCCATAAACCTGGGTACATCCACTCTTCTACCACCCTTGGTAGGAATCCACTACAGGATGAGTTGATCAGGTGTCCTGGGCACCAATGAGCTTTTGATAAGGTGCTCAAAAACCAAACTAGATTTTTTGATCAGGTGTCTTGCCACCACTGAGTTTTGACAAGGTTCTCAGAACCAGACTCAAAACTTTTGAAGGGAGTTTTGAAAACCCTTTTACAGGAGGAAAGGAAAAGGAAAATAAAAAGCGTGAAGTTGTCTTCTCTGTCTCAATCAAAGAGAGAAGCACTAGTGGATCTTTTGTTGTCAAAGCTCCCTCTGAGATGTTGAATGAATCAGGAATGGAAGCTTTGCTCTAGGGTGATAGGTCTTTAGAAACTTCAGATCTCCAGCAGAAGATTGTTTCAGCAGAGGCTGAAAGAAGAGTTGTCTAGAGTCCTTGAGATAAAGCTGTGATCACTTTTTGAGTACACAAAATTATTCAGCTAATTCTCCTTTTTCTGTAACAGTATGTGTGTCTCTTGATTCTATTGATTGTATTGACTCTTGATTGATTGTTGAGAGAAGAAAAGAAGAAGAAGTTCTTATTCCCTGAAGGTTCTTCTTCCAAGATAGCCGTTATCAGGCATTAAATGCCTTCCATAAAGAATTTGTCTTCTAGAGGAAAGTCCAGCAAAACATTCTCTTGATAATTCCTTGAAACTTGCTCCAGAATAAATGAAAACGGCTGGCAGATCTTCTTGATATAAATGCTGAGAGAATTCAAAAACATTCCAAGGACTAACAGAATTTGAATCCTTAAAAACGTTGATCTCTCAGAAAATCGTCGATTTGAGCTCTACGATCATCGAACTGAGCTCAGAGATGGAATAAGATCAACAGACAGAAAACATCGAACTGAGCTCGAAGATCGTTGAACTGAGCTCAGCGACCTGGAGAATAAGCGAAAAAGGATCATCGACCTGAGCTAGAAGATCGTCGAACAGAGCTCGACGTCTTAACTTAGTTGAGCTCAGAGAGCGTCGAACGGAGTTCGACGTTTCGTCGACCTGAGCTTGACGAAAGATGTCTTATTCTTGGCTCTATTTCTGAAATCTTGGAATGGTCCTGGGGGTAGCTTCAAACCTAAGTTCTAAGCCCTAGACACATTCTAATGTTGACCTTTACAACTATACATCTAGGTCAACCTGGTTTCCTAAGAGAAACATAGTGATCCTTACCCAAATTAGTAATAGGGTGTTCCAACAGAATCCATGAGAGGGTGCTAGGAATCATGCCTAGTCAGTGGTCAAAATCTCAGCCCCTGTTGAGGTGATATGACCACTCAAATCACAAAGTACACTCTTGACTTAAAAATTGCTTAATAGGGCAAAGCTTAGGTTTGTTCATTTCCAATCTAAAACATCTCCAAATGAGATGAGAAATTATACAGATCCTTATGATGAACCTAGGGACCACTCAACAAAATTTGGGAGGGTTTGGAATTCATTAAGCTATCTAATTAATTTACCCTAAGATTATTAAATTATTTCTAAAAACAATAGAAAAAAATTCTCCAAAAATCCCCATTTTTGGACAGGCCCTAGGTATAGCTAGGTTAGACTCCCTTCCCAAATTTCAGATCCTTTGGACAAGTGATGAAGGGTGAGCACACGTTTTAATCTCTGCTTAGCTCTACGTATAAATCCCACCAAAAGAGGTGCCCTGGTCAAACAAGTTGACAAAATTGACCCAAATAAATTTTAAAATAAAGTAGACCCATAGGGCTAAAAATTATATGTTGACCATTTCCTTACATAGAGCCTCTAAGTATTTTTCCTTAATTTTTCTAAGTGACTGTTATTTCAGTACAGAAAATCATTTTTAAAAGAAAGAGAATAATTATCCAGCACAGATCTTGAAGCAGATCCAACAGTGCTGGGTCGTCTTCTTCATCCAGCCTCGGTCCATGATTGGCTGAACCTAGAGCGCATTCCAGACGCTGCCGCCGGCCATCCATCCTCCTCCTTGGCTGGCCACCGCCACCACCACCTCTGTTGAGGTGGTGTCCATCGCCGGGCGGCGGCGCGGCCGCCAGAGAGGCGGAATCCAGCGAACCCGAAAGCTAGAATTTGTTGCGGGAAAATCAAGGAAGAGGAGCACTTCTCGATCGAGCTCCGTTGAGCTCGATTATCAATCGTAAAGATCTCTAAGATCTACCCGTAGAAAGAGAGGAGCGGAGGACCTTGTTCGCGGGATGGAGGCGTGCAGGTCGTCGGGATGCCATTGGCGTGGTGGTTGCGTTGCCGGAATTCTTCTACAATACAGTACAAGCTCCAATCCATCGGGTCAGGGTGGAAACTTCATCTCTGAGTCTAGGGAGCCTTTTTAAAGGGAAGAAATGGGGAGCGGGCAGGTATAGGCTTTCCAGCCATTAATGCTTCCTTAAGAGCATGCTTCGGCCATGGTTGAGGGGAGGTGAAACGGCCCAAAGTAGCTAGAGGGAGGCTGGATACTTCTCCTATCCCCATGAGGACTTGAATCCAGCCGTTAAAGAGGAGGGGAAGGGGCCACAACATCAAGTGCCATTTATGGCTGTGTACGCCAGTTTCCGGCCATGGACGTGGCTCCTCCTTGTATTCAAAACCGATGGCCACGTGGCATTGACTGGTCAACACTGTTAAAATAAGACTTAAATGAGTCTTAATAAGAGAAACGGCCTAATCATGCATTCGGGCCCACTATCCAGACCAGCTCGGTTCAGCTGACCATCAGCCAAGCTAAAACCGCCATAAAAAGTCTAAGTAAAATGGCGTTGAGTGAGCTCAGCTCACTCAACGCCATCCAAGCTACAGAGTTGAGTAAGCTCTGCTCACTCAACGTCATCCATGCTGCGACGTTGAGTGGGCTCTGCTCACTCAACGCCATCCAGGATACGGCGTTGAGTGAGCTCTACATACTCAACGCCATCCAAAATACAGTCCTTCCATACTATGGAGTTGAGTGAGCTCAGCTCACTCACTGCCATCCAGATTATGGCGTTTAGTGAGCTCTGCTCAGTCAATGCCATCCAGCCTACTCAAGGTGGCATTGAGTGCAGTCTGTGCACTCAATGCCGTCTAGATTATGGCGTTGAGTGAGCTCTGCTCACTCAACGCCATCCAGCCTACTTAAGATGGCGTTGAGTGCAGTCTATGTACTCAACGCCATCTAGCTTATGGCATTGAGTGAGCTCTACTCACTCAACTCCATCCAACCTACTAAAGATGGCGTTAAGTGCAGTTTGTGCACTCAGCGCCGTCTAGATTATGGCATTGAGTGAGCTCTGCTCACTCAACACCATCCAGCCTACTTAAGATGGCGTTGAGTACAGTCTGTGCACTCAACGCCGTTCATCTTATGGCATTGAGTAAGCTAAGCTCACTCAACGCTATCCAGACTACGGCGTTGAGTGAGCTCAACTCACTCAACGCAAATCCAAGGTCACGGGCGTGACGGATCGGTCACGGGCGTGCCAGGCCCATGTTGAAATTTCTGAGCTCGTCGATCGTCTTTCTGAGGTTGACGATCGTCGAAGGGGTCACGCCCTAGGTCCCGGGCGTGACGGGTCGGTCACGGGCGTGACCAATCCGTGACTCGAAACCTTGGTCGATAGATTAAAATTCGTGGGTTTACGAGGGTTCTGTTATGACAAAACCACTTCTAGGGGTCTAGTTGGAAATGGGATGTTACAGCACAAGACAAAAAGAAAATAGCAAGCACACAGACAAAACAAGAATATTATAGTGGTTCCCATATTGGGTGTATCCACTCTTCTACCACCCTGGTAGGAATCCACAACAGGTTTTGATCAAGTGACTAACACCACAATATCTATTTGCAGGGAGATATTGCAACCCTTTGAGCTTTTGATCAGGTGCCCAAAGATCAAACTCAAGTATTTTGCAAGGTGACTTATGAACCAGGCTAACTTTTGAAGGGAGTGAAAACCCTGTATAGTGGGGATGAAGAAAGATAAAAACTATCTGTTGTCTTCTCTTTTCTCAAAACAACTGAGAAGACTTGTGGATTCTTGATGGTGTCAAAGATCCCCCTAAGATGAAGATTTAATTTAGGATGATTAAGTGCTTTGCAGGGTAAGTAGGTCTTCTTAAAAAGATTCTCCAGAAGGCTGTAGACAAGTGTAATTGATTGTCTCTGAGTGCTTGCTGGAAGAAGAGCACTGAAGAAAATTATACAGCAGAACTTGTTTTCTCTTTTACAATTTTTATCTGTCTTGATGTTTTGAATTTTTCTCACAAACTTTATTATATTCTCAGCAGCAAAATTGGTCTTGAATTTGAATTCAATTGCCTTATTTAATTGTTGAAATCTTGGAACTTGGACAACGACTTGAAGAGCAATAAAAGAATTCCTTAACTGTTCTAAGAATTAGCTGTATAATAACTCTGTGAAAACTAGTAATTAATGCTGCCATATGAACGACTATATTATGAGAATATAAGCATTAATTACACAGAGCAATATAAGCTATAAAATAAGTCAAATAAAATCTGTAACACTGCAAAGAAGGAAATGTTGAACTGGCAATATTATTCGATCTGAGATCCTTGATCATCAAGCTCAACCTCTCTTTAGTCGAGCTGAGCCCGGAGAACTTTGAACTGTAATACAGCTTTCCATACTGGGCTCCAAGATCATCGAACAGAGATAGTAGATCGTCGAACTCAAGGTCTGATAGAATATAAGGGTTCGTCGCACTCAGTCCAACTTTTGTCGATCTTAATTCAGAGATGTGACTCTGAGATCGTCGAACTGAGAACGAAGATCATCGATCTCTCTTTATAGTTCGTCGAACTACTTCTTCAACATCAATTTTTTGCCTTGTTCTAATTTCTGCAATCTTCTAAGTCTTCTGAGGGCTTGGTCCGATCATTATGACTTGTTGACTTACCCTAAATAGTAATAAAGATCTATGACCCTAGACTATACAAGGAGGGTCATACTTAACATAATTTAGTGAACCTAGCCAAAATCTAACTAGGGATCCAACAATCTCCCCCTATTTGGGTGTGGTCACTAACACAAAACCAAATGAACAATCATAAAGCAAGAAAATATATATCTCACAAAAATAACACATTCAACAGATATTTACAACATGTGCTTCAAGATTAAACAGAATAAAGTTCAAAAAATAATTAAGAACAACACAATAACAAAATTATTGTTTCTGTTCAGGAATTTCTTTCTCTGTCTTTTCAGCAGGCTGTCTGAATTTTATTTCTCTGTTAGGGTTAGTAGCTTCTTTCTTTGATATAAACATGTCAGACGCTGTAACGCCCCCGATTTTTCAGCGATTATTTAATTCTCATTTGGCATTACGTTGATGCGTTTTCTTTGCTTGTGCCATCTGTGGAGTGTGATCTTAACTCCTTAAAACTAGGTGCCCTATTTTGTAGCATGTTGGCAAGATCTCCCTAGCAAGCCGAGTCATTTTGGGTGACCCGGTGTGGCCTCTCGGGGGATGCTTGTGTTTTGGCTTCGGGAGGGTATAACTCGAGTTCTGTTCGTCGAAAGTTAATTTCGACTTCGCCGTTGTGTTCGTAGCATGGATATTTAGTTACGTTGCGAATTTCGTCAAATTCCGAGGTGGTTCGGTTTTCGAGTCGTTTTGGGTGTGCTATTAGTAAAAACAAATTAGAAACCCTTTTAAATTAGGTGAATCGGTGGCTTGGGAGGCAGTTATGCTGAACCGTCATGGCTAAGCTTATATAAAAGCCTTATTAAGAAGTGGCGGGCCCACTTCTCCTTCCTCCTTCTTCCTGAGACCGAAAGAAGAACCGTTGTTCCTGTTTCGCGGAAGGAAGAGGCGGAAGCGACGGTTAGCCCTTGCCTTTGGACGTTGATTCCGGGAGTGTTCGTGGACGGATTTCGATTCCGAATGTGGCGTTGTCCAGCTCTTGCTCAGACCTTCATTTCGACGATAAGATATTTGATTTTTGTGGAGTTTTAAGAGACTTGGATTTCCGGTTCTTGTGGTTTTCTGCCATTAATGTGCGGGTTTGCTTGTTAGGTGCTTCTCCTTCTAGTGCAGAACGAAGAGGAGAGAAAGCCGACCAAGCTTCGCCGAAAATCGAGGCAAGTGGTATTCTTGCCCTTGCCATTGTTGTTCTTTTGATATTCTAGAATGTTTCCCGGTTAGCCCTACGGTAGAAACCAAGCATATTCTCTTTTACCTTGCTGAATTTAGGGCTTAGATTCGCCTATGAAACCCCCCTCCTTGTGCTGTATTGCTCAAAACGATGGTTGTTTTAACCATTTAGACTCCAGATTTGTTGTTCTAGTTGGGTGCTTTTGTGGGTGGAGCCGAGAGAGAGAGTGAGGGAGGTTATTGTGGTAGGGCTCTGGTTAAAACCAGTCTTGGTTGACTCACGGGTTTTGGTGTCGAGTGTGGTGCGCACACTCAAAGCCAAAAGCCGCCCGGACTTGGCGTCGAGTGCGGTGGACACACTCAAAGCCATAGTTCGGTTTGTTCTTTGCGGCTGAGTGGTGGGGTGTATGAGTGAAAATTTTCGTCTAAGTCAAAATCGACGAGAATCATCCTTCATTCCCGCCGATTTCGACGTGATTCCCGCCGATTCGGCGTGAATCATCCTTGATTCCCGCCAATTCAGCGAGAATCATCCTTGGTTCTCGCCGATCGTCGAGAATCCTTCTTGATTCTCGCCGATTAGGCGAGAATCATCCAGCATTCCCGCCGATTCGGCGAGAATCAGTCGGCATTCCCGCCGACCCCCTCTTGTTGGCGTTGGCTTAGGGTTCTCCTGCGGAAATGAGCCTTGGCGTAGAGTGAGTTGACCTCACTCAATGCCAAAGCTGCTTTGCCGTTGAGGGAAGTAGACTCACTCAACGCCACTGTTAGGTTTTGTGGTTTTGCTGAAGGCGTTGAGGGAATGGACATCACTCAACGCCATAGCTGTTTTGGCGTTGAGTGATGTTTGCTCACTCAACGCCGCTGCCTCTTTTGCTGAATGCATTAAGGGAGTGGACCTCACTGAACGCTATGGCTGTTCTGGCGCTGAGTGAGGCTAACTCCCTCAATGCCAAGGTCTGGATAGGCACCGAGTGGATTCCACTCAATGCCGAGCCGTGTTGAGTAACCTTAACACTCTTTCTCTTTCCTCGATTTACGTTCCCGAGTGAATTCCTTGAATACATTTGTAGTTTCCTTGTCGGCCATATTTTCTTTCCTAATGGCTGAATCGTGGGAGGTGGATAGTAGTGGTGGTTTGAAGCTCTTCATGGGGGAGGTGTTGTGTAATCTAGGCAAGGCCACCCTTGTTCTTCTATCTTGCTTCAGGTACGGGCTGGGCAAGGGGGTGGAAGGTCCCTTGTGCTTTCACATGTAGACCCTTGAGCTTGTTGGCTTGAAATGGTGGTTGGGGAACTGAGTTTGCCTCCAACTCAGATCCATGTTGTTTGTTTTAGCTACTACCATCTCCCACAGCTTAGGGTGTTAGAAGTTTCTTCCTTGGTAGATTGCAGCACTTTGGGCTCTTAGTAGCCTAGTAGACCCTGCAGGATTTAGTTTTTGGGCAGGGTTGGTGCTGTTTCCTTGCACGTAGTGCATTTCTTATTGTCCTGCCTTGGGCAGTTGTGACTTTTACTACTGTGTGTTCTCCTCATTTATTTATTCCCTGGTTCACACTTCCATGCAGTTTTACCTTATATTGCTTGCTGAGGTATTCTTTCTTCTTTTGAATGCCTCGGGTTCTGAGCAGTAGCCAGTTTGGTGGCTAGGTTGCGGTGGTGTTATTGGTGGTCTCTTGGACTTTGGAGATCTTGTTGCTTTGTTAGTGAGGTAGTTTTTCAGTACTTTTCTTACAGACAAACATAGTTGTCCGTGGGTTCGTGTCAGGTTTTTGGCGCCCACTGGTAGTTTTTACCTTTGTACTAAATATATTACTTTTGCTGCTACCATTTTCTGGAGATAGTCTACTTACTCTGAGGAGGATTTATGCTAGGTTGCTAGTTATTTTAAAACTATAACTATTATTATTATAAGATTATTGCATGATCAGCATGTTTTATAAAGGTAAATCACAATTTTCCAAACAATGTATAAAGATCATTTTTTTATATATAATATAAATTAAATGTAGAGTCTTGCATGTCATAAGTGGTCCTCTTAGGGCTCTTATGCACTTCTTAGGATTCCAAACCTGAATAAAGTATTTTTTTGCAGCGCTTAAGTATAATTCTTTAACTGTGGACTAGGTGATCCACCGAGCCAAGGGATACGGCCTCTAAAGTATAACTGATTTTCTAATCATAAAACTCATAAATATCTTTCATAAAGTGTAATAGATGGATTTGCCTGAGCATCAGCAGTTATCCCCTGCTTGACGTGGCATCATGACGCGCGTTTTCTCATACTCTGATAATTCTTTAATTCGGAGAAAATGTGGGTTGTGACAGTTGGTATCAAAGGGAGGTTTCTTGACAAGTTATGTCGGGCAACCTTCCTTTGATTGCTTTAGAAGTTCAGCATCATGTCATTCACACACCAATATGTCATCAGCACGTCTTGGCAAAAGCACGAACACTACACTGATAGCATAACATAAAGTATACGGGGAATATTATGTAGTATGGGATGCATAATATGTGCTCGTATATGGATCCACCATAGGGGCAACATGTGAGGGTTATGTAGTATGTGATGCATAACCTCACCACATGGCTGCGACTAGCACGTTTTCTTTTCTTCGTTGCATGCGAATGTTATGTAGTATGGGATGCATAATATTCTCATGCGTATGCCGCTCATAACATGCATTAGGGCCTTTTTAGAAGGCATAGCACAAACATGCATATCATAACATTGCATAAGCACAACGTGCCAAGCTAAAGACTGGCAGGATGACATATATACACACATAAGTTTTCGAGTCAAAAATAATATAAAATCATGCAATCCCGATCTAGGCACAAGAATTAGTATGGTGGTGGTTAACCATCCTAGGCTTGGGCATAACATCAATTTTGTAAAAAGATAAACTCCCAGAGCAAGTTTAGCAGCTTTAAGTTCATAACTATATATGTATTGTCTGTACTAGTAGTTGGGTCTAGCTGTTGTACTAGGATCTAACTAGTGTTTTTATGACTTTAGAATGGCAAGACGTCCCTCAACTAGATCAACTCCCCTGTCTAAGGGTGAGTCATCTGGAGCTCAGAATGATGCGGTAATCGAAAGCTTGCGGCAGAGTAGCGATTCCTTGAGCATGCAGTTGGTGGAGGTGCGAGCCCAGATTCAGTCTTTGGTAGCAGTTGTGGCAGGTTAGACTCAGGGAGTGCAAGGCCCTGCAGGGGGGATCGCTGTTGATAGTTTTACTTTCAAGACTACCTAAACACCTAGAGGGGGGTGAATAGGTTCTAATGCTTGTTTTCACTTTGAGGTAGAATATAATAGCTGAATTAAATCACACAGCACAGTAATTACAGAAATTCATACAACACAGATTGCACACAGTTTTATAGTGGTTCCCCATGGTCTGGGTACATCCACTTTCCCACTTCACCTATCTAGCAGTGTGCTAGATTCGGCCAAACTTCCTCTTTAACTCAGATCAGCAGATCCTACAACTCAGAACCTAGAAAGGTTCCTACAACTCAGGCTAATCAGCCCTACCTCAGCATTGCCACAAGGCCTACAACTCAGAGAAAAACTTTCTCCTACACTCAGGCAACACAGCCCTACCACTCAGAGATCAACTCTCCTACACTCAGCCTTTATAATTTAGGCTTACAACACAGATCTACCTTAATAGATCCTATAGAAATTAGAAAAGAGTTTTATAGAATTTTGTCCTAGATGAGAGAGTAAGGACAGGACAATACTTGATTAGCTGATGGATGAAATCAACTGAATCTTAGCTTTCTTCAAAGCTTCTTGAATCTGAACTAGCTGAGTTAATTTCCAAATAGCTTCTTGAGAAACTTGTAATAGCTTCCTTCTTGATCTTCAAATGGCTGGATCCCTCTCTATCCAATCCCTTTGATACTTCTTCAGAATTCTTGAACAAATTCTCCTTAGACAGATCCTGATAGGTTGAACCCTTCAGAATGTCTTCTTAGATATTCTGATGAAGATATTCTTCCATGCCTTGCACTTTCTTGATCAGTTTGTATGTGTGTTTCTTCTTAAAATCAATCTTCTAATTTGCCTTCTAAATCTGTCTATTTATAGACCTTCTTTATGGTAACCGGCTGATCCAGTTTTTAACTGTCTTTTGACAAGTCTGACAGCTTCAGATAAACTGTTGCAACCCACAACTGTCAAGTATTCAAACAGATCCTTAGCCTTTATCTTGATCAGCAAAGTGTCGAGACTGACAGTCAGAAAGTGTCGAGACCATCTGTCTATATGTGTCGACACAAGTTACTTTGGTGTCGACACAGCTTCTTCAGACTTTCATCTTGAGGATGAGTCGACACTAAGAATTTGTGTTGACTCAAGCACTTCATCATTCTTCAGGAAATGACTTGGTCTAGACTTGCTGTGTGTCGACACAAGTCCTATGTGTCGACACAGTTGTTATAGATTCAGAACATAGTATGTGTTGACACTGCCTTCAGGTGTCGACACAGCTTTTTCCGACTCTGCCAATATGTTTCGACTCTGCCTCAATGTGTTGACACAGCTTCCCAGTGTTGATACAGCTGTTGTCGACTCTACTTCTGTAAGTCGACACTGCTTCCCAGTGTCGACACAAATGTGGTCGACTATTTTTCTCTGTGTCGACACAGCCTTCTTCAAGTGTCGACACAATTCTTCTGAAGTGTCGACATAGCTTCTTCAAGTGTCGACACATGGACTTAGAATAATTTCCTGTACTTTTAGAACTTACTTAACCTGCACATGTCAACTCAAAATAACATCAAATACATCTTGATGTATATCATTAAGCTAAGTTAGGCTTCTTCAAATCAGGTACACATTTTCCAATGTACCCAACAATCTCCCTCCTATTTGGAGAAGTCATAACCCTTTTAGCTAATGATATACACCATTTACAAAATATAATATGATGATGTATATAAGCATGACATTACAGGAATACTTTAATAAACAAAACATACAGCAAATTCATCACAGAATGAAGATGAACATGAATAATTAATTACAGAACAATGTTTTGTTTATAACTTGGAAATGTTTGTTACAGATGTTTACATTGAATGACTTAACAAAACATTACAAAACAATTGAAAGGACTGGTAAGCTTAAGCTAAGACTGATCAGGCTCTCTTATGACAATTCCTTTACCAGACTGAATTTGAGCCTTCACAGCTGGTTCAGCAACCTCAGCAGGCTTCTTGCCTTTCAGTTCAGCTTTCTTCTGTGCTTCTTCCTTGAGCCTTTGCCTTTCAAAGTAGTGAAAGGGCTTAGAAAAATATTTGTTGGGCTCTAGAGCATCTGGTGGTAGCCTCCCCATCTTAGCTTTTCTTCTATATTGAACTATATCCTCCTGCCTAGATTCATACTTCTGCCATTCAATCTCATTATACCACTTTCCTCTTTCATGGACTTGATCCTTTACAGCCTTCCATGCTGTCAGTATAATGTTTCTTGAAGTGGGACTCCATTGCTCAAAGTCAGTCCTAAGTTCAGCTTGCTCTCTAAATCTTTTCTTAGACAGTAGAGCATCTTGTTGTTCTTTCAAACTTGCATCAGGCTTATCAATTTTCTCAATAACAACATTTGTAACCTCCTGTGGAGGACTATACATAGCCTGTACTTGCTGATTAATCATATCAAAATCTGCAGGGGGGTAAATGACTTGGGCAACCTCAGGTTGATTGCCTTCAAGTAGACCTGTTTGCAACCCTGACTCAACAACCATATCATCATCACATAAGGGTGGATATCCCAATGTGGCTCGAATACTATTAGTCACCCATTTGGTGTGTTCTGAGCCAGCATGAACTAATAATCTCTCCCCCTTTAGGACTTCTCTTGCAATATGGTCCCTGAGATCATCCTTCTGAAATCTAATCTGGCCATCAAGATAATTCACACACTCTTTAAAATATGGTTTCAACTTTTGAAGCTTAGTAGATATTTCTTACTGAGAGGTTGTGATAGCAGTTTGAACCGAATCTAAGGCATCCTTGAGTTTCTTATCAAAATCTACCATCTCATGTGCTCTTGCTTCAGTCATCCCTGTAGCAGTCTTGTTCAACTTATCAAGAATTTCATGGTGAGATTCAGCCAGATTCTCATTCATTCTCAGCTGATTTTCTAGAACATAACCTTGCTTCAGTGCAATATCATCTACCTTGGTAAGAATTGACTGCTGTTGTTTAGCCAAAAATACTACAGCATTACCTCCTTTGTGGAAGCAATCTGTCATTTCCTTTTTATTCAAGTTGACTTCAAATCTGATTGATTTAATATCCTGGGCTAAGTTAAATTGAAGTGACTTATTATTCTCATCAACATATTTTTCCACAGCCAATCTATGTTCATCCAACTTTACTTGCAAGTCCACCATGAACTTATTATAATCAAAAGCAGTAGGAGTTTGGTGACTTGCAGTTTGGCGTGCTTGCTTATAGGTTTGGCTCCTTCTCTTGAAGACTATAAGTTTCCGTTTCTTAGCCTCTCTGGCTTCTACAGTCTCAGATTCTGAGGAGCTTTCAATCTGAACTCTCTCAGGAGGTATAGGAGGTTTATCTGTCTCAGTGACATGTTGATCAGCCTCAACATTCACAGGCTCCCCCTCAATAACTGGCTCCTCCTCTCCAACTAGCTCTTTCTAAACTTCTGGTTCTACCTTAATTTCTTGCTCTACCTCAATTTCATCAGCAATTTTATCATCTGCAATTTCATCATTAGGAAACAACTCATCTAGAGTGAATTCCTTTCGGACCTGAGCAGAAGATGAGGCATCTAGATCAGCTATATTTAGATCTTCTGGTAGGTTTTCCCTTTCTACCTCTTGGAGTTGTTCAGAAATTTTCTCCCCCTGCACCTGTTCAGTATGGGGAATGTCCTGGGCAGGAGAATAACCTTGCTCCCCCTACACCTGTGCAGGTAATGTTTCTTTTTGAACTAGAGTTGACCCAGACTGGTCTTCAGCAGGTTCTCTAATTTGTTCTTCCTGATGTTGGGCAGTTCCTTGTTCATGTCCAGGTGACATCTCAGTTATGTCTTGCCTCTCTATTTCAGGCATCTCTTTGGATAGAACTCTATCCCACCTTGAGAATAATCTCATGTCCATCTTTGTCATGTGATTGATCTTAGTCCCTGGTATCTGTTGCATGACTTCTGGAATCACTCCAGCCAGGTATAAACTCAAAATCCTAGCCAGATTAGGATTCTTAATTCCTTCCTTGATGTTATCAAATACAACAGCTGACCAGTCAGTTGGTATTATAAAAGCAATTCTTGTCATTAGGCTGAACATATAGGCTGAGATCCTATCATGTCCACCAGGTTTACACAGAATCACCTTTCCAACAATCTCAGATAGAAATTTGCCTTGGTGATTCATTCCTTTTCTAGTGATGGCTGCTCCAATCATTCTGGTTGGATCCAATCCACACCATTGGAGAGCCTCCCTTGTCTTAGAGGCTGGAACCTCTTCTTCATTCTCAATGCTTGGCAATTGAAGAATTTTTCTTAAACTCTGTAGAGTAAGTTTGACCTTGGTGCCATGAACTGTGGATTTGATCTTCAGTCCAGAAGAATCCACTGATGCAGAAGTGTAAAATTCAATTACCTCCTTCTTCCAGATCTTCATTGGTTCAGAAACTGGAAATTCCAATCCATTTTTAGCAATAAGGGAAATCACTTGTTTGAATTCTGGTGCGGCGGTTTCGAACGCAGCCCTAACCGGCTCATATTCTTCATTCACATTGTCTTCAACCTTTGGCGCCATTGATCAGACGAGAAAGCTTGAGAGAGAAGAGAGAGATTGTCGACACAGGGTTTCAGTCTCGAAAACCTTGTAAGCGTGTCGATAGAGTAAGTTCTTGACCTATTTATACCTTCTAAAGAAAGAAGATCAAAAGTCGGGCAAAAACAGTTTAAATGTGTCGACACAGATGGAATGTGTCGACACAAACTTCTATGGTCTCGACAAATAATTCTGTCTACTATGTGTCGACACAAATTGAGGATATGTCGATACATGAGATACATAGTAGAGCATCACAAATTCTGTGTCGACTCTTAGTTCAAGTGTCGACACAAAATCTGGAAGTGTTGACACCAATGTTCTGGTGAAGTCGACACTACATTTCTGGATGAGTCGATTATTAGACCCTTAAGTATCGACACATATTCTCTGTGTCGACACAATTTCTCTGACTAGTCGACCAGACTTCAATGACTCGACACTTTATCACTATAAGTGTCGACACCATTTTACTTAGCCAATATTTATTTGTTGATACTACTTGAAAGTTTATTGATATACTAGTCAATGGTCAACATTCCTAATTCAATTTTAAATTTATTGAATTTTGTTTCATCCAGTGGCTTAGTAAATACATCTGCTATTTGATAATCTGTTTTAACAAATTCCAATGAGATGTCTTCTCTTTCTACATGCTCTCTAAGAAAATGATATTTGATTTCTATATGCTTAGTTCTACTATGAGAAACAGGATTGTTAGCAATAGAAATAGCACTCTTAGAATCACACAATAAAGGTGTTCTACTTACTTGAATACCATAATCATTCAATTGATGCTGTATCCACAATAGCTGTGCACAGCAGCTTCCAGCAGCAACATATTCTGACTCGGCTGTGGATATTGCCACACTGGTCTGCTTCTTACTGCTCCATGATATCAGTCTTCCTCCCAAAAATTGACAAGTACCTGTAGTACTCTTTCTATCCTCTCTACAGCCTGCAAAATTTGCATCTGAATAACCTGTTAGTAGAAAATCTTTATTCCTAGGGTACCAAAGGCCTAGATTAGGTGTGCCCTTAAGATATCTCAGAATCCTTTTGACAGCAGTATAATGAGATTCTTTAGGGTAGGCTTGGTACCTAGCACAGACACATGCAGCATACATAATATCTGGTCTACTAGCAGTGAGATATAGTAGAGAGCCACCTATTCCTCTATACAAAGATTCATCAACAGGTTTACCTGCATCATCTTTGCATATAGGCATACTTATTCCCATAGAAGTTCTCATGGTGGAGGATGACTCCATACCATACTTCTTAATTAATTCCTTGGTGAACTTAGACTGGGATATGGACAAGCCATCTTCAGTCTGTCTTACATGGAGTCCCAAGAAGAACATAAGTTCCCCCATACTTCTCATCTTAAACTTCCCTTGCATAAGTTTGGCAAACTTTTTGCAAAGGTTGTTCTCAGTAGATCCAAAGATTATGTCATCTACATAGATCTGAACTAAGATGATCTTACCTTTAGATTCCCTAAGGAATAGAGTTTTATCTATTTTCCCTCTTGAGAATTTGTTCTCAATAAGGAAAGTAGACAAGGTTTCATACCAAGCCCTTGGGGCTTGCTTTAACCCATACAAAGCTTTCCTAAGCCTATAGACATAATCAGGTTTAAGAGGATCAACAAAACCTTATGGCTGCTCTACATAGACTTCCTCTTTTAGATCACCATTCAGGAATGCTGATTTCACATCCATCTGGTACACTTTGAAGTCTTGATATGCTGCATAGGCAAGGAACATTCTGATTGCCTCCAGCCTTGCTACTAGGGCAAATGTTTGATCAAAGTCAATCCCTTCTTCCTGCCTGTATCCTTTAGCAACCAACCTAGCTTTGTTCTTCACAATTATTCCACTCTCATCCAACTTGTTCCTATAGATCGATTTTGTGCCAATTATATTGTGGCCTTTTGGTTTAGGAACAAGCTCCCAGACATTGCACCTTCTGAATTGATTCAGCTCCTCTTGCATAGCATCAATCCAGTGTTGGTCTTGGATGGCTTCTTCAAACTTCTTAGGCTCCATTTGAGACAGGAAACTTGAATGCAGAACTGTGCTCAGATTTTTGCTTCTTGTCTGAACTCCCTGTCTTGTATCACCTATAATCTGATTAGCTGGATGATCTCTTAAATGTCTTGTAGCTGGAGGTAGATTCCCTTCTGGTTGAACATCTCCAGCTCCTTCATCATGTTGTACCTCTTGGATTTCATCAGCTTCTATTGAGTCTTGTACTCCCCCTGGACAGTAGCCTTCATTTTCCAATGCTTCATCTGCATTTGATACTTCTACAATGGAAAGCTTGTCCATCCTTTTGCTTATACCTGTTGAATCATTTGATCTACAAGACAACTCACAGTTGATTAATCTTGTTTCATCAAATACAACAAGTACAGACTCCTCTACAACTTGAGTAGTCAAGTTGAAGACCCTATAGTCCTTACTATTTATGCTGTACCCAACAAATATCCCATCTTGGGATTTGGCAGCAAACTTAGTCAGATATGACTTGCCATTGTTAAGTATATAGCACTTGCAACCAAAGATCCTGAAGTAGGATAGATTTTGTTTTTTACCTTTCATAATCTTATAGGGAGTCATTTTGTGGCTCTTGGTGATAGAAGCCCTATTGATCACTGATGATGCATATTTTAGCTTAATTTATTAGGGTAAAAATATGTTATTTTCGTTTTAAAATCTCTTTCTTTATGTTATTTTATGCTTCTTTTTATGTAAATATTATAAATAATATTTATTTTCTGTTTTTGCTGGTTTCAGCCAATTTCCAGAAAAAATCCCCTGACACGCCCCCCTGTCACGCCCTCCCTGGGCGTGACCCAGGGCGTGTCACCTGTTCCCGTTGTTGAAAGCCGCAACAGACCGTTTCCCGCCAAAAATCCCCTGTCACGTCCCACCAACACGCCCTCCCCGGGCGTGTCACCGGGCGTGACACGGGGCGTGTCGCCCTCTGCCCGAAGTCTGCCGCCTCCTTCAATGCATTCTACACAGCTGCACGCAACAGTACTGTCACGCCCCATATCACGGGCGTGTCCTGGGGCGTGACTGCCCCGATTTCGACGTCTGATGGACCAGCGACCATTGATTTTGACCTGACACGCCTGTCACGACCCCCTGTCACGGGCGTGACCTAGGGCATGACCACCATCGTACCGAAATAATCATCATTCCCGCCAGAATTTAGCTCCCGAGGTCAAATCCGTACTTGTCACGCCCCATGACACGCCCCCCTAGGGCGTGTCGGAGGGCGTGACCAATCCGTGGGAAAAGTCTATAAATACCAGACCCCCCCCCCTTCCATTTCAGCAACTTTTGGGGAGAGGGGAAGTGCTGCTAGTTCATTTCTTAGGGTTTAGTATTTTTATTTTCATGTTTTACTCTCTCTCTCCCTCCATTTCTAGTTTTTAATTTCATGCGATGCACTTTCATTTTCCTGTAATCTTTTCTTATTCGTATCGTAGCAGTAGTTAGTTTATTTTCATGCACTTGTAATCTCCGTTCCTAGTTGTAATCGTTTTTATTTTCAATAAAATTGTAGTTGGCATTTCCATTTTCTAATTCGCACTCTTTAGCTTTCGTGCACCTTTATTATCTACCCCTCTCTTTCCCTTTTTACTATGATTAACTAATCCTCCTTGTACTCGATCTTGATGATCCGAGGTTCGAGCGATTAAGTTATGACGCTTTAATTAACCTTTCCTTTTTTAGGTTAGGGCCTTGAATTACTCTTGATTAATCACGGGTTGGAGGTATATTTTCGATATATACCCTCCGCCCTTGCTTTCATTCTGGGCTAGCCGAGAGGCCAAAAGAATGAAGTGAGCATTCAAGAGTAAAGGGAGTTGTACGCACCCCTCGAGAGAGGCAAACGTCCAAATCTCCCGGATTGGAGTAAAATCCAATAGAGGGGTTCACCGCGTAAAGCGAGCTTTAGGCCTCCGATTTAGATGAGAGTCGGTCGGACCTTCTTAAACTCAGTTGGGCACGACTTCGAGAGAAGCGTGTTCAAGCTTTAGGAACCTCCACGGTCAAGGACCTTTATCCTATTAAGCTTAGGTTTATTTATCGTCTTTTTAATCGTCTCCTGCTGAGGTAATTCTAGAATCGAGTGCATCTCTTAATTATTAGCTCTAACTCTTTTTATCCTGCAAGTAGTTTAGTTTTCTTTTTATTTTAGTACTTTAATTCTTGTTTTCAGTTTAACATTTAATAGAAATTTCAACTGATAAAATAATAGCAATCTCCTTTGAGTAGAAGTAGTCATTACGCCCCAGGGAAATACGACCTTGATACTAATCTTTAGTATCCTATACTATAACCGATAAGGTACGCTTGCCTTTATCGGATATAGAATCGGAGAATATTCTCAACCACCACATCCACTTTCTCTTCTCTTCTTCTCTAACCCTCTCTCTCCGCCGTTGCGAATCGCTGTATCAAGTTTTTGGCGCCGTTGCCGGGGAATGTTTTGATATTTTGAAAAAAAAGATAGCTATTAATTTTATCGTTTTTGCTTTATTTTTATTTTTTTCTTTTCTTTTTTCTCTCGTCTCTTTCACCCCACTCTCGCGGTTGATTAATTTTATTTTAAAATGTGTAATTTTTGTTTTAATTGTGGAGAGTTCGGTCACTCTCGCGAGGAGTGTTGGGTAAGGTATCCTTCATCCTCCCATGATTTTATCCCTTACGGATCGAATCAATTTGGCCAAATTTATCCGTCCGCGAATTTTTTTTCATGGGGTTACGATGGTTTTCAAACGCCTTCCTACCCTACTCCTCCGAATTTTTCTGATTTTAATTCTTATGGAAATTTCTTGAATGGACATTTTGATCCTAGCCCTACTTTGAACTACTCAGGGTGGCAACACCCTGATTATTCTTGGGGCCAAGGTGATCATCAATCCATTCCATCTCAAGATTTTTCCACTTTTTCTCCGCAAGTTTGCGCGCCTCCCATTTTTGATTCTAGCGAAAATGAAGTCATTTTTGATGGTGTAGCATTTGATGCACGCATCAATGCTCACTTCAAAGTGATTTTTGACGCTTTGGCTGCTGAGGCCGCATCTTTTTCTTCCCCTCCTCCTCCTATTTATCTTTCGAATGATGAATCTTCGGATATTCCGCAGTGCCTTCAATCACTTGCGGAAGACGATTATTCAGAAATTCATTTGTGCCTTCAACCTCTCGAGGAGGAAATTTCCCCTGATATTCCGATTTTTTTTCATGTTTCCGAGGAAGACGAACTTTCTTGTGTTCGATCTTCTGAAGAGATTGATTTTTTGAATATCCCGGTTTGCTCCCAATCTACCGAAATGATTGATATTCAGGTGGAGCAACCGTATTTTTCTATCCAACCATTTTCTTGTGATCAATCGCCGTCGCCTTCTTCTTTTTCTTCTCTTCCCCCTTCTTGCGAAAATTCTGTTTTCTTTTCTTGTTTTATTTTTCCTTCTAGTTTAGTTTCTTCTTCTTCTTCGCCCCCTTCTAATAGTATAGTTTCTTTTTCTAGTTTTTTTTCTTTTTCTAAATCTTCTTGTTTTTTGTTTTATTTAAAAAATAAAAAATTACAAAAAAATATTTTTATTTTCTTAAAAAATGTTTTGGCACTCGCGCCGAAACGCATATTGCGCGAGCTGCCATTACATTTCTTTTTTTATTTTCCATTTAGCTAACCATAATACGTCGAGCTCAACAACGTTTTAAACAAAGAGCGCTCTTGGGAGGCACCCCTTGCTTAATCTTTTTCTTTTTTTGTTTTTGTTTTTGTTTTTCCTTTTTTTTATCTTTTGTTTTGTGCAGGAATAAGCTCCCGCGTGTTTGTGCTGCTTTTCGCCTCGCAACTTGGACTGAAGCCGATCTTTAGCTCAAGTTTGGGGGACGCATTTTCCAATGTCTGGGCATCAATCGCTAGGGAAGCATCTTCTCTCTCTCTTTGCATTTCTTTTTTCTCTTTTCTCTCTCTTTATACTTAACATTAAACATTGGGGACAATGTTTAACTTTAAGTATGGGGGAGTGTTCCCTTTATATTTTACTTTAGAAAAATCAAAATAAAAAAAAATATTATAAAAATCTTAGAAAAATCAAGAAAAATGTAAAATATTTGTTGTATATATTATATTTTTGAATATATATATATATATAAATATTTTTGAAAAAAAATCCCAAATTAAATTGAGTTAATTTTTGCCAAATCAATTAGTACCCCGCTACTTTGCTTTTTATTGTTTTTTCAAGCTCATGTCTACTTGCTTAGTTAGAATAAATTTGATTAATTTTCTGTTTAAATATGTTTAGCGAGTAGTATGTTGACTCATGCAGTGTTCCTATTTAGGGTAGTATGCTATTTTTGAAATTTTTTTTGAAATTTACTTTACTTTTCCATAGCCTTTCTTTTATTTCTTTTACTTTTATAAAACCCATCATCCCTTATTTTTCATTATTAAAATCTTTTTAAACGTTAATTAGTATTAAGTGTAGTAGACACAAAACGGTCTAGACGCTTATTATCATTATTTTCATGAAAGCAAATTCTCTATTTTTTTTATTTTTTTGTGCTTATCCTCTTTTGAAATTTCAAAGCTTTACTTGGAGTTGATTTAGGAAGCATGAAAATGATATAGGTATTTCTTTTGTAACGTTTGAGCCTTTGCACCTCGCCTAACAATAACCATTGCTAGCCATTTTTGTGCCTTTTCCTTTCCTTTTTGTAGCCCCACTTTTTATTTCACCACGGCCAAATAGCCTACCTACATGCACACTATAAATTTATTTTTGAGCTTTAATTGCTAATGTGCATCTTTTTGAAAAATTAGTGGAAAATCTTTGTGTTATCTTTTGCTACAAAAGTGAAAAGTTATAAGTATAAAAAAAAATGAAAAATATGATGAAAATAAGTGAAAAAAGAAAAGGTAAAAGAAAAGAAAAGAAAAGTATTTATTTTGGCTAGTTTTATTTTGGCAAAGCTCATTTTCTTTTTATTTTAAGTGTGCAAATATCCCTCGTGTTTATCTTTTTGAATATCGCACCCTTAAAAACCTAAGCCTAACTATACGCCTAATTAAAGCCCTAATGATTCATGTTTTCTACGTTTACTTTTTAGTATAGTAGCGAGAAACTAGAGTGAGTAAGTATTTTTGATAGAAATATTGAATTTTGTCTTGATTGACTGTGGTTTTAATTTGTCTCTTAGACTTTAGTAGTGACTTAATGCGCTTTTAACTCGTTACTTTATTAAGTTTTAATTCTGTAAAAATTTGGGATGATTTGTTTTTATATTTAGTAAAATTTATAAAATTCTGTGCTAAGTTAAAGTAAGACTTTTCGGTTCTTTTTCAAAAATTTCTCTACCTCTAAATTCCCGTCTTACTCGTTTATAGCATTTTTTAAACTTTTCAATTAATCCTTTTTATTTTCTCTAACTCGTAGTCTTTGCTTGAGGACAAGCAAAATAATAAGTATGGGGGAATTTGATGATGCATATTTTAGCTTAATTTATTAGGGTAAAAATATGTTATTTTCGTTTTAAAATCTCTTTCTTTATGTTATTTTATGCTTCTTTTTATGTAAATATTATAAATAATATTTATTTTCTGTTTTTGCAGGTTTCAGCCAATTTCCAGAAAAAATCCCCTGACACGCCCCCCTATCACGCCCTCCCTGGGCGTGACCCACGGCGTGTCACCTGTTCCTGTTGTTGAAACCCGCAACAGACCGTTTCCCGCCAAAAATCCCCTGTCATGCCCCACCAACACGCCCTCCCCGGGCGTGTCACCAGGCGTGACACCGGGCGTGACACGGGGCGTGTCGCCCTCTGCCCGAAGTCTATCGCCTCCTTCAATGCATTCTACACAGCTGCACGCAACAGTACTGTCACGCCCCATGTCACGGGCGTGACCTGGGGCGTGACTGCCCCGATTTCGACGTCTGATGGACCAGCGACCATTGATTTTGACCTGACACGCCTGTCACGCCCCCCTATCACGGGCGTGACCTAGGGCGTGACCACCATCGTACCGAAATAATCATCATTCCCGCCAGAATTCAGCTCCCGAGGTCAAATCCGTATTTGTCACGCCCCACGACACGCCCCCCCTAGGGCGTGTCGGAGGGCGTGACCAACCCGTGGGAAAAGTCTATAAATACCAGACCCCCCCTTCCATTTCAGCAACTTTTGGGGAGAGGGGAAGTGCTGCTAGTTCATTTCTTAGGGTTTAGTATTTTTATTTTCATGTTTTACTCTCTCTCTCCCTCCATTTCTAGTTTTTAATTTCATGTGATGCACTTTCATTTTCCTGTAATCTTTTCTTATTCGTATCGTAGCAGTAGTTAGTTTATTTTCATGCACTTGTAATCTCCGTTCCTAGTTGTAATCGTTTTTATTTTCAATAAAATTGTAGTTGGCATTTCCTTTTTCTAATTCGCTCTCTTTAGCTTTCGTGCACCTTTATTATCTACCCCTCTCTTTCCCTTTTTACAATGATTAACTAATCCTCCTTGTACTCGATCTTGATGATCCGAGGTTCGAGCGATTAAGTTATGACGCTTTAATTAACCTTTCCTTTTTTAGGTTAGGGCCTTGAATTACTCTTGATTAATCACGGGTTGGAGGTATATTTTCGATATATACCCTCCGCCCTTGCTTTCATTCTGGGCAAGCCGAGAGGCCGAAAGAATGAAGTGAGCATTCAAGAGTAAAGGGAGTTGTACGCACCCCTCGAGAGAGGCAGACGTCCAAATCTCCCGGATTGGAGTAAAATCCAATAGAGGGGTTCACCGCGTAAAGCGAGCTTTAGGCCTCCGATTTAGATGAGAGTCGGTCGGACCTTCGTAAACTCAATTGGGCACGACTTCGAGAGAAGCGTGTTCAAGCTTTAGGAACCTCCACGGTCAAGGACCTTTATCCTATTAAGCTTAGGTTTATTTATCGTCTTTTTAATCGTCTCCTGCTGAGGTAACTCTAGAATCGAGTGCATCTCTTAATTATTAGCTCTAACTCTTTTTATCCTGCAAGTAGTTTAGTTTTCTTTTTATTTTAGTACTTTAATTCTTGTTTTCAGTTTAACATTTAATAGAAATTTAAACTGATAAAATAATAGCAATCTCCTTTGAGTAGAAGTAGTCATTACGCCCGAGGGAAATACGACCTTGATACTAATCTTTAGTATCCTATACTATAACTGATAAGGTACACTTGCCTTTATCGGATATAGAATCGGAGAATATTCTCAACCACCACATCCACTTTCTCTTCTCTTCTTCTCTAACCCTCTCTCTCCGCCGTTGCGAATCGCTATATCAATCTCATTACATGCAGTGTTTACTGCCTCAGCCCATGAATATTCTGGAAGAGAGGTGTCACTCAATAGAGTTCTACCAGCTTCAATTAATGTTCTATTCTTTCTTTCAGCAATGCCATTTTGCTGTGGTGTTCTAGGTTAGGAGAACTCTTGGAAAATCCCAAAGTCTTCACATAATTTTGTCATGCTTTCAGATTGAAACTCAGTACCATGGTCACTTCTGATTTTGACCACTGTACAATTAAGTTCATTCTGAATTTGATTCACAAAACTAAGTAAGATACTTGGGGTTTCTGATTTCTGTCTCAGAAAAAACACCCATGTAAATCTAGAATAGTCATCTACAACCACAAAAGTGTAGACCTTCCTACCTAGACTATGAACTGGCATAGGACCAAAAAGATCCATATGTAAGAGGTATAGGCACCTCACAGAATCCTTGTTTTCAAGGCTATGAAAGGAGGATTTTGTTTGCTTGCCCTTTTGACAAGCAGAACATATCCCATCCTTTATACACTTAACTTGAGGACCATTCCTCACTAACTCTTTGCTAAAGAGTTGGCCAATTGTCTTGTAGTTAAGATGAGCCAATATCTTGTGCCACTTGACACAATGAGATGCATTATCATCAGCTACAAGACAGATGGGAGAAACCTTGTTCTCACATACAAAATTAAGACAATATACATTTCTCTTCCTATACCCCGTCAAAATGATCTCTTGATCAATTGACCTTTTGATATGACATCCATCCTTAACAAATGAAATGTCATATCCTAAATCACTCAGCTGGCTTATGCTTATCAGATTGTGTTTCAAACCTTTTACATAAGCCACTTGGGTAATAGTAATTAGGTTAGAAGAAATGTTACCAAACCCTTTGATGACTCCTCTTTCAGATCAACCAAAGATTACTTTAGGTCCATCTTTGACAGATGTGTACTCCTTCAGTAGCCCCTTTGTTCCAGTCATGTGCCTAGAACATCCACTGTCCAAGTACCATATAGGGGCATGGCCACTTGGACTTTCCTGCAATACAGATTTACCTTCCCTTAGAACCCAAGTAAGTCTTGGGTCCTTGGTTCAGGTTAGCACCAACAAAACTACTAGCTGCTCTTCTAACTGGTAGACTATTGTTCTTCCTAACACTTGTGTTATGCCAGCAGTCTAAGGCAAAATGGCCTCTCTTGCCACAACACAAACATTCAAACTTGTTGTATCTAGATCTAGATACACCCTTGACAGAAGAATTTCTGTCCAGTGCTGGTGCTGCTGCAGCTTCACCCACATGTTTCTTATAACCATGGGGTTTATGAACATGGGTAGACCTGTTGGCATTTACACCTTTGTTTATCAGAACATTAGTCTTAATATGACCATGAATATTCTCAAGATCATATTTGTTAGAAGGCATTTTGCACCTTTCTAAACTTAACAGGGACTGAAAGGTTTAGTGGCTGGACAGGAGCTTTGCCTTTTCCCTTGAATTGGGCAGCCCTGGGGTTACCTTTGAAGCCTAATCCTGCCTTACCCTTTTGAGCCACAAACTCATCTATCAAGGGTAAGACAGATTTTGGCTTTGAGTAACTAGCCACTAAATCTTTTTCTATTCTTAGTCTGGCCTCCAGACACTTAACTTGATCAATAGTATATCTGATTGTGCCCATCTGAATAATTGTTATATTTTTCAGTTTGGCAATCTCATTCAACTTTTGATCTATTACTTTTTCCAACTCAGTTGCAGTAACCTTAAGATCAGCAATTTCCTGAGCCTGAGATTTGACTAGGTTCTTGCTTTTCTTAAGGGCCTGCAATAAGTCCCCATACTTATCTTATCAACTGATAGACATATCCTTCAGATTCAGATCCATCTACATCACTTGATGCAAATGAAGCAGATTCTTCACTAGTACTACAAATTGAATTTATAGAAGGACAATGTACCTTACTAGGACCAGACTGATTCTGGCACATGTCTTCTTCTAATCCATCCATCAGTCCCATGCACTGATGGTCCTCTTGTTCATAGATGGAGTCTAGCAATTGCATGAACTCCTCTTCTTCAGTAGCAGCATACAGTCCAATATATGCTTCAGCTTCAGATTCTGACTCTGAAGATGATTGATCTGTAAGGCTCTTTTCCTTCTTTGCAACAAAGGATTTCTCCTTCTTGCCTTTTTGATGAGTCTTCTTCTTGTCTGATGACTCCTTTCTCTTATCAGGAAAATCAGCCACTACATGTCCAGGCCTATTGCAACAATAGCAGACAATCTTTGATGTAGTGGCTTTGCTGGGCTTAGTTCTGTTCCTTTCCTTCCTTGATGACTTATTCTTCTGATAATAGTCATCAACTTGCTGTGATGTGGAGGGCCTAGACTTCCACTGCTTCATCTTCAAGAATCTCTGAAATTGCCTTGTGAATGCAGCAAAGTCTGCATCTGAATCACTCCTCTCTGAACTCTGACTGTCTGAATTTTCAGAATTAACTTCTGCAACTTCCTTAGGAAGAGATGAAGATATCCTCCTATTCTTTTTATTGGCTTCAGCCTTGAAGGCCACAGATTTTTCTCTATGCTCACCTTTTGAATTCTTTTCTTCCTCCTTCCTCACCATTAGTTGCATTTCATAAGATAACAACTTTCCAAACAAGGTTGGAGGAGAAATTTCTGCCAGTTTAGCCACTTCTCTTATGGCACAGATCTTAGTGTCCCAATCCTTTGTCAAGGATCTTAAGAATTTGTCATTCAGTTCATAGGTACTAAAGACTCTTCCATAGGACATTAATTCATTCACTATTCTATAGAATTTCTTATAGCATTCAGTTATGATATCAGATTTTCCTTGTCTGAAACTTTCATACTCTTGGTTGAGCATAGTTTCCTATCCTGTCTTACTTCTTCAGAACCCTCCATGTAGACAATCAAGGTGTCCCACATTTCTTTGGAGGTTTTGAAGTGAATCATATTTTTGAATGTAAAATCATCTATGGCACTTACAATAATATTCTGTGCTCTTTTATCCATGGTTGTCAAAATGATTTCATCCTTTGTCATTTCTGAATAACTCTTTGGAGTTTGGATATTTGCATCATGAACTGATACTTTCATTGGAATGAAGGGGCCTTCCTGTACTGTAATGTATATCCTTGGGTCAGAAGCCTCCATGAACAATCTCACCCTTTCTTTCCAAATTCCAAAGATTTCTTTTCTGCAGATTGGTAATTTCATTGACCCTAACTCCTTGTGATTCTCTCCAGAACCCATTTTCTTGATTCTTGATTCTGCCTTAGGGATCTAACTCAGACTGTTAAGTCCTTATTTGAGTAACCTCCCTCTGATACCACTTGATAGTTTTACTTTCAAGACTACCTAAACACCTAGAGGGGGGGGGGGGGTGAATAGGTTCTAATGCTTGTTTTCACTTTTAGGCAGAATATAATAACTGAATTAAATCACACAGTACAGTAATCACAGAAATTCATACAACATAGATTGCACACAGTTTTATAGTGGTTCCCCAAGGTCTGGGTACATCCACTTTCCCCCTTCACCTATCTAGCAGTGTGCTAGATTCGGCCAAACTTCCTCTTTAACTCAGATCAGCAGATCCTACAGCTCAGAAACTGGAAAGGTTCCTATAACTCAGGCTAATCAGCCTTACCTCAGCCTTGCCACAAGGCCTACAACTCAGAGAAAAACTTTCTCCTACACTCAGGCAATACAGCCCTACCACTCAGAGATCAACTCTCCTACACTCAGCCTTTATAATTTAGGCTTACAACACAGATCGACCTTAATAGATCCTATAGAAATTAGAAAAGAGTTTTACAGAATTTTGTCCTAGATGAGAGAGTAAGGACAGGACAATACATGATTAGCTGATGGATGAAATCAACTGAATCTTAGCTTTCTTCAAAGCTTCTTGAATCTGAACTAGCTGAGTTGATTTCCAAACAGCTTCTTGAGAAACTTGTAATAGCTTCCTTCTTGATCTTCAAATGGATGGATCCCTCTCTATCCAATCCCTTTGATACTTCTTCAGAATTCTTGAACGAATTCTCCTTAGACAGATCCTGATAGGTTGAACCCTTCAGAATGTCTTCTTAGATCTTCTAATGAAGATCTTCTTCCGTGCCTTGCACTTTCTTGATCAGTTTGTATGTGTGTTTCTTCTTAAAATCAATCTTCTAATTTGCCTTTTGAATCTGTCTATTTATAGACCTTCTTCATGGTAACCGGCTGATCCAGTTTCTAACTGTCTTTTGACAAGTCTGACAGCTTCAGATAAACTGTTGCAACCCACAGCTGTCAAGTCTTCAAACAGATCCTTAGCCTTTGTCTTGATCAGCAAAGTGTCGAGACTGACAGTCAGAAAGTGTCGAGACCATCTGTCTATATGTGTCGATACAAGTTACTTTAGGGTGGACACAGCTTCTTCAGACCTTCATATTGAGGATGAGTCGACACTGAGAATTTGTGTTGACTCAAGCACTTCATCATTCTTCTGGAAATGACTTGGTCTAGACTTGCAGTGTGTCGACACAAGTCCTGTGTGTCGACACAGTTGTTATAAATTCAGAACATAGTATGTGTCGACACTGCCTTCAGGTGTCGACACAGCTTTTGTCGACTCTGCCAATATGTGTTGACTCTGCCTCAATGTGTTGACACAGCTTCCCAGTGTTGATACAACTATTGTCGACTCTACTTCTGTAAGTCGACACTGCTTCCCAGTGTCGACACAAATGTGGTCGATTATTTTTCTCTGTGTCGACACAGCCTTCTTCAAGTGTCGACACAATTCTTCTGAAGTGTCGACATAGCTTCTTCAAGTGTCGACACATGGACTTAGAATAATTTCCTGTACTTTTAGAACTTACTTAACCTGCACATGTCAACTCAAAATAACATCAAATACATCTTGATGTATATCATTAAGCTACGTTAGGCTTCTTCAAATCATGTACACATTTTCCAATGTACCCAATAACTGTTCCTCCAACTCCTGCACCCTTAAGACCTCTAGTGGTGGTGCCAGCAGATATGGCCTTCATCTCGCAGTTTCAGCGGCTGAGCCCTCCCACTTATGATGGGAAGGCAGATTTCATGGTGTTAGACGACTTGCTGATCTCCATGGAGGAGATGTTCTCGTACTCAGGGATTGCAGACGATCAAAGGGTGATGATAGCCGCCTATCATATTAAAGGATTGGCTAAGAGTTGGTGGCTGAGAGAGAAGGAGAGCTTGGTAGCTGGATGCTCTTGGGAGGTGTTCAAGGAGATGCTATTGAGGAAGTTCTTACCCTCGGTCGAGCGTGACCGCCTCATGAACGACTTCCTCCATCTGAAGCAAAGGTAGCTCACGGTGGGTGAGTATGAGATAGAGTTCAGCAAGCTGAGCCGTTTTGCCCCAGGATTGATCAGCATTGAGGCTGATCGAGTTAAGCGATTTCTCGGTGGTTTGAGGAGTGAGGTACAACAGCTGACTAGTGCTTATGGGTCAGAGACTTATGTAGGAGTTGTGGAGGCTGCTTTGAAGGTGGAGGCTTTTGAGACCGCGAAGAGTAGAGGACAACAAAGTAGGAAGGATAAGAGGAAGTCTGTGGAGGAAAAGAAACCCCAGGTACCTGGTACGGTTCCCGGGAAGAAGAGCAAAGTGGTTTGCAGTTTCTGTGGCCGGTCAGGACACCCTATCGAGAGATGTTTCAAGAGGGCAGCAGCTCAGAGGAAGGAGTAGGTTCATGTGATTCAGTGTGGTCCTAGGAGAGATGTCTCCTGTTCTATTTGCAAGCGACTCAGGCATGATACTGCCCAGTGCTTGTCCAAGGATAAGGTCTGTTTTCAGTATGGGCAGAAGGGACACATCAAGTCTAGGTGTCCTCAGGTCCAGCCTGCTCTTCATGCATTACTCTTCAGGCATTACCTCCACCCCAGCATGTGGACAAGGGAAAGGGAAAGCTGAACGTGATCTCTTCCGAGGAGGCTGAAGCTTCGACTCAGGTCATCTCAGGTTAGTTGTCTTCCATCCTGAATGTTTGGTTCTTGTCTTACTAGAATGTTTGTAGTGTTTTTGTGGTAGTTCTTTTGTTATATATGTTCCTATAGGGAAGTTTAAGATGGAGAACCGCTGGGCGCGGGTTCTGTTTGACTCCGGCGCTACCCACTCGTTCGTGGCTAGAGCCTTTGTAGAACGACATCGGTATACTTTAGATCGAGTTCAGGATACCTTTCGTGTCAAGTTCCCCCATTGTGAATCTGTGTTGTTAGATTTGGGCATGTTAGATTGCCCTATTTTGTTGGGGGACTTCCTTGCGAAGGCAGACCTGAAGATGATTGATCTGGAGGACTTCGATGTTATTTTGGGCATGGACTGGCTGTCTAGGTATGATGTAGTCATTCTGTGCAAAGGGAAGCGCTTGGAATTCATCAGGGACGACGATCAGCCCGGAAGCGTATATGTAGATCTGAGCCAGGATTCTTCTGTCATCTCTGCGGTATGTGCTCAGAAGCTTTTTCTTTTGGACTATTTTGCTTGTTTGGTCTCGGTGGTTGGGACTGCTGTTAGTGTGCCGCGCTTAGAGGAGATTCCAGTTGTTCGTGATTTCACCGATGTTTTTCCTGATGACCTTCCTGTTCTTCCACCCGAGCGGGATGTTGAGTTTGTGATCGATTTGGAGCCAGGTACGCGTCCTATTGCTAAGGCGCCGTACCGGATGGCCCCTCGAGAGCTATAGGAGTTACGAGTCCAGTTAGACGAGTTGTTGGCGAGAGGGTTTATCAGGCAGAGTTTGTCGCCTTGGGGTGCTCTTGTTCTATTTGTGAAGAAGAAGGATGGGTAAATGCGGCTTTGCATCGACTATAGGGAGTTGAACAAAGTCACAATTAAGAACAGGTACCCTTTGTCGAGGATCGATGATTTATTTGACCAGTTGCGCGGTAGTACGGTCTTCTCCAAGATTGACCTTCGTTCAGGATATCATCAGCTTAGGATCCATGAGACAGATATTTCACGGACTGCGTTTAGATTGAGGCACAGACGTTTTGAGTTCTTAGTGATGTCGTTTGGATTGACCAACGCTCCATCAGCGTTCATGGATATGATGAATCGGGTGTTCAAGGATTTCCTAGATAAGTTCATGGTGGTCTTCATCGATGACGTGTTGGTTTATTCTCGCAGTGCTGAGGAGCATGAGCAGCATCTGCGCTTGGTTCTATCAGAGTTGAGGAACCATGAGTTATTCGCCAAGTTAAGAAAGTGCGAATTTTGGTTGCCTTAGGTCTCGTTTCTGGGCCACGTGGTGAATGAGGAATGAATCTCGGTTGACCCGGAAAAGATTGCAGCAGTGATGGATTGGAGTAGGTCGGGCAAGCCCAAGGAGATCAGGAGCTTTCTAGGATTGGCCGGCTACTACAGGAGGTTTGTGGAGGGTTTCTCTACCCTAGGTGCACCTTTGACTAAGCTGACTCAGAAGAACGTGGCTTTTGTTTGGAGCAAGAAGTGCGAAGAAGCCTTCCTGGAGTTAAAGAAGAGATTGTGCACTGCCCCCGTTCTGACCCTGCCTACCAAGGGCATGGATTATGATGTATACGTGGATGCTTCGCATGTGGGTCTGGGATGCGTATTAATGCAGGTGGGTAAGGTGATTGCCTATGGGTCAAGGCAACTGAAGACTCATGAGAAGAATTATCCAATGCATGACCTCGAGTTCGCAGCGGTTACTTATGCGTTGAAGCTGTGGAGATACCTACTTTATGGGGCTCAGTGCAAGATCTTGACCGACCATAAGATCTTGAAGTACGTATTCACGCAGAAGGAGTTAAATCTGCGCCTGCGTCTGTTGCTAGAGTATGAGGCCAATTATGATGTAGAGATCCAGTATCATCCAGGAAAGGCAAATGTGGTGGTCGACGCCTTGAGCCGAAAGACGGGAAAGATCTTTAATCTCACCGCCGATCGTTTAGTAGAGGGTTTCCTCCTTATGGATATATATGTGATATGTTGTGGCTTACAGAGTAGTTTGTCAGTGGCAGAGCCATCTTGGATTTTTTTGACCAGACTTCACCAGAAGGACGACCCGGATCTTCTACACTTGTACTCCAGGACTGAGAGAGGAGAGTTGCCGGATTATTCCATCGATGTTGCGGGAACTTTGAAGTACCGCGGTAGATTTTGCGTCCCCGCGGTTGGAGACATTCGGGGTATGGTTTGCAGAGAGGCTCATGGATCCAGCATTGCCTACCATCCAGGATCTACAAAGATGTATCGGGACTTAAAGAAAATTGCCTGGTGGTATGGCATGAAAGGAGATATAGCCCGATTTGTTGCGGAGTGCCACACTTGCAAGCGGGTGAAGGCCGATCATGGAAGGCTTGGTGGCAAGCTGACTCCGTTAGAGATCCCGACTTGGAAGTGGGAAAGTATATCTATGGATTTCATCACGGGTTTACCGCGATCCCCGAGGGGATTTGATTTTGTTTGGGTCATAGTGGATAGACTGACGAAGTGTGCTCACTTCGTGCCATATAAGATTGATTACCCGATGAAGAAGATAGTGGAGTTTTACTTGAATAAAGTCATCCGACTGCACGGTGTGCCGGTTAGCATCATTTCTGATCGAGACTCCCGATTTACTTCTCATTTTTGGCAGAGTCTGCAGGAGGGTTTGGGTACGAATCTGAGGTATTCTACTGCGTACCACCCGCAGACTAATGGGCAGACGGAGCGGGTGAATCAGATAGTTGAGGATATAATCTGATGCTACGTTTTAGACCACGGTGGAGCGTGGGACGAGCGGCTGCGACTTATGGAATTTGCATACAACAATAGTTATCAGGAGAGCTTGCAGATGGCTCCGTTCGATGCCTTGTATGGGAGGCGCTGCAGAACTCCGTTGTTTTGAGCTGAGGCTGGTGAGAGGCCATTGTTGGGTCCTGATGCGGTCGAGGAAATGGAAGTCGCAGTGAAGCTTGTTCGAGAGAATCTTCGTATAGCTCAGGAGAGGTACGAGAAGAACGCCAATCGGCGTAGGTCTGCCTTGGAGTTTTCTGTAGGGGACCTTGTATTTCTTAAAGTTTCCCCGATGGTTGGTGTAAAGAGGTTTGGTAAGAATTGGAAATTGGACCCGAGGTATGTGGGCTCGTTTAAGATTTTGGAACGGATTGCCGTGTCAGCTTATAGGTTGGAATTGCCAGCAAACTTCCCAGGTGTTCATAATATTTTCCATGTTAGTCAATTGCGGAAGTGTGTGCGGAGCAGTGGGCAAGTTTTGGATGTTGTGCCCGAGTTGGAGACCAACCTCTCTTTTGTTGAAGTGTCGGTTCGTATTTTGGATACTCAGGAACTGTTGCTGCGAAAGAAGTCTATTCCGATGGTGAAAGTTCTTTGGAAGAATCAGGATTCTGGAGAGCGCGACTTGGGAGCTAGAGTCGGCTATGAGGGAGGCTCACCCTCAGCTGTTTCCCTGATTAGTTTGGTTTGTTTTTCTTCTTGTAATGTTTGGATTATTACTTTCCTTCTATCCTAGAAGTGTTGTGCATAATGTTTCGGGACGAAACTTTCTATTAGGGGGAGTGACTGTAACGCCCCCGATTTTTCAGCGATTATTTAATTCTCGTTTGGCATTACATTGACGTGTTTTCTTGGCTTGTGCCATCTGTGGAGTGTAGTCTTAACTCCTTAGAACTAGGTGCCCTATTTTGTAGCCTGTTGGCAAGATCTCCCTACCAAGCCGAGATGTTTTGGGTGACCCGGTGTGGCCTCTCGGGGGATGCTTGTGTTATGGCTTCAGGAGGGTATAACTCGAGTTTTGTTCATCGAAAGTTAATTTCGACTTCGTCGTTGTGTTCGTAGCTTGGATATTTAGTTACGGTGCGAATTTCGTCGAATTTCGAGGTGGTTCGGTTTTCGAGTCGTTTTGGGTGTGCTATTAGTAAAAACAAATTAGAAACCCTTTTAAATTAGGTGAACCGGTGGCTTGGAAGTCAGTTAGGCTTAACCGTCATGGCTAAGATTATATAAAAGCCTTATTAAGAAGTGGCGGGCCCACTTCTCCTTCCTCCTTCTTCCCGAGACCGAAAGAAGAACCGTTGTTCCTGTTTCGCGGAAGGCAGAGGCGGAAGCGACGGTTAGCCCTTGCCTTTGGACGTTGATTCCGGGAGTGTTCGTGGACAGATTTCGATTCCGAAAGCGGCGTTGTCCTGCTCTCGCTCAGACCTTCATTTTGACGGTAAGATATTTGAATTTTGTGGAGTTTTAGGAGACTTGGATTTCCGGTTCTTGTGGTTTTCCGCCATTAAAGTGCGGGTTTGCTTGTTAGGTGCTTCTCCTTCTAGTGCAGAACGAAGAGGAGGGAAAGCCGACCAAGCTTCGTCGGAAATCGAGGCAAGTGGTATTCTTGCCCTTGCCATTGTTGTTCTTTTTATATTCTAAAATGTTTCCCGGTTAGCCCTAGGGTAGAAATCAAGCATATTCTCTTTTACCTTGATGAATTTAGGGCTTAGATTCGCCTATGAAACCCCCCTCCTTGTGCTGTTTTGCTCAACCCGATGGTTGTTTTAATCATTTAGACTCCAGATTTGTAGTTCTAGTTGGGTGCTTTTGCAGGTGGAGCCGAGAGAGTGAGTGAGGGAGGTTGTTGTGGTAGGGCTCTGGTTAGAACTAGTCTTGGTAGACTCTCGGGTTTTGGTGTCGACTGTGGTGCGCACACTCAAAGCCAAAAGCTGCCCGGACTTGGCGTCGAGTGCGGTGGACACACTCAAAGCCATAGTTCGGTTTGTTCTTTGCGGCTGAGTGGTGGGGTGTTTGAGTGAAAATTTTCGTCTAAGTCAAAATCAATGAGAATCATCCTTGATTCCCGCCGATTTCGACGTGATTCCCGCCGATTTCGACGTGATTCCCGCCAATTCTGCGAGAATCATCCTTGATTCCCGCCGATTCGGTGAGAATCATCCTTGATTCCCACTGATCGTCGAGAATCCTTCTGGATTCTCGCCGATTCGGCGAGAATCATCCTGCATTCCCGCCGATTCGGCGAGAATCAGTCGGCATTCCCGCCGACCTCCTCTTGTTGGCATTGGCTTAGGGTTCTCCTGTAGAAATGAGACTTAGCGTAGAGTGAGTTGACCTCACTCAATGCCAAAGCTGCTTTGGCGTTGAGGGAGGTAGACTCACTCAATGCCACTGTTAGGTTTTGTGGTTTTGCTGAAGGCATTGAGGGAATGGACCTCACTGAACGCCATAGCTGTTTTGGCGTTGAGTGAGATTAGCTCACTCAACGCCGCTGCATCTTTTGCTGAAGGCGTTGAGGGAGTAGACCTCACTCAATGCCATGGCTGTTCTGGCGTTGAGTGAGGCTAACTCCCTCAATGCCAAGGTCTTGATTGGCACTGAGTGGATTCCACTCAACGCCGAGCCGTGTTGAGTAACTTCAACACTATTTCTCTTTCCTCGATTTACGTTCCCGAGTGAATTCCTTGATTATATTTGTAGTTTCCTTGTCAGCCATGTTTTCTTTCCTAATGGCCGAATCGTGGGAGGTGGATAGTAGTGGTGGTTTGAAGCTCTTCATGGGGGAGGTGTTGTGTAATCTAGCCAAGGCCACCCTTATTCTTCTATCTTTCTCCAGGTATGGCCTGGGCAAGGGGGTAGAAGGTCCCTTGTGCTTTCACATGTAGACCCTTGAGCTTGTTAGCTTGAAAATGGTGGTTGGGGGACTGAGTTTGCCTCCAACCCGGATCCATGCTGTTTGTTTTAGCTACTACCATCTCCCACAGCTTAGGGTGTTAGAAGTTTCTTCCTTGGTAGATTGCAGCACTTTGGGCTCTTCGTAGCCTAGTAGACCCTGCAGGATGTAGTTTCTAGGCAGGGTTGGTTCTGTTTCCTTGCACGTAGTGCATCTCTGATTGTCTTTCCTTGGGCAGTTGTGACTTTTACTGTTGTGTGTTCTCCTCTTTTATTTATTCCCTGGTTCACACTTCCATGCAGTTTTTCCTTATTTTGCTTGCTGAGGTATTCTTTCTTCTTTTGAATGCCTCAGGTTCTGAGCAGTAGCCAGTTTGGTGGCTAGGTTGCGGTGGTGGTGTTGGTGGTCTCTTGGACTTTGGAGATCTTGTTGCTTTGTTAGTGAGGTAGTTTTTCAGTACTTTTCTTACAGACAAACATAGTTGCCCGTGGGTTCGTGTCAGGTTGTTAGCGCCCACTGGTAGTTTTTACCTTTGTACTAGATATATTACTTTTGCTGCTACCATTTTCTGGAGATAGTCTACTTGCTCTGAGGAGGATTTATGCTAGGTTGCTAGTTATTTTAAAACTACAACTATTATTATTATAAGATTATTGCATGATCAGCATGTTTTATAAAGGTAAATCATTATTTTCCAAACAACGTATAAAGATCGTTTTCTTATATATAATATAAATTAAATGTAGAGTCTAGCATGGCATAAGTGGTCCTTTTAGGGCTCTTATGCACTTCTTAGGATGCCAAACCTGAATAAAGTATTTTTCCACAGCGCTTAAGTATAATTCTTTAACTGTGGACTAGGTGATCCACCGAGCCGAGGGATACGACCTCTAAAGTATAATTGATTTTCTAATCATTAAACTCATAAATATCTTTCATAAAGTGTAATAGATGGTTCTACCTGAGCGTCAGCAGTTATCCCCTGCTTGACGTGGCATCATGACGCGCGTTTTCTCATACTCTGATAATTCTTTAATTCGGAGAAAATGCGGGTTGTGATAGACGCACCAATAATATTCTGAGAAGTTGTTCTTGGCACTATAGACTCTGGATGTAGTTTGATATAGTCATCAACATTAAAGAATTTATTAGCTTTTGCATACCTGGTCAGTTCTTCTTTCCTAAAGGATTACATTTTAGAATACTGAGAAGGATCCTTGCCTTCAGCTTTGGCTTTGTTAATCATAGAGAGTCCTATAAGTTCATGAAGTCTAGCCACCTTAGTAGAAGTCTCCTGTTCTTGATCTACAAATGGAATAGGAGGAGATTCTAGCCTTTTTGGAATAGAGTCTTGCTTTGGTTCATCTATAGGAGCTCTCTTGGAAGAAGCTGGAGGAGGATGGCTTGAAGAAGTCTGCTGACTGCCATGCCTTGACTGTCTTTGATAAGTCTTGGTCACTGGAGCAGCTCTCTGAGTGACATTTCAAGAAGTGCCTGAACGGGGAGGAGGGGAGTCTTTCCTGAACTGCCTAGGAGGAGACCTGCACCTTCTCCACTTCTTCCTTTATTTCTGATCATTCTTAGAGAGCCACATCTATTGGGGCATTCATGGGTATGGAGTTTTTTTTTGCAAAATATAATAGGGAGTGTCATTGTTGGGATTTAGCTTAGAGGAGCCTTTGGAACAACCTTTCTCTTCTTGATAGCTTTCTTCTTAGAATTAGTAGAATCATCTGAATCATTTTCTGTGTCACCTTCAGAGGAACTTTGGGGATTGTCATATAGAGCATCTATTTCTTTTAATGTTTCCTTAGAAATCTGTTTTTCAGCCTAAGAAGAAACTTGAAGTTGAACATCTGCAGGAGAGACATCTATCTCTGTAAGAATCTGAGTGTCTTCTTTTTCTTGATCTGTTAGAAGAAATTCATTCAGCTCTTCTACAACATCTTAAGCAATTCAAGCATCTAGGCTTGGTATAAGACTATCATCCATAACATATGTTGGGCCTTTAGGTTACACAACCATGTTAGTAACAAAACTATCCTTAATAGCCTGAAGAGTTTTTGAACTTGCTGGAGCTGTATAGCAGATGTTGTCTATGCAAAACTTAGGAGAAACAAATAAAAGAATGTTTCTATATAAGATGTCAAAAGAAACTAGAACTGAATTTAGTTCAACTGCTGGAGAAATAGTGCAATATTCAGAAAGAATAACCAATGAGTCTACTATATCTGTAGTCTTTGCATCTGGTATTATAATATCAATAATTTCTACTATCATAGTTTCTGTTGCTACTGTCTCTGCTGTTTCTGTTGTCTCAGCATGAAGGGGGACTTCTTCATTGAACATCTCCCACTGCCTGGTATCAGGGATGTCTGATGTCAGGCCCCTAGTTGAAGAAGGGCCAGAAATAGAAGCAAGTTGATTGGTAAGTGTCTAAATGGAAAGAATAAGAGGTGCAATGGAATCCTATATGGGAGATTTTTTGGTGGGAGAGATAAGAGAAATGATAGAAGATGGATCAGATGTTGATGCTGGGAGAGAATTTATGGTGATACCACAAGAAGTATAAATGTTTAATGAGACTGATGGAGTGGAATGTAGAATTGGATGGATGATGGCAGATTTGGATGGGATGATTGGAGGAGTGAAAGAAGGGATGTAGAATATGATATCCATAGAAATATCATCAGCAAGTGGATATTATGGTGGAGTAGGTATAGGTTATTGTACTGGAGATGGGGATGGTGTTGGAGATGTGAGGAGATTGAATGTGGGTGACATCTTGGTAGATATAGAAGTAGTAGATGGAATTTATTGAAGGTAGTTAGGTAAGGGGGATTGAGGTAGTGATGTATGTGGTGAAGATGGAGAGGAAATGACATTTAGAGTTGAAATGACTGTATTAGAAGTTTGTTGCTGGTTAGGAGATGAAGGTAGTCTGGGGGAAGGTGGAGGAGGAGGAATTTCTGGTGCCTCTTCAGTAGGTTGAGAAGTGATTCTTTGACTCCTGGTGTCCTCAGAAGTCTTTGAGGAAGAGGAGGCCCTGGAGGGCTTGCTGATAGTCCTCTCCCACTTCCCAAAGAGAACTGGAGTCAGTCTCTTGGAAGCATTAATGAAGACTGTTGGAGAGACCAACAGTTAGGGATATTTTTCATGGAGGAAAATGCCCAGAGTCCTCCCAAAACATACTTATCTTTTATTGTTTTTCTTCTTTATTAAATCAGACAAAATAATACTCCAATTTAAAGATTTCTTATTTACCAAGTCACTCATCAACAAGAACTGGTGCCTGGTTACGTGGTCATGAGCAGTATGCTTCCCAACCAGCACCTTGCCGACCACACCAGCAAGGAACTTGTATTGAACTGACAAGTTCTTCTTCAACAGCTTACTAGGGTTTCCCTCAGAGTGACCCATCATTGTGAGAATTTCAGAAAATTCTGTGGAGTCCATCCCAAAATCATCATTGCCATTAACAAATCCAAAAATTTCAGATAAAATTTCAAGAGTCAGAAAAAACATCATGTCCAGATATAATGCCTACTAGGGTTTGAGCATCAGGAAATGATGAAGTGAAAACCCATTCTTTTATTTATGCTACTAGAAGCTTTATCCTGGTAGTCATGAATTTCTGGAGTTGCGGCTCAGAGAATAATAGCAGTATATCCTAAAAGATTTGATCACTCTGTTTGAAAGATTCCATGTCAATATTGAAACCAGGATCGAACTTCATTCCGGAAAGAGTTGCCGCTGAAATTGCCATGGAAATCACCTGCACAGAGAAAAAAATCAAGTGCAAAGGAAATAGAAAGCGCGGGATGGATTTCGTCTAAGACTTAGATTATAAGGTCTTTATAAGACCAAAAGACGATCTCCGTCGAACGAAAAAGGAAAGATCTTCGATCTGAGTTCGATGAAATATTTTAATAGAAAATGAGTTCATCGATCTTAGTCTAAAGAAGACGAATAAATCGTCGATCTCCGTTCGACGATCGATTCACTAAAGCAGGGATCGTCGATCTCCATATGACAAAAACCTTTTCACTAAGAAGTGATTGTCAAACTCCATTCGACGCACTCTTCACGAGATGTTTGCTAATCGTCGATCTCTATTCAACGAATAGTCAACAAATTGTCGACCGCAGACAAAATTTAAATTTTCTCATCTCCATTAATAATTCCTAACTGATTTAAGAAAAACATGTGTTTCTTCTCATCCAATGGCTTGGTGAAGATGTCTACTCTCTATAAATCAGTGGAAATTAAGACAAGATTAATTTTCTTTTTGTCTATACAATCTCTAATGAAATAAAGACTTATATCTATATGCTTTGTCCTACTATGATGCACTGGATTAAGTGCTATGGATATAGCACTGGTACTATCACAAAATATGGTTGAATTATTTATATTGAAACGATAATCCAGGAGTTAGTTTTGTATCCACAAGATCTGTGAGCAGCAGCTGCCAGCTGCCATGTATTCAGCCTCAGCAGTTGATGTGGACACAAATGTTTGTTTTTTGCAAAACTAGTACACAAGCCCATCACCAAGGAACTGACATGTTCCTGATGTGCTTTTCCTGTCCACTCTGCATCAAGCATAATCAGCATTAGAAAATCTAGTAAGCTTAAATGCTGACTCTATTGGATACCAAAGTCCTAAATTTGGACAACCCTTTATATATCTCAAAATCCTTTTAATGAAAATAAGATGAGATTCCTTATGGTTCACATGGAACCTAGCACAAAGACATATAGTAGTAGGGATACAATAATAGACTTATACTTGGTCTGATCAACTAATTTTCCATGTTCATTAGAGTAAATCACAGCATTGGCAGCCATGGGAGTTTTCATTGAGGATTCGTAAGCTATCCCAAATTTTTTAATAAGCTCATTTGCATATTTAGATTGAGATATGAATATGCCATCAGGGGATTGCTTCACTTGTAGACCAAGGACGTATGATAGCTCTCCCATGCTACTCATCTCAAACATTGAATGCATTAGATCAGAGAATCTCTTGCATAGTTTGGGATTTGTAAAGCCAAAATTAATGTCATCTACATATTTTTGTACTACCAAAATTTTATTATGATGCATCTTAGTAAAAAGAGTCCTATCTACCATTCCTCTAGAGAACTTGTGTTCTAAATAGAAGCTAGCTAAGGTTTCATACCAAGCTCTTGGAGCTTGCTTTAGACCATAGAGAGCTTTATGTAATTTAAAAACATTTGAGGGATGAGTTGAAGAGATAAAACCTAGGTATTGTTCAACATAGACCTCTTCCTTAAGCTCTCCATTCAAGAAAGCACTCTTGACATCCATCTGGTAGACTTTAAAATTATTAAAAGCAGCATAACCAAGAAAAATCTAGATTTTTCTAGCCTTGCAACAAGAGCAAAGGATTGATCATAGTAAATGCCTTCCTCTTACCTATAGCCTTGAGCAACAAGCCTATCCTTGTTTCTCATAATTACACCTTGGGTATCAAGTTTGTTTCTAAATACCACTTGGTTCAAATTACTGGATAGCCTTTTGGCCTTGGAACCAAGTCCAAAACTCTACATCTCTCAAATTGATTGAGCTTCTCTTACATTGTAATAATCAAGTAGGGATCTTGCTCTGCATCATTTATGGATTGAGTCTAAACTTGAGAGAGGAAACATGCATGCATCATATCATGGTTGAGTTGATGCCTTGTCTGTACACCTACTTACATGTCCCCAATCACTTGAGATCTAGGATGATCCCTTAGTATGACAAGGTCAGTCGGTGGAGTTGGTTATGCAACATCATTTAGAATTAATTCCTCTTGTGGAATAATGACTTCTGTTGGATGAGATTCAACCACTTCCAAAATTTCTTCTTCACTATCTTCATCATCTTTTGGAGGAGGATATGGTATGACCTTTTGTGTAAGGTTTAACTCACCCAATTTCTCACACAAGTGAGGTACCTGCAAAAAATCTGAGGTAGAAGAATCCTTCTCCTTGTAATAGATGTTAGCTTCATCAAAAGAAATATGTATAGATTCTTCCATTTTTAAAGATGATTTATTGAATACCCTATATGCTTTGCTAACTTGGGAATATCCAAGAAAAATTCCCTTTGTAGCTTTATCTTCAAATTTTCTAATGTGTTTCTTATTATTGTTATGAATGAAACACCTGCACCCAAAGATTCTAAAGTAATCAATTTTAGGTTTCTTCCTTTTGAGTAATTCATAGGGGGTCTTACCCTTAAGTTTATGTATCAAACTCCAGTTCAGCACATAGTTTGCTGTGCTCACAGCCTCTGCCCAAAAGGATATGGTCATGTGTGCATCTGCAAGCAATGTTCCAGCATATTCAATTAGGGTTCTGTTTTTTCGTTTCTGCTACCCAATTTTTTTGAGGAGTTCTAGGAGCAGAAAAACAATGCCTAATACCATCCTCCTCACAAAATCATTGCATGGGAAGAGATTCAAACTCAGTACAATGATTACTTCTGATCAATGTAACTATAGTAGAATACTCAATCCTTAGGCTCTTAAGAAAGTCTGTAAGGACTTTAAAGTTATCTGACTTGTTTTTCAAGAAGAGCCCCAAAGACAATCTAGAGAAGTCATCTACAATAACTGTAGTGTAAGACTTCCCCCTCAAGATTTTTAGAGTAATGGTTTCAAAAAGATCCATGTGTAGCAAGTACAGAATCTTAGGTGATTCACTCTTATTAATTTACTTAAAACTATTTTTAGTTTTCTTACCTTCTTTACAATCCTTGCATAGGCTTTCCTTCTTGTAGGGGCCAGAAGGCAATCCTCTGACAAGGTTGTCCCTAGATAACTTAGAGATGTTCTTAAGGTTAACATGACCAAGTATCTTATGCCATAAAATATTGTTATTACTGACTTGATTGAACAAATATAGTTCTGAACTAGCAGAGTTAAAGTTTACTAGGTATATATTCCCTTGTCTACATCATGTTAAAACAGTTTGGTTATTTGAAGAAATAATACATTTTGAATTACTAAAGCAAACCTTATAACCGTCATAACATAACTGACTTATTGATATTAGGTTATGTTTGAGACCATTTACATATACCACTTTTCTAAAAGTGGTAGCTCCACCGTTGAAGTCTCCATAGCCTTCTGTCTGTCCAAAGCAGGAATCTCCAAAGATCACTCTTGGACCAAGATTTGCCTTGAAATTGATTAGGCTGTCTTGCATCAAGTCATGTTCTTTGAGCACCCACTATCCAAATATCACTTATTCTGAGTGATAGGATAGTTCTTCACCTGCAAGGAAACAAGTTAGATGTTCTTGACCCAGGTCACCTTGGGTCCTTTTATTTTTTCATAGGAAAAACTGGAAATTTAAAAATATTCATTTTGGCTTTTATAACCTAAGGGGTGAAATCTTCTGGGAGGAATTATCCATTGGGTAAATGGATTGATATTTTCCCTAGGTTGGTTAAGGTTGTTATTAGACTTTTTATTGGAGTTGAAGTTTCTATAATATTGATCTGGGATCGACGAACTCTGGTAAGTTCGTCGAACTGAATTCGATGAATTGGGATAAGATCTTCGATCTCTGCTCGAAGAATGAAGGTATTCGTTCTCAAGGCACCAATATCGTCGATCTCTGGCCAACGAACTAGACTGGTGTCATCGATTGTGGATCGAAGAATAACTATTATTGTAGTTGGAGTTCAGAGTTCGTCGTTCTGAGCTCGATGAACTGTACACATTTCGTCGTTCTGAGTTCGACGAAATCTGTTGAACATTGTTGTAGTTATTTTTCTTCTTTTTCTTAGATTTTTTTTTAGTTCCATTTGTTTTAAGAGTTCATTTACTTTGTCTACTTGTTCAGTATTCTTCTTACCCTTATCTGAAATGAAATTTACAGGTTTAGATAACTGATTCTTCTTGATTATAGGTGGTTTACTAGATGATGCACCTAGTCATAGTTTACAGTTATTTTCTCTCGCATTTAAAGTACTAGTAATGTCTAACAGTTGTAAGCTTCTACCATTAAGAGATTCTTCTAATTTCTTTGCTTTGCTTAATTCAGTTTTTAGAAAACAATTTGTTCATTTGCTGAGTTAAGTTCATCTGTTAGTTTAGTATTTTCAGCAATGTACTTATCTTGTTCAGTTAATCTTTCCCTAAGAAGTTTGATTTCCTTCTCAGATCCTATTAGGATCTAAATACAGATATTTAAATTCAGTTTTAAATTCTTCTGAATTATAGTGATAGGATGTTATTACCTGATCCTTTGTAGATAGAGCTTCTTCATCTTCTAAAGCTTCAGCCTCTAACTGATTGCTGGAATAATCTATTGCCATTAGGCAATCTTCCTTTGCCTTCTCTTCTTCTTTATCATCACTAGAGCTGCAGTCCAGGTTTCTGCAACAAACCCTTCTTCCTTCGTCTTGTATTTGCTGGAGGAGGGCTTATATTGATGTGTTCCTCTAGAATCCTTTTCTCTTCTCCTGTCCTTCTTCTGAGTTTCTGGACATTCTGAGATGAAATGTCCAGGCTTCCTGCATCCAAAACTAACAATTTCCTTAGATGGAGTCTTGTCATACCTTGGCTTGTCATCTTTTCTTGATGACTTTATTTTGAAGTCCTTCTTTGCCATCTTGAAGAGTCTTTTAGCAAAGAGGCTCATCAACTCTTCATTGACTGGAGTCCCTTCAGACACTTTTTAAGGCCGTATCCCTCGGCTCCGTGGATCATCTATTCAACACTTCAAAATTATATCTATACGTAGCAGAAAAAATACTTTATTTATATTTATGCCTCCTAAGAGAGAACGCATGAGTGTCCCCAGGGACATCTTATACTGTGCAGGACCCTAGATTTAATTTACATATATATATAAGAAAAACGATCTTTTTACGTCGCCTTGAAAGTAGTGTATGAGTTTGTAAAACATGCAAATCATGAGTTATATATATACTTAATAGTGTTTTTAGGTTTTAAAAGTAACAAGCATCCTAACATAAAGCATCCCCAGAGCAAGTTTAATATAACCAAAAGCAGTAAAACTAACAATGTAAGAAAGTGCAAAGTATCTAAAAGACAAACCACCAGTGGAAGTCAACAACTGACACGAACCCACTGGTGAGTAGGTATGTCTATACTACAAGTCTAAAGGAAAGCTACCTCCAAAACAAGAGGAACGGAGAACCACAGTAGCAGCTGAAATGCTAGAAAATCTCCTGGAGCAAACTAGCCGCACCGTCGGCTAAATACCTGTACCTGAGGTATTCAGAAAAACGAACACCTCAGACAAACAACTATCAAAAGGAAAAAAGCAAGGGTACAATAGATTTATACAGGAATCAAAATCAGGTTAGAAGTAAGTGAAAGTGAAGTAAAACAGGTACAGGTAAAAAAAGGTAAGTAAGGCAGGTAAAACTGATACCTAACAAAAGCGAGTAGAAAGGGAGTCCACCAAGAGGACGAATGAAACCGAGCTTCAATAATCTCTGCAAAAGGTTTAGCATAGCTAGAAAACCTTAACATAGAGCCAGAGCGGAAAGAGTCACCTAACATTGGAGACGGATAACAATCAGTAACAAGGGCCTAGACTGGTGGCCACATGTCCAACCAAATCTAGCAGACCTAAATATCTTTGAGGGCTTTGGCGGCGGCACCGGTCTAACTCAACAAAACAGCCCATGCTGCATTAATAAGACAAGAAGAAAACAGGTGTGGCGACATCGTTCCAACTCTCCCATAAATCACATCCTTCTCCAGCACTAAGTAAATCGGAAAAAAAAACATTACTGGTGGTTGCATTTACCACCATGAAGTCACACTGAATCCTAAACTCACTAGAGCAACCCACCTAGGAGCCTTATATACACCAGTGGGCTAAACATCCAAATTTGACTCACCAAGTAGTTTGACACCCAGTAAAAAGAAAGTGATTTGACACGTAATACCTGCAGGCAGCTTGATGCTAAATCTCGACCGATAGCTTGATATTAAGCACATACAAGAAATTCGAGAACCAAACGTATACCAACAATTTAAATATCATAACATACATAATCAATTTGATACAAGGACATACGTAGTCAATTTGATACATAACAATGCAAGATTAAATTTGACACCAAACATAACGATTAACCTTATGCAACATAAACAATTAACTTCATAATAAGACGAGTTTGTATTGGTTTACACCCAGGGAAAAACCACGCTCTATGAGCTAGGTTCGAAATGAACCAGGTTCTAACAAACAATTACTCCTAATCGTTTGGAAAGATCCAAAGCTACAAGCTATATGCACGGTTTGGACATCGTTTCAAGCCGGTCCAAAAAGGACACTAAAGCTAACCCTCACCGATCACAATTTAAGAAAACAAGGGATTTGAACAAGAATAAGCTACCATCCTTAACAGGATCTGGGCATGAATCCAAGTCCAAAAATACATCATTTAATCTAATAAATCATTGGGTATAAAACTTCGATCTAACACTCCTAACTGTGAAACCGCAACATAAAACAAATGAGGGGTAGCACCAAAATTTCCGGTGAGCAAAGCAACTAGGAGAGTAGATCTGAAATCCAGCAAAACCAATGGCCCTATATTGAAATTTGTTTGGCAAGGGCGAAGGGCGCACTTACCTTGGTTGTCTTCAAAAAATTCGGCCAAGCACCCTCTTCCCATCCGCCGGCCGCAAGCAAGAAAATTACAGCAAGAAAACCTGGACAAAACTATGGGTAAATCAAGATCGGGGAGAAGGAAGAACAAGGCGAACCCGCACCACCGATTCAGAAAAAAAGTTGGTGAAATCCCAAAATGATTACCTCGGAACAAAGATCTCGCCTAGGGGAGTTTGCATCCGGCCTCAAACCGTGTTTTCGAGCGGTTCTGTGCGGTGAACGGGTGGTCGGAGCTGCAGCCGGGCGTCCGCCCTAATCCATCTTCTGCTCGGTTTTCTACAGGGGCCGTCGGGTTCAGGAAACAAGAAGGGCGGGGGGGGGGGGGGGGAAATAATAAATAAAACCTAAACTCTTATCCTATATATATTATATTATAACTCTATTAACTAAAGAGTCAACTAAAACCTAATTAACACAAACCACACTCACAAACAATAAAAACTTATATAAATATTAACACACCCACCCTAATACTCGTTCGCACTAACACACACATAAGTTAACGCATACTAGACACGCACCAGAACTCTATTAAAAGCCTTGCATGCACGTGCGCATTTATGTACCGGCACGCCAAACGACTAACCTGTCCAAAATGTGAAAACACTAACATACGATTATAATTAAAATTGATGACCCGCTATCTAGCGACCGTCGAAATGACGCGAAACATAACGCTCTCGAATTCCGAACGGATTCACACCGTAGCTAAACACTCGGGCTACGAAAACATTGGCGAAGTCGGACAAAACCTCCGACGATCACATACTCGGGCTAACCTCAACCGAAGCCAAAGCGCAAGGATTCCCTAAGAGGCTTAGCCGGGCCTCCAAAACATACGCCGGCTAGCTGGGGAAACCATAAAACAGGCTATAACCCCTAAGAACACCTAATGAGGTACTCTAACAAGGCACGAGCCGGAAAACGTATCCACGTAACGCCAAAGGAGAATTAGGTGAATACAGAAAAACAGGGGGCGTTACAGTCACCCCTCCTAAAAGAAAGTTTTGCCCCGAAACTTTACGTACAAGCTCCTAACAGGGAAGAAGCAGGAATAGTCTAACAAGAGCTAAAGAGGAGAAGGCAAAACATACCGGGCACAAAGCAAGGAAAGAGATGTGGGTGAGCCTCCCTCATTGCCGACTCCAACTCCCAAGTGGCGCTTTCCACCTCCTGGTTCCTCCACAAGACTTTAACCGTGGGTATGATCTTCCGCCGCAACACTCGATCCTGCGCATCCAGAATGCGGACCGGCCTTTCCACAAAAGTCAGATTCGGCTCCAACTGAGGCACCGCATCCAACACTTGCTTATTACTCTGCACGCACTTCCGCAGCAAACTCACATGGAATACATTGTGCATACATGGAAAGGTCGCTGGCAAATTCAACCTGTACGCTGCAACACCAATACGCTCCACAATCCTGAATGGGCCCACATACCTCGGATCCAGCTTATGGTTCTTGCCGAACCTCTTCACTCCAAGCATCGGGGACATCTTCAGGAATACCATATCCTCCACTGAAAATTCCAAATCGGACCTACGCCGGTTAGCGTTCTTCTATTACCTCTCCTGAGCTACCTGAAGCTTCTCCCGAATAAGCTTCACAACAACCTCCATTTCCTCGAGTGCATCAGGACCCAACAAAGGCCTCTCACCAGCCTCAGCCCAAAACAACGGTGTTCTGCAGCGCCTCGCATATAAGGCTTCAAAATGGGCCATCTACAGGCTCTCCTGATAACTGTTAGTATATGCGAACTCCATCAGCCTCAAGCGCTCATCCCACGCTCCCCTGTGGTCTAGAATATAACAGCGGATCATATCTTCCACAATCTGGTTGACGCACTCCGTCTGCCCGTTGGTCTGCAGGTGGTATGCGGTAGAGTATCTCAAGTCCGTGCCCAAACCCCCCTTCAAGCTCTTCCAGAAACGGGAAGTAAACCTGGAATCTCGGTCGGATATGATGCTAACTGGAACCCAATGCAATCAGATGACTTCACTCAAATACAGCTCTGCTATCTTACTCATCAGATAATCAATCTTATACGGCACTAAGTGGGCACACTTCGTCAGTCTGTCCACTATCACCCAAACAGAGTCAAAACCTCGCAGAGATCTCGGTAAGCCCGTAATAAAGTTCATCGAGATACTTTCCCACTTCCAAGTCGGGATCTCCAAGGGAGTCAACATGCCACCAGGCCTTCCATGGTCGGCCTTCACCCGCTTGCAAGTGTAACATTCAAAACATACCGAGCTATATCCCCCTTCATAACATACCACAAGGCGATCTGCTTCAAATCATGATACATCTTGGTGGATCCTGGGTGGTAGGTAATACTGGATCCATGAGCCTCTTTGCATACCATACTCCTGATGTATCCAACCGCAGGGATGAAAAACCTGCCACGGTACTTCAAAGTACCTGAATCGTCGATAGAGAAATCCGGCAACTCCCCTCTCTTAGCCCTGAGGTACAGGTGTAACAAATCCTAATCATCCTTCTGGTGCAACTTAGTTAGTGAAATCCAAGACGGCTCTGCCACTGCCAAACTGCTTTGCAAATCGCAGCATCCCACGGAGATGTCCATAAATAAGAACTCTTCCACTAAACGTTATGCCGTGAGGTTGAAGATCTTCCATGACTTACGACTCAGGGCATCGGCCACCACATTGGCCTTGCCTGGATGGTACTGTATCTCAACGTCATAATCAGCCACAAACTCTAGCCACCGCCGCTGGTGCATATTCAGCTCCTTCTGCGTAAAAACATACTTCAGACTCTTATGATCTGTGAAAATCTTGCACTGAGCCCCATAGAGTAGATGCCTCCACAGCTTTAACGCAAAAATCAATGCCGCAAACTCGAGGTCATGCCTAGGGTAATTTCACTCATGAGTCTTCAACTGCCGCGACCCATACACAATCACCTTCCCCTCTTGCATCAACACGCCTCCGAGCCTAACATGCGAGGCATCCACATACACATCATAGTCCTGACCCTCTGTAGGCAACGTCAACATAGGGGCAGAACACAACCTGCTCTTCAGCTCAAGAAAAGCCCCCTCGCATTTCTCGCTACAAATGAACGTCGCATGCTTCTGTGTCAGCTTAGTCAAGGGTGCTGCCAAGGTAGAAAAGCCCTCAACAAATCTTCTATAATAGCCGGCCAACCCCAAGAAGCTCCTAATCTCCTTGGGTGTGCTCGGCCTATGCCAATCCGTCACTGTAGAAATCTTCTCCAAGTCCACTGAAATGCCATCTTTGTTCACCACATGACCCAGGAAGGAAACCTGAGGCAACCAGAATTCACATTTGCTCAGCTTGGCGTACAACTGATGATCTCTCAAGGCAGATAGCACCAACCGCAAGTGCTGATCATGCTCCGCAGCATTCCGAGAATAAATCAGAACGTCGTCTATGAATACGACCACAAACTTGTCCAGAAAATCATTGAACACTCGGTTCATCATGTCAATGAATGCTGATGGCATGTTGGTCAACCCAAAAGACATAACCAGGAATTTGAAATGTCCATGCATCAATCGGAAAGTCGTCCGTGGAATGTCCGACTCCCGGATCCTGAGCTGATGATATCCTGATCGAAGGTCGATCTTGGAGAACACCGAGCTACCACGCAACTGATCGAATAAGTCGTCGATTCTGGGTAGAGGATACCTGTTCTTAATGGTGACTTTGTTCAACTCTCGATAGTCGATTCAAACGCGCATCGAACCATCTTTCTTCTTCACAAAGAGAACAGGAGCACCACATGGCGATGAGCTATGCCTTATGAAACCCTTCTCCAATAACTCATCCAGCTTGGTACGCAGCTCCTCCAGCTCTCGTATGGCCATCCGATACGGCGCTTGGCAATGGGATGCGTACCGGGCTCTAAATCAATCACGAACTCAACATATCTGTCTGGAGGAAGATCGGGAAGATCGCTAGGAAAAACATCGGGAAACTCCCGTGCAATAGGAACCTCATCCAATAGCGGCACACTGCTAACAGTCCCCAGTACCGAGACTAAGCAAACAAAACAATCAGAATGAAATAACCTCTGAACACATACCGTAGAAATTGCCGGAGAGCCCTGGCGTGAATCACCGAAAATACTCCCAGGCTGATTGTTGTCCTTCCTGAAGTCCAAGCGCTTACCCCTACACTGGATCACTGCATCGTATCTAGACAACCAATCCATACCCAGGATGATGTCGAAATCCTCCAAGTCTAAAACCTTTAGATCTGCTTTGGCCGGGAAATCCCCCAACATAATAGGACAATCAAGAATGCCCTGATCCGATATCACGGAATCACCCGAGGGGAATTTGACGCAAAAGGCATCACCTACCTGATCAAGAACCCACTGGCACCGCTCTATAAAGGCCCTAGCTACAAAGGAGTGGGTAGCACCTGAGTCAAAGAGAATGCGCGCCCAGCGGTTCTTTACCTTAAAACTCCCTATATATATATAAGAGAAAATTGCACAATCATTTAAGAAAACAATAGCTAAACTAATCTGTAATAGAAGTAAAAAACGACTAGCGAGAATGTTTACCGGAAATGACTTGCGTTAAGGTTTGAGCCTCCGCTGACGATATCACATTCAGTTTCCCTTTGCCCTTGTCCACGGGCTGAGGCGGTGGCAAAGACTGAAGGGGGACTGGTCGGAGCACAGACTTGAGATGCGTACATCGGGCCTTAGTATGACCCTTTTATCCTCACTAATAGCAGACCTTGTCCTTCAACATGCAACAGGCAACATCATTCCCCTCATTCTTGCACAGAGTACACACCACATTGTGACTGGGAGCACCCTGAATAGCATGCACATGCTCCTTCTGTGCCGTCACCCTCTTGAAGCATTTCTCAGCTGGATGGCCTGGCCGGCCACAAAAACTACAAACCTCTTTGCTCCTCTTCCTCAAAGGAGCACCGGGCACTTAAGGGCTCTTTACTTCGGAAGCTTTCCTCTTCTCATTCCTTGCCTGATGTCCTCTTTGCTTAGTGTTTTTGATTGCCTCTACCTTCAAAGCAGCCTCAACCGCACCGGCATAACTCGCTTCCCCATGAGCTACCGCTAACTGCTGAACATCGCTCCTCAGGCCACCAAGGAATTGCTTCGCTCTATCCTCCTCTGAGCTCACCAAACTAGGGGAAAAGAGACTGAGTTTGCTAAACTCAATCTCATACTCGCTGACAGTGAGCTGGCTCTGCTTCAGGTACAGGAAGTCGTTCATTAGCCCGTCTTGCTCCACTGAATGTAGAATTTTTCGCATCAAAATCTCCTTGAAGAAAATCCAAGTGCATCCTCCTACCATTCCCTCCTTCTCCCTCATCCACCAGCTCTTCGCTAACCCCTTAAGCTGATAGGAGGCCAGTATAACCTTCTGATCCTCAGACACTCCAGAATAATGAAACCTCTCTTCTATGGTGATCAACCAGTCATCAAAAATCATGAAGTCCGCCTTACCATCATAGGTAGGGGGTCGCAGTCGCTGGAACTGAGTGATGAAATCCATCTCCGAGGGCACCACCACTGGAGGCACAAAAGGGGCTAGGGGTTCAAGACGTGGTGGAACAGCTATACCCGCAGCAGGATCCTGCGCTCTTGGGGCTATTCCTGCCACCACAGATATCAAGGACTGGATCTTAGACTGAACGTCCACCATCTGCCTCGATAGAGCCTCATTGCTCTGCCTCAGACTCTCCACCACTACATCGCTTTGAGCACCAGAAAACTCGCCCTCAGATTGGGGAGTCGACCTCATCACTCTATGCTTAGGCGCCATGCAAAAAAGAATAAAAAAGAAATCATCACAACTTAGTTCAACTACTAGGACAAAACAAACAGGTACGGACAAACCTACATAAGTACTTGCTCTCACTGCCAACTTGCTCTGGGGTTTAATTATTATTATTATTTTTTATTATTCAAAAGAAAATAATGTCATGCTTAACCTAAGATGGCTTACCATCATCACACTAACTCTTGTGCCTAGATCGGGAATGTATGAATTTATATTCTTTTTGACTCAAAAATTATGTCTGTACACATGTCATCATGCAAGTCTTTTGCTTGGCACGTTGTGCTCATACAATGTTATGCTATGCATGTTTGTGCTATGCATTCTAAAAAGGCCCTAATGCATGTTATGAGCGGCGTATGCATGAGAATGTTATGCATCCCATAATACATAACATTCTCATGCAACGAAAAAGAATATGCGCTAGTCGCATACATGTGGTGAGGTTATGGACCCCATAAATACATAACCCTCACATGTTGCCTCCTATGGTGGATCCATATACGAACACATATTATGCATTCCATTCTAAATAATATGCCCCGTATACTTCGTGTTATGCTATGAGTGTAGTGTTCGTGATTCAGCCTAGACGTGCTGATGACATGTCAGTGTGTGAATGATATGACTATACATAATACTTGCAGGGAAAGGTTGCCCGACAATTGGTCAAGCAACCTCCCTCTGATACCAACTGTCACAACCCGCATTTTCTCCAAATTAAAGAATTATCAGAGTCTGAGGAAAACACTCGTCGTGATGCCACGTCGAGCAGGGTATAACTGCTGACGCTCAGGCGGAAAATTATCTACTTTATTTTATGAAAATTCATAAGTTAAATTATTAGAAATTTAGTTATATTTTTAAGGCCATATCCCTCGGCTCCGTGGATCATCTAGTCCACACTTCAAAATTATATTTATACGTAGCGGAAAAATACTTTATTCACATTTATGCCTCCTAAGAGAGAACGTATGAGTGTCCCCAGGGGACATCTTATACTGTGCAGGACCCTAGATTTAATTTACATATATATATAAGAAAAACGATCTTTTTACGTCGCTTTGAAAGTTGTGTATGAGTTTGTAAAACATGCAAATCATGAGTTATATATATACTTAATAGTGTTTTTAGGTTTTAAAAGTAACTAGCATCCTAACATAAACCATCCCAAGAGCAAGTTTAATATAACCAAAAGCAGTACAACTAACAATGTAAGAAAGTGCAAAGTATCTAAAAGAGAAACCACCAGTGGGCATCAACAACTGACACGAACCCACTGGTGAGTAGGTATGTCTATACTACAAGTCTAAAGGAAAGATACATCCCAAACAAGAGGAACTGAGAACCACAGTAGCAGCTGAAATGCAAGAAAATCTCCTAGAGCAAACTAGCCACACAGTCGGTTAAATACCTGTACCTAGATATTCAGAAAAACGAACACCTGAGCAAAATAACTATCAAAAGGAAAAAAGCAAGGGTACAATAGATTTATACAGGAATCAAAATCAGGTTAGAAGTAAGTGAAAGTGAAGTTAGACAGGTACAGGTAAAAGAAGGTAAGTAAGGAAGGTAAAACTCATACCCAACAAAAGCGGGTAGAAAGGGAGTCCACCAAGAGCACGTATGAAACCGATCTTCATTAATCTCTACAAAAGGTTTAGCACAGCTAGAAATTCCTAACATAGAGCCAGAGCGGAAAGAGTCACCTAGCATTGGAGATGGATAACAATCAGTAACAAGGGCCTAGACTGGTGGCCACCTGTCTAACCAAATCTAGCAGGCCTAAATATCTTCGAGGGCTGTGGCGGCAGCACCGGTCCAACTCAACAAAATAGCCCATGCTTCCTTAATAAGACAAGAAGAAAACAGGGGTGGCGGCATCGGTCCAACTCTCCCCTAAATAACATCCTGCAGTAGCACTAAGTGACTCGGAAAAAAAACCCTTATTGGTGGTTGCATGTTCCACAAAGAAGTCACACTGAATCCTAAACTCACTAGAGCAACCCACCTAGGAGCCTTATATATACTAGTGGGCTAAACATCCAAATTTGACTCACCAAGTAGTTTGACACCCAGTAAAAAGAAAGTGATTTGACACGTAATACCTGTAGGCAGCTTGATGTTAAATCTCGACGGATACCTTGATATTAAGCACATACAAGAAATTTAAGAACCAAACGTATACAAACAATTTAAATATCAAAACATACATAATCAATTTGATACAAGGACATACGTAGTAAATTTGATACCTAACCACGCAAGATTAAATTTGACACCAAACATAACGATTAACCTGATGCAACATAAACAATTAACTTCATAATAAGACGAGTTGGTATTGGTTTACACACAGGGAAAAACCACGCTCTATGAGCTAGGTTCGAAATGAACGAGGTTCTAACAAACAATTACTCCTAATCGTTTGGAAAGATCCAAAGCTATAAGCTATATGCTCGGTTTTGGCATCATTTCAAGCCGGGCCAAAAAGTACACTAAAGCTAACCCTCTCCGATCGCAATTTAAGAAAACAAGGGATTTGAACAAGAACAAGGTACCATCCTTAACAGGATCCGGGCATGACTCCAAGTCCCGAAATACATCATTTAATCTAATAAATCATTGGGTATAAAACTTCGATCTAACACTCCTAACCATGAAACCGCAACATAAAACAAATGAGGGTAGCACCAAAATTTCGGGTGAGCAAAGTAACTAGGAGAGTAGATCTGAAATCCAGCAAAACCAATTGCCCTATATTGAAATTTCTTTGGTAAGGGAGAAGGGCACACTTGCCTTGGTTGTCTTCAAAAATTTCGGCCAAGCACCCTCTTCCCATCCACCGGCCGCAAGAATTAAAATTACAGTAAGAAAACCTGGACAAAAATCTGTGCAAATGAAGATCGGGGAGAAGGAAGAACAAGGCGAACCCGCACCACCGATTCAGGAAAAAAAATTTGGTGAAATCCCAAAATGATTACCTCAGAATGAAGATCTCGCCTAGGGGAGTTTGGATCCGGCCTAAAACCGAGTTTTCGAGTGGTTCTGGGCGGTGAATGGGTGGTCGGAGCAGCATCCGGGCGTCCGCCCTTATCCTTCTTCCGTTCGGTTTTCTACAGGGGCCACCGGGTTCAGGAAACAAGAAGGGGGGGAACCTAATAAATAAAACCTAAACTATTATCCTATATATATTATATTATAACCCTATTAACTAAAGAGTCAACTAACACCTAATTAACACTAATAAACCACACACACACAACAAAAAAAAGAAAATAAACTTATATAAATATTAACACACCCACCCTAATACTCATTCGCACTAACACACACATAAGTTAACGGATACTAGACACGCACACGAACTCTATTAAAAGCCTTGCACGCACGTGCATGTGCGCATTTACGTACCGGCACACCAAACCACTAACCCGACAAAAATGAGAAAACACTAACATACGATTATAATTAAAATTGACGACTCGCTATCTAGCGACCGTCGAAACGACGCGAAACATAACGCTCTCGAATTTTGATCGAATCCACACCGTAGCTAAACACTCGGGCTAAAAAAACATTGGTGAAGTCAGACACAACCTCCGACGATCACATACTCGGGCTAACCTCACCCTAAGACAAAGCGCAAGGATTCCCTAAGAGGCTTATTCGGGGCTCCAAAACAGACGCCGGCTAGCTGGGGAAACCATAAAACAGGCTATAACCCCTCAGATCACCTAATGAGGTACTCTAACACGGTACGAGCTGGAAAACGTGTCCACGTAATGCCAAAGGAGAATTAGATAAATACAGAAAAAAGGGGGGCGTTACACGCTCTCCCTCTCTTTTCCCCTCTTTCGGTCTTAACAATCAATACCAACTGTCAAAGTAACCGTCTGCTCGACAGTTCTTAATCAACCTCTCGGCTATCTCCGCACTCTGATCAACCATCCTTGTTATCCCCGCATACTTCATCATCCTCCTGGCTATCTCCGCTCTCGGATCAACATCATCCTCTCCTCAATCCCCGTATCTCAGATCGATCTTGCTCCACTCTCAAGCAAGCTAGAGAAAGTTCGCATTTTCTGTATCAACAGTGAATACGCGACCTTGAGATCTCGTACAGACAATGAAAATCAATGGTTACTCAGATCAACCATCAACCAGCCGAGAACCTTGCCCCTTCAAGTCCTAGTGAAGATCATCTCTGGGAAGCCTTGGATAAATCGCACAAAGAAACTTCCCAACAGTTTCAGGCAATCAACCATACTCTAGCTGCTATCATACAGTTACTATAAGTGCAATCTGCAACAGCACCAGTTCCTCCAGTCAATCCAACATCAGCATTGGAAAATCTACAAACTTATCCACCAGCCTATCCGCTAATTTATCCTCCTGTTTACCCACCAACCTATCTGCAAGGGCCTGAATCCCATTTGCGGTCTCAAAATGATGAGTTCATAGATCATCAAAACTTCTTCCGAGAAGCTGCCCGAGGAAGTCCAGCAAGATTTCTAAATTTTCAGGGAAGTCATCCCTATCCATCAGCTCTTGTCTGCTCCTCCACAACAGTTATTCCTCTCTATCCTCCTGCTCCTTTTTTAGCTATAACTTATGCTCCCTTTTTTCCTTAAGTTCAAGGATAGCGGGAAGATCCATCACCATTTTCAGAGAATGTTTGGCATTAACCAACTCCAGCTAACTTCAGAGAGCCGCGGTTGCCAATTTACACTGGAGAGACTGATCCAATGAAGCACCTTCAAGCTTTTGAATCAGCCATAGCTCTCAAGACCCTTTCAGATGCTACCAAATGTAAACTCTTCATAACATCCTTTGATGGACACGTGAGAGAGCGGTTATATGGACTGCGTCCTCAATCCATCACTTTCTTTGCTGATTTTCGAAGAGAGTTTCTCCTTAGGTTTCTACCACTACAAAGAGAAAGGGCTGTCTAGAAGACATCTTTGAGATCAGGCAATGAGAGAATGAAACTTGGTCTCATTTTGTGGATCATTTCCAGAAAGAGATTCTGGACATTGAGATCGTCGATCAAGGAATGTATCGAGTGGCTCTTATTCATGGTCTAAGAGAAGGACCACTTAAGTTTGAGGCTAATGTCCGGGAAACAAGGACACATTAATAGTTGATCGGCTTAGACAACTCTTACATTCGAGGTGAGAAGAGCAATCCCAGTTTCAAATCCAAGTTTATAGTAGAGAAAGATTCTTCTTCTTCTTACAAGCAATCTCCGAGGTCTCCTCGGAAAGACTTCTCATCCCAAGCAAAGAAGGGAAGGAAATTTCAACGTCATCAACACCCCTTCCCGGGCCAGGATCACATCCAAGGCCAAAGATTGTTATTTCCAATCCCACCTGCTTATCCAGCATATGCTCCGCAAGCAGCATCGGTTCATCAATAGCAGGATGAAGACTTGTTTGAGTCCGAACTAGATGCAGCCATGCAGGAAATATGCCAAGTCATGAAAGGCAAGGATAATTATAAATGGCCTTACCATCCGTAAAATCAAAGATCGAAAGATTCGGATCCGTTCTATGAATTTCAAAGAGAGAAAGGACATTCAATAAAAAATTGCCTAGATCTTCGCCACTTGGCAAAAAAAAATGCTGAAGCTAGGCAAATTCCGTGAACTCTTCCCGAAGGGTGATCATTCTGATTCATCTACTTTAAAGGTCAAAGAAGTAGATAATCCCTCTCAGGTCTTAAAAAGAACAAACCAAGTCACCAACATCGACATCTATGAAACCATCGATGTCAATGATGAAAGATCCCTCGGAGACCTCTTCTGAGCCGAAGGAGGACATCAAGCACAACATAAGAAGACTTGAAGCTAAAGAAGCTGCTAATAGAAGAGTCAGTTCCAGCAAGCCAAAGTATATAAGATGGAGTCAACATTTTTAAGGAAGAACTTACACAGGAACAACGAAAAGAATAGACTCAGTAACAAGATGAAGTTGTTCAAAGAGAAGAGGTCATATTACCAGTTGTTGTCAGACATCTAAGGGATCATCCAAGGGAATTGATAATTGGAGATGCAACTCATGGAGTGACCATAAGAAGTAGACAGCACAACACTTTAATTTACTCAATTTTTCTGTCACAAGTAGAAGCAAAGAAGTTTGAAGAAGCCAATATAGACCAATTTTGGATAGGGGCTATGCGGGAAGAATTGAACTAATTCACGAGATGTAAAGTCTAGAAGCTGGTTCCCAAACAAGATGATTGTAACATAATATGAACCAAGTGGATATACAAGAACAAACTGGATGAGAATGGTGTTATAGTCAGTAATAAGGCTAGAATGGTTGTGAAGGGCTATGGAAAAGAAGAGGGTATAGATTTTGATCAAACCTTTGCACCGGTGGATAGATTGAATTCTATTAGACTCTTCCTGGCATATGCAGCCTATAAAGGATTCAAGGTTCACCAAATGGATATGAAGTCATCCTTCCTTAATTATAACCTCAAAGAAAGGGTCTATGTTGAGTAACCATCCGATTTTATTTACTCTACTCATCCTAATTATGTTTATATTTTATTAAGAGCTCTCTATGGGTTAAAACAAGCCCCAAGGGCTTGGTATGAGACTCTGTCTAAATTCCTTCTGGAGAACAAATTCTCAAGAGGGATAATAGACAAAACACTATTCCTAAGGGAAGTCAAAGGCAAGACCATCTTAGTAAAAATATAAGTAGATGATAATATATTTGGCTCTACTGATGAGTCACTTTGCACAAAGTTTGCCAAACTTATGCAAAGTAAGTTTAAATGAGTAGCATGGGTGAACTCAAGTTTTTCATGGGTCTTCAAGTTAAGGAAACTATAGATGGACTTTTCATGAGTTAGACTAAGTTCACCAAGGAGTTAATCAAGAAGTATGGCATGGAAACAACCACTTCCATGAGAAATCCAATGGGTTCAAGTTTGTCTTTAGACAAGGATTGTGTTGGCAAGCTAGTTGATATCACCTTCTATAGGGGCATAGTTGGATCAATACTCTATCTAACTGCCAGTAGACTAGACATAATTTATGTTATTTGAGTCTGTGCTAGGTATTAAGCTTGCCCTAAGGATTCTCACTATACATCAGTCAAAAGAATATTGAGATATCTAAAGGGCACACCTAGTCTTGGCCTATGGAATCTATGGGATACTGATTTTGAACTAACAGGCTTTAAAGATACAGATTATTAAGGTTGTAAAGAAGACAGGAAAAACACTTCAGGTTCATGTAAATTCCTTAGAAGAAGGCTAGTGTCATAGAGTAGTAAAAAGAAAACAAGTGTAGCCATATACTTTGCTGAATCTGAGTATATTTCAGCTGGAAGTTATTGTGCACAATTACTTTGCATTAAGTATCAATTACAAGACTATAATATTCAACGAAGTAAAACTCCATTATATTGTGATCCTACTAGTGCCATTTCAATTGCAAATAATCATGTGTCACATAGTAGAACCAAACCTATTGAAATTAGGTATCACTTTATTAGGGAGCATGTAGAAAATGAAGACATTAATCTAGAATTTGTTCCTACAAATAGACAGTTTGCTGATATTTTCACTAGGCCCCTAGATGAAGAGAAATTTAATTTCTTTAAGTTTGAACCTAATATGTTAAATATGGAATAATTAACGAAAACTTAAAGACTGGTGAAAATATGAATAAAATATTAATTAGTAATTAAGTTTACTTAATTAAATATCAAGTAAAAAACATCAAAGTATAAAGTTTTTATAAATTAGGAGACAAAACTTTGGCTTAGTCAAAAGTAGTGTCAAGACACCAAAAATTGTATCGAGAGTATATACTGCAATGTGCCAAGACACCAGAAATTGTGTCGACACTATATACTTTAATGTGTCGAGACACTAGAAAATGTGTCGATACTGCATACTGCTATCTGTCGAGAAACCAAAGTATGTGTCGAGACATCAAGGTTGTCGAGAACCTAAGGTATATGTCGAGAAACATTATCCTTTTATTGACTTGTGTCGACACATCTCGAAAAACAATTTTTTCCTTGTTCCGACACTAGGTTTTTTCCTAAAAATTTGGAACAGTCTAAATGGAGCACGCCCTTTCGTCTTCAGGAAATATAAGACTATAAATATGGTGTGAGAGTAGTTGTCGACTACGCTTTCTTGATATTGTGAATTGTTGATTCCTGAGTTTCGAGCCCTAGAACCCAGATCAGTCGACCCTCGTCAACCATTTCTCTCCACTCTCATGGCACCCAAGAATGACGATAACATTTTTGAAGGTTATGAACTTGTTGGAAATAGATTCGACTCAGCATCTAAAGAAATTACGAATGTAATAACCATTATCAATGAAGTAGAATTGGAATATCTGCTTTCATGACATTCAAATGTCTTGAATTGAGAAGTTTCAAAATTCTTCTCAAATGCCCATCTAGATTCAAACACTGAAAAGATTAAGTCTAAAGTGAATGGAATAAAGGTAAAAATTACAACCAGAAGACTGGCCAAGTATTTCACTTACTATGAATTTATCAAGAAGAAGACCTAGATACTACCAAGACTATAGAAGCTTTAGAGTGGCGTATATTGGCCCCAACCACAAAGATTGGAAGCACCCTTGTCAGGAAGGGAATGAACACTCAAGGGAAATTTCTGTCTGAGAAAATAAGGAAGGTGCATCTATGTAAAATAGGAGCACATGACAGGATTCTCTCATATATGTTTTAGCTGATGACTAGAATTATCTTCAAAGTCAAGACTAACTGGAGCAAAGTATCCTTTGACAAGATTACAAGAAGCATCAAGAAGCCCAATATGGGAAGAATTATAAACCTCTTCTTTGTACAAGCCATTTCTGACATTCTCAATCTCAAGATTGGATCTAAGATCAATCACATGAGAAGAATGGACATGAGAATACTAGCAAGGTGGGATAGAGTACTATCTACGAAAATATTTATAGTAGAGATGGAGAACGAGAAAAATAAGAAAGCAGTGGTTGTGGAAGGAGAATCTTCCAGTGAATCTAAAGATCAGGAAAGTTATAGCTCAGAGAAACAGGATGATACAACACCTGAAAAATCTCCAACGATATCTCCTGGTCTTGGTGATCAGATACAGGGGGAGACAATCCCACCTAGGGATCCATGTGAGGGGGATAACCTCAATATTATACACAATATATATTTGGATACTGTGAACACAATAGTAATCGAAGTATTACAAGTGCTAGATACTATTCTTGAATAAATAAAGGTTCCTGATCAGGAAATGCCTGATATGGAGATTTAAGATGTAGTCTCCAAGGAGACTGAGGAAGAAGTCTTTCTGAATAAAGATACTGATAGTTTTACTTTCAAGACAACCTAAACACCTAGAGGGGGGGGGTGAATAGGTTCTAATTTCTTGTTTATAAATCTAGGCAGAATTCAATTACAAATTAAATTATCTAGCACAGCATTCACAGACAACTAAGAATCACAGATTGCACAATGTTTTATAGTGGTTCCCCAAGGTCTGGGTACATCCACTTTCCCCCTTCACCTATCTAGCAATATGCTAGATTCGGCCAAACTTCCACTATACTCAGATCCTCAGATCCTACAGCTCAGAACCAGGATAGGTTCCTACAACTCAGGCTCAACAGCCCTACCTCAGCCATGCCTCAAGGCCTACCACTCAGAGAATAATCTTCTCCTACACTCAGGCAAATAGCCCTACCACTCAGAGATCACCTCTCCTACACTCAGCCTTTATAACACAGGCTTACAACTCAGATCTGTGTAAACAGATCCTACAGAAATTTAGAAAAAAGATATTTTGATGTCTTGCCTTTGTTGAGAGAGAAGAGGACAAGACACTTCTTTATCAGCTGATGAAATCAACTGAATCTGAGCTTTCTTCAAAGCTTCTTGAATCTGAACTTAGCTGAGTTGATTTCCAAACAGCTTCTTGAGAAACCACTGATGGCTTCCTTCTTCTTCTTCAAGATGACTGGATCTCCCTCTATCCAACACCTTTACTGATACTTCAGACTTCTTCTTCTTAGACCTTCTAATGAAGATCTTCTTTTTCACTTTCTTGAATTGAAACTTCAACAGGATCGTAATCCTTCTGTTTCTTCTTCTTAGATCTTCTTCTATTATTTTTCTTAGCTTAGCTGCATTTTTAATTCCTTCTGAATGTGTCTATTTATAGACTTTCTTCATGGTAACCGGCTGTTCCGGTTTCTAACTGTTTTCTGACAGGTCTGACAGCTTCAGTTAAACGGTGGCAACCCACAGCTGTCAAGTCTTCAAACAGTTCTTGTACCTTAGCCTTGGACAGCAAAATGTTGAGACAGTCAGTTAGAAAGTGTCGAGACCAATCTGTCTATCTGTGTCGACACAAGTGACTTTGGTGTCGACACAGTCTTTGATGATGTCGACTAAGTTGCCTTTAAGTCGACACAGCTTCTTCAGAAAATAACTTGGTCTAGACTCTGTAGTGTGTCGACACAAGTACTGTATGTCGACACAGTTGTTGTAGATTCAGAACTTAGTATGTGTCGACTCAGCCTTCTGGTGTCGACACAGCAATCTTTAATTCTGCCAAAATGTGTCGACTCAGTCTTCTGGTGTCGACACAAGCATAGTCGACTTCTGCCAATATGTGTCGACTCAGTCTTCTGGTGTCGACACAAGCATAGTCGACTTCTGCCAATATGTGTCGAATCAATCTTCTGGTGTCGACACATCCACCCAGTATCGACACAGTTGAGGTCGACTATCCTCTTTTGTGAGTCGACACACTTTCTCTGGTCGACTATCTTTCACTAGTCGACAAACTTTCTCTGGGTGTCGACTATCTTTCACTGTGTCGACACTGCTTCCCAGTGCTGAGGTCGACGATTTTCTTTATGTGTCGACACTGCTTCCCAGTGTTGACATAAATGTGGTCGACTATCTTTCTCTGTATCGACACTGATATTCTGAAGTGTCGACACAAATATTCTGAAGTGTCGACACAATTTCTTCAGGTGTCGACATGTGGACTTAGAATATTTTTCTGCATTCTTTAATACTTCTTCACCTGCACATGTCAACTCAAAACAACATCAAATACACCTTGATGTATATCATTGAGCTAAGTTGGGCTTCTTCAAATCAGGTACACATTTTTCAATGTACCCAACAATCTCCCCCTATTTGGAGAAGTCATAACTCGTATAGCCAATGATATACACCATTTACAAAAAGTATAATCTGATGATATATGACATAACAGGAATACTTAATATAAACAAAACATAAAAACAATCCATCACAGAATGAACATTATATGATACCAACCAACATTTTGTTTATAACTTGATAATGTTTGAATACAGAGATTTACATTTAATGATTTAATCAAAACATTACAAAATACTTTGAAAGAACTAAAAATTAAGACTGATCAGGCTCTTTAATGACAATCCCTTTGCCAGATATAACTTGAGCCTTCACAGGAGCTTTAGAATCTTCAGATGGCTTCTTGCCTTTTAGATCAGCCTTCTTCTTTGCTTCTTCCTTGAGCCTTTGCCTTTCAAAATAATGAAAGGGCTTTGGGAAGTACTTGCTTGGCTCCTGAGCATCTGGAGGCAGCCTACCCAGCTTGGCTTTTCTTCTAAACTATACAATGGCCTCTTGCCTGGCTTCATACTTCTGCCATTCCATCTCATTGTACCACTTGCCTCTTTCCTGCACTTGGTCTTTGACAGCCTTCCATGCAGTGAGTATTATATTTCTGGAAGTAGGACTCCACTGCTCAAAGTCTGGCTTAAGTTCAGCCTGCTCTCTAAACCTTTTCTTAGATAGAAGAGCATCTTGCTGGTCTTTCAAAGTAGCCTCAGGCTTATCAACCTTCCCAATAACAATATTAGTAACCTCCTTTGGAGGACTATACATCCCCTGAACCTGCTGATCAATCATATCATAATCTGGAGGGGGGTAAATGACTTGGGCAACCTCAGGTTGATTGTCTTCAAGTAGACTTGTTTGTATTCCTGACTCAGCCACCATAGCATCATCACACAATGGTGGATATCCCAATGTGGCTCGAATACTATTGGTCACCCATTTGGTGTGCTCTGAGCCTGCATGAACTAACATCCTCTCCCCCTTTATGGCTTCTCTAGTAACATGATCTCTCAGATCTTCCTTCTGAAATCGAATTTGGCCATCCAGATAATTCACACCCTCTTTAAAAAATGGCTTTAACTTTTGAAGCTTGTCAGATATTTCTTTTTGAGAGGAAGTGATAGCAGTTTTAACAGAAGCAATAGCAGCTTGAAAGTTCTTATCAAATTCTTCCATTTCTTTTGCTCTATCTGCAGGCAGGCCTGGAACAATCTTTTTCAATTCCTCTATGATCTCATGATGAGATTCAGTTAAATTGTCATTCATTCTTAACTGATTTTCCAAGACATAGCTTTGCTTTAAAGCAATATCATCCACCTTAGGGATGATAGTCTGCTGTTGTTTTGCCAAATACACCACAGCATTACCTCCCTTATGGAAGCAATCTGTCATCTCCTTTTTATGCATATTGACCTCAAACCTAATAGATTTTATATCTTGAGCTAAGTCAAATTGCAGGGACTTGTTGTTCTCATCAACATATTTTTCTATAGCCACTCTGTGTTCATCCAATTTCACTTGTAAATCTACCAAGAACTTGTTATAATCAAAGTCAGAAGGAGTGTGATGTGCTGTAGACTATAGAGCCTGCTTATAGCTCTTGCTCCTTCTCTGGAAGACCATAAGTTTTCTCTTTTTAGCCACCGGGGCTTCTTCAGTCTGTGAATCAGAAGTACTATCAATTTGAACTCTTTCTTTGGGAGGAGGAGAAACAGCTGCTTCAGTGCCAGGTTGTACAGTATCAACATGTACTGGCTCCCCCTCAATTTCTTGCTCCACTTCCAGACTATCAGTAATTATTTCATCATTTGGGAATAACTCCTCCAGAGTATATTCCTTCTGTGCTGGATCATTTGCAGTATTCAAATTTGGAGATAGATCAATTTGAGCATCTTCTTGCACTTGCTCCCCCTGGACCTGTGCAGAAATAGAAATATTAGAAATCTCTTTTGTAGGAAAATACACCAGCTCCCCCTGCACCTGTACCTGGTCATGAGTAGATACAGTTTGTGTAGGTGAATAAACTTGCTGAGCTGGTATACTTACTTCTTCTTCTTGAACTGCAGGTTTTGTGGCATCCTGAACTTGTGTAGATGCAGGCTGATCTTCAACCTCTAGTCTTACTTGCTCTTCTTGTGGATGCCCAGTACTGGTAGCATGACCTGGGGATTTCTCAGGTGAATCCTGCCTTTCCACTTCAGGCATCTCTTTGGTCAGCACCCTATCCCATCTGGAGAACAATCTCATGTCCATCCTTCTCCTGTGATTAATTTTAGTTCCAGGTTGTTGTTGCATAACCTCAGGAATCTCCTTACTTAGGTATATACTCATTATCCTAGCCAGATTTGGCTTCTTGATTCCTTCCTTAATCTTCTCAAAGATTACAGATGACCAATCCGTTGGAATTGTAAAAACAATCCTGGTCATTAGGCTGAACATATAGGCAGAAATCCTATCATGTCCACCTGGCTTGCACAGAATAACTTTTCCAACTACTTCTGACAGAAACTTGCCTTGTTGATTCATTCCTTTCTGATTGAACGCAGCTCCAATTTTCATGGTGGATTCCAATCCACACCATTGAAGAGCCTCCCTAGATTTAGAAGCAGGGACATCCTCTTCATTCTTAATTGTAGGTAATTGCAGAATTGTTCTTATCTTACTTAGTGTAATCTCCATAGGTGACCCATGAACTGTGGATTTTATCTCATGACTTTCAGAGAGGTAAAGAACTCGTGCACCTCCTTCTTCCATATCTTTGATGGTTCGGAGACCAGAAATTCTAAACCTGAGTCGGAGAGGAGAGAGATAACCCCAAGAACATCTGAAGGGGCAGCTGCAAAGGCCTGGCGCACCAACTCATATCCTTCATTCACATTGTCTTCAATCTTTGGCGCCATTGATCAGTCGAGAAAGCTTGAAAGATGAGAGAAAGAGAGAGAGAGGGAGAATGTCGACACAGGGTTTCGAAAACCTTATAAGCGTGTCGACAGAATGAGTTTTTGACCTATTTATACCTTCTGTTTAAAGAAGATCAAAAGTCGCCAAAAACAGACTATAAGTGTCGACACAGATGGATTGTGTCGACACAAGCTTCTATTGTCTCGACTACAAGTTCGTCTACTATGTGTCGACACCAATTTGCGGTTATGTCGACACCAGAGATATATATTAGAGCATCAGAAATTCTGTGTCGACTCTTAGTATAAGTGTCGACACAAAATCTGTAATTGTCGACACCACTATCCTGGTGAAGTCGACACTACATTCCTGGATAAGTCGACAATAAGATTCTTAAGTGTCGACACATATTTTCTGTGTCGACACAATATCTCTGACTTGTCGACATTACTACCCTGAGTCGACACATTATTACTGAATGTGTCGACACCATCTTACTTAGCCAATTTCTGTTTGTTCAACACAACTTATAAGTACTACAAAGTACTTTATACTACTTCAATGTGTCTTAATATCACTTGAATGTCTTGTTACCACTTCAACTTCATTGTTGATGATTTTGTGATTACACTAATCAATGGTTAACATACCTAATTCAATTTTGAATTTATTGAATTTGGTCTCATCTAGGGGCTTAGTAAACACATCTGCTATTTGATAATCTGTTTTCACAAATTCCAATGAGATGTCTTCTTTTTCTACATGTTCTCTAAGAAAGTGGTATTTTATTTCTATATGCTTAGTTCTACTATGAGAAACAGGATTATTAGCAATAGAAATTGCACTCTTAGAATCACACAAAAGAGGTGTTCTACTTACTTGAATACCATAATCCTTTAGCTGATGCTGCATCCATAATAGCTGTGCACAGCAGCTTCCAGCAGCAACATACTCAGACTCAGCTGTGGAAATTTCCACACTGGTCTGCTTCTTACTACTCCATGATATTAGTCTTCCTCCCAGGAATTGACAAGTACCTATAGTACTCTTCCTATCCTCTCTACATCCTGCAAAAACTACATCTGAATAGCCTGTTAGTTGAAAATCTCTATTCCTAGGGTACCAAAGACCTAGATTAGGTGTGCCCTTAAGATATCTCAGAATCCTTTTAACTGCAGTATAACGAGATTCTTTAGGGCAGGCTTGGTACCTAGCACAGACACATGTAGCATAAATAATATCTGGTCTACTAGCAGTGAGATATAGTAGTGAGCCAACTATCCCTCTATACAAAGTCTCATCAACAGGTTTACCTGCATCATCTTTGCATATAGGCATACTTGTTCCCATAGGAGTTCTCATGGTGGAGGATGACTCCATACCATATTTCTTAATCAATTCTTTGGTGAACTTAGACTGTGATATGGACAAGCCATCATCAGTCTGTCTTACTTGGAGTCCCAAGAAGAATTTCAGTTCCCCTATACTGCTCATCTCAAACTTCCCTTGCATAAGTTTGGCAAACTTTTTACAAAGGTTGTTTTCAGTAGATCCAAAGATTATGTCATCAACATAGATCTGTACTAAGATGATCTTGCCTTTGGATTCCCTAAGGAATAGAGTTTTGTCAATTTTTCCTCTTGAGAATTTATTCTCAATAAGGAAAGTAGACAGGGTTTCATACCAAGCCCTTGGGGCTTGCTTTAACCCATACAGAGCTTTCCTAAGCTTATAAACAAAATCAGGTTTAAGAGGATCTACAAAACCTGATGGCTGCTCTGCATATACTTCTTCTTTAAGATCACCATTCAGAAATGCTGACTTCACATCCATCTGGTATACTTTGAAGTCTTGATAGGCTGCATAGGCAAGGAATATTCTGATTGCCTCCAGCCTTGCTACTGGAGCAAAGGTTTGATCAAAGTCAATCCCTTCTTCCTTCCTGTATCCTTTTGCAACCAATCTTGCTTTATTCTTTACTATTATTCCACTTTCATCTAGCTTGTTCCTATAGATCCATTTTGTGCCAATTATGTTGTGGCCTCTTGGTTTAGGAACAAGCTCCCAGACATTGCACCTTCTGAATTGATTCAGCTCCTCTTGCATAGCATCAATCCAGTGCTGGTCTTGGATAGCTTCTTCAAACTTCTTAGGCTCCAATTGTGACAGGAAACTTGAATGTAGAACTGTGTTTTGATTTCTGCTTCTAGTTTGCACCCCCTGTCTTGGATCACCTATTATCTGATCAGCTGGATGATCTCTTAAATGTCTTGTAGCTGGAGGAAGATTCCCTTCTGGTTGAACATCTCCAGCTCCTCCATTTAGCTGAATCTCTTGGTTTTCTTCAGCTTCTATAGTGTCTTATTCTCCCCCTGGACTGAAGCCTTCATTTTCCAATGCCCCATCTTCCTTTGATACTTCAGTAATGGAAAGCTTGTCCATACTTTTGCTTATACCTATTGAGTCATTTGATCTACAAGACAACTCACAGTTGATTAATCTTGTTTCATCAAACACAACATGCACAGATTCTTCAACAACTTGAGTAGTCAAGTTGAAGACTCTATAGGCCTTACTATTTGTGCTGTACCCAACAAATATCCCATCCTGGGATTTGGCAGCAAACTTAGTCAAATATGACTTGCCATTGTTAAGTATATAACACTTGCAACCAAAGATCCTAAAATAAGATAGATTTGGTTTTCTGCCTTTCACAATCTCATAGGGAGTCATTTTGTGGCTTTTGGTGATAGTAGCCCTATTGATTACATGACAAGCAGTGTTAACTACCTCAGCCCAAAAATATTCTGGGAGAGAGGTGTCACTCAATAGAGTTCTACCAGCTTCAATTAATGTTCTATTCTTTCTTTCAGCAATTCAATTTTGCTGAGGTGTTCTAGGTGAGGAGAACTCTTGGAAAATCCTAAAGTCTTTACACAAGTTTGTTATGCTTTCAGATTGAAACTCAGTACCATGGTCACTTCTGATTTTGACCACTGTACTATTCAGTTCATTCTGAATTTGCTTTAAAAAATTAAGTAATACACTTGGGGTTTCAGATTTTTGTCTCAGAAAGAACACCCATGTAAATCTAGAATAGTTATCTACAACCACAAAAGTGTAGACATTCCTACCTAGACTATGAACTGGCATAGGACCAAAAAGATCCATATGCAAGAGGTATAAGCACCTCACAGAATCCTTGTTTTCAAGGCTTTGAAAGGAGGATTTTGTATGCTTGCCCTTTTGACAAGCTGAGCATATCCCTTCCTTTATACACTTAATTTGTGGTCCATTCCTCACTAACTCTTTGCTAAAGAGTTGGCCAATTGTCTTGTAGTTTAGATGAGCCAATCTCTTGTGCCACTTAACACAATGAGAAGCATTGTCATCAGCTACAAGACAGATGGGAGAAGCCTTATTCTCACATTCAAAATTAAGACAATATACATTTCTCTTCCTATACCCAGTCAATATGATCTTTTGATCACTTGACCTCTTGATATGACATCCATCTTTAACAAATGAAATGTCATATCCTAAATCACTTAGCTGGCTTATGCTTATTAGATTATGTTTCAAACCTTTTACATAAGCCACTTGAGTGATAGTAATTAGGTTAGAAGAAATGTTACCAAACCCTTTGATGACTCCTTTTTCAGATCCACCAAAGATCACTTTAGGTCCATCTTTGACAGATGAATACTCCTTCAGCAGCCCCTTTGTTCCAGTCATGTGCCTGGAACAACCACTATCCAAGTACCATATAGGGGCATGGTAACTTGGATTAACCTGCAACACAGAATTACTTACCCTTAGAACCCAAGTAAGTCTTGGGTCCTTGGTTCAGGTTAGCATTAATAAAGCTACCATAACCTCTTCTAACAGGTAGACTTTTGTTCTTTATAACACTTGTGTTATACCAGCAGTCTAGTGCAAAATGGCCTCTCTTGCCACAGCACCAACATTCAAACTTATTGTATCTAGATCTAGATACATCCTTCTCAGAAGAATTTCTGTTCATTGCTGGTGCTGCAGCAACTTCACCTACTGATTTCTTAAAACCATTGGGTTTATGACCATAGGTAGGCCTGCTTGCATTTACACCCTTGTTCTTCAGAACATTAGTCTTAATATGACCTTAAATATTTTCATGATCATATTTGTTAGAAGGAACTTTCACCTTACTAAACTTTATGGGGACTGAAAGTTTAGTGGCTGAGCAGGAGCTTTGCCTTTCCTCTTGAATCTGCCAGCCCTGAAGTTACCTTTGAATCCTAATCCAGCCTTACCCTTTTGAGTGACAAATTCATCTATCAAGGGTAAGACAGATTTTGGCTTAGAGTAACTAGCCACTAAATCCCTTTCAATTCTAAGTCTGGCCTCCAGACTCTTCACTTGATCATTAGTATAATTAATTGTGCCCATCTGAATAATAGTTATATTCTTCAGCTTGGCAATTTCATTTAATTTTTGATCAATAACTTTCTCTAACTCAGTTGTAGCAATCCTCAGTTCAGCAATTTCCTGAGCCTAAGATTTAACCAAGTTCTTACTTTTCTTAAGAGCCTGCAACAAGTCCCCATACTTGTCTATCAATTGATAGACATCTCCTTCAGATTCAGATGCATCTACATCACTTGATGCAGATGTAGCTGATTCTTCACTGGTACAACAATCAGATGTAATAGAAGGACATTGTACCTTATTAGGACCAGACTGATTCTGGCATATGTCCTCTTCTGATCCTGCCATCAGCCCCATACACTGATGATTCTTTTGTTCATTGATGGAGTCTAGCAACTGCAGAAACTCCTCTTCTTCAGATGCAGCATATAGTCCAATATATGCTTCAGCTTCAGATTCTGACTCTGAAGTTGACTGGTCTGTTAGACTCTTATCTTTCTTTGCAACAAAGGATTTCTCCTTCTTGCCTTTCTGATGAGTCTTCTTCTTGTCTGAAGACTCCTTTCTCTTATCAGGACAGTCAGCCACTACATGTCCAGGCCTATTGCAGCAATAGCAAACAATCTTTGAAGTAGAGGCTTTGCTGGGCTTTGATCTGCTCTTCTCTTTCCTTGATGACCTTTTCTTCTGATAATAGTCATCAACTTACTGTGATGTGGAAGGCCTAGACTTCCATTGCTTCTTTTTCAAGAACCTCTGGAATTGCCTTGTGAATGCAGCAAAGTCTGCATCTGAATCACAGCTTTCTGAACCCTTGTCTGAATTTTCAGAACTATCTTCTGCAACTTCCTTAGGAGGAGATGGTGATTTCCTCCTATTCTTTCTAGTGGCTTCTGCATTGAATGCCACAGACTTTTCTCTATGCTCTCCTCTTGAATTCTTTTCCTCCTCCTTCCTCACCATAAGTTGCATTTCATAGGATAGCAACTTTCCAAACAAGGTGGGAGGAGATATCTCTGCCAATTTAGCCACTTCTCTTATGACACAGATCTTTGTGTCCCAATCCTTTGTTAAGGATCTCAATAATTTGTCATTCAGTTCATAAGTACTGAATACTCTTCCATAGGACATAAGCTCATTAACAATTCTATAGAATTTCTTGTAGCACTAAGTTATGCTATCAGATTTTCCTTGTCTAAAACTTTCATACTCCTGATTGAGCATAGACTTCCTGTCCTGCCTTACTTCTTCAGATCCCTCCATGTAGACAATCAATGTGTCCCACATCTCTTTGGAGGTCTTGCAGTGAATCAGATTCTGAAATGTTGAATCATCTATGGCACTAACAATAATGTTCTGAGCTCTTTTGTCCATGGTTGCCAAGATGATTTCATCCTTGGTCATTTCTGAATAACTCTTTGGAGTTTGGATATTTGCATCAAGAACTGATACCTTTATTGGAATTAAGGGGCCTTCCTGTACAGTGATGTAAATCCTTGGGTCAGATGCCTCCATAAACAGTCTGACTCAATCTTTCCAAATTCCAAAAATTTCTTTCTTGCATATGGGTAATTTCATAGACCCTAGCTCCTTATGATTCTCACCAGAACCCATCTTTTTGAATCTTGATTCTGCCTTTCAGATCTACCTCAGACTGTTAAGTCCTTTTTGAGGAACCTCCCTCTGATACCACTTGATAGTTTTACTTTCAAGACAACCTAAACACCTAGAGGGGGGGGGTGAATAGGTTCTAATTTCTTGTTTATAAATCTAGGCAGAATTCAATTACAAATTAAATTATCTAGCACAGCATTCACAGACAACTAAGAATCACAGATTGCACAATGTTTTATAGTGGTTCCCCAAGGTCTGGGTACATCCACTTTCCCCCTTCACCTATCTAGCAATATGCTAGATTCGGCCAAACTTCCACTATACTCAGATCCTCAGATCCTACAGCTCAGAACCAGGATAGGTTCCTACAACTCAGGCTCAACAGCCCTACCTCAGCCTTGCCTCAAGGCCTACCACTCAGAGAATAATCTTCTCCTACACTCAGGCAAATAGCCCTACCACTCAGAGATCACCTCTCCTACACTCAGCCTTTATAACACAGGCTTACAACTCAGATCTATGTAAACAGATCCTACAGAAATTTAGAAAAAAGATATTTTGATGTCTTGCCTTTGTTGAGAGAGAAGAAGACAAGACACTTCTTGATCAGCTGATGAAATCAACTGAATCTGAGCTTTCTTCAAAGCTTCTTGAATCTGAACTTAGCTGAGTTGATTTCCAAACAGCTTCTTGAGAAACCACTGATGGCTTCCTTCTTCTTCTTCAAGATGACTGGATCTCCCTCTATCCAACACCTTTACTGATACTTCAGACTTCTTCTTCTTAGACCTTCTGATGAAGATCTTCTTTTTCACTTTCTTGAATTGAAACTTCAACAGGATCGTAATCCTTCTGTTTCTTCTTCTTAGATCTTCTTCTATTATTTTTCTTAGCTTAGCTGCATTTTTAATTCCTTCTGAATGTGTCTATTTATAGACTTTCTTCATGGTAACCGGCTGTTCCGGTTTCTAACTGTTTTCTGACAGGTCTGACAGCTTCAGTTAAACGGTGGCAACCCACAGCTGTCAAGTCTTCAAACAGTTCTTGTACCTTAGCCTTGGACAGCAAAATGTCGAGACAGTTAGTTAGAAAGTGTCGAGACCAATCTGTCTATCTGTGTCGACACAAGTGACTTTGGTGTCGACACAGTCTTTGATGATGTCGACGAAGGTTCCTTTAAGTCGACACACCTTCTTCAGAAAATTACTTGGTCTAGACTCTGCAGTGTGTCGACACAAGTCCTGTGTGTCGACACAGTTGTTGTAGATTCAGAACTTAGTATGTGTCGACTCAGCCTTCTGGTGTCGACATAGTAATCTTTAATTCTGCCAAAATGTGTCGACTCAGTCTTCTGGTGTCGACACAAGCATAGTCGACTTCTGCCAATATGTGTCGACTCAGTCTTCTGGTGTCGACACAAGCATAGTCGACTTCTGCCAATATGTGTCGACTCAATCTTCTGGTGTCGACACATCCACCCAGTGTCGACACAGTTGAGGTCGACTATCCTCTTTTGTGAGTCGACACACTTTCTCTGGTCGACTATCTTTCACTAGTCGACAAACCTTCTCTGGGTGTCGACTATCTTTCACTGTGTCGACACTGCTTCCCAGTGCTGAGGTCGATGATTTTCTTTATGTGTCGACACTGCTTCCCAGTGTTGACATAAATGTGGTCGACTATCTTTCTCTGTGTCGACACTGATATTCTGAAGTGTCGACACAAATATTCTGAAGTGTCGACACAATTTCTTCAGGTGTCGACATGTGGACTTAGAATATTTTTCTGCATTCTTTAATACTTCTTCACCTGCACATGTCAACTCAAAACAACATCAAATACACCTTGATGTATATCATTGAGCTAAGTTGGGCTTCTTCAAATCAGGTACACATTTTTCAATGTACCCAACAGATACTGATATCCTGGTGGAGATGACGGCTCTTCTAGTTGATCCTGTTTCCGATAATATAGCTCAACAAGGTGAAGTCATCATAGAGGATAACAATCTTGATGAATATGGTACAAGGATTGAGGGGGAGATAATAGATCTGGCCCCAAATATTGAAGATGCAAAAGAGCCTAAATTAGTTGAAGTAGTTAGTTCATCTGATTCTGAGTAGGAGGAAGCCTCTCAGATGAAGAAAAGAAAATTAACTGAACTCAAAAAGAGGAGTAGAAGCTATAAGAAGACCATTCCGTCTGGAACAACACCTACTCCTCTTATGGATTTAAGCTCACTTATAGTTCAAATGCAAATAATGTTAGATCAACGAAGAAATCAATTGGAAAAATATGTAGATGAAAGCAATAAGGAGTTGTAGTTTCAACTTGCACAAGAAATCAAATCCATTAGATTTGAAGTGAATCTGTTGAAGAAGGATATGACTGATTTATTCCAAAGAGGAGCTAATGTTGTAGTGTACATTGCTCAAAAGCAGCAGGAATCAAAGAAAACTCAAGATGAAATAGCTGTTAAATAAGGATATGTCTTAGAAAACAAGACTAGAATGAATGAGAACATGATAGTAATGCTTGATACTACACTAGTAAAGATAGCTGAGCAAACTACTACTCTGGAGACCAAGATAACCTCTACCTCCAAAGATATTGAATCTCACCTATCTACTCACACAACCACTTTGGTTAAGGAAGTCAAGGCCTCTAATAAAGAACTAGATGATCACTTGCTCAAGGTAAAGAATCATTTGTCCACATGGATTACTCATCTTGAAGGTCAGGTTAGATTTCATAAGAAAAACTTAAGGGATCATTTAGAAAGAGAAGTCATAAAGGGGGAGAGTAATGATAAAGTCAAGCTCTTAGCATGCTATTTGGACTTCCAATAGCATCAGAGAAACTTAAGGTATTCCTACCATAAGGTATGATGAAGATCAAACTACTGAGTATGGATGCCAACCAACTAACTGTGAGGCCATTCACACTATAGTATAGTCCATTTACAGTCCTCCACAACAGATTTACAATATAGTATATGAGGAGGTGGAGTTGACTGCTTCTACATTGATTAAAGAAAAAGAAGATCAATTATCTAAGAAAAGATTCAGGGAGCGGGCTGAAGCAAAGCCAGATTTTGAGCAAGTCCAACTTCTAGATCTATTATACTCACTGCATGGAAATCAGGTAACAACAATATGTCAGATAGGGGAAAATGTTATTCAGAACAAGAATGGGTCAAGCATACAAAGCAGTAGGAGATCATCTATAAATTCAGAAATGATCTGAAGGCAGGGAAGATCCCAGCTGATTCTATTGAACCCAACAAGTATTTCCCTAAGCCATATAATTATTCTAAAAGGTAAAAGCTTTAGAAATAATAGATCTTAAAGGCAAAGGATGTAAAGGGAAAGAAGAAGGTTATTGATGATAAGTTGCCTGAAGTTAAAGCTAAAATACAATCAGGAAAAGGCATTATCATCCAATAGCCAGAACAATCTTAGAATATTTTTTTTAGAAACTATGTACTTTTTTTAAAGAATATTGTAAAAATTTAAAAGTGTAATCTTTTAACAATTTGGAATGAAAAGTTTGGTTGCACTTTGTTATATCTGTATTATTATTATTGTGTTATTTATAATTATGTTCAACACTTTTTATGTACATCTTAATTATCATATTTTGGTATTGTGCTCTATATCATTGAATTGGGGTTATGACTTATCCAAATAGGGGGAGATTGTTGGGTATATTGGAAGCAATGTACTTGATTTGAAGAAGCCCTTTCAACTCAATGATATACACAAGTTTAAATTTGATGTATGCTTCAGTTCATGCATGTAGGTTAGTTTATGTCATATTGATTGGACAAGTGGTCTAAGTGATATTGACAGATGGACCCAACGAATCTGACTGAAAAGGAAGAAAATTTCCTAAGTTCAAAAACATCGAGTGAAGTAAACTCACTCAATGCCAAACATCAAAGCAGTTGCTGAAGAAAATTGACAGTCCATAGGAGCTGAGTGAAGTCAGTTCACTCAAGGCCATGGAAGTAAAAGTGCTGAGTGAAATCAAGACAGTTAACTCCTAGCAAGTTGCAAAGCAGAGAAATAGCTAAGTACAAGTGTGTCGACACACTTAAACTATGTCGACAACTTTGTAGGAGCAGTGTCGAGACAAGTCAGTTATCTCGAAACCTTGAATATCAAGACAACTGTGTGCAGACAATTCAGTTATCTGGACACCTTGAAGATCAAGTCATCAGTGTTGAGACAAGTCAGATATCTCGACACCTTAAGAAATTATTGTCGAGACAACACAACTGCCTCGACAAAATGAAGACTGAAGTGTAGACTTAAATATGTCGAGAACCGGTAGACTAATGTGTCACCATAAAGCAACTATCTATACACAATGAAGAATTAAAACAAGTGTCAACACCCGACAGACAATACTGTCGAGACAATTCAACTGTCTTGACACGGTGTATATTTTAGGATGTCAACAAAGTCTACAGTTGTGTCGAGACAAGTCAACTGTCTTGATACCTTTAAGTTTATATGAAAAATTCTACAAAGTAATATTGTGTCGAGACACTTTTGACTTCTCGACACTTTTGATCCAGAAGTTGAACAGAGTCAACACAGCTAAGTGTCAAGTCAAGTAAAAAGTGTCATGTTAGCTACAGTAACTTGATATCTCATCAAAATCCATTTGATGAAAATTTTGAAGTATGATCTCATATGATGATGTCATCAATCAGAAGCCAACAACCAGTGAAGATTATAAATAAAGGGGTCCTTTACACAAAATTAGACAATCAGACAAATCAATCAATTCTCTCATTCTGATTTCTTCTAAGTCATAGGACGGCGACATCTCCAAGAAGAAGAAGGAAGACGTAGGTCATCAAGAAAGTCTTCTGATCCTTTCAACAAGTTGATCAAAGGATTAAGGTGGATTTGTTATACAAGTTGTTCAAGTAAATTAATCTGATCATCATGAAGAACATTATAAATCCGAAGAAGAATCATTTCAGCCAGCCTGCTTTTCAAGAATCAATCCTTTGCTATTGAATTAAAGAATCTGAAATCTCAGAAAAGTCAGATCACAAAATTGTTGTTTTCTGAAATTATTTACCTCATAATTTTGTAAGATCTCTTTGAGATCTAGGTGGTTAGGAGATAAATTCTTTGAGTTGTAAGGCTATGTTATAAAAGCTGAGGTACGGTTCTTTAGGGACTTGAAGTAGGTGATTTGTGTGGGATCACAGAGGTGTAAGACTTTCAAAGTCTGAGGTAGGGCTCTTGAGGGACCTGAGGTAATAGATTGGGTAGATCTCTGAGGTAAGACCAGTGGGTCTGAGTTGTAGGTTTCTTAATAGAAACTAAGCCTTTAAGATATTTTGATCAGAGATGAAGAGGAGGAGATATAACCTTATATAGCACATTTCTAGTGAGAAAGAAGGGTAAAAGTGGATTTACACTAGATAGGGGAACCATTAAAAATTCTCTGTGTACTGTGGATTTCTTATGCTAGGTTTTGTGGTTTGCGTGTGCTGTGTTCTTGTGAAAGTTTAATTTTCAAGTATCTGCTGAACATTTAATATAAGTGACTAAGAAATTTAAAAGACACCTATTCACCCCCCTCTAGGTGATTAACTACCCATAAATTTATCTTTCAGTGGATCTTTCTTATTATATTCATGATCAAACTCTTTTAAGGGGCGGTGAGCACTTCTATATGAGCTAACTTTATAACATAAAAAGAACACATGAATGTCCACATAGGAATGAAAATACACATGTTTGTGGAACCCGTGTATTCCCATAATTGCTTTAAAAACTATTATTGGTTGCTTAATTGTGTGTTTCACGATTATAGGCTACTAGAAGTGGTGCGGGGCAGCCTGGACCCCAACGCTCGACGGAGAGTAATGCAACAGATGAGGTGCCTACACCTCATCCTTTTGTTGAAAGGATACGATTAGTTGTTGAAGCCATGTTCACATTAATAAATGCACAAAAAGGAGGGAAAGTACAACCTCCTACCCTTGGGGTGGCCCAGGAGCTAGTTGGCATAGTTGAGCATGTGGTAGAGACGCAAGTTGTCATTGTGCCAATGGCCACAAGACGATTGATGTAAAAGCAATTGAAACACAAGATGAGCTTCAGCTTTCCTGTGTTTGTTGGTAATGGAACCCTAACATAAGCCGAAGATTGGCTCTCGAGAATAAAGATAATTATAAAGGCAACAGAAATGGAGTGGTAGAAAGTCATTGTAGCTACCTTCCTGTTAGACGGAGAGGCGAGACTTTGGTGGGATGAGTTGGAGCTAGACCAGATTCCTGGTAGTCCGCTGATTGAGATCTTGATGGAGGTGTTCTTGAGACTCTTTCTAGCGAGATATCCTCCATCTACACAACAGATTGTAAAGGAAATCAATTCCAAAGATTAACTCAGGGTGAGAGTTCGGTGGATACCTACTTGTAAGATTTTTTAATGTTAGGGTAGTATGCAGGCTTTATGTTTGCAGATGAGGAACAAAAGGCTTATCGGTTCTATGAAGGACTATGGGATGATCTGATGTTGTTTCTATCTGGTCCGATGACGTAGTGTTTTTTGACATTGGTCAATACAAATAGATCTTTGGAACAAGATATGTAGCATGTGTAGTGTAATAATGACTTGCCAGTAAGAATCCAGAGTTTAAAGTATCAAGTTCAGCAAGGTATGTATAGCGAAGGCGGAGGAAGAAGGCTATGCTTCCAGGACTAGACTCTTCTACTATTTTTAAAGTGACGATAGGGCAAAGTCCGCAGACTTGTTACATGTGTGGGAAGGTGGGACATCTGGCTCGAGATTGTTGGCATGGTTGTCCAACGGGTTAGAAAAAGGCGAGTGTGACATATGCTGAAAAGGGAAAGATAGTGGAGTAAGTTTCATCCCAAGTGTAGCCCAGAGTATATAATCTTGGCGAACAGGAGGCCATTAAACAAAACGATGTGGTAACAGGAATGAGTTAAGATACAATATTTACTATTTTTATACTTGCTACCAAATGCATTGCTTAACTTACATGAATTAGGATTTGTCCTTATTTTGGATTGTTCAGTGAGAGCACTATACGATACATGATCCTCTCATTCCTTTCTGTCTGAGAACTTTGTGGTGTGTATCAGAGTGTCTTCTTTTCTATCGACAGATAGAGTGAAGGTGTTGCTTCCTAACAAGTGCTTAATGCACGCAGATAGAGCATACTGTGTTAAGTTGTGGATAAGAAGTCAGGATTTTTGCTTAGAAGCATTTGTTCTGGCGATATCTGAGTTTGATGTGATCTTTGGTATTGACTGGTTCTCAGAGAAGCATGCCTTTATTGATTGCAACACAAAGGAAGTCATACTGGGGAAAAACACCGAACGCGATGTAATACCCCCTCCCAGAATAAAAGACATGGCCAAGGGGAGTCTTATGCCCAGAACAGTCGCATTGTGGTACCATTAGCACATGGACTAATCTGTACCACAAGCCGCATATCATGTCGGCTAATCCGATATCACAAATGCAAACCAAACCAAAAGAATAACATTGAAGTGATAATATCACAGTAAGTAAATGTCAAAAAATAATACATCAACAATAAGTAGGTACATCAGCTTCTTTAATATCAGAGTACACGACACTGCCCAAAGGCTACGTTATAATGCTCAAACTCACATTAGTCATAATAGAAAGTGAGGGTATCATTGTATAAGTCTGTGTCTCACTAGCCTTGCTGTCCTCCTGTACAAGGCATTGCGGCTGTTCCATCTGCGAGGTATCCTCCTAAAATGGTAAACGTAGCAACCGTTAGTCATAAAGACTAAGTGGCTATCACATCCGCTCACCCCAATGACTCTAAGGCATCATGCGGAGGAAAAGAAGGAAGAACTCAATATATTAGTAGTATATAATCATCAAATGACAGAAGGGCACTGTTATTTAGACTTTCATGTATATAAATTGACAATTCATAATAAGCAGGTGTCAATAGTAAACATCAACATGAAGAGAGATAATTTATACTACCAGTATCACCATTTATCACAATTATAGAAATTAACTAAACTTATAAAAATGCTCATACAAATTTATAAGTTAGGGGTCGGGTACATCAATTAACTCAACATATAAAAGTGCCCATACAAATTTATATGATGAGGATCTTATGCGGTGCAATGTAATATTATGAAATGAATGCAATATGATGACACACCCATGCACACATGCACACACACTGCTATGTCTACATAGACCTTTAGTTCCCACTTTTCTAGCAGGTAGATAACCTCTCAGGCATAATTTGTCGTGTCCAAACGATGACAGTAGAGGGGGCATCTCCACTACTAGGTGGGCATACACACTACTAGGCCTAGGCCTCCATACACCTCAACGCTAAGAACACAATAGCGGTTCCCCAGGATACTATGGCTCATAAGGGGTCTTGGGTAGATGTGCACCAAGAGCCCAACCCAACTAGCCTATAACTAGAATGGATGGAGTCTTAAGGAGCGTATCGCCGAAGAACCATGCCCACATGCTCGTTGTCATGGAAGGAACCATCGTGATTGAGCACCGAAGGACCAAGCCCAGCTACCCAAAGTCTAACTGCCAGCACTCGTCGGTATGTTGACTGGCGAGCCCGTAGACAAGCCTCCAAGTCCTCTTCATAGGATCACATAATGTGTGTCAACACACACCTAACCCACGTCATTCGTATTTACCATGCCATCATACATTCAAGGGCTCTAACTGAGTCCCTTCATATTATAACAAATTTTGTGCTCCAAGGCATGCGAGGGTCCACATTTAACACAGGTGACTGTTACCCTTAATTACCATCAGTCCTTCATGCCACCCGTAGCGAGTTAACAAAACTCTAAGCAGTGGACAACATCATTTGTCCCTTCAATATTTGAGATCAAGATTCATCTCACTTATGGCCTTGGGTTATACCTCATCCAGTACCATTTTCAATGAATTAAACATGTGCACATTAATTATACTGTTTCAATCATCTCAATCAGACCTCATTTCGTAAACCCGCAAATTGTCACGACATATACTTCTCTCAAACATATTAATCATGCAAAGATGTGATCATATTATCGTTAATTATTCACCTTCCGATCTCTTGTGTCATCAATTCGTAAAATAATGTAATAATTGATTATTAAAATGTCATGGCTACGCGACACAGTTAACAAAAATCGAATTTCAGGAAGCTACAATCCACCAATAATTACGAGCCACCCCAAATCATAAAGGTATCTTCAAGGGATAGAACTTCTGTGTTAAGCCTGGAGACCAAATCTAAATGCATCGCACCTGAAATCAGATTTTAGCCCATCTACATACACTTTGATAGAACGCAACCTGCATATATATTATTACAACGAAACAACTTTGATTGGACATTGCCGAAGCTACAAAAATTCTTTGAAAATGTGTGACCATCTGTTGGAAAGGACTTTCTGAGGGCTATAACTTTCATGTGAAGACCAAGACCTGAATTAGATCCGATCATACCTAAAAATGGACATAAAATCTGCTGAGCATAGAAAACAAATTTATGTACAACACTTTTGCACGCATCGTAAAGATGGACGAACGACATCAGTTCGTCTTCTTCTTCCAGCCATCACACAAGGCACAACCACCGTCTCTCTAACCCTTTCTCTCTCATAAGACCATGATTCTTAACGAAATCAAGTCTGCCATCTTCAAAATGAAGAGAGGAAATGATTGAAGCTTATCTTGCGGTGATTGAGGCCCAAAAACAAAGTTCTAGCATGGTCCCTTCATTGGAAATCTCCATTAAACTCTCAAATCAAGCTCTCTTAAGCTGATGTATCTCCTATACTTTAGATCTAAAGATTTAGCACCAAGTAATAGGGTAGGAAGCTCATCTGGTTTCTGTCCATGGATCGTGCCCTTCTCCTTGGAGACATAGTGGAGTTGACCTTGGGCTCTCGTTCTTCTCAACAAAAAGTTTGTCTCGTGAAGAAGAAACTGGCAGCTAAGTCTTGGAAAGCGTTTATAAAGGAGCAGCTGGTTAGATCTAGGTATTCCTGATCAGAGAGTTATTGCAACGTGGTAGCATGCTACCATCTTGCGGTACCCCTGAATCGACCACTCAAGCGCCGACAGCTGTCCTACTACCGCCGCACGGAATCCTTCTATCGTCGCGCGATAGCTCACGAAGAACTATGCCAATATACTACAGCCAGTGGTATAGCTACCGTCGGGCGATTGCTCACAAATAACTATGCTAGTAACTCAGCTAGAATACCGCCACGCGGTTGCAACATGACCTTCGGTGAGTTCACTCGACAATTGACGAAACCACTCGACATCCGTCATTTTCACTCGACGAACACTACTACTAGCAGTATCCCACTATCGCTGCATGGTATCTACTCGACGATCATCGAGTTTTATCATTAACACTCTACGAACACTACTACTAGCGGTAGCCCGCTACCACAGTGCGGTAGTAACCTTGCAACCAGCATCGAGTCAGCATTTCCCCCAGCTTAGGTGCAATCTTGTCCACCAGTGCACCCCGAGCCCAAGTCACCTCTCTAGACTAAAAACAGGCACATGGGGTCTAGCACGAATTGGGATGTTACAAATCCTATAAATTAATTAAAAGATTTTGTCCCCGAAATCGAGCTAAGCTTATGTGAAAATAAAGTATGAAGAATGCAAGGTAAGTGTTAAAATTTACCTTGGGGAGACACCTTTGGGTAGCATTTTCGCATAAGGTCTATTGTCTCCCATGTGTACTCCTCTTTTCCATAGTTGGACCACAAGACCTTCATTAGTTTTACACTTTTTCTCCTCAGCCTTCGTACTCAAGAATCTAATACCCGTACAAGTTCTAGTTGAACAGATCTATGAGATGCCACGGGGTGGAATGTGTAAGACCACTCCCCTAACTAAGGATTTAACTAGTCTTATGCCCAGAGTTGTCGCCCTATGGTGGAACTAACACACGGATTAGTCGTCATCGCATGACCCTGATCCAGCTAGCTATTACAATCATTTAACCTTTAGGCCTATTATGATAGTAGAAGTAAAACCACATGTATATATATACATCAAGTCCACAAAATCACAGATATGTCATAATGAAATGAAAGATAGTACACAATGAGTACAAATATGAGAGTATGGGCTTATACCCGGTACATGCCAAATAAAACAAATCACTCTCTCACACAATAGAAAGTGTAAGATGAACTAACACTAGTCTTCACCTGACGTCGAACTGTAGTAGTAGTGTGTGGTATCTGCTCCTCAAGTCTAGCCACCTCATCTTACTGGCTATGTTAGTGCTCTGTCTTCTTAAGCTCCTAAAATGATGCGGTCAAAACTGACCTTTAGTCATAAATACTAAGGCATTTTATCCTTGCCTCACCCCCACGACTCCTAGATACTATGCGGGAGGATAAAAGCGGAGGACAACAAGGTGTAGAAAACAAAAAGGCAGTTGATAGTGTAACTAAGCTAACAAAAGGAAGCATCTAACATTTATATCATCATACAAGCAATTATACATGTATGTCAAAAGTATAAAAACAGTAATGAAAGGAGCAGTAGTACTGAAAAGAGAGGGAGTAGAGTAAAAGAAGAACAACACAGTAAGTTAAAGAACTACAACTAAGTTATCATCACAGGAGTACCTTAACATACATGAATGCCCATACAAACTTATAAGTTACGGTTTAAGAAATTTTAACTTTTCATTTAAAAGATCCCATACTAGTTTATATAATATGGATTTGTAGTATGATTGTCCTAAGTATGTATGTATGTTATGATGTGATATTCATGCTATGATTCATACAAGTGCAACTCACCCACAAAACTTTGCGATTACAGACCTTTATTTCCCACTTTTTGGAGTTAGCTAAACTATCTAGTACCGTCATTGTGGCTATGACAGCAGTGGAGAGGGCATCTCCACTCCTAGGTGGATATACACACTACCATGCCTACACCTCCCATACGCCTCTATATACATCATAGGTGCACTTTAGAGTCATTATATACTATTTGCTGGCTATCCCACTTTATATCGTAGGTGCGTTTTCGGGGATCATCCTTCAGACCACCGTATAAAACAACCTACTGTCCCCTCAAACCCACACTCCTCACCAGAGTTAACTTACTATCGTCGATGTGATGAATGGCCCAGTACTGAATGACTCGCCACTTATTTGTTTTTATGCACATGCAAGTTATTTCAGCCTGAGCTTCCAGTTCTCTAGACTAACCCGTCCTAATACAAAACTCCCGAGCCTCCAGCTCCAAGGACAATCTCGTCCTGAATCCCTCCAACCCAATAAGAGTGAGAATGCTATAAAATTTTTTGAGCGTCCAGCATGCATGACTAACCCGTCCTATTTCCCTCCAACCCTTCATGGGTGAGATTGCAACATTATTCCTCAACCTATTAGACTACTCTTGTCTAATTTTAGTAATACTTAGCGGCTTAGGGTTAATCCTTGAATTACCGAGATCTACCCGGTGAAGGACTCGCAGCGGTATTAGGGAATACGATGGGCTGATCACAAATCCCCCTTTCTAGGACTCTTATTATTATTGGTGTCTACCTGATATTAACACACCAATCTCATTATTGCTCTTGAGTAAACCTAATGATTTACTGTACTTTTAGGAGAACTATGATCTTTCGTCGGGCCCCGACCTAGCTATTCACATTGGTGACTTGCACTCTTTCACTTGATAATAAGTTGTGGCATACTTATAATCCTGACCAGGGTATCAAACTTCACAACACACCTATAATTTCAGTTATATCCCATCGCCCCGAATGTCCTAACACTACATATCACGATTATTGAATGCATCCCAAGCCTAACCTTAACCCCTGTGAGGTGACTTCTGATTTATTGGTCTAAAGGCCTCCAAATTTTTATCATGGGTTAATCATATGCATATTAGTGGTAATTTAGAATTCAAAAAAAATTCTAATTATTTTGGGCCATAATTAAAATTATTTAATTATGTGACAAAAGTCACATTGAACATGAACTATCATAATTAGAGGTCCTCAAGGTCTAATAAATTTATCTGATGGTCATCTTGGTTGAAAAAATCAGCGTAAAATTTTTTATAATTTTCAAGAATGATTTGACCCATATTTTTTATTTATGACTAATATCACAAATTTACCCCTTTACAAATGAAGTACTAAAAATATTAAACTAAGAACTCAGTAATAAATTCCAAACATTAATAATTTCAAGATAAAGCTTAAAGAATATTCACAGTTATATCTAGGGGTTTGACTTAAGATTACCACAATTCAAAATATTTACAGAAATGCCATTTTTATTACAAAAATGATAAATAATCATCCAAATATTCCCGGAAAAATTACAAAGATTCACAATACTGAAATAAGTGTCTAGACAATTTCTCATAAATTTCCAAGTATTATTAGTCATCCTTTTAATCAAGATCAAATAAGGGTATAAACTGAATTAACATTATTTTCACAAGAAATAATTCCCAAAAATTCTCACCAAATTTTCCAGAGAAATGAAATAATATTTTTGGTCTTATGTCTTTTATTTAGGGTTATCCAAGTTCATATGCTCTAATTTTTTTTATGACACATATGTTTATTAAATTTGAAATAAATTTAAACTATAGGATTTTTCTTCCAAAAATTCGAATTTCTCTATAGGGGGTGTATTCCATCTCCATAAACCCCTAACAAATGTTTCATCGACATTAAATGAGTCAAATAGGCTTTATATCCTATTTTTACATTTTTGCTAAAAGCACACCAAAGGTACCTCTACCCTAAACTTACAAGTTGGATCCACCAGCATTCAGAGGTACAAATTACCCTAAACTTTGACCAAGGTCCTAAAATGATATTGGGATCAAGCCACCCAAATTTAGGGGCAATTGGAGTTGAGAATCACTCTAAATTGCCTTTATTTGATAACTAAATTTTTGACTAAAACTATAATAACTATCCTCCACAAATTTTTATTTTCGGGCACAGTCTAAGTCTTGTCTATACACATGTATGATCGAAATTCATTGCATGTGGAGTTGTATTTTCGCCGGGGCACTCATTTTAATTTCTGCCCTAAGTTAGGATCAGTCTTAGGGGAATGGCTCTACAAGGAGCTACAATGCACCAAATTACTTGATTAAGTTGTCAAATTCAAGTAAAGGCCTATGGATACATTTTGTATGTTGAAAATATTTTCTGAATCTCCCTCTAAGGGACCTAAAATTAACAACATATATCTATAAATAGTGTGACAGAAATTGAATATAATTAAATCTGTTTGTATTACCATTGTGATATGGAAGTGATCAAGTATGTAGCTTCACTACCAATGTAGTATGAGACTATCAGGGTCGCACATATGAACGTTTGGAGAAATTGGGAGATTAGCTTATTTTGATTTGCTCATATAATGAGTGTAAAAGACTTAGCATAACTAGGCCTTGGAAAGCATCTAGTGCGTTGAGACCACTCAACACTTTAATCGAGTCAAGTGTTGAGTCATTGAATGATGGCATTGAGTGTGTTGAGTTTACTCAATGATTCATCGAGTCAAGGAGTTGATTCATCGAGTATGGCACATAAGCATTGAGTGCGTTGAGTTCACTCAACGGTTCTTTGAGTCAAAGTGTCGATTCCACGAGTCTGAGTCTCAGGCATTGATTGCATTTAGTTCACTCAACGCCTTCGTCGAGTTAAAAGTTGACTCAAAGAGTCTGGCACATAGGCGTTGAGTGCGTTGAGTCCACTCAACGCCTTCGTCGAGTGAAATGTTGATTCGACGGGTTTGGCACTGAGAGCATTGAGGTGTTGAGTTCACTCAACGCCATTCATTGAATATCACATGGATACTCGACGATTCGTTCAGTATAGTTTATATACTCGACGATTCAACGTATATGTCATTGATACTCGATGATTCATAGAGACAAGGGTTGTCTTGTTGAAAACGTTGGATTTTAAGTCCTGGGTCTGGGAATAGCGATGAGAGATGTTCTATTTATTCCTTAGTTATAAATAGATGGTTTTAGGATTTCAAAAGACCTGCTCATTTTGTCTAAGCACATGAGCCGCACTGTGCGAAAGACCCAAGTCCGAAAAGCTAACCGAAGTCGTTCTGCCGGCTATTGATCCCGTCGTCGCCACTTAGCTTTATTCTGGAGAATGTCATCGCTGCCTCTTCTATAATGGACCTAGAAGTCTATGAAGATTCTCTCCCGACCTAGATCTTTTCGATAAGATTCTACGGGTTATCCCATTTGTGTGGACTTCCTATAGAAGTACGGACAATATTCTACTCTAGGCACTATAGCTGCAAGGTGATTGGCTGATCTCCTGGAGCATCATGGTGTAGTATAGACTTAATCACACAAAGGTACTTAATTTTATTTTAGTGCCTTTGCTTCTTGATTAATGTTCATCGCTAGATCCGAACTCTTTTTCTTTTCTTGTTCCTTATCTCTGTTACGTATAATTATTGTGACGTATAACAAAACTCAACAGTTGTATTAAAGGGAGGTTCATGTGATGATCATTGTTTCAGAGGTTGTTAAATCAATTGCGTGTAGATCTGGAAATTTTAGAAGTGTTCTAAGATGCCTAGATCTATTCCTAGAACATCAATTGTTGATGGAGTTTGTGTAGAATCGGTGGTTGTTTTTCCAGAATTGGTCAGGGCGTTGCCCCGCATCCCGTTGGGGCACTACCCCTTGAACCCGCTCTTTAAACCCTAAGCGAGACCACTGCCAGGGGCGCTGCCCCTTGGACCCCGTTAGGGGCTCTGCCCCTAAGACCCCGTCTGGGGACTAGCCCCTTGGAACCCCGCAAAGAGCTCATGTGATTTTGTAGTGGTGTCTTTGTTACTCCTTAACAGTAACTATCACTCTTAATGGTTTGTGAAACCAAGTATGTGTTAGATTTTGAATCTCACATAGAGAGACAAGCTTCTCTACTGTATAATTGGAGTTGGTGTTGCTCGTGTCCAGTACATGTAAATTTTAGGATTTAGAAGGGTTCTAGATGTTCAGATTTAGCACAGTTCATCAAGTGTTGATAATTTCCTTGTGCACATCTGGGATTCATTTGGATTTTGATTGATGTTGTTTCATTCTATGGATGTGCACACTAGTTAATGATTAACAATGATTAAGTATTAATAAATTGTTTAAAAATCCCTTAAGTAATATTAATATTTTGGATGCCTTCTTATGGATGACACTCTTCCTGCCTCGATCGATGAAGTGTGGGCTTGACAAAACAAGGTGCATTAATCTATCTTGGTATGGGTACGAGTGGATAATTGTGATATCCCACTATCGACATCAGGTCAAAATTAATTGGGTGAACTCAAAGGTTGCGTGCCTAAAGGCATAGGGTTGGCATGCACCATATGATGGATGCGAATAAAGAATTATTCACCAGCCATACAGGAATTGAATTGTGATGCAATTAGCAAGCGTTGCCTACCTAAATAACTACATTCTGAGAGAAAAGCCAAAGCTGACTTTTTGTGTTATTGAAATATGGATCTTGTCCACTAAGAGAGCAGCTCGCATATACTCTCCAAATTGATATCAAGGGTTATCCGTTTTATAAAAAATAGTGGGAGTTATTTTGATAAAAGTCCTTATCAAAAGAACAAAATGTATTTTGAAATGTAGTACTGATTTTACTTTGCTTTGATCCTTGTAGAATTTCCATTACAAGTGGTTCACACTCCGCCCTGTCCCTCAAAGACATCCTGAGAAGGAGAAGCTGAGTGGTACAAATTACTTGGACTGGTACAGGAGCTTGAGAATTGTTCTCAGGCAAGAACGCAAGCTTTATGTTTTGGAAGAGGAATCCCCTAAAAAGACAGCCAGGAATGAATCCCGTGCTAATAAGAATGTTTATAAGAAGTGCCTTGATGACTCCTTAGACGTCAAATGTCTTATGCTGGCAACCATGAACTCTGAGCTCAAAAAGCAACATGAGAACATGAGTTACAAGGAAATTGACGAGCATCTCAAGACAATGTTTTAAGGGCAAGCTCGTCAAGAGAGATTTTACGTCACTAAGGCGTTGTTTCAGTGTAAGATCGGAAATCAGGACCTAGTAAAGACTCACATACTCAAGGTAATTGGGTATATAAAGAACCTTAAGATACTAGGTTTCCCTCTGGGCCAAGAGTTGGCCATGGACCTGATCCTTCAATCATTGCCGAAAGTTATGAGCAGTTTATCTTAAACCATAATATGAATGAAATAGACAAGACACTGCCCGTGCTTCTAAGCATGTTTTTAACTGCCGAGATCAATATGAACAAGGCTAAGCCTGCTAGCCCCATACCGATGGTGCATAAAGGCAAGGCCAAGGCCAAGGGATTCAAGAAGACAAAGGTAGGACCAAAGTCTGCTCTGGAGCCCAAGTATTCAGCACTAAAGAATAAAGGCTCTGTGAAAGAAGGGAAATTCCACCACTGTGGCAAGGCTGGTCATTGGATGAGGAATTATCCTTCGTACATAGAGGGTCTGCACAAGATGAAGGGAGGTATGACTTCCGCTTCAAGTATTTATGTTATAGAGATAAACCTTTCTTCTCCTTTATCTTTGGAATTAGATATCGGATGCGGTTCTCACATTTGTATAAATGTACAAGAACTAGGAAGGAGAAGATTATCACAACCCGCATTTTCCCCGAGGTTAAGAAGTATCAGAGTATGGGAAAACACGCGTTGTGATGCCACGTCGAGCAGTGGATAACTGCTGATGCTCAGGAAACGCACTAAGACAACAAATCAAAAGTTTTAAAATAGTAGGAAACTAGTTTATTTAAAGGCCGTATCGCTCGGCACAGTGAATCAGCTACTCCACGATAGGAAGATATATTTACTTGCAGCGAATAAATACTTTTATTTAGTTGATTTGACATCCTAAATGAGTATAAGGGCCCTCAATGGACCTCTTATGGTATGCACGACTCCTAAGGTGAGTATAGTATTTATATATGAAAGATATTCTTTACGCTTAAAGAAGATAGTGTTTTAGTTTTACAAATATGATATGCATGAGATATATATAATAGTTTAGAGTGTTATAATACCTAACATACAACCTAGCACAAAAGCTTCCCAGAAGCAAGTAAGCAACCCCAAGAGGGCCAAAAACAGCAGTTTTAATTCATATTCAACAAAACAAGTAAGTCACAAGTGGGAGTCGACAACCCGACACGAACCCACCAGTGAGTGTGCATGTCCATACAGAAAAGAAGAATAACTACCTCACAAGGTGGAAGATCTGTAACTCACCTACCCTGGAGGCTATCAGCAAAACCCACTAAAAGGAAACAGCCGCTCTATCGGCTACAACTTAGACCTGAGGCATTCAAGAAAGAACTCCTCAACGCAATATCAAAGCATGAAGAATATAAGATTTAAGTGCGAGTAAAAAAGGTTTACCAACCTTAGTAACAAAAGAAACAGCTAACAATAAGTGAAAAGTATGACAGTAAGAAGAAAAAATACTATCAAAAAAATAGTAAAGGAAAATCACACCAAATGTGAGCACAAAAGCTACCTGCTGGGCAGAAAGAAACAACCTGCAGCAGTAAAGCATCAGTATACTAGTAGGTATAGCCAAAAAACGGGAAAAGAAAGAGCTAACAATCCTAACTTTGTGGGCAAATGACCGGGGTGTAAATGATAAGGGGCTAGATTGGGTGGCAGTACAAGCACCAACAACCATACCCCAAAATAAATAACTAAAGGGTGAACACAACCGGTGGCAGCCTTAGGGACCACACACCTAAACTACTCGGCCCCGTTATCCAGACTTCGTGGTGTCCATAGCTCACCACACACATTTCACCCCTCAAGAGTCTAGAAAAACACCCCCTCCGGCCATAGTCCACGAGTTGGCATGCAAAAACAAGCCGAACACCCCAACATCCCCCTTAGGAAGGAAAAACTCCTCTAACAGTCCTAAAGAAGCACACATCCTAAGGCTAAAGACTAAGCCTAAAAAAAACTGCGGCGTTGAGTGAGTCTACCTCACTCAACGCCAAAACAGCCACGGCGTTGAGTGAGGTACCCTCACTCAACGCCAAATACTTTACTACATTTCATGGCTATGGCATTGAGTGAGTTTACCTCACTCAACACCAAACCTGCTTTGGCGTTGAGTGAGGTCGAATCACTCGATGCCAAACCTGCTTTTGAGTTGAGTGAGGTCGACTCACTCGATGCCAAACCTTCTTTGGCGTTGAGTGAGGTCGACTCACACGATGCCAAACCTGCTTTGGCGTTGAGTGAGGTCGACTCATTCGAAGCCATCAGACTTAACTGCTGAAAAGACTGCGGCGTTGAGTGAGTCTACCTCACTCAACGCCAAAACAGCTGCGACGTTGAGTGATGTCTACTCACTCAACGCCAAAGACTTAGCCGCATGTATTAGCTGTGGCTTAGAGTGAGTTCAACTCACTCAACGCCAAACCTGCCTTGGCGTTGAGTGAGGTCGACTGACTCAATGCCTCAGCACCCTTAGCCGCACTCAACACCGTGGCTGTTTTAGCGTTGATTGTGGTGTACTCACTCAACGCCACAGTTACTATTGCGGCTAAGGGTGTTGAGGCATTGAGTGAGTCGACCTCACTCAACTCCAAGGCGGGTCTGGTGTTCAGTGAGGTGAACAAACTCAACGCCACAGCTAATACTTGCTGCTAAGTCTTTGGCATTTAGTGAGTAGACCTCACTCAATGCCGCAGCAGTTTTGGCATGTAGTGAGGTAGACTCACTCAACGCCGCAGTCTTTTCAGCAGTTAAGTCTGATGGCTTCGAGTAAGTCGACCTCACTCAACGCAAAAGCAGGTTTGGCATCGTGTGAGTCGACCTCACTCAACGCCAAAGCAGGTTTGGCGTCGAGTGAGTCGACCTCACTCAACGCCAAAGCAGGTTTGTCGTCGAGTGACTCGACCTCACTAAACGCCAAAGAAGGTTTGGCGTCGAGTGAGTTGAACTCACTCAACACCAAAGCAGGTTTGGGGTCGAGTGAGTCAACCTCACACAACGCTAAAGCAGGTTTGGCGTTGAGTTTGGCGTTGAGTGAGGTTGACTCACTCAATGCCACAGCCAGGGCTTGCGGTTAAGTCTTTGGCATTGAGTGAGGGTACCTCGCTCAACGCCGTGGCTATTTTAGCGTTGAGTGAGATAGACTCACTCAACACCGCAGTTTTTTTAGGCTAAGTCTTTAGCCTTGGGATGTGTGCTTCTTTAGGACAGTTAGAGGAGTTTTTCCTTCCTAAGGGGGATGTTGGGGTGTTCGGCTAGTTTTTGCATGCCGACTCGTGGACTATGGCCAGAGGGGGTGTTTTTCTGGACTCTGGAGGGGTGAAATGTGTATGCTGAGCTATTGACACCACGAAGTCTGGACAATGGGGCCGACTTTTTTAGGTGTGTGGTCCTTAAGGCTGCCACCGGTTGTGTTCACCCTTGAGTATTTATTTTTGGGTCTGGTTGTTGGTGCTGGTACTTCCACCCACTCCATCCCCTTATCATTTACACCTCGGTGATTTGCCAACAAAGTTAGGATTGTTAGCTCTTTCTTTTACTATTTTTTTGCTATTCATGCTAGTATACTGATGCTTTACTGCTGCAAGTTGTTTCTTTCTGCCGAGTAGGTAGCTTTTGTGCTCACCCATGGTGTGATTTGCCTTTACTGTCCTTTTGATAGTATTTTTTCTTCTTATTGACATACTTTTCACTTACTGTTAGCTGTTGCTTTTGTTACCGAGTTGGTAAACCATTTTTACTCGCACTTAAATGTTATATTCTTAATGCTTTGATATTGCACTGAGGCGTTCTTTCTTGAATGCCTCAGGTCCAGGTTGTAGCCGATAGAGCGGCTGTTTCCTTTTAGTGGGTTTTGCTGATAGCCTCCATGGTAGCTGAGTTGTAGATCTTCCACCTTGTGAGGTAGTTATTCTTCTTTTCTGTATGGACATGCACACTCACCGGTGGGTTCGTGTCGGGTTGTCGACGCCCACTGGTGGCTTACTTGTTTTGTTGAATATGAATTAAAACTGTTGTTTTTGGCCCTCTTGGGGTTGCTTACTTGCTTCTGGGAAGGTTTTATGCTAGGTTGTATGTTAGGTATTTTAACACTCTAAACTATTATATGTATCTCATCAATATCATATTTGTAGAACTAAAACACTATCTTCTTTAAGCATAAAGAATATCTTTCATATATAAATACTATACTCACCTTAGGAGTCGTGCATACCATAAGAGGTCTCTTGAGGGCCCTTATACTCATTTAGGATGTCAAATCAACTAAATAAAAGTATTTATCCGCTGCAAGCAAATATATTTTCCTATCGTGGACTAGCTGTTCCACTGTGCTGAGGGATACGACCTTTTTATAAACTAGTTTCCTACTATTATAAAACTTGTGATTTGTAGTCTTGGTGTGTTGCCTGAGCGCCAGCAGTTATCCCTTGCTCGACGTGGCATCACAACGCATGTTTTACTGTACTCTAATACTTCTTAACCTCGGGGAAAATGCGGGTTGTGACAGTTAGTATCAGAGGGAGGTTGCTTGACAAGTTTGTCGGGCAACCTTTCCTTTTGATTGCATTAGAAGTTTAGCTTCATAAGCATACACACACCGATATATCATCAACACATATTTGCCAAAGCACGAACACTACACTCATAAGCATAAAGAAGTAAAAGGGGCATATTATGTAGTATGTGATGCATAATGCATAATATGTGTTTGTATATGGATCCACCATAGGAGGCAACTTGTGAGGGTTATGTTGTAAGGGATGCATAACTTCACCACATGAATGCGGCTAGGACGTTTTTTTTTCGTTGCATGGGAATGTTATGTAGTATGGGATGCATAACATTTTCATGTGTATGCCGCCCATGACATGCATTAAGGCCTTTTTAGAATGCATTGCACATCATGCATAGTATAATATTGCATAAGCATAACGTGTCAAGCTAAAGATTTGCATGATGATATATGTACACACATGGTTGAGTAAAAATGAATATAACAACATGCATTCATGGTTTAGGCACATAAATTAGTATGATGGTGGTGAACCATCTCAGGTTAAGCATAACATCATCATTATAAAACAAATCCAAGAGCAAGTTTTGCAGTATAAATTCATATTTAAGTATGCTTGTCTGTACCGTGTAGTTTTATTCTAGCTATTGGGCTGGGTTTTAACTAGAGAGGGTGCGATTATAGGATGGCGAAGTGTCCTGTGATGCGATCGACTCCCCAATCTAAGTGTGAGTCTTCAGGATCCCAGAGCGAGGGGATAATCGAAAGCCTGCATCAGAGCAATGATGCCTTAGCAAGGCAATTGGTGGATATGCAGACCCAGATTCAGTCCTTAGTTGTAGTAGTGGCAGGGCAGGCTCAGAGAGTTCAGGACCCCGTTGGGGGTATAGCTGTTCCTCCCCCTCTTGCCCCTCTTGTGCCTCAAGTCGTGGTGCCCCCGGAGATGGCCTTGATTTCTCAGTTTCAGCGGCTTAGGCCCCCTACTTATGACGGGCAAGCGGATTTCATGATTTTGGATGACTGGCTGATTTCCATAGAGGTGATGTTCTCCTATTCTCGGATTACAGATGATCAGAAGGTAATGCTCGCTTCCTACCACCTCAAGGGATTGGCGAAAAGTTGGTGGCTAAGGGAGAAAGAAAGCTTGTTGACAGGATGCACCTGGGAATCATTTAAGGTAACGTTGTTATGTAAATTTCTGCCCTCGATCGAGCGGGACCGGTTGATGAACGACTTCCTGCATTTGAAGCAAAGGAAACTCACGGTCAGTGAGTATGAGGTTGAATTTAGCAAGCTGAGTCAGTTTGCTCGTGGACTTGTATGTGTTGAAGCAGACCGGGTTAAGCAGTTTCTTAGTGGGCTAAGAAGCGACGTTCAGCAGTTAGCAAATGCCTACGGAGCAGTCAGTTATGCTAGTGTGGTTGAAGCTGCTTTGAAGGTCGAGGCCATTGAGAATGCTAAGAATAGAGGCCAGTAGGCGAGGCAAGACAAGCGGAAGTCTGTTGGAGGGAAAGGCCCCCAGGAACCTGATGCGGTTTCAAGGAAGAAGACCAAGGGGACTTGTAGTATCTATGGCCGGCTGGGCAATCCTTTGGAGAAGTGCTTCAAGAGATTGGCAGCTCAGAAGAAAGAGCAAGTCCATGCTATTCAGGTTGCTTCCATAGGGGATGTGGTGTGTACTTTGTGCGGAAAGAAGGGGCATAATGCGGCTCGTTGCTGGTTGAAAGATAAAGTCTTCTTTCAGTGTGGGCAAAAGGGGCATCTCAAGACGAGGTTCCCTTCTGAGCAGCCCATTCTCCCAGCTGTTCCATTGCAGGCGTTGTCGCCACCCCCTATGCGTTGATAAAGGCAAGGGGAAGCTGAATCTTATCTCTTCGGAGGAAGCATTGACCTCGACTAAGGTCATTTCTAGTTAGATTTCTTCCTAACTTGAATATTTTACTTCTTGTATAGTTTAGCTTTTGTTTTCCCTTAGTTGCATGGGCTACCTTATAGGGAAATTTAAGGTAAAGAACCACTGGGCGCGCATTCTTTTCGATTCTGACACTACCCACTCTTTTGTTGTTAGGGCTTTCGTGGAGCGATTCCGTTTGGGCCTAGATCGTGTTGGTGGAGCTTTATGCATCAAGTTCCCTTCTGGTGACTCTGTGATTTCAGATTTGGGTATTCAGGGCTTCCCAATCTTGTTGGGGACTTTCTAGCAAAGGCGGATCTGAAGGTGATTGACTAGGGGGACTTCGATGTTATCCTAGGCACTAACTGGTTGTCCAAATATGATTCAGTTATCCGGCTCAAGGGTAAGCACTTGGATTTTGTGAAGGACAACGGTCAGCCCGGGAGCCTTTATGCCGATACACTCCAAGAGTCTCCAGTTATTTCTGTGGTACGTGATTGCAAGTTGCTTGATTCTAGCTATTTTGCCTGTTTGGTCTCTCTGGTATGGACAGATGTTAGTTTGCCGCGGTTGGAGGAGATTCTTGTTGTTTGTGAGTTCTCTAATATTTTTCCTGATGATCTTCCCGGTCTTCCACCCGATATAGATGTCGACTTTGTTATAGAATTGGAGCAGAGTATGCGTTCTATTACTAAGGCGTTGTACCGCATGGCCCCGTGAGAGCTAGAGGAGTTGCGGATCCAACTAGATGAGATGTTGGCAAAGGGTTTTATCAGGCTTAGTTCGTCGCCCTGGGGTGCGTCTGTGCTATTTGTAAAGAAGAAAGAAGGGTCGATGAGGCTATGCATTGACTACAGAGAGCTGAACAACGTAACAATAAAGAACAGGTACCCTCTGTCTTGGATTGATGATTTGTTTGACCAGCTGCGTGGTAGTGATGTGTTTTCAAAGATAGACCTTCGTTCAGGCTATCACTAGTTGAGGATTCGGGAGTAAGATGTTCCGTGGACGGCGTTCCGTTCTCGTCATGGGCATTTCGTGTTCTTAGTCATGTCATTTGGTTTGAGTAATGCGCCTTCAGCTTTCATGGATTTGATGAACCGCGTGTTCAAGGATTGCCTAGACAAGTTTGTGATTGACATTATTGACGACGTTTTGGTGTACTCCCGGAATGTAGAAGAGCATGATCGACATTTGTGTCTGGTCTTGGCGACTCTGAGAGACCATGAGCTTTATGCCAAGTTGAGCAAATGTGAATTTTTGCTGCCTCTCGTATCATTTTAAGGCCATGTGGTTAACAAGGAGGGCATCACAGTGGACCCAGAAAAGATCGCTGCGGTTATGGAATGGGCGAGACCTGTTACTCCTCGAGAGATCAAAAGCTTCTAGCGCTTGTGTTGCGCGCTAGGGTTCGAAGAAAATAAACGCAACCGAACTAGCAACCCAATGAGGCAAGTATACCAATCGAATTGTAGCTAGGGGACACAAGTGTCATATTGAAATCCGGGAACTGTTGGCTATGCTTACTCACACGAACGGTATTATCTTATCGACGAAAAAATTAGAGTTTAGAGAATCTAATTGAGATTAAGGAAATAAAACTAATGCTAGAAAGAGAGCTATTACAATTAAGTAAAGTGTTATTAAGTAAAACGATTATGACAGAAGGTTGAAACTATGAAAAGGAAATGCACTCGATCAAGAATCACCTCGGCTAAAGACGATTAAGAAAATGCGATAAAAATCTAAACTTAATAGGGTAAAGGTCCTTGACCGTGGAGGTTCCTAAAGCTTGAACACGCTTCTCTCGAAGTCGTGCCCAACTGATTTTAGGAAGGTCCGACCGACTCTCGTCTAAATCGGAGGCCTAAAACTCGCTTTACGCGGTGAACCCCACTATTGGATTTTACTCCAATCCGGGAGATTTGAACGTCTGCCTCTCTCGAGGGGTGTGTACAACTCCCTTTACTCTTGAATGCTCACTTCATTCCATCGGCCCCTCGACTATCCCAGAATGAAATCAAAGGTGGAGAGTATATATCGATAATATACCTCCAACCCGTGATTAATCAAGAGTAATTCAAGGCCCTAAACTAAAAAGAAAAGATTAATTAAAACATCATAACTTAATCGCTCTAACCTCGGATCATCAAGATCGAGTACAAGGAGGATTAGTTAATAATAATGGAGTGGAGGAGGGGGATGAGTAGTAAAGCATATAAAAGGAACACAAGTAAAGGAAGAGCACTTATATTTATTAAAAAGAGCAAGTTACACTATGGAAAAAGAGATTACAGTTGCATGAATTTAAAGTCCTATTCTGGCCCTACAAGTAGCACTAAGCAACACCAAAGATTACAAGGAAATCATAAACAAGTAAAGATTAAACTAGGGTTAAAAGAAAATTACAAAGAGAGAGAGAGAGAAAGCATGAAAAAGATCAAGAACCAAAGGGGCAGCACCTCTCCCACTCAACCAAAGCTTGCTGAAATGAAAGGGGGGGTCTCAATTTATAGAAGAAAAAAAAATCTCGGGTTGGTCACGCCCTCCAACACACCCTAGGGGGGGGCATGTCAGGGGGCGTGACAGTACTATGTTGACCTCGGGCTCTGGACTCTAGCGGGAAGAATCATTACCTCTGTACGTCTGTGGTCATGCCCTAGGTCACGCCCGTGTAGGGGGGCGTGACAGGCACGTCATGTCTAAATCATTGGTCGGAAATCCGTCAGTCACCGAAAAAGGAGGGAGTCACGCCCATGTCACAGGCATGACATGGGGCGTGATAGTACAGTTTGCGTGCTGTGGAGAAACGACATTTAATGCGGCGGCAGGCTTTGCGGCAGAGGGCGACACGCCCATGGTCACGCCTGGGGACACATCCAGGGAGGGCGTGTCAGGGGGGCGTGACAGCGGTTTTGTTCGTTTTTCTGTCCCTTCCAGCAGGAGTCCTCGGGATCGGGTGACACACCCTAGGTCACGCCCATGGAGGGCGTGATAGGGGGCGTGTCAGGTCATATTTGGCCAATTTTCTGAAAACCTGCAAAAGGTCAAGAAAATGTTAGTGACAATAATATTTACATAAAAATGATAAAAAAAATAAACTAATAATAGACATGATTTGTACAATATAAAATAGAAAATACGATAATAGTTTAGGCTACAAAACGTATTATCAAATTCCCCCAAGCTTAAGTTTTGCTTGTCCCCAAGCAAAAATATAAAAACTAGATTTTATAAAAAGGACTAATCAAAAAGTTTTAATTATGCCTACACAAGTACTATGCGAAATTCTAAGTAGGGAAAAGGTGAAATGTAAGTCTAAAACAATTATTTAGGTATGGTAAAACTTTTATAAATATTACTCAATAAAAACAAATCATCCAAAATTTTAACGAAATTCTTTAAATAGACTTAAGCAAAGCAACGAAAATGAAAAACACGCATTGAGTTATTAATAGATCCAAGCAACGCATTATAATTATATCAATTTAATTAACAAAAATCTAGGTTTTAATCCAAAACTAAAACTGATTTACTTTTTTCTTTTCTTAGTTGTTAAATAAAAATCAAAAAGCGTGAATCAAAAAGACTTAAATAGGACAGAAACGTTTGGTTTAGGAATATGATTAGGAGTGGAATCAAAGATAAACGTGAAGGTTTAAAATCACACTAAAAAAGCAAAGAGTTTCAAAAACTTTCATAAAATATATATATATATATATATATATATACATTTTTTTTCTTTTTCTTCTTTTTTCATTTTTTTTCTTTTTTTTCAAAAGAAAGGCCAGAAATATTTATATTTTCCTTTTGAATTGGCCAAACAAAAATAAACATTACTTTTGAGCATACTTTTTTTTAAACCTTTCTCCCACAAAAATCACAAAATATCCTATCAAAATCGTCAAAATAATTTATGAAACTCAAAAAGGCTAGTGTGATTCGATAGGTTGGAAATTTTGGCTTTGGTGAAACTGAAATGAAGGGAGGAGCTATCAAATGAAATGGGAAAAAGGCTCAAAAACGGCTAACTAGTGGCAAAAGTTTTTCGGTTGCCAAGAAAGGTCAAACGAAAACAAAAACGGCCTAAATCATTTTCACACTTTTGAATTTATTTAAAACAAAGGTTTAAAAAATTTTCAAAAAACGAGTCCTAGATAATAAAAGAAGATTGATGAAATTAACTTGAAAATAGAAATAATTGGTGACTTGGATCGTTCACATCTACTACGCTATTCAAAAGTTGACTTTACAAAAATTATTCAAAAACGAAAAAGAAAATAGTGGATGATGAATTTTTGAGAAAGGAAAGGAAATAAAAAAACAAAAAACCATAATAGAAATGTGAGTTTTAGAAAAATATTTCACCTTAACATGCTACCGTGAATTAGAAACACAGCATGTCCAACATTTTACTTGTGAAACATAATTAAAAAGGGCGATTAGAAATATTATATAATTAACTACGTTATTTATAGAAAATTTTGAGTAAAAAAAAAACTAGGGGTACTATTGAAATACCAAAATGTCTAAACTATTCAAAAACACATTTTTTTTATTTTGTGAAATATTCTCTTTATTTTTTGATTTTGGAAATTTTTTTTTCTTTTTTTTGGAATTTTAAGATATTCAATTTTTTTTGGAAATATTTAAAATATATACAAAGTGAAAAATTTGTATACTAAGCAAAAACTTAGGAGGAAGTCCTCCCCCAAGCTTAAAATAGACATTGTCCTCAATGGCTAAAGAAGGGGATTGGAGAAGGAGAGAAAAATAAAGTACAGAATTGAAAGACAGATTTGAAAGACAGGATTGAAAGACAGGTACTTCCCCAGATTTATTCGCTGCGAAAGCTGAGTGATGTCGCTCCCTTGAATGTCTTCTTTGGACTTCGTAATGGATTCAGCAACGTTGGAGCAGGCGATCGCAAAAGCTTCAGCTTGTCGGAGCCGTCCGAGGCAAAAATTTTAAAATAAAGAAAACAGAAAAAGATAACTTGGGTTGCCTCCCAAGAGCGCCCTTTGTTTAAAGCGTTGTTGAGCTTGACGCATCAAAAAATAATATTATCCAAAAATATTGTTGTCCAGAAATAAAATTATTTTTAGCAAAAAATTAAAAGTTCAAAGTTAGAGTTCGTGAAGCAAAAACTTAATAATGTTTGGACTGACATCATCATCACCAGAGAAATACAGTTTAAGACGCTGACAATTCAATTTGAAATTACCCTTGTCAGGGTGAGAAATTAAAACAGTTCCATAAGGAAATACTTCTAAAACAGAAAACGGGCCAGACCAGCGAGATTTTAATTTGCCTGGAAAAAAACGTAAACGAGAATTATATAAAAGGACTTGGTCGCCCGGCTTAAAGTTTTTAGGGTGCCTTAAGTGTTTATCGTGTAAACGCTTCGTCCGCTCTTTATAAAGTTTATTATTTTCATAAGTGTTGCGCGCTAAGGTTCGAAGAAAATAAACGCAACCGAACTAGCAACCCGATGAGGCAAGTATACCTATCGAATTGTAGCAAGGGGACACAAGTGTCGTATTGAAATTCGGGAATTGTTGGCTATGCTTACTCACACGAACGCTATTATCTTATCGACAGAAAAAACTAGGGTTTTAGAAAATCTAAGTGCAAGGGAGAAAGTAAAGCTATACTAGAAAGAGAAACACCGCAATTAAGTAAAGCTATTAAGTAAAACGATTACTACGAAGGGTAGAAAAATATGAAATGGAAATGCACCCGATCAAGATTCACCTCGGCTAAAGACGATTAAGAAAATGCGATAAAAATCTAAACTTAATAGGATAAAGGTCCTTGACCGTGGAGGTTCCTAAAGCTTGAACACGCTTCTCTCGAAGTCGTGCCCAACTGAGTTTAGGAAGGTACGACCGACTCTCGTCTAAATCGGAGGCCTAAAACTCGCTTTACGCGGTGGACCCCACTATTGGATTTTACTCTAATCCGGGAGATTTGGACGTCTGCCTCTCTCGAGGGGTGCGTACAACTCCCTTTACTCTTGAATGCTCACTTCATTCTTTCGGCCTCTCGGCTAGCCCAGAATGAAAGCAAAGGCGGAGAGTATATATCGAAAATATACCTCCAACCCGTGATTAATCAAGAGTAATTCAAGGCCCTAACCTAAAAAGAAAAGATTAATTAAAACATCATAACATAATCGCTCTAACCTCGGATCATCAAGATCGAGTACAAGGAGGATTAGTTAATCATTATGGAATGGAGGAAGGGGGATGAGTAGTAAAGCATAAGAAGAACACAAGCTAAACAAGAACACTTTTATTAATTAAAAGGGGCAAGCTACACTATTGAAATTGAAATTACAAGTGCATGAAATTGAAATCCTATTCTAGCCCTACAAGTAGCACTAAGCAAGAGCAAAATTACAATAAAAGCTAGAACAAACTAAGATTAAACTAGGGTTAAACAAAAATTACAAAGAGAGAGAGAGAGAGAGAGAAAGCATAAAAAAAACTCAAGAACCAAAGGGGCAGCACCTCCCCCACTCAACCAAAGCTTGCTGAAATGGAGAGGGGGGTCTCAATTTATAGAAATTTTTCTCGGGTTGGTCACGCCCTCCGACACGCCCTAGAGGGGGCGTGTCAGGGGGTGTGACAGGTATGGATTTGACCTCGGGCTCTGGATTCTGGCGGGAGGGATGATTGCTTCGGTACGTCGGTGGTCACGCCCTAGGTTACGCCTGTGACAGGGGGGCGTGACAGGCATGTCATGTCCAAATCATTGGTCGGAAATCCGTCAGTCACCGAAAAAGGAGGGTGTCACGGGCATGACTTGGGGCATGACAGTACTATTTGCGTGCTGAGGCGGAAGGGCATTTAATGCGGCGGCAGCTTTGCGGCAGAGGGCGACACGCCCATGGTCACGCCTGGCGACACGCCCATGGGGGGCGTGTCAGGGGGCGTGACAGCGGTTTTTGACCATTTTCTGTCCCCTCCAGCAGGTGTCCTCGGGATCGGGTAACACGCCCTAGGTCACGCCCAGGGAGGGCGTGACAGGGGGCGTGACAGGTCATTTTGGCAATTTTTCTGGAAACCTGCAAAAAGACAGGAAAAAGTTAGTGGCAATAAAATTTACATAAAAAGGATAAAAATAAACTAATAATAGACATAATTTGTATAATATAAAATATAAAATACGATAATAGTTTAGGCTACAAAACGTATTATCAAATTCCCCCAAGCTTAAGCTTTGCTTGTTCCCAAGCAAAAATATAAAAACTAGAAATTTATAAAAAGGACTAATCAAAAAGTTCTAATTATGCCTACACAAGTACTATGCGAAATTCTAAGTAGGGAAAAAGGTGAAATGTAAGTCTAAAACAATTATTTAGGTATGGTAAAACTTTTATAAACTTTACTTAATAAAAACAAATCATCCAAAATTTTAATGAAATTTTTTTAAATGGACTTAAGCAAAGCAACGAAAATGAAAAACACGCATTGAGCTGTTACTAGATCCAAGCAACGCATTATAATTATATCAATTTAATTAACAAAAATCTAGGTTTAAATTCAAAACTAAAACTGATTTACTGTTTTTCTTTTCTTAGTTATTAAATAAAAATCAAAAAGCGTGAATCAAAAGGACTTGAATAGGACAGAAACGTTTGGTTTAGGAAAATGATTAGGAGTGGAATTCAAAGATAAACGTGAAGGTTTTAAAATCACACTAAACCAAAGCAAAGAGTTTCAAAAACTTTCATAAAAATATATACATATTTTTTCTTTTTCTTCTTTTTTTTCATCTTTTTTTTCAAAACGAAGGCCATAAATATTTTTTTTTTCCTTTTTGAGTTGGCCAAACAAAAATAAACATCACTTTCGAACATCCCTTTTTTTTTCGAAAACCTTTCCCCACAAAAATCACAAAATACCCTATCAAAATCGTCAAAATAATTTATGAAACTCAAAAAGGCTAGTGTGATTCGATACGTTGGAAATTTTGGCTTTGGTGAAACTGAAATGAAGGGAGGAGCTATCAAATGAAATCGGAAAAAGGCTCAAAAATGGCTAACTAGTAGTAAAAGTTTTTAGGTTGGCAAGAAAGCTCAAACGAAAACAAAACGTCCTAAATCATTTTCACGCTTTTGAATTTATTTAAAACAAAGGTTTGAAAATTTTTCAAAAAGCGAGTCCTAGATAATAAAAGAAGATTGATGAAATTAACATGAAAATAGAAATAATAGGTGACTTGGATCGTTCACATCTACTACGTTATTCAAAAGTTGACTTTACAAAAATTATTCAAAAACGAAAAAGAAAATAGTGGATGATGAATTTTTGAGAAAGTAAAGGAAATAAATAACAAAAAACCATAATAGAAATGCGAGTTTTTAGAAAAATATTTCACCTTAACATGCTACCGTGAATTAGAAACACAGCATGGCCAACATTTTACTTGTGAAACATAATTAAAAAGGACGATTAGAAATATTATAATTAACAAAGTTGTTTATAGGAGATTTTGAGTAAAACAAAAACAAAAACTAGGGGTGCTATTGAAATATCAAAATGTCTAAACCATTCAAACACACATATATATATTTTTTAATTTTGAGAAATATTCTCTTTTTTTGGAATTTTAGAAATTCATTTTTTTTTTGGAAATATTTAAAATATATACAAAAAGAAAAATATTTACACAAAGCAAAAATGAAGGAGGAAATCCTCCCCCAAGCTTAAAACAGACATTGTCCTCAATGGCTAAAGAAGGGGATTGGAGAAGGAGAGAAAAATAAAGTACAGAATTGAAAGACAGAATTGAAATACAGGTACTTCCCCGGATTTATTTGCTGCGAAAGCTGAGTGATGCCGCCCCACGAATGTCTTCTTTGGACTTCGTGATAGATTCAGCAATGTTGGAGCAGGCGATCGTAGAAGCTTCAGCTTCTCGGAGCCGTCCGAGGCAAAAATTGTAAAATAAAGAAAACAGAAAAAGATAACTTGGGTTGCCTCCCAAGAGCGCCCTTTGGTTAAAGCGTCGTTGAGCTCGACGCATCAAAAAAATAATATTGTCCAAAATTATTGTTGTCCCGAAATAAAATTGTTTTTAGCAAAAAAAAAATTAAAAGTTAAAGATTAGAGTTCGTGAAGTAGAAACTTAATAATGTTTGGACTGACATCATCATCACCAGAGAAATACAGTTTAAGACGCTGACCATTTACTTTGAAATTACCCTTATCAGGGTGAGAAATTAAAACAGTTCCATAAGGAAATACTTCTAAAACAGAAAACCGGCCAGACCAGCGAGATTTTAATTTGCCCGGAAATAAACGTAAACGAGAATTATATAAAAGGACTTGGTCGCCCGGCTTAAAGTTTTTAGGGTGCCTTAAGTGTTTATCGTGTAAACGCTTCGTCCGCTATTTATAAAGTTTGTTATTTTCATAAGCATAAGAGCGCCACTCGTCGAGTTCATTTAGTTGAAATTTTTGAAGGTCACCGACTGAGTGGGGATCGAAGTTTAAAAATTTTAAGGCCCAAAAGGCGCGGTGTTCTAACTCTACGGGCAGATGACACGATTTTCCATAGACCAGCCGATACGGCGTACATCCGAGGGCGGTTTTGTACGCTGTTCAGTAGGCCCATAAGGCATCGTCAAGTTTGGCTGGCCAGTCTTTTCTAGAAGTTGAAACAGTCTTTTCTAATATTCTTTTTATTTCTCTATTAACTACTTCGACTTGACCGTTAGTTTGGGGGTGGTAGGCAGTGGAAAGCTTATGTGTAACGCCATATTTGGTAAGGATTTTTGAAAATTGTGCGTTACAGAAATGGGAACCCCTATCGCTAACGATTGCGCGTGGCGTACCGAATCTAGAAAATAATCTTTTTAGAAACATGACTATAACTCGGGAGTCGTTCGTAGGAAGAGCTTGGGCCTCAGCCCATCATGAAACATAATCAACAACATCTAAAATATATTTATTTCTGAAGGTAGAACGAAGGGTGCCAACAAAATCAATTCCCCAGAGGTCGAAAATTTCGCACTCTAAGAAATAATTTTGCGGCATTTCATTTTTATTAGAAATGTTGCCCGACCGTTGGCAACTATCACACCTGCTCACAAAGGCTTGGCGTCTTTAAACAGGCTAGGCCAGTAAAAGCTCGCGCAAAGCACCTTATGAGCGGTGCAAGCAGCTTGATAGTGCCCACCAGTCGGACCTTCATGCAAATGTTTTAGAATATCAATTCCTTCATCAAAAGAAACACATCTCCTTATCACTTGATCCGCACAAATTTTGAAAAGATGCGGGTCTTCCCAAAAGTAGTTCTTCAGCTCAGAAAAGAATTTCTTCTTTTGCTGAGAGGAGAACTCTTTTGGGAGCACCCGGGCCACTAGATAGTTGGCGATGTGCGCGAACCAAGGAGAAGTAGATGTATTAACTAAAAGCAGCTTCTCATCAGGAAAATAGTCATTAAAAGGTTTTTCATTTAATTTTACTATAAAGGGGTTATCTAATCTGGATAGATGGTCGGCGGCCAAGTTCTCGGCTCCTCGCTTATCACGGATCTCTAAGTCAAACTCCTGGAGGAGTAAGACCCAGCGAATCAAGCGAGGCTTGGCATCCGTTTTGGCAAGAAGGTACTTGAGGGCCGAGTGGTCCGTAAAAACAATGATTTTTGAAAGAGTAATGTAAGGGCGGAATTTATCAAACGCAAATACTACAGCTAAGAGCTCCTTCTCGGTTGTGGTGTAATTTTCTTGTGCAGATGTGAGGGTTTTACTAGCATAATAGATGGGGTGGAAGTTCTTAGATATGCGTTGACCTAATACGGCCCCCACCGCAAAACTACTCGCATCGCACATAATCTCGAAAGAAGGTCCCACACCGGAGCTATCATAATCGGTGCGTTAATTAACTTTTCTTTAATTGATTCAAAGGCAGAAATACAAGAGTCATCAAAAATAAATGGAGCGTCTTTTTCTAAGAGATGGGTGAGGGGCTTTGTGATCTTGGAGAAGTCCTTTATAAAACGATGATAAAAACCAGCGTGGCCTAGGAAACTTCTTATAGCTTTTATGTTTGTTGGCGGCGGCAACTTCTCAATAACTTCTATCTTGGCAACATCTACCTCAATACCTTTAGCAGAAATTTTATGACCCAAAACTAACCCTTCCCACACCATAAAATGGCATTTTTCCCAATTTAGGGCAAGGTTAGTTTCTTCGCAATGTTCTAAGACTTTTTCGAGGTTTTCTAAACATCTATCGAAGGAATCGCCGAACACCGAGAAATCGTCCATGAATATCTCCATAATGCTTTCTACGTACTTGTCAAATATTGCGAGCATACATCGCTGGAATGTAGCAGGCGCATTGCATAATCCAAACGGCATTCTTCGGTATGCGAAGGTGCCGAAGGGACAAGTAAACGTAGTTTTCTCTTGGTCCTCAGGAGAGATGGGTATTTGAAAGTACCCCGAGAGGCCATCGAGAAAACAATAAAAGCTATGGCCGGAGAGACGTTCTAAAATCTGGTCAATAAACGGTAAAGGAAAGTGGTCCTTGCGGGTGGCGTCATTTTACTTACGGTAATCTATGCACATACGCCAACCCGTCACCGTCCGCGTCGGGATTAATTCATTATTCTCATTACTAACTACGGTTATCCCTCCCTTCTTTGGAACTACCTGAACGGGGCTAACCCACTTACTGTCCGAAATAGGGTAGATAATTCCTGCGTTTAATAGTTTCATAACCTCGCCCTTAACTACTTCTTTCATATTCGGGTTTATACGGCGCTGAGGTTGGATAGAGTTACACGAATTATCTTCCATTAAAATTTTATGGGTACAGAAAGATGGTCTTATGCCCTTGATATCAGAAATTTTCCAAGTAATAGCCCGGCGATGCTTACGTAGAACTAGAAGAAGTTTATCGTTTTGCATATCCGTGAGGTAGGCCGAAAGATAACTGGTAACTTGGAATCTTTTTATAAGAAAGCATACTTAAGGTGTTCGGGAAGTTCTTTAAGTTCTAGGGTAGGGGGTTCTTCATAAGAGGATTTTGAGATTCTTTCTTTTTCAAAAATAATATCTTCATAAACTTTTTTATAAGGAACGTAAAAAGGGGTGGGGCTAGCAGCCAAGACAGCTTCTTGTAGAGATTCAGTGGGAAGAAAAGAGGAGGAGCAAAAATAAAAAAAATTCTTTTTCAAACTCAGAAAAACAATAAGAAGATTCATCACTTCCTTGCAGTGATTCCGTTGTAAGAGAAGAGGAGCAAAAAGTAGAAAATTCTTTTTCAAAGTCGGAGAGGCAGTAGGAAGAATCATCACTCACGGCGTCTACGAAAAAACATGAGTCATCGTTCGCTAAGGTGTTCTTCATCGAAGGGGTGATAGAAAATGTGACTTCGTCGTCGCCTACTCGAAGAAAGAGCTTACCATTGCTTACGTCAATGATGGCTCGGGAGGTGGCAAGGAAGGTTCGGCCAAGGATCAGGGGAACCTCGACGTCTTCTTCGATGTCCAAAATGACAAAGTCCACCGGGAAGATGAACTTGTCGACTTTCACTAGAACATCCTCCACTATTCCTAACGGGTACTTGACGGATCTATCGGCTAGCTGGATACTCATACGCATGGGGTTAAGGCTACCAATCCCTAACTTTTTGAACAACAAAAAGGGCATCAGGTTTATACTCGCGCCTAAGTCGGCTAACGCGTGTTTAACAAAAAGATCACCGAAGACACACGGGATAGAGAAACTACCCGGGTCACTGATTTTCTTCGGCAAACCATTTGTTAAAACGGCGGAGCACTCGGCGTTTAGCATGACGTGCGAAAGATTCTCTAACTTCTTCTTGTTTGTGAGGAGGTCTTTATGATATTTGGCATATTTCGGCATCTGCGAAATAGCCTCGTGGAAGGGAAGATTAATGTGGATTTGTTTGAAGATTTCTATGAAGCGGGAGTACTGATCATCTTGACGTTGTCTATTAAGTTCAGAGGGGTATGGAGGAGTTGAATTATTTTTGAAGATAGGTGGTGGAGTGAGATTATTTTCTAAAATAGGGGTGATTACTTCTTCAGCAGATGGCGGAATTTTTAAACGGGAGGGAGCTTTGATTTTTAGAGGCGGGAGCGGAGCTTGCCTCGGGCTCTTCACTTACCATACCGGAGACTTGCTTCCCACTCAGAAGAGTTATAGCTTTCGCTTGCTCTCTCGGGTTGGGTTCGGTATTAGAAGGAAGAGACCCTGCGGGTCACTCAGAAATTATTTTCACGAGCTGTCCTACCTGATTTTCTAAACTTTTTACGCTTCCGGTTAAAGTTCTTATGGTAGCGTCATTTGTGGTGATATATTTAGAAAGTAATTCCCCCAAGCTTGGAGGTTTTGGGTAATTTTGAAGAAGTGGTGGTGGTGGTAGTGGTGCAGAAAAATCATTTTCCGGGGGTGGGCGCATCGCATTCGATGGATTACTCCATGAAAAGTTCGGATGATTTCTTAAAGCAGGGTTATAACTATTCGGAAAATTAAAACCAGGCGGATGAAAATTCGCAGCAGAAAAATTATTAAAAGCAGTTCTAGGCATATTATTAACATAATCTAAATGTTCTGGAGTAGGGGTTGCAGATTCCCATACCTGAGGGGCGGAGGCAGCAGTCATCTCCATTATCTTTTTGCTTAGGATTTCTACTTGCAGAGCGAGCTGGGAGACGTTGTCCACTTCATAGATACCTGCAGGCTTGTTCGGGCGGGACATAGGCGCATTCCACTGATAAGTGTTCATGGCCATGTCCTCAAAATGCTCAAGAGCGGCTTCCGGGGTCTTATGATTTAAAGTACCGCCAGAAGCTGCGTCTATCATTTGCTTCGTGCTTTGATTTAGCCCGTTATAAAACGTCTGCACTTATAACCATACAGGCAGCGCTGATGTGGGCATCGTCTTAATAATTCTTTAAATCTCTCCCAGGTTTCGTATAGGGTTTCAGAGTCTATTTGTCCGAAGGCAGAGATGTCGTTCCTAAGTTTTGCAGTTTTAGCTGGCGGAAAATACTTCGCCAAAAATTTTTCAGTTAATTCATTCCAAGTGGTTATGCTATTTTTCGGAAGTGTGTTCAGCCACTGCTTAGCTTTAGTTCTTAGAGAGAAGGGGAAGAGTCTCAGCCTGTTCGCATCATTTGGGACACCATTTATCTTGAAGGTGTCGCAAATTTCAAGAAAGCTAGCTATATGTTCGTTCGGATCTTCATCTTGAAGTCCGTCAAATTGCACATATTGCTGCACCATTTGAATTATGCTAGGCTTTAGTTCGAAGTTATTATTTGCTATAGCAGGGCGGACTATACTTGATTCTGTTCCCTCGAGGATCGGTCGTGCATAATAGGACATAGTCCTTTGCACGGCCTCATCTACGTTGGGTTCTTCCATTCTTAAAGTAGCAAATGACTCGGAGTCCTCAACCGACACTTGGATAGTAGGACCTTGAAATCGTGATCTTCTCCGAAGAGTACGCTCAATTTCGTGGTCCAAGTCCAAAATAACCGACGGACTCCCGCGGGTCATGCACTAAAAGAACAGAAAAAAAGAAGAGGAAGAGAAAAAGGATAAACTAGAAAAAAGATTAGAAATTTTTTTTTCTTTATGAAAAAGATTTTTTTTTTATAGATTAACTCCCGAACTTCCCAAGGACTATCCCGTGAAGGGTTCGCAAGGTACTAGACAAGACAGTGGCGCTTAAAGCCCTTTGCCCTTTTCGAGAGAATTAGGTGGCGTAGAAAAATTGTGAGGTTGGTTACTATTAAGAGCGGTGATAAAATTTTTTTTTATTTTTAAAATTTTAAAGAAAGAGGATGAGAAAGAGAAGAGATAAAATTAATAGGTTCGTGTTTTCAAAATATCAACGGAAGTTGGGTCCCCGGCAACGGCGCCAAAAACTTGTTGCGCGCTAGGGTTCGAAGAAAATAAACGCAACCGAACTAGCAACCCGATGAGGCAAGTATACCTATCGAATTGTAGCAAGGGGACACAAGTGTCGTATTGAAATCCGGGAACTGTTGGCTATGCTTACTCACACGAACGCTATTATCTTATCAACGGAAAAAACTAGGGTTTTAGAAAATCTAAGTGCAAGGGAGAAAGTAAAGCTATACTAGAAAGAGAAATACCGCAATTAAGTAAAGCTATTAAGTAAAACGATTACTACGAAGGGTAGAAAAATATGAAATGGAAATGCACTCGATCAAGATTCACCTCGGCTAAAGACGATTAAGAAAATGCAATAAAAATCTAAACTTAATAGGATAAAGGTCCTTGACCGTGGAGGTTCCTAAAGCTTGAACACGCTTCTCTCGAAGTCGTGCCCAACTGAGTTTAGGAAGGTCCGACCGACTCTCGTCTAAATCGGAGGCCTAAAACTCTTTTTACGCGGTGACCCCCACTATTGGATTTTACTCCAATCTGGGAGATTTGGACGTCTGCCTCTCTCGAGGGGTGCGTACAACTCCCTTTACTCTTGAATGCTCACTTCATTCTTTCGGCCTCTCGGCTAGCCCAGAATGAAAGCAAAGGCAGAGAGTATATATCGAAAATATACCTCCAACCCGTGATTAATCAAGAGTAATTCAAGGCCCTAACCTAAAAAGAAAAGTTTAATTAAAACATCATAACATAATCGCTCTAACCTCGGATCATCAAGATCGAGTACAAGGAGGATTAGTTAATCATTATGGAATGGAGGAAGGGGGATGAGTAATAAAGCATAAGAAGAACACAAGCTAAACAAGAACACTTTTATTAATTAAAAGTGGCAAGCTACACTATTGAAATTGAAATTACAAGTGCATGAAATTGAAATCCTATTCTAGCCCTACAAGTAGCACTAAGCAAGAGCAAAATTACAATAAAAGCTAGAACAAACTAAGATTAAACTAGGGTTAAACAAAAATTACAAAAGAGAGAGAGAGAGAGAGAAAGCATAAAAAAACTCAAGAACCAAAGGGGCAGCACCTCCCCCACTCAACCAAAGCTTGCTGAAATGGAGAGGGGGGGTTTCAATTTATAGAAATTTTTCTCGGGTTGGTCACGCCCTCCGACACGCCCTAGAGGGGGCGTGTCAGGGGGCGTGACAGTACTATATTGACCTCGGGCTCTGGATTCTGGCGGGAGGGATGATTGCTTTGGTACGTCGGTGGTCACGCCCTAGGTCACGCCCGTGACAGGGGGGCGTGACAGGCATGTCATGTCCAAATCATTGGTCGGAAATCCGTCAGTCACCGAAAAAGGAGGGTGTCACGCCCATGTCACGGGCGTGATATGGGGCGTGACAGTACTGTTTGCGTGCTGATGCGGAACGGCATTTAATGCGGCGGCAGGCTTTGCGGCAGAGGGCGACACGCCCATGGTCACGCCTGGTGACACGCCCAGGGAGGGCGTGTCAGGGGGCGTGATAGCGGTTTTGAACGTTTTCTGTCCCTTCCAGCAGGAGTCCTCAGGATCGGGTGACACGCCCTAGGTCACGCCCAGGGAGGGCGTGACAGGGGGGCGTGACAGGTCATTTTGGCCAATTTTCTGGAAACCTGCAAAAAGACAAGAAAAAGTCAGTGGCAATAATATTTACATAAAAATGATAAAAATAAACTAATAATATGCATAATTTGTACAATATAAAATAGAAAATACGATAATAGTTTAGGCTACAAAACGTATTATCAATAAACATAAGAGCGCCACTCATCGAGTTCATTTAGTTGAAATTTTCGAAGGTCACCGACTGAGTGGGGATCAAAATTTAAAAATTTTAAGGCCCAAAAGGCACAGTGTTCTAACTCTACGGGCAGATGGCACGATTTTCCATAGACCAGCCGATACAGCGTACATCCGAGGGCGGTTTTGTATGCTGTTCGGTAGGCCCATAGAGCATCGTCAAGTTTGGCTGACAAGTCTTTCCTAGAAGTTGAAACAGTCTTTTCTAATATTCTTTTTATTTCTCTATTAACTACTTCGACTTGTCCGTTACATTGGGGGTGGTAGGCAGTGGAAAGCTTATGCGCAACGCCGTATTTGGTAAGGATTTTTGAAAATTGTGCGTTACAGAAATGGAAACCCCTATCGCTAACGATCGCGCGTGGCGTACCGAATCTAGAAAATAATCTTTTTAAAACGTGACTACAACTCGGGAGTCGTTCGTAGGAAGAGCTTCGGCCTCAGCTCATCGTGAAACATAATCAACAGCAACTAAAATAAATTTGTTTCTGAAGCTAGAAGGAAGGGGGCCAACAAAATCAATTCCCCAGAGGTCGAAAATTTCGCACTAAGAAATAATTTTGCGGCATTTCATTTTTATTAGAAATGTTTCCCGACCGTTGGCAACTATCACACCTGCTCACAAAGGATTGCGCGTCATTAAACAGGCTAGGCCAGTAAAAACCCGCGCAAAGCACCTTGTGAGCAGTGCGAGCAGCTTGATAGTGCCCACCTGTCGGACCTTCATGCAAATGCTTTAGAATATCAATTCCTTCATCATAAGAAACACATCTCCTTATCACTTGATCCGCACAAATTCTAAAAAGATGCGGGTCTTCCCAAAAGTAGTTCTTCAGCTCCGAAAAGAATTTCTTCTTTTACTGAGAGGAGAACTCTTTTGGGAGCACCCGGGCCACTAGATAGTTGGCGATGTGCGCGAACCAGGGAGAAGTAGATGTATTAACTAAAAGCAGCTTCACATCAGGAAAATAATCACTAAAAGATTTTTCATTTAATTTTTCTATAATGGGGTTATCTAATCTGGATAGATGGTCGGCGGCCAAGTTCTCGGCTCCTCGCTTATCACGGATCTCTAAGTCAAACTCCTGGAGGAGTAAGACCAAGCGAATTAAGCGAGGCTTGGCATCCGTTTTGGCAAGAAGGTACTTGAGGGCCGAGTGGTCCGTAAAAACAATGATTTTTGAAAGTGTAATGTAAGGGCGCAATTTATCAAATGTGAATACTACAGCTAAGAGCTTCTTCTCGGTTGTGGTGTAATTTTCTTGTGCAAATGTGAGGGTTTTACTAGCGTAATAGATGGGGTGGAAGTTTTTAGATATGCGTTGACCTAATACGGCTCCCACCGCAAAAATACTTGCATCGCACATAATATCGAAAGGAAGGTCCCACACCGGAGCTATCATAATCGGTGCGTTAATTAACTTTTCTTTAATTGATTCAAAGGCAGAAATACAAGAGTCATCAAAAAGGAATTGAGCGTCTTTTTCTAAGAGATGGGTGAGGGGCTTAGTGATCTTGGAGAAGTCCTTTATAAAACGACGATAAAAGCTAGCGTGGCCTAGGAAACTTCTTATAGCTTTTATGTTTGTAGGCGGCGGTAACTTCTCAATAACTTCTATCTTGGCAACGTCTACCTCAATACCTTTAGCAGAAATTTTATGACCCAAAACTAACCCTTCCCTCACCATAAAATGGCATTTTCCCCATTTAGGGCAAGGTTAGTTTCTTTACATCGTTCTAAGACTTTTTCGAGGTTTTCTAAACATCTATCGAAGGAATCGCCGAACACGGAGAAATCGTCCATGAATACCTCCATAATTCTTTCTACGTACTTGTAAAATATTGCGAGCATACATCGCTGGAATGTAGATGGAGCATTGCACAATCCAAACGACATTCTTCGGTAAGCGAAGGTGCCGAAGGGACAAGTAAACATTGTTTTCTCTTGGTCCTCGGGAGATAACTTCCCTAATTTTCTATTCTAGCAAAGTTGATGTTTATGAATGCTGGGAAGCAGCAAGCTTCAGAGATGAAATCTCCTGAGCCTGCTGTTTTGAAATCAGCTTACACCTTCTGAATGCTTCTAGGGGTTCACCATATCTTTCAATTATTTGATCTCTATCTTCCTCAAATTCAGAGCCATCTTCATCTCTTAAAGAAGAAGCACTTGAAACTGAAGCAGTCACATATTTGGACTTGGATGAAGAGTTGGATGAAGATTGTACCTTAGATGGTCCAGGTTGATCCTGGCAGGATTCCTCATGTGATCTTGCCATCAGCCCAATATAGGGTTAATCATCCTCTTCTGATTCTAATGAGGAAGACTCAGTCCCGCTTTTCTCCTTCTTAACAATGAAGGTTTTCTCCTTCTTGCTTCTCTTGTGGTGATGATTCTTTTTACCAGCTTCTTTCTTCTCAAGACAATCAGCCACAACATGACCTTGCTTGCTGTAACAGAAGTAAACAATCTTTTTAGAAAAATGTTTACCAGGTTTTGGATCAAACCTGCCCTCTTTGGAGGGTTTCTTCTTATTTTTGTAGTAGTCCTCTTTATGCTGGAAGTAAGAGGTAAGTTTGCTTCTCCACCCCTTCTTTTTCATCAACATCATAAACTGCTTTGAGAAAGCAGCAAACTCCTCATTAGACATATTACAGCCTGATTCTTCTTGATCTGAATCTTCTGACTCAGCTGGCCTTCTTAGGGGAGAAGGATTCTTCTCCTTGCTCCTCTTGGATCTATCTGTCTTAAAGGCCACATAAGTTTCTTTCGCCTGACCTCTGGTAGTCTTATCTTCCTCCTTCCTTGCTGTTAGCTATATCTCATATGAAAGCAGCTTACCAAACAGTATGGATGGTGGAGTATCTGCCAACTTTGCCACTTCTCTAATGGCACATATCTTAGTTCCTCGGTCTCTAATAAGAGACCTAAGAAACTTATCATATAGCTCATAATTATTAAAGGCCATGTCATAGGCCTTTAACTCATTGACTATCCTGAAAAACCTTTCATAACAGCTAGTTATGGTCTTCTCCCTGATCTGTCTAAAAGCTTCATACTCTTGATTCAGCATTGACTTTCTATCATCTCTCACTTCCTCAGTTCCTTCTATATACACTATCAAGGTGTCCCACATTTCCATTGAGGTCTTGCAGTGCACCAGGTTTTGAATGGTGGAAACATCTATGATACTAACTATGATATTTTGTGTCATCTTATCCATTGTTGCTAAGATGACTTCATCCTTAGTCATTTCAGTATACTTCTTTTGAGTCTGAAGATTTGCATCAAGGACAGATATCTTCATTGGGATGAAGGGTCTTTCTTGAACTGTGATATAGATTCTAGGATCAGATGCTTCCATGAACAATCTGACCCTTCCTTTTCATATACCAAAATGTTCCTTCCTGCAGAGAGGAAGTTTCATGGATCCAAGCTCTTTATGATTCTCTCCTGAACCAATCTTAACCTTCTGACAGCTACCCTTGAGATCTCCTCAGACTGTTAAGTCTTTTCTTGAGTAACCTCCCTCTAATACCACTTGAAAGTCTTTGATTACAAGGGTAGCTAATCACCTAGAGGGGGGTGAATAGGTTATTGTAGTCTTTTCTTGAGTCTTTAAAATCTTATATGACTTATGTCCTACTGTGGATACTTATTTCAGCTTACAAAAAAATATTATTCAGCACAGCCAAACACAATACACAGTACACCAGATTTTATAGAGGTTCCCTAGTGTATGGGTATATCCACTGTCCCTCTCCGTCTTTCTAACAGTATGTTACACAAGGCTCTTCTCCAAAAACTATGACTCCTCAAAGATTACAACACGATCTCACTGGATTAGTAAGTCTCCACTAAGACTTACAATAATGGCTCACAGCAATCCCCACAATAATCACTTGATAACCACATACAGGCACAAAAGCCCTTCACACAGGCTGGGAGAAACAGCCTCACACAGATTCACACAGGAATCCAATCACACGACCTTTAAAATTTAAGCTTTACAATTAGATCTCACATATCTCACACAGAGCCTAATCAATCTAGGCCTCAACACAGATCTTTCACAGATCCACTGATGTTGAAAGTGTTTGTTGATTTGACTAAAGAGAACTATTCTCTGAGTCAATTTCTTCCTGGGCTAAGAAATTCTCAGCCCTATCTACTTCCCAGCAACAATGTTGACAATCTTTGACTATCTGCTACTTGTGCTGGAAGTTTCTCAGGACCTTGATCCTGTTCTTGCTGATGAAGGGAGAATATTAAGAATAAATATCTTCAACCAGCTAACCTTTATTGGCAAGAAAATGAATTGCACTGCCTCTCCTTCTGTCCAGAGAACACTCTATACAGATATCTTCTTCTTCTTCAACGATCCATAGATAAATCTTCAGATTTGGCTCAGCTTGGATTGTGAATCAAATTAAGCTAGGGTTTGCCTAGACTGATTCGTCTTCCTAAAAGAAATCTTCTGTTCTTGTTGTAGCAGATGTTGATTGCACCAGCGAACTCAGAAACCCTTCAGATTTTTCAATTGAAGTTCTTGGTTCGGTAATAATGGCTGATGAAGACGACGAACTCCCGCTTCTCATTTTTAGAATGTTAATCAGAATCATTATTTTGATCTTAATCTCAGCTGTTATTTATAACCCCGTCGATTTGTGGGATGTTTGACACGTGTCCCAGTTTTAACGGTGATTAAAACCTCAGCTTAATCAAATTGAGATCCACTGTAGACTAACAATGATGTTAATGTTGATTTGCAGCATTTAAATAATAAATCAGAAAATCGTTGACTTGTTGACTTTGTTAACGTCATCATTATTCTGGACTTAGCCAACATCAAGCAATACTTCAGAAATCCTCAGTTCAACGAACTCAAAACTCAGTTTGACGAACCCTGAGCTCAGCTCGACGAAATGAAGTAATACTTCAAAAAACTTCAGTTCGACGAATTCAAAATTTAATTCGACGAATCCAGGGCTCAGCTCGATGAAATCAAGCATCATCTTAGAAAACTTCAGTTTGACGAACTCAAAACTTAGTTCGACGAATCCAGAACTCAGCTCGACAAAATCAAGCATCATTCTAGAAATCCTCAGGTCGATGTACAGGTGAAAGCTGAGTTCGACAAAATCTTAACTTAGCTCGATGAAATCAAAGATCAGCTCGACGAAAACTGGATAAGCAATACTTCGACGATTCTGGACTTAGAATTTTCTTCAGCTCTACTAGGCGTTGAGTGGCGTTGAGTGAATAGGCCATTCTCAACGAATCTAGACTTAGAAATATTTCTGCTTTGCTAGGAATTGAGAGCGTTGCGTGTATATCCCTCACTCAACGCTTTTTTCCTTAGTCATATTCTTCAGCTTTCTGCCTGATGGTGTTGAGAGCGTTGAGTGTACATGCATCACTGAAAGTTTTTTGCCTTAGCCATATTCTTCTGCTTTCTGTCTTATGGCATTGACAGAATCAGCATGGCGTTGAGTGATGAAGCTTCACTCAACGCTTCTGGACTTAGTCGATTTTTTGGCTTTTACTGCTTAGGCTTCTGAATGATATCCTTGTCTCAACGATTCTGGACATATGGCGTTGAGTGAATTGAGCTCACTCAATGCCTATGGACTTAGCCACATTTTTGCCTTTTCAATACTATAAGCTTTGACTGCCAGCCTTCTCTCAGCACTATTAGTTATATGGCGTTGAGTGAGCTTGCCTCACTCATTACTTCTGGACTTAGGCATTTTCCGGAATTTCAAGCCTATCACTTTGTGTCCACCTGTCATTGTCTCTTGAAATATATGTCCAATCATTGTGACAAAGACCAACTTGTATGCATGAACTTAAACGTACATCAAATACAACTATATATATACCATTGACCTGTTTGACTTCTTACAAATCTAGGACATTGGGATCAATGGACCCAATAGTATGTCTGCCCGCCTAGGAGTGGAGATACCCGCTCCACTGCCACTGTGGGCCACGACGGTTGGTACATGAGAGGCTAGCTACCTCCAAAAGTGGGGAATGTTTGAAAGGTATGTGCACATAGTTGGGTGGGTGAGTCGCATCTCAAATCATTGCATTCCATCTCATAGCATAACATACATTAATTAGCATAGTTTTGATTATATCTACACACCCTTATCATATAAAATAGTATTAGTTCTTTTATATGATGAGTTACTTTGGAAACCCTAACTTATAAGTTTATATGGGCATTCATATAAGTGAATGTACATTCTATGATAGTAGCGTAGCTCCTTTACTTTATCTTTTTGTACATTACTGCACTGCTCTTACTTTACAGTTTCCGTCTTTTAGTGTTTCTCTTTATACATATACACTCCTGCTAGTATAGTTCCATATCACCTATATATTGTTGATATTTCCTTTATTATCATCCACTTTCATCCTTCCGCACGGTTCCTAGGAGTCGCTGGGGTGAGGTGAGGACAAAATGGTTTAGTCTTTATGACTAATGGTCGGTTGTGACTATCGGAGTTCGAGGAGACGCACTAGTCGTACGAGGAGACGCACTTGTGCACGAGGATGAAGGACATGAGGAGCAATTGTCACGAGCTATCGTTACTACTCGGAGACAGGTTGATGATAGATTTTTGTAGCTTCCACTGGTAGTGAGTTGAGAGAGTGAGCTATTTGTACTGGACATATACCAGGCTTAAGCCCTTTTACACTCTCTTTTATATATGTACTCATTTTGGATTATTGAATTTATATATATATATGCATATGTTGTAATTGTGGACTACTACTGCTTAAGTATTCTTTTTGACCTACTTATGAAATAATCGTACTAGCCAGCAGGATCGTTGTCGTGTGATGGTGACTAACTCGATAGTTAGTGTCACCGTAAGGCGGCGGTTCTGGGCATAAGACCCGGGTAACTCCCTGGCAAGGGGAGGGGTTTTATATGTTACGCATTCAATAATGTCGTTGATATTCTTGCTTCGTTTTAAATTTCATAAATTGTCAAGGAGATATTGTTGAAGCTAAGTAATGCTATAGTTATACAGAATCGTAGATTGCTACATGTCAGATAAGTTTATAATCGGAAGGGCCAATTAGGAAATATGATTTTTGCTGGAAGTTCATCTGCAAAAGGAATTAATCATTGATAGGCTCGCTTTTAGTTGTGGTTTCTTCGTTAGTAAGAAATGATATTTCTCGTTTTATATTTCCACGGAGAGTAATAATAAAATGTTTGATATCGGTTACTTCTCTGAATAAGTTATGGTTAACGAGTCTTAGTTTTTGGCAGTTTTGTTCTAGATATTCTAAAATTCTAACATATTGTCTATTTTCGGCATGTAATATATGGAGTTTTTATATGTCATCCATGAATAATTCTAGAGAGTTAATTTGCAAGTTTATTGTCTGTTCCTTTAAAATGCTCAAATAAAATTGTATAGTTTTTATTTATAATGTGATCTAAAATATTGGTCCAACGTTTGTAATTTATTTTCTTACTATTTCTATTTTGGTAAAATTTTACAATTGATTCGCAATCTGTTCATACTAAAATCTCATTTTTGTTTATGATGAACAGGAGAAAGGCGTCCAACTCATAACAAACTGTTAAGAGTTCTTGGTCAATACTGCTAGCTGTGTGTTTTTCTTTAAAGTTTTCACTATTGTAACGACATATTTGTTCTTCTAATTTACTTACAAACTTATGGGGTTTGCACTTAAGGATTGTTCCCAAACCCATTTTACATCCACCTTCTGTGCGTAGTGGTAATCTCAGTTATGGTAATGTTTTAACTTTTTCTTTTATTTTATTGATTTGGTTTATATCTTCTAAATTAAATTCTATTTAGGTTCCTTTAATTTTACTGTATAGTGGTCCCTATAATTTTCCTAATTTCTTAAGGAATGGTCAATACTACTAATAACCAATCCTTATTTCATAAATTCTAAAAGGGTTAATTTGAGATGGAAAATGTGCTCTTCTTTGGTTGGTGAATGTACTAAGATGTCATCTATGTATACGTTACTAAATACCTAATATTTAGTAAAAATATCATCCATTTTTCTTTTAGAAATATTGGGGGCATATTTAAGTCCAAATGGCATACTAACCATTCGAAGTGGCCAAGTGGACATGTGAATGTCATCCGAGTAATACTATTGGGATGCATTAGAATTTGCCAAAACCCAGATTTAAGATCAAACTTACTAAAAAAGTAGTAATTCTGAATAATATTTAGTAATTTTGCTTTATCAGGATATTATATGCATCGTCTATGGTATTATCATTTAAACGATGATAATCGATAACCATTCTGGATTTGCCAAGGGTTTGTTCGCTTTGTTTATTAACGATAAAGGTTGGGCTTCTATGAGGGTTGTTGATGCGTCAGAGTCGTATCAAGATCAAGAACCAATAATTGCATTACATTAAATGAAAGTAAAGATACAATCAGGAGAGAACTTTTTCCATGAACCCAGAGGCTGGGTCCTCCTTGACACTCCACTCTCCAAGAGAGCCAAACACTCAAGAGTTCAAAGAAATGAAAACTCTAATTCTATGGCTTCTTATATAGATAGAGCCCCTCACTACGGGACAATAAGATAAAAGACAAATCCAAAATAAATTATGAAATATATAATAATCCCTAAGGTCTCTGCATCTCTGAGAGAACTTTGCGTAGTAAGGATAATTGTCAGAGCGTGCATGTACGAGGCATATACATATCAATTACCCCGGCTTGAATATAGACCTTGTCCTCAAGGTTGAGTCGACTAGGGTACCCTGAGCGCGATGTGGAGACTCGGGTAGCTCTCTGGTGAGCGGTTCCGGTGAAACCTTAAGAGTTGGAAAGCCAATCTCGTCATGTCCCTGTCCAAGAAGGGAAAAGATGTTGACTGAATAGCTGTGAAATAAAAAACTGGGTTAATCGTGGGCACAAATTTATTTTGTCAGGGTCCTTGAGAACCGAAGGCGCAAAACTAAGTTCCGCCAAAAAATGGAAATAGTGGTGGGGAAATATTACAAGACGAGTCATGCAAAAAAAATGTGGGCCAAAGTAGAATTGGTGCTTCGAACAGAAAGGCAAAAATCTATTTGAGGAGGGGCATTGGTGAATAAAAGATTGGGAAAGTGATAATGTGAGGTGGCATCAAAAAAACAAAAGAAAAGGAAAATCGGGACAGAGGAAGCATGTATATAGCGGCGTGGGGCCCAAGCGACGTTAATTGAGAACAGTACAAGGGGGAATGGGGGTACGGGGCTCAGCAGGCCTTGGTAGAAACAGGTTGCCATTATTGGGTAGTTCCCACGCAGAATGGATGCGGAAGAGGGGGGCTTGATGCCAGGAAGAGGAGACGCAGTAGGTAGGAGGAGCGGGTGAAACAATAGAGCGTTTTGGCGTGGAAGACAACTAGCGGAAGAGCTTGAGAGGGATGATCTGTGCCACGGCCCTGGCAGTAGCGAAAGGCGCGGAGGTATCTTCAGGAACCGGGAGAGGCGCTACTGCATATTTGGAAGCATAAAGAGGCACTACTGCGTCTTTGGCAGAAAAAAGAAGCGCGACTGCATCGTTAGCAACAGGGAGAGGCGCGACGACGTCTTTGGCACTAGTTGAGGTGGGGTTGTGTCTTTGGCAACAAGAAGAGGAGTTCTTAGAGGAGCGAGGGTAGTGGAAAACTATGTTTACAGCTCTTGAAGGTGGTGGTGACGGATCTCCTACGCCATGGTTAGGAGAGCGATCGACTTGTTCTTGATCTAATCGAGGCCATCCCACAATGATGGGGGACGCAGGGCCACGACGGTCTGGTGGTTTATGATCGAAAGTAAATCAAAGTTGCGTTCTGGCGCAAATGCGACTACGGTGCAGCGTAAAGCCACACAGAGGTGACGAATGTCCACATGGATGTTGGCCAGCTCATAAGGTGGAATCCGAGTGCGGGGAAGATCCATTGCAAGGAAGGAGAATTGGATGGTTCCTTGGAGAAAAAAGTGTCTGGCGGAGAGCGGCGGATTAGACAAGTTGATACGTCAGAGTCGTATCAAGATCAAGAACCGATAACTTGCATTGTATTAAAAGAAAGTAAAGATAAAATCAGGAGATAACCCCTGCCAAGCATCCGAAGGATAGGTCCTCCTTGACACTCCACTCTCCAAGAGAGCCAAACACTCAAGACTTCAAAGATACCAAGAATCTAACCCTAGGGCTTATTATATAGATGGAGCCCCTCACTACAGGGAAAAAGCATAAAAGACAAATACATAATAAATTATGAAATATAAAATAATCCCTAAAGGTCTATGCATCTTTGAGAGAACTCTGCATAATGAGGATTATCATCGGAGTATGCGTGCGCGAGGCATATACGTATCAGTTGTTACTGCGTCGAATGACTTGGAGCTTTAAGAGTTCATCAATATGAAATTTAAAATCAGCAATATTGACATTGGTAGCTTCAATCATTTTAAAAATGATGCTGAAATATGGATCTTTAAGATGGAGTTGGCATGCTAATTTATTTTTTTTACAATGGTGTTGCGGGTTATCGCCAAATATTTATCTTTTTCTAACTTGCTAATTGTAATGCCCCCATCTGTCACATAGAATTTAACAGAAGGTCTGACCGTGGCCTCACGCCATATTCCATGGACAGTTTTTTGAATTACATAAGAATACCAAATTAACAGCATAGGAATACGCATCCTAACTCAGAGCATTCTAGCGGAAGCTTTTAAAACATTTATAAGAACCCAAATACAATAGCATGAATATCCACAATAACCAGAGTAGGAATGACAGCAAATATACCCAAAAGTTTCGGCCTTAGGGCCTTACAAGTATTTACTTAAACAATACAAGTTTTCCATACTTCGGCACGCAGGCCGGCCACACAAGAGCATAATAAAGTAAACATTTCACTTTGGCCTTCAAGGGTCAACACAGCATCAAGGGCTTCAGCCCGCTACTTGTTGCTAGGCTAACCTATTCATGCATACGAACAAACCATCGAATGGTGGTAAAACAAGGGAATTGTCAGTTAAAGCTGACCTAATTATAACGACCCCGCCCCTTAATCGGGGCGGTGGTGCTCCTTCCCTGCATTTCATTAGTATAACCAAACATGATAGTGAAAGTACAATTTCAGCACACTTCACCACAGGCGTAGGCACGCACGACCACACACCCCGTGATCTCAGGGCACATTCACGATGAACCCGATTCACCACCGCCGCCAGGGCGGCAACCATCATGAGCAAACAAGTCTTTTCGACTGAAGCCTAAGATCTTCCCTCTATGTTATCGGTAAGTGTCACGTACCTTAGGTCTCTTTAACCGAACCACATAGAGCGGGTACGGTTCCAATCAACCCGTTGCTCACATCACCATATCAATTTAACTCATTGTCGCGGGTCAAGCTTCCCCGAGTCCCGAAGTACCAATCAAACAATATTACATAACCCGGTTATGTACAATGTTGGTTCCCATGCCACCAAGATGGCAGAAATGCGCTTCTACCCAGTTTTCCGGGTGCACCTTAGATTTAGTCCTCAAGGCTCCATTTTGCAATCTACCACGTAGAAAACCCGAAAAACAAACGGCACGGAGTCTTCTACGGTATTACATGCATAATGAAAAAATCACCGATCCAGACCAACATGTCCGGATAGGCTTCACACACCATGCCTACGTCCGTACTTCGATTCCTGACTCTATATGCAAAACTACGGGGATAAACTATATCTACCCGAAGGAATACCTCACACTCACCGCCCACTCGCGGGAGAGAGTTTCCTATGCAAAAAAGGAAGAGGACTTCACATGTCCGAGTAGAGAATCGTTACCCTAGAGGTTCGCTTCGGCGCCATGGAAAACTAGCTGGATGAAAACCACCGCAACGGACTCGCCTCCGCGGATCTGGGCTCGGCTCGCGATTCAGAGCTCTAAAGCTCCAACAATGGCGGGATTCCTCCTTCTTCTTCACCCTTTGCTCTCCCCACTCTCTACCTCTTAGAAAGAGAAAGGGCCAAATGACCACATTTAAAGGGCCTTATACCATCAGGAGGGATTCTGGGCCGTCAGATCCCTATTAAAAGAAACGAATGGCCTTGATTTGCCCTTAAAAAGAATTTCATGGGTCCGTACACGGCTTGTGACACTATCGTGTCACAGGCCATGTCCCACACTCGTCGTAACCCAGTGAAACATAGAATAGGACACGTTTCAAGACACACCCGTGTCACAGGCCGTGTGACCGACACGGCTTTGGAAATGCCCGTGTCACAGGCCGTGTGCCTTGCTTACAAAAAGACGAACAAACACTGAGAAGGACACGGGCCTGGACACACCCGTGTCCCAGGCCGTGTGCCCAACACGGCTTTTGAAACGCCCGTGTCCAAGGCCGTGTTGCTTAGTCGACACAGCCCGGCAAACACAGAGCAGGACCTGGCTTTGGACACGTCTGTATAACCCCTACACACGCCCTTGTCAACCCTGAACACGCCCGTGTCACAGGCCATGAACTTCAAGGGCTCCGAAAGTCCTTAAAAATACTACCCATTCATATTCGAGTTTTGGGGCATTAGAATTCCACCCCCCCCCCCCTTAAATGAATTTCATACTGAAATTAGAAAATTAAATGGTACTTGAGTAGAAAAGTTCAGGATACTCCTCAAGCATGGTCTGCTCTTGCTCCCACGATAGCTCCTAACGACTGCAATTGTCCCATCGGACTTTGACCATCCTGATAGATTTGTTCCGCAATTATTTGACCTCCGTATCCTCGATCCGAATGAGTCTAACTTTCATTGTTAGCTCACTATCGACTGACACTTGATCCGCAATAACCACTTGCGTTGGTTCTTTCATGACTTTGCATAGGACCAAGATGTGAAATACATTATGTAAATGACTCAGCTCTACCGAAATATCCAACCGATAGGCGGCTTCACCAACCCGCTCCAAGATCTCAAAAGGCCCAACATACCTCAGACTAAGCTTCTTTTGGCATCGAATCCTTGATATGCCTTTAAACGGCTTTATCTTGAGGTATACCCAGTCGCCCGCCGCAAACTCCACGTTCTAATACTTGGCGTTGTAGTACTTGGTCTGTCATTCTTGAGCAATCAGTAGCCATTCCCGAATCAACTATATCGTTGGCGTAGCATCGTCAACATCTCTTCGCTTATAAAGCTTTGATTCACCCATTTCTACCCAAGCCAAAGGTGTACAACACATCCTTCTGTATAGAGCCTCAAAAGGCGTCATCTGAATGTTGGCTTGGTAATTATTATTGTATGCGAACTAAATCATGTAAAGATAGTCTCAAGCAAGCTCCTAGAGCATGGTATGAGACCTTAGCATGCTTTCTTTTGAAAAATGATTTTATAAGGGGTAGAGTAGACCAAACTCTTTTTATTAAAACCCATAATTCCAATACCCTACTAGTACAAATTTATGTAGATGACATTATCTTTGGATCTTCTGATTCAAATTTGTGCAAGAGGTTTTCCAACCTAATGCATTCTAAATTTGAAATGTGTAGCATGGGTGAGCTTTCCTTCTTTCTAGGATTGCAAGTCAAATAGCATGCTGATGGCATATTCATTTATCAAACCAAGTATGCAAAAGAATTGGTTAAGAAATTTGGTATGTCTGAAGCATCATGTATGAAAACACCTATGCCTACTAATGCTGTATTAGATACTGATGAACATGGGAAACCTGTTGATCAGACAACATATAGAGCAATGATTGGCTCTTTATTATACCTTACAGCTAGTAGACCTGACATAATGTTTGCTACATGCATATGTGCTAGATTCCAAGTAAGCCCTAGAGAGTCACACCTAACATTAGTAAAAAGGATTCTTAGGTATGTGAAAAGTTGTCCAAATCTAGGTCTCTGGTATCCAAAAGATTCAGGATTTGAATTAACTGGATTTTCAGATACTGATTATGCTAGATGTAGAGTAGACAGGAAAAGCACCAGTGGAACTTGTCAATTTCTTGGTGACAGACTTGTCTCCTGGTTTTGTAAGAAACAAATATTTGTCTCCACATCAACTGCTGAAGCTGAATACATGGCAGCAGGTAGTTGTTGCTCACAGATATTGTGGATTCAAAATAAGCTCCTAGACTATCGTTACAACTTAGAGAAGTCAAAAATATTTTGTGATAACACTAGTGCAATTTCTATAGCAAAAAATCCAGTCCTCCATAGTAGGACAAAACATATAGAGATTAGGCATCACTTTTTAAGAGATAATGTTGAGAAAAATAAAATTGAATTTCAATATATCCCAACTGATTTGCAAAGGGGAGATATTCTCACCAAACCATTGGATAAAAAAAACACACATTCTTCCTGAATCAGTTAGGAATGTTAGATGGAGGAAGCTTAAATTAAGATCCAAGATTTTAAAACCTTAAAATTGACCAAGACTAGGCTAAAAACTTGATTTTTCTAGTGTCTATTGGTTATTTCTGATCTCTGAACTGCGCTCGACGTTTTTCCCAAAGATTGTCGAACGGAGATCGACGTTCTCAGAAATCATCGACCGAAGTTCAGCGTTTTCCAGATAGTGCTAGGCTATCTCTTTCCGGTCAAAGATCGTCGAACGGAGCTCGACGCTCTCCAATATCGTCGAACAGAGATCGACGATGTTGAAGACCTTTCAGATTCCTTTAGAAGCCAAGATCGTCGAATGGAGTTCGAACGATCTTTCCTTTTCGGCGTCGAACCCTGATAATAAAATTCATTTTTCAGCCGTCGTTCTCCTTTTGCGCATTCATACTTTTTGCAGAGCTTTCTTTCCCTCCAAACCTCTCTGCACTTGGTCTTATTTGTTCATTTTTGCAGGAAAACATGGACGTCTCTGTCACCATCTTAGCCGCAATGAAGTTTGACACCGGTTTTGATATCGATATGGATTCGTTTGAAGGAAGTGATCAGATATTCAAGGATATTCTAGAGCTGTTCAAGGAGCAACAGTTTGTGACAATCATGACTACAAGGATGAAGTTGGCTGCAGATAAGATTAAAGAATGGGTGTACACAACCCACAATCTGGATCAAAATACTGTGGTCGGGAGTATATCAGGAACCCAGGTATCCCTTACTCCTGCACTTCTAACAGAAGTTTTCCAATTAAGTACTGGACATGATATAGTGGAATTGTCTGGAGAAGAGTTTTCTACTATGTTGGATAGAATGGGACATTCAGCAGCAAACCCTAACAAATTGCTTAAGAAAAACATCTCAGTAGAGTATAAGTTCTTGGCTAATGTAGTGGGAAAAGTACTGATAGCAAAACATTCTGCTCATGATACAATATCTAGGTATCAGTTTTGTTTGATGGCTGCTATAGTTGATAAGAAACATCTGAATTGGGGAGAACTCTTTTTTGATTTAATTAAGAAGAAGATTAACAAGAACTTTGTTAACTTTGGGAGGATATTAGGCGTGTTCTTGCATAACAGATGCCCCCAATTGCTTGTGTCTAATGGTATGCACATCAATGCTTCCAAGAGACTCTCCTGTTCTCTCTTTTGAAAGTTGGATAGGCAAATTGCCAAACCCAGCAGGGGTCCTACAGCTACCACCACTTTAGGCATAAGGACTATTCCAGTCACTTCCCCTCAGGCAACTGCCCCCCTAGAAGAATTGCCTGCTTCCTCCTCATCTCCACCATCTCCACCTCCTGTTTCTTCAACCATCCCTACATACACCATTTCAATTTCAAGGAGACTAAAAGGAGAATGTTTCTTAGGACTTTCCTCCAGAGAAAGATATCAATTAAGAAGTCATTTATGACTGGCTAACGCCTATCTAGAAGATTGGATTTCAATATATCACTTAAGACAGTAGAGACAGAAATACATAACAAGAGAAAAACTAAGAACAATATCTGAGATATGTGAGACACATACAAGAACAATAGGATTACAGTATCTAATCTCTAGTTCAAGTGTTCAAGACTTCATCAATCAAGACTCCAGACAAAACACATTTCAGCCATTGCTGAAATCATCTTTTGCTGGAGATCTCAGTCATTCTGAAGGCCTATCACCCTGTGCAAAGCTTCTCTTCCTGAACAACTGCAAATCTCAGGGGGAGCTTTGACATCAATAATCCACTAGTCTTCTCTTTGACTGTTAATAGAGAAGAACAACTACACTTTCTTTTTCTTTTATTCTGCTGTAAAAGGGTTACTCAAAACTCCCTTCAAGAGTTTTGTGTTTGGTTTCTGAGACCTTGTCAAAACTCAGTGGCGGCAAGACACCTTATCAAAAAATCTAGGTTGGTTTTTGAGCACCTTATCAAAAGCTCATTAGTTTCCAGGACACCTGATCAACTATTCCTGCAGTGGATTCGTACCTAGGGTGGTAGAAGTGTGGATGTACCCAGGTTGATTGGGGAACCACTATAGATCCTTGTGTCTTCTGGTTGTTGTGTTTAATTTGATGTGTGCTGTGTTTTTGTTTCTTTCTTCCTTAGTTTTTATTTACTGCAAGCATAATACACTTATAAATAAATCAAGTCTTCCACTGCCAAATAATTTTTAATTTTGAAAATTATTTTAATATACTCTATTCACCCCCCCCCACCCACCCTCTAGAGTAAAGGTAGATCTTACCCTCACTTTCAGCCTGTTAGTTTGGAAGTAGAAGAGCCCTCTTGGATTTCACTTACCAGAGTGCACCAGAAGGAGGATCCTGATTTATTGCACCTCTGGAAGAGAACTGAGAAAGGAGAGTTACCTGATTTCTCTTTGGACGAGTTAGGTACTCTTAAATATTGGAGTAGATTTTGTATTCTTTCCATTGGTGACATTCGGGCTAAGATATGTAAAGAAGCTCATGGTTCCATTGTTTCTTACCATCCTGGTTCCACCAAGATGTATACAGATCTAAAGCAAATTGTTTGGTGGTCAGGAATGAAGAATGACATAGCAAGGTTTGTGTCAGAGTGTTACACGTGTCAGCGTATTAAAGCAGATCATAAAAGGCCTGGTGGTAAACTGACACCGCTAGATATTCTACAATGGAAGTGGGAGAGTATTTTAATGGATTTCATCACAGGTCTACCAAATTCTCCCCATGTGCACGACTCTATTTGGGTAATAGTCAATAGATTGACAAAGTGTGCTCACTTTGTGCCCTTTAAGATTGGGTATTCCATGAAGAAGATAGCTGATTTGTATCTTGAAGAGGTCATCAAATTACATGGAGTACCTATCAGCATCGTATCAGATCGAGACTCAAGATTTACGTCTCGTTTTTGGAAGAGTTTACAAGAGGGGTTCGGTGCCAATTTAAGGTATTCCACCGCCTATCACCCGCAGACGAATGGTCAAGCAGATCAAGTTAATCAGATCGTGGAGGATATGATCATGTGTTATATTTTGGATCATTGTGGTGCTTGGGATGAATGTGTCAGACTCATGGAATTTGCTTACAATAAAAGTTATCAAGAGAGTGCAGATGGCCCCGTTTGAGGCCTTGTATGGGAGGCGTTGTAGGACTCCCTTATTTTGGGCTGAGGTTGGTGAGAGACCATTGCTAGGTCTGGAAGCCCTTTAGGAGATGAATTGTGCTGTGACTCATATTCGAGAGAAGCTCCGTGTAGCACAAGAGCGTTATGAGAAATATGCTAATCGACGAAGGGTCGATCTGGAGTTTGCCGTTGGGGACTTGGTTTTTCTGAAATTTTCTCCGATGTCAGGTGTAAAAAGATTTGGAAGGAACCACAAGTTAGACACCTGGTATGTGGGGCCTTTTAAGATTCTGGAGTGCATTAGAGTATTAGCTTATCGACAGGAATTACCTGCTACCTTAACTGGTGTCCACGATGTGTTCCATGTGAGCTAGTTGCGGAAATGTGTTTGTATTGATCGTCAAGTTCTTGACTCGGTTCCCGAGTTTCAGCCCAATCTTTCGTATATTCAAGCGCCTATCAGCGTTTTGGAATCCCTAGATCGAGTGTTGCGAAGGAAGACCATTCTTATGGTCAAGGTTCTTTGGAGAAACAAGGAAGTCGAGAGAGCAACATGGGAATTGGAATCAGCGATGAGAGAATCTCATCCACACCTCTTCTCTTAGTTTCGGGTACATTGTTATGTTTTTAGTTATGTTTGATTTTATCATTTTGATTTGGTTTTGGAGTTGGGTTAAGTTTCCAGGCCAAACTTCTTTTTAGGGGGAGTGACTGTAACGCCCCCGAATTTTTCGATGATTTTATTTAAATGGGCAACATCATATTTATGACGTCGTGGCGTTACTTTTAACGTCGAGTTGACGGCGCAATGCCGTTAAGGTATTTTCGCTTCTGTCCGGTCGAGTAGGCCGTTTTCTTTAATTTCTGCTGTAATCAATAATTTTTGCTTTTTGAAATTTAAGTTAAGTAATCTTGGACTTGCTTGTCATGTTTCGTCGCAATCTGAGCATTTTTTGGAGTCTCGGCGCGAGATTTAATATCTCGAGAATGGTACGTCGGATTCTAAGGTTGTCTATGCTGCTAATTCATAGAGTCAGCGATTCATTCCTAAATATTAGTCAAATTTGAACTTCTGCAATTTGTCCTGCTTGTACTCGAGATCCCCCCTTTCGTTCTCGAGAAATACCAGTTGTTCTCGAGAAGTCTCGACTTAAAGTTTTCGAGAAGTCCTATGCTATTCTCGAGAAGTACTATTCCGTTCTTGAGAAGTCCTATGCTATTCTTGAGAAGTCCTATGCTGTTCTCGAGAAGTCCTATGCTGGTCTCGAGAAGTCCTATGCTGCACTTGATAAGTCCGTTTTTCAATGCGTTCTGGCACCATTTTGAGTGTAAAACTGACGTCGTATCAAAAAATGGTAAACATAAAATTTGTTTGCCTCGATAATATCTACAACTTTCATGCTTATCACTTTTCGATTTGGAGCCATCTTAGACTTCTATTTTTGATTCTCCCGAAACTGCTCATAGGTAGCCCGTTTAATTGATTCTCTCGACTCCTAAGCCTTTTATCTCGAGAAATTATGTTTTTCTCGAGAGCCATAGCCTCTCCATCTCGAGATATGATGTTCCTCTCGAGAACCATAGCTTTTTTTCTCGAGAACCAATGTTGTTCTCGAGAGCCAACCTCTCCCTCTCGAGTAGGTCTGTTTCTTCTCGAGTGGTTCTGTACCGTCTGTGTTCGAACGCCGTTTGGAGGTTCAAAAAGGCGTCGTACGGAAAAATGGTCAACATGAAATTTGTTCTTATCGACGAGATCTACAACTTTCGTGTTGGGAACCTTTCGATTTGGATACATCTTAGATAAATATTTTCGGTTTCCTCGTAGCCACTCATAAATGACACGTTTTCTTGTATTTAGACAAAAAAAATTATGAGTACTTTTGTATATATTATATATTCTTGGACTTAGGTTTGAACAAAACTTCTTCTTCTCTGATTCCTTCTCTCCTGAACCAGAACAGCGAGCGAGAGAGAGAGTTCTTTTTCGTTAATTTTCCGGTGGCCACCGATGGAGCTTCGGTGCTCGAAATATTCAACCGAGCATAGATCCAAAAAGCTCTCGTCGAGAGCTACGCTATCGTGGTAATATCTTAATCATTCCTTGAGTTTTCTAATTAGGGTTTTTCAGCCCTAACCTCTATTTCGGCTATTTTTTGTCCAGATTTCGACTTCTCCCGCGTTCTTTTACCCCGATCTACGACGCGGAGCGATTCAGACAACTTTTCTGGTACAACCAAGGCAAGTGGTGGTTTTCCTTCGTTATTCCTTGTCCGGTTTGATGGTAACCGTTATGCCCTTGTTCCTTAATTTTCTTTCCTTTTGTGTTGTTTTCCCAAACTATAATTATGTTTAATCCTTCTTGAAGATCGCTCAAAATTATAAATTCTGGTCATGGTAATTTTGATCTTGACTAGGTGCGTATAATCGTCCTTAGATTGTTTTTTTTCAGTGAATTAAATTATTTCGTCTATGGTTGTTGGACGTGTTAGTGTCTATATAGGATTGTAAATCGTTTCTAAAGGTTGATAAACCGTATCTTTAATCTAGAAATGTCAAGTAGAATCCGATGTGCCAAGTCCCGAGATGTTGGTGTTGTGTTTTCTTTGGTTTTTCCTTGGTTTCGGGAGTTAGTGGGCGTAACCACCTCCGCAAGGTTGTTTCCTTTATTAGTACCTTTTGGAACTCTACCGGTGTTTTGGACATCTGAGGTGTATGGTGGAGTGTATGAATCTCTCCCGCAATTAATCAGATTTAATCTTCATGAGGGGTGTGTCTAGCTAAGTGACCATCTCGCCCGTGTTTTTATGTAGAGTGACCACAAGTGGCTAATAAAGGTTATGGATTTTCTTCCTTATGATTTACTCATGTTCGTCACCTTATTGCCTTGTGCATATGGTGTGTTTGCATTGTACGTGACGATTCACGTAAGTGTTTTTTTCCTGTTTGATGCTTACGTCGTACTTTATGTCAGTATTTTTGGTCTAGGGTTGGTAACCCTTATGACCTTTTCTTACTTTTGCTTAATTTTTCTGCACCATTTGTACCTACTTGCTGAGGCATTCTATTTTGTTTTGGAATGCCTTAGGTTCAGAGCCGTTGCAGGTAGTGGAGCTGGTTTTGGACTCTCTTAGCGACAGTGTCAGTTGTGGTTTTGCACCTCGCCGTAGCGAGGTAGTTGTCGTTCAGTTTTCTTTTTCCAAGTTCAGACGTACTTTTATATTGTCGGTTCGTGTCAGATTGTTGACGCCCATAGAGTTTTTGATTTTGACACTTGCTAGCTGATGTGATTGTCTTAAGTTTGGTTTAGATTACTTGCTCTTTGGGATGATTTATTGCTAGGACTGCATGTTAGATATTTTTAAGCATATAAAAACTTATTATTAGTGAAGCATCCATGCAACCTCTTTTAAAACCAAGTCACTATTTTCCTGGTTAACGTAAAGACTTTTTCTTATACTTATTATAAATCTAGAGTCTATTTAGCATGAGTTGTTCCTCGGGGACATTTATACTCACGTAGGATGTTAGAGTCAAATTAAACAAGTATCTTCCGCAAGCGTATAAATTTATATTTTAAATTGTGGACTAAATGATCCACTAAGCCGAGGGATACGGCTATCATCATAACTTAAACTGGATTTCATTCATAATAATTTTTGTTTTGTTTTAAAACTGTAGAGTTTGGAGTCTTGCCTGAACGTCTGCAGTTATCTCCTACACAGCGTGGCATCACGACGCGTATTTTCCCCTTGCTCTGATATAATTAAATTGTTGGGAAAAATGCGTGTTGTGACATCGAACTCCACTATCGACAGTAACGACGCTTGCAAATCATATTTGTGACTCCAAATCCCTATCTTCATGCAACAAGCTCTCTCCGAGCGCATGGAGCACCCATTAGGCAGAAGCACATCCAACTTGTCCCTTGCCATTGAAGAAGGTACTCAATTGCGTGATACAAATTCTTCGGACAAAAAGGAATGCGAAGCTCCCTTATTAAACAGTGCTCTTGCGGGCAAAGGATTAATACAAAGTCTAGCACAACCAGTCATCAGCTAACACGTGTAAGACAACAATTATTTAAAGTTAAACTGCTATTAATTAAACCATACTTGTTACCACGTCAGCCTGCTATATGGCCTCCTGCTAGCAAAGGTTGTACACTCTAGGTTGGGCTGGAGTATAGTGGGATGCGATTGACTCCAATGGCTTGCCCTTCTCCTCATAAGTTGCTCCTGGATTATTCTCGGACTTTGAACGTCCGCTCCAACAATCTCAGGCAAAGTTTCCCGGCTTCCAACAGTTATTACATGCGCTCGGGGTCCGGCCTGTAGTTGGCCCAGATGCACCAGAAGAAGGGGCTAGACCCGAAGTCCTTAGCTTCTTATTCCACTTATGGAACCCAGACTTTGTGGAGGACGGCTGCTTGAACACCATTTTCTTCGCACTCGAGTCCTTCTGCCCTTGGAATCAATTCAGATCTTTTTTCAATGATCGGGCCGTATTGACCAGGGTTAGGAAGCCTTGCATTATAGGCCCAGAAAGTAGTAGCCTCAGGTCATCACGCAGACCCTCGTAGAACCAGTTGGTCTTACGCTCCTCATCGGCAAACGTAGAGCCAGTATAACGACCCAAATGCGTAAACTCGTGGAGATACTCATCTATGCTACTATCTCCCTGTGTCAGTCTCCGGAACTAATTCTCCATATCGATCCTCTGGGCTGAGGGAAGATATCTTGCCAAGAATAACCTCAAGAATTCCTCCATCGAGACATCAGTGAGTTGTCATCCAAACAAGTGATACAACTCCAACTCTTCCCACCACAACCTCACCTCTCCATCCAATAGGAAGGTGGCTATGGTGTTCTTCTGTCATTCCTCCATTTCAGTGGCCTTCAAGACTCTCTTCACCTAAGAGAGCTAATCTTCGGCCTGGGTTGGGGTTCCAATCTCCAAAAACACCAGAGGATTAAAGTTCATTACATACTTTAGCTGCTTCTCTGTTTCTATTCTTGGTACTAAAGTCTCTACCACCACTTGTTCCCCCATTCTAGGTTCTGTTGCTCGAAGCGGTACCTGCTCCCCTGCAGGGGCAGGATCCTGCACTTGCCTTCCTGGTTGGGCGTTTAGCATCGCAAACACCGCCTCTGCCACAAGTCTTATTATTTCTGCTGAAGGAGGGGTTGCAGGCACGTCATTGAGTGCACTACTTGCCTTAGAAAGCGGGCGTTCTGACTGCCCTGTGCCACTCCTGGTCACCTATAGTCATACAACACATCATTAAGTGACCAAACAGAATTGCAAAAGCAATCATAGGAACACGCAGGTTCCTCAAACATGTGTATTCTAATTCCTAAGTGAACATTCATGGGTTCTTTTCATATTATAACGATGATGCACTTACATGTGCTCACCACCCCTTAAAAGAATTCATCCACAAATTCAAATAAGCAAGATAGATGCCTTAGTCTGGCGGAATAAAGCTATCAGGATGGTCAAATTCTGATGGGACAATTGCGGTTGTGAGGAGCTATCGTGGGAGCGAGAGCAGACCATGCTTGAGGAGTATCCAGAACTAAGTGCTCACCACCACTTGTTCCACCATTCTAGGTTCTGCTGCCTGAAGCGCTAACTGCTCCCCTACAAGGGTAGGATGCTGCACTTGTCTACCTGGTTGGGCGTTTAGTACCAAGAAAAGCAACAGAGAAGCAGCTCAAGCATGTAATGATCTTTAATCCTCCGGTGTTTTTGGGGACTAGAACCCCAACCCAGGCCAAAGATTGGCTCTCTCAGGTGAAGAGAGTCTTGAAGGCCACTGAAATGGAGGAATGGCAGAATACACCCATAGACACCTTCCTGTTGGATGGAGAGGTGAGGTTGTGGTACGAAGAGTTGGAGCTGCATCACTTGGTTGTAAGGTTACTCACTGATGTCTCGATGGAGGGATTATCGAGGTTATTCTTGGCAAGATACCTTCCCTCAGCGCAGAGGATCGATATGGAGAATCAGTTCCAGAGACTGACACAGGGAGATAGTAGCGCGGATGAGTATCTCCACGAGTTTACGCAGTTGGGTCGTTATGCTAGCTCTACGTTTGCTGATGAGGAGCGTAAGACCAACCGGTTCTATGAGGGTCTGCGTGATGACCTGAGGCTACTACTTTTTGGGCCTATGACACAAGGCTTCCTATCCCTGATCAATACTTCCCGATCATTGGAAAAAGATCTAAAGAGAGTCCAAGGGAAGGACTCTAGTACAAAGAAGACGGAGTTCAAGGTGCCGACCTCCTCAATGTTTGGGTTCCGTAAGTGGAATAAGATGGCTAGGAATTCGGGTCCAACCCCTTCTTCTTGTGCATCTGGGGCAACTACAGTCTGAACCCCGGGCGCATGTTATAACTGTGGGAAGCCGGGACACTTTGGCAGAGATTGTTGGAGCGGACGTCCAAAGTCTGAGAAGAGGTCTGGAGCAACTTATGAGGAGAAGGGAAATGCGGTGGAGTCAACTACATCTCACTATGCTCCAGCCCAACCTAGAGTGTATAACTTTGGCCAGCAGGAGGCCATAAAGCATGCTGATGTGGTAACAGGTATGGCTTAATTAATAACAGTTTTAAATACTTGTTGCCTTACGCGTGTTAGCTGATGACTGTTTGTGCTAGGCTTTGTATTAATCCTTGATTGTCCGGTGAGAGCACTGTTTAATATGGGAGCTTCGCATTCCTTTTTGTCCGAAGAATTTTTATCACGCATCGGAGTACCTTGTTCGATGGCAAGGGACAAGTTGGATGTGCTTCTGCCTAACGGGTGCTCTATACGCGCGAAGAGAGTTTGTTGCCTAAAGATATAGATTGGGAGTCACGAATATGATTTGCAAGCGTCGTTACTGCCGATAGTGGAGTTCGACGTAATCTTTGGTATGGACTGGCTCTCGAAGCAGCGTGCATACATTGATTGCAACCGTAAGGTGGTTAGTTTGGGACTAGATACAAATTGTGAGATGACGTTCTCAGGCATAAATGAGTCGAGCAAGACATTGATGTCTGCTCTTAGGTGATTAAGGAAGTTCGGAGTGGTGCAGAGCTGTTTTTCACTTTGGAGGCTTCAAAGCACAAGCTTGGTCTTGACAGCATCCTAGTTGTATCTGAGTTTCCTGACGTATTCCCTGAAGATCTCCCTGGAGCTCCACCTTAACGATAGATCGACTTCACCATTGAGCTAGTGCCAGGTGCCAAACCTGTGCCATGCTCTCCGTATCGGTTAGTGCCTAAGGAGATGGCAGAACTGAAAGTACAGCTTCAAGAACTGTTGGAACAAGGTTATGTGCGTCCAAGTTCATCGCCTTAGAGCGCGTCGGTCCTCTTTGTTAAGAAGAAGGACGGAAGCTTACGACTCTATATTGATTATCGGGAGTTGAATAAGCTAACGTTAAAAAATAAGTATCCGATCACAATGATTGATGATCTGTTCGACTAGCTAGTGCGGTTGACTGTGTACTCAAGGTTAGATCTGAAATCCAGATACTATCAACTGCAGATAAGAGAAAGTGACATTCCCAAGACGGCTTTCAGCATACGTTATGGGACTTATGAGTTCACCGTCATGCCGTTTGGCCTAACGAATACGCCATCTGTGTTTATGGATTTGATGAACAGAACATTCAGACAATACTTGGACCAGTTCGTGATAGTCTTTATCGACGATATACTGGTGTACTCGCAGTGCGAGGATGATCATTTCAAGCATCTGCATGTGGTGTTGGAGATATTGAGGAGGAACCAACTGTATGTCAAGTTCTCCAAATGCGAGTTTTTGTTGTCCTCGGTAGCATTCCTTGTTCATATAGTAATGGAGAATAATTGCGGTAGATCCGGCAAAGATAGTTGTTATACGGGAGTGGCATGTGTTGTCTACGGTGGCGGAAGTCCGGAGTTTTCTGGTGCTTGCCGGCTATACAGGCGCTTCGTAGAGAACTTCTCACAGATTGCATTGCCCCTTACTACTCTGATAAGGAAGTATCAGAATTTTGTTTGGTCGAATGAGTGCGCACATACTTTCGAAGAACTAAAGTGTCATTTGACCACGACACCTTTCTTATGTTCTCCTTGTGGTTCTGAAGGCTTTGAGGTTTACAGTGATGCCTCTGTGAGTGGTTTAGCCTGTGTTCTGCTTTAGCACGGGTTAGTGATAGCCTACGGATTACGTTAGTTAATGGTGCATGAAAGGAACTACCCGGTCCATGACTTGGAGTTCGCGGCCATGGTATTCGCTCTCAAGCTTTAGAGGCATTACCTGTATGGAGTAAAGGTCGACATTTATTCAGATCACAAGAGTATAAAGTATCTGATTGATCAGAAGAACCTGAACATGCGCCGGCGTAGGTGGTTGGAGTTCCTTGGGGACTACACCTACATGATTCATTATATTCCCGGGAAGGAGAATGTTGTGGCAGATGCTATGAGTCGTAGAACTCATGCACAGGCTAACTGGTTGTAGATGCATGACGAGCGGATCATTCGTGATTTGGAGGCTTTGGATATCTCGTGTGTTGACAAGGGATCTAGTGTTAATGCGGGTTGAGTTTGACAGAGGTTTAATACGACCTCGCGGACAGGATTCGGCAGTTCTTTATTAATGATGGCTTGATGAATTATACGAGTCTTCACGTGAGGTCTCGACAAATTACACGAGTCTTCACGTGAGGACTCGACAAATTTTACTTGGGAAAATTCTGAAGTCCTGAACTCAGCTAACATTCCTTCCTTGAATCTTCTATAGCACTTGGAGATGAAGTACACCCCAATAGAGAGATTACACATGAGTCAACACTATGTCCTACACAATAAGAAATTACATTTCATAGTCCTGTGTAATATAGCTCATTATAATCTGATATTGGTTTGTACTTAGCAATTAAAGTCCTGCAAGTACATAACTAAAATACAACATCAAATACAAACTCAATTCATCTTATTTCAAGGGGGACTTCTTCAAATCAGGGTTATTATAGATACAATACCTAACAATCTCCCCCTAGTTGATGAAGTTAGAACCCTTTATACTAAGGTGAATTGCACAGAGAATAAATATAAATAAGAACATAGAAAAAGCACAGTAAATGCAAGTAGACATAAATGATCAAAACATTAAAATTTATATAAAACTATTTATTAGGCATTCGCTGTTTTCACACATATCATAGACTTAGAAATTTAGTCCCATTAATGTTTCCCCGGGTTCTTTTCATGTTGTCTATCAAAATAAGTATAAGGCTTGGGATAATACTAGGAGGAGGAGGATAATCCCTTCCATATTTTCTGAAGTGCAACCTCCTCTTCACATTGGAATTTTTGTGCTTGTCCCATTCCTCTTTGCAATAATAGATTTTTGACTCTTCATTAGTAAGATCAACAATATTGTATGTGTCCAAGATAATTCCTTTAGAAATTGGACTCTATGTTTCAGCATACTCTCTGTTTTCCTTGTTTGGCTCAGATCTCCTTGCAGAGGGACCTTCCCCATACCTTCTTCTTTCTTGAGGTAAATGAGAAGATTCTCCAACGATTTCCACCTCTTCCTCAACAACATCTGACCAATCCTGCTGATAGACACCTGGAGGCACATAATCTTACCCTACAGACTGCTGCTCAAAAAATTCAGCTCCTTCAGTATTGAATTCTCCACCTGCATCAGGATGTTTGCCCTCAACAAGTGGAGCTTGAGTTGTAACTTTGCCTGTTAATTCCTCATGTAGCCACTTGATGTTCTGATAAGTGTAGGTATTGGCGATGTGCATCTGCGTCCGTACTTCCTTAGAAAGCTCACTCATTCTCCTCTACAGCCTTCCCTCCCCCTTTCCGACTTCTGAAATGAGGGTCTGTATGATATCAGCTTTGTAGATTCCCATCTTCCGATTAGGGGTGGAAATAGGCCAGGCCAGGATTTATGGAAAATAGGCCCGGCCTACATTAGTATTTTTTTGCCTGATCCTGGCATATTTGCCTGATGTAGGACAAAATTTAGGCCTGGCCTGGCATATTTTGTAAAATTGGTAGGCCTGGCCTTGTCTGTCCTGTAGGCCTACTTAGATCTATTTAGTATTTTATTTTTCAAAGGCCTCTCTTAATATATGATTAGTAATTAGGTATATATAATTAATTTATATTTAAGTTTATATAATAAATTTATATTATTTATTATTTTAAAATATTATAGGTCGTCCTGCAGGCTTACAGGCCAGGCTTTAATAATAGAGGCCTGGGCCTATTTTAAAAACAGGCCCAATTATAGGCCTATTTTTTATGGTAAATAAAGAATAGGCCAGGCCAGGACAGGACGATGATAGGTCAGGACGCAGGTCTGTGATAAGATGTCTGGCCTATTTCCACCCCTACTTCCGATCAATTTGTTGCATGCTCGCATCATGAGAGTGAATCATGGCATCATGATATTTGGAAAGATGAGTAATTTCATTGAAAACTGTACCAATGTTTTTTATCGATGTTGATGGCCTTACCCCCTTAGGTTAGCCATTCAATCAGAGAAGTTTGTAGCTTATCTATATTATGATTTACCTGAGTTAGGCCATAGGATATGTCTTTCTTGACTTCTGCCAATCTGTTCACAAATTCTTTCATAGAGCAGTCAAAGTGATCTCGTTGCTTTGCTAGCACAGCCTTTATGGTCTTTAGCAATGAATTATCAATAGGAGGGAACTCTCACCCTCAGATCTCTGAACTTCTACTGTAGCAACTATTTCTTGGTCACTGGAGGCAACTCGCCAACTCCCCCTAGAATCAGTGGGTCTTGGGAAAGAGGCATATCCACATCCTGCCCCTCACCAGAATCTCTTAAGGAGCTGAGGTCCTCTTATAAAGAAATAATCATCACAACTTCTCTTTCTCTGTCAGACAACACAATAACTACTTCTCCTAGAACCTTCTTAGAAGGAACAACCTCAACATCTAGAGGGAGCACATCCACCTTCTCCCCCTCAACAAGAGCTCTAGCTTCTCCTAGGTCCTCTTGGGAAGAGTACTAATAGCCCCCCTCAGCCTCTGTAGAAGATTCCTTCTCACTAAGAATAGTTTCAACCATCACCTCAGCAGCAATAACATCTAGAGAAACATCAGTCTAAACAACTTCCAACACAACTATCTCTGTAGTACCTACTCTAACTGGAACTTGATCAGAAGTAACTGGTAGACTTCCATCATCAACAAAGGTGAGGTTCTCCCCCTTAGCAATTACACCAAAGATCTCAGGTGCGTCATTGGGGTCTGGAGACCGTATTCTTTCCTCTTCAAAAAATTCTACCTCAACTGCAAGTTCTCTCATCCTACAAAGTTTTGGAATCCTTCTCTCCCATCTGTTGAAGATGGAGGAATCAATCTTCTTCAAGTGATGTATGGGTATGCGAGAGTACATGTCAAACTCATCCCTGTCAACTTGATTCATATACAGTGTTGGGATCCTTCAAAAGTTCTGTGTTTAGAATTTCCTTGATGTTGCCAAATAACACAATTCCCCAATCTAACATTTTCTTATAGATAACAACTGCAAGGAGCTTGAACATGTCACTTGAAAGGTAATCATGTGACCCAGCTTTATAGAGAAGAACTTTTCTGATAATTTCAGACAAGATTTTTCCTTCTTCATTCATTTCTTTCCTCCGGATAAATGTGGTCCTTATGGATAAACCATAAAAAGAGAGAGCTCTATGAAAATTGCATTCTTCAAGTAGATCTTCCTCCTCAGCCGCTGGCAGTCGTATGAATTTGTTGAGTGAACCAGCCTTTAGTCTAACCATCTTACTCCTGACCTTGCTCTTGATCATGGTCCCTTTATGCCTAACCTTGGCATTCTTAAAGAATTCTAAAACTTCTCGGTCAAGAACCCTGCACGGATGCTCAAGAACAAAAGACAATCTGGTTGTCTCTAGCATAATGATAACATTGTGAAACTCATCTGAAGCTGTAGCAAAACCTATACAAACATGCTCGCAACTAACTTGAAAGTTTCCAAAACCCTTGGGTGCCATAGAAGGGAATGACGATAAGTCTGCTAGAGTAAATTTGGTCATTGTCGGGAGAGGAATCGTCGGGATTGTCCGTGAAGTCTCGATGGTTTGAGTGAAAAACTATGAAGCCCTTAGACGATTTATATAGTTTTAACATTTAGAAGAAATATAGGCACGTACATGGAGTGTTTGAATATTTAGATCCAATAAATAGAGTTAAAAAATATCCCGAAAGACAGACATTCGTCGAAATGACATGGGAATACTTCGGCAGATTCGTCGAAATGACATGAGAGAACTCGCAGATTCGTCAAAATGACATATGAAAAAGTTCTGATTCCACGAGATGACTCATCGAGTTCGTCGAAATATCATGAGTACTTTCTGCTGATTCGATGAATACTTCCTTGATTTCTCGTGAAGTTGAATTTCTGAACTTGGGCTGATCTCATGAACTTTTCATGATTCCTTGTTGAGCATACCAAGTTCCGTTTTGAAGAAATTGAACTTGCCCTCGTCCAGTGGCTTTATGAAAATGTCTACAACTTGCTTATCCATCGAGACATAACTGAGATTAACGTCATTGTTCTCCACATGCTCTCGGATAAAATGATATCACATCTCGATGTGCTTTATCTTGCTGTGAGAGACTGGATTGTTTGCAATAACGATTAAACTGGATGAGTAGCAGAACATTAAAATCTCTTTCAGCTTCAGATTATAATCTTCAAGTTGATTTCTGATCCGCAAAAGATGCGCGCAACAACTCCCTGCAGAGATATACTCTGATTCAGTGGTAGAAATTGCTACACAATTCTTTTTCTTACTACTCCATGATATAAGTCACCTTTCAAGGAATTGGCAAGTCCTGGAAGTGCTTTTCCTATCATCCTTGCTTCCTGTAAAATCAGCATTTGAAAATCCAATTAGCTTGACGTCATTACTTCTTGGGTACCATAGGCGAAGATTAGGTGTACCTTTAAGATATCTCAAAATCCTTTTTGCAGTGGCATAATGAGATTCCTTAGAGTTCACCTGAAATCTAGCACATACACATGTGGAAAACATTATATCTGGTCGACTCGTAGTAAGGTAGAGTAAGGATCCAATTATGCTTCTGTACTTGGTTTCATCAAAAGGTTTCCCTTTCTCGTCCTTATTCAAAGACATAATTTAACCCATTGGAGTCATCATAGAGGTTCCATTCTCCATTCCAAATTTCTTAAATAACTTTTTTGTGAACTTTGTTTAGAGATGAAAATTCCATCTTTTGATTGCTTCACCTGAATTCCTAATAAATACTTCAACTCACTCATACTGCTCATTTCAAACTTTCTTTGTATCAAGTTAGAGAACTTTTTGCAAAGGTTAACGTCTATAGATCCAAATATAATGTCATCGACATATATTTGTATTAGCATGATCTTGCCCTTTGCTTCCCTAAGAAATAATGTCTTATCTATCTTTTCTCTTAAGAACTTGTTTTCAAGAAGAAAGCTAGATAACATCTCATACCAAGCTTTAAGAGCTTGTTTCAAACCATATAAAGCTTAATGCAAGTAATAAACATAGTCATGGAAGGTTGGATTGACAAAACTAGGGGATTATTCTATGTATACTTCTTCCTTTAAATTACCATTTATGAAGGCTGACTTCACATCCATTTGATAGACCTTGTAATCTTTGTGAGCAGTATACACTAGGAAAAACAAGATTGCTTCGATTCTAGATACTGGAGCAAATTCCTGATCGAAGTCAATCCCTTCTTCTTGACGGTAATCTTCGGCTAAAAGCTTAGTCTTATTCTTTATGATGACTCCATTTTCGTCCAACTTGTTTTTGAAGATCCATTTTGTCCCTATCACATTCTGACCTTTAGACCTTTGTACTAGCTCCCAAACTTTGCACCTTTCAAATTGATTGAGCTCTTCTTGCATCGCAATGATCTATGAAGCATCCTAATTTGCTTCTTCGAATTTCTTTGGCTCAATCTAAGAAATAAAACTCAAATGTAAAACTTTGTTAGCAGTACCTCTCCATGTTCGAACTCCGTCACTTGGATCTCTAATGATTTATTCAATGGAGTGATCTCTTGGATGTATAATCACAAGATTCCTTGCATTATCTATGCCACTAGGAGGTTCTGCTACTTCTAGTGCACGTCCTTCATTTTGATGTTCTTCTTCCTCTTCAATCAACTCTGGAGAGCTAATCTTGATCGAACTAAGAACATCAACATTTGTTGCTTCTTCCAAGCTTAGCTCTTGAAGTTTAGCATCTGCATCTTCAATAACAATATTAGACGTGCTATTATGAAGCATACTTATCTCATCAAATACAATATTTATAGATTCTTCTATAACTGGGGTTTTCTTATTAAAAATCCTATATGCCTTACTATGGCTACTATATCCTACAAAAGTACCTTCAAAATATTTTTCACTAAACTTAGTTCAAGAATGTTTTTCATTAGTTAGTACAAAGAATTTGCTTCCAAACTTTCTAAAGTAGGACACAGTCGGTTTTCTTCCCTTCAGAAGTTCATAAGGTGTCTTATGATGGTTCTTGTTTATTAAAGCTTTGTTTTGTACGTGACAAGCTGTATTGAATGCTTTAGCCCAAAAGTATTTTGGTAAAGAAGATTCATTAAACATTGGTGTACATGCCTCAATGAGTTTTTTGTTCCATCTCTCAGCCAATCCATTTTGTTATGGAGTACGAGGAGAGGAAAACTCATGAAAGATACCTTGGCTTGAAAAAAGCCCTATCATGGCACCAAAATCAAATTTTGTTCCATTGTCACTTCTAATTTTGACCGCAGAGCAATTCAATTCGTTCTGTATCTGCCTGACAAAGTTAGTGAAAATGTCAAAGGTATCTAACTTGCGTTTCAGAAAGAACACTCAAGTAAAACGTGAGTAGACATCAACAATAAGCAATCTGTATACTTTATCTCTTAAACTATGAAATGGCATAGGACTGAATAATTCCATTTGAAGTAGAGATAAACATCTGTTAGAATCTTTGGAAATAATGTTTTTAAAGGTAGCCCTTGTTTGCTTGCCCATCTAGCATGCATGGAATAGACTCTCTCTAATGCATTTAATATTGGGTGCATCATGCACAAAGTTGTGAGAAAATAACATGCATAAAGTTTTGAAATTAATATGTGCTAGTCTCTTGTGTCATTGATCATACAGAGATGCACTATCTGTTGCCAAAAAACACATTGGTGTAGAAGATTCTAAACAAAAAAAAAATGAGACAGAAAATATTTTAACTCTAAGTGTTTGATAAAATAGTTTCTGAGTTTTCAGACAACTTTATCAAAGACTTGTCCTTATAGAACTAAACCATGTAGCATTTGTCACATAGTTGACTTATGCTTATAAGATTATGTTGTAATCCTTTAACATACATCACGTTTGTGAAAGATAGTATATTGTTGGTAATCATACTGTAGATTTTTGTGATTCCCCGTTCAGATCCGCCAAAAATAACTTTTGTATCGTCCTCGACTGGGGTATAATTCTGAAGAAGGTTTTTTGTTCCAGTCATGTGCCTAGAACATCCACTGTCCAAATATAAGATAGGAGTTTTGTTGGCTTTTGTACATTCCTGCATTTATAAATCAATTACCCTTAGGAACCCAAACAGATTTGGGTCCTTGGTTCCTAGTTAGATGAACACCACTAGTAGTGTTAGCATTATGAGTGGTCATTCTTGCAGTATTAACTCGTAGAGTCTTATAATTTACTGAATTAAACCAATAATCAATTGGGAAGTGACCAATCTTGTCACAACACCAACTATCAAATCTTGTATATCTTCTCTTGTTCTCCTGTTCTACCTTATGAACGGGAGGTCTTGTAGGAGCCACTGACTTGGAGGTAGAATCCTCATGATTATAACATACACAAGACTTCTTTGTCCAAGTGGCTTGACAAAAATAGGTTTTAATTTTGGTTCCCTCTTAGCACTCGGTCCATGAACGAATGGACCAAAATCCTTAAGGATAATTTTTTGGTGAGGTGCTTTTAAAGCACTCGTTTCAAAATCTCTGTGGCGGCTCTATCCTTGGTTGTTCTTGTTAGAATCAACATATGTTGGTCTAGCAAAGTGACTGTAAGATGTCTCAAAGTCATACTTGTTTGTCAGAAAGATTACTTTCATGAAAGTAGAGTGACTTTGAGGAGCCTTCCCTTTACCCTTAACAGATTTGTGTCCAACACCAATATCCTTCTTCGGAGCAAAAAATCCATCTATAAGAGGAAGGACAATATTTGGCTGTGAGAAGCTGCTATAAGCTTCTTCTCATCTAAAAACCTTTCTTCCAGTTCATTGATAACTTTCTCCTTTAGACTTACTAGTTCAGTGGAGGTAATAAGTTCCTCTTTCAAGGATTAAACTTCATCCTTGAGAGGAGTTAATCTATCAATTTCTTCCTTCAGTTAAGAGTTCAATATCTTATGAGAGGCAATTTCTTTGCCTTGGGATTTGATGACCTTACGACATTTATAAAATCCTGCCAGCAAAACCTTATACTAAGCAAATAGATCTGACTCCTCCTCAGAAGAATAGTCTTCATGACCATCAGAGGCTGTTTTAGACTCAGAGAGTGGAGTTCTTGAGTTTAACTTCCCATTTTATTGGGAGTTGCAGTCTACCTCGTTAGTATGTACCATGAGTCCGAAATATGCTTCTTCATCATAGCATGACTCATCTGAGTCATTGTTGTTGAGAGTCTTTGGCTTCTTTGAAATGAAGCTTTTCTCCTCCTTCTTCTTACCTTTGAAAGGTATCCTCTCTTCCTTCTTAGATCCTTCCTTCTTCTTGTAAGGACATTCAATGATCATGTGTCATGGCTAATTACAGCAATATCACACAATGTTAGAAGAAATATGTTTGGTCAGTTTAGATTTATACCTGTCATTGCTATTATAGCTTTTCTTATGATGATCACCATCACAACATGATCTCATGTATTCAGACGAGGAGGGATGATTTCTTATCTGCCTCCTCTTGCTAAACATCCTCTTAAATTGCTTGGAGAGAAGAGAGAATTCTCCATTTGACATTTCTGAGCTCGAGGTGCTTGGCTTTGAATATTCATGATCAAATTAAGTTTGAGTTCTAGCAAGAGACATGGCTCTAGCTTTCCTCGACCCTTCAGCCTTCAGGGCCACTGACTTTTCTCTAGTTGAAGATCTGCTTCATTCTTCTTCAACTTTTATTGGGTTAATTTGGCGCTCATAGGAAAGCAGCTTCCCAAAAAGATTTTGAGGATCTATGTCGGCAAGCTTACCAAACTCACTTATAGCGCAAACCTTATTATTTTATTCTTTCATCAGGGCTCTCAAGAATTTGTCATTAAGTTCACCGTTTGTAAACAAACGACCATAATTCCTTAGGTCGTTGATGATCTTAAAGAATTTCTCATAGCAGTCAGCTATAGAGTCACTTCTATCTTGCATGAATACTTTATACTCCTGATTGAGGAGGGATTTTCTGTCATACCTAACCCCCTATGTTCCTTCCATGAGAACAAACAGATATGTCCACATCTCTTTAGCAGACTTGCAGTGGATTAAGTTTAGTAACATTGAGTCGTCCACTACATTAGCAATAATATTCATAGCCTTTTTATCCAAAGAGGTGAGAGCAATCTCATCTTTAGTTAAATCCAGCATCTTTTTGGAACCATCAGATTAGCATTTATAGTGGATGCAGTCATAAGCATGTGGGGTCCTTTTCAACGATTTGAAATATCCTTGGATCAGCACTTCCATGAAGAACCTTACTCTTTCCTTCCACATGGGAAGTTTTCTTTGGAACACACATTTAGCTTGATCGAGGACATATCCTTGCTTTTATCCATTCAAGGCATGATGTTCTCTGACAATGAGATAGAGACCTTGCTCAAGGTGTTAACCTTTTAACAAATAACCTGCCTCTGATACCAATTAAAAGTATCTATTTTTCTACCTAAATCACCTAGAGGGGGTGAATAGGTGAATTCTATGCCTTTAAGCAGAATTAAAATACTTTAAAAATAAGCGCATAGAATCAGAGAGACACACAACACAAATAGAAGGATTTATAGTGGTTACCCAGAATGGGTACGTCCACTGTCCCGCCTCGCCTATCTAGAACTTCGGGATAGACTCGGCTACTTCACCAATCTCAAATTATATCAAATCTTACACCTCAGAGTTTTCAACTGCTACAAGCTCGAAGACAATGTCCTCTACAACTCGGAGAACAAACTCTCCTACACTCTATACTTTAAATTGGGATCTACAAACTCAAGAAAAACACTTTTTATAAGAATTATAAAAAGGTTTTTACAACAACAATGGATTGTGAACAATCTTCTTAGGTATCTCAATGAATTCAACTTCAAATCTGAGAAAATGCTTCTTCTTTCTTGTTGAATAGATAAACTTGCACTCGAAGGGTGAAGAATAAAGACTTGAAATAATGAAAGCTTGATCTGAATCTTGAGAGTCGACTAGATCTTGAAGAATTTCTTTGAGAAATAGAGAGAAAAGATCTGGTTGAAACTATCTTCAAAAGGAATCGTGATTTCTAGAAGTCGGCAACGAGAATGAATGTGTACAAAAGGTTCGACCGATAGAAGAACTTGCGATTTTTCTGAATTGATCACGATTAGGGTTCTCTAAATTTAACCCTTATATATATAGTGATTCCTCTTCCAACAGCTAAAACAAAACTTCAGGACCGAGCTCCACGTGTACTGTACATGGTCGATGCCCTAAAGGAAAGTCGTCATAAAATTCAAAATGAAAAACTATTAAGTCCATTCGTCGAGTGTATACGTAACATCTCTAGAAGACTCGATGAATTGCATAACCACTTGATGAATTACTCGAGTTCATTCGATGAAGTACTCGTGTCCACTCGACCAAAAGGACTTGGCTGAAAGATGAAACAAAATAAAATTCATTGTTGGGTCCATTGATCACAATGTCCTACATTTGAACAAGGCCCACAAGTCAATGGGTTACACAAGAATATATTTAATATATGTTCAAGTTTATTGTATGCAGTGTTGGAACCCTAGTTTGGATTGGTTCTAGGTTCACTATTAGGTGTGTTGACCCAACATGTATAGCCTAGGGTCATTTATTATTTCTAGGGTTAAGGTTAGTCTCATTAGGTTATACTATTGAACCTGCCTTAAGAAGACTTCAGATACTCAAGACTTTAGAGATATGTAGTTGAAAATATTTAAGAAGTTCAGCTCGACGATAGCTGAACTCAGCTCAATGAACGTCGATCTCAGATTACCGAACTCAGAGTTCATTCTCTCTGTTGAGCTCGACGAAAGTCCAGCTGAGATCGACGAACTTTGATCTCTTATCAGAAGTTCAACTCGATGAAAGTCTATCTCTGGTCGACGAACTTGGAGCTCAGATTGACAGTTCTTTTTCAGATCAATGATCACTGTGCTCAGCTCGACGAAGGAGAATTTCTCAGCTCGATGAACTTAGAGATTAGGTCGATGAAATTATTCTTGAGTTCGACTATTTCCTTTTAGGTTCTGTTTGACATTTTTCCTCTGCAGCTTCTCAGATCGACTGTCGATTTAATACGATTTTTTAAGGCTGTAATACTCTGATAATTAATTCTCATATTCTCAAGAAATTAGTCGTTCCATGGCAGCATTAATTATAGTCTTCAAAGACTTATTACTTGGCTTATTTCAATGAGATAGTTAGGGAAATTCATTTAAGAGAAATTCTAGTCGTTAAACTCCCAGAATTTTTGCAGTCAGTCAAGGAAAAAGAATTCAAATTCAAAGGCTAAATTCTGCAAGTAATATATAAGGATTTTCTTTATGTTAAAAAAAAGAGAAACCAGTGACAGATAGAATATTCTACAAAAAAACTAAAAGAAGAACAGCTCTCAGACAACTAAAGTTCGTCATCAAGTTTTGCTTCAGGACTTTCAAGAGACATTCAATCTACATTTGTCTAAAAGCTTCCTGAAGATCTTCAAGCATTCTGAAGGCCTACACCCTGAGCAAAGCTTCCTTTCTCCTGAACCTTTCTACACCTCAGGGGGAGCTTTAATAACAACATCAATCCGCTAGTCTTCTCAGAACTTTGAGAAAGAGAAAAAAACATCAATTTTCTTTTACTTTCCTATGTATAGGGTTTTAACTCCCTTCAAAAGTTAGTCTTTGGTTGTTAAGTCTCCTGATCAAAAGACTTAGTTTGGTTTTTGGGCACCTGCTAATAAGCTCAAAGAGTTGCTAGATCTCCCTTGAAAATTGATCTTGTGGTGACAGGGCACCTGAGCAAAAACCTATGATGGAAGGTCACCTGATCAAAAACCTATTGTGGATTCCTACTAGGGTGGTAGAAGAGTGGATGTACCCAAGTTTTAGGGGAACCACTATAAATTTTTTGTGTCGTCTGGTTGCTCTACTTATTGTTTTCTGTGCTGTGATTTTCTTTATCTTATTTCTGCTTACATATAGATATAACTTATTTTATTAATCTGCTTTAAAAATTAATCAAAAGTTTTTAATACTCTATTCACCCCCCCCCCTCTAGAGTTAGTGTGATCTATCCCTTCACTTTCAATTAGTATCAGAGGTGTAAGGTTATTTGGTTTCACAGGCTAATAGCTGAACCAAAAGATCTTTGATAGATCCGACTTGCTCTAGTGTCCTTTTACATCATGGCACAAAATAAGGAGTACTGAAGCACTAGACCTCCAGTATGCAATCTTAATAACTTTGCACTTTGGAAGGCAAGGATTAGGCTGTATATGAATTCAATTGATGAAGACATTTATAACTCTATCTTGACAGGTCCCCCACTACCAGTGGAAAATACGAGTACCAGCGCAGTGCCACCACCTGAGTGGACTGATGCTCAAAAGAAAGCCAAGATTGTTGATGCTAAGGCAATGAATATTCTTGCTCAAACTATGTCTGATGACATATTTAAGAGGGTTGTTGAATACACATCAGCAAAAGCCATTTGGGATTCTATTAATCAAATGGTAGCAGGATCTGCTAATGAAAGGAAAGAGAGGAGATCTCTTCTCATTTCACAATATGAGAACTTAAAGAAGGAAGAGTCAGAGTCAGTTGTAAATATGTACAACAGACTCAGCCTAATTATCAATGAGTTGAAGAACTTGGACAGGAAAATCTCATTAATAGAAATTAATGATAAGATTCTAATGTACTTCCCCAACACATGGGATTCTAGGATCTGGCCAATCAAGGAGTTCAGAAGCCTAAATGAGATTTCTACTGAGTCATTGTTAGGCAAGCTCAAGTCTTATAAGCAGCTTATCAAAACCAGGGATGCAGCTAAACCAAAGTCTTGTACCTCAAGAAGGAAGGAGCAAAGTATTACCTTCAAGGCATCTGAAGAATCAAAATCACTACCTGCCAATGAATAGTTAATTAGTCTATTTGTTAAAAGATTCTATAAAATGGCTAAAAAGGACTTTAGAAGAAGGTCAACCATAAATGAGGATAAGCCAAAGTATGACAAGACTCCTACTAAGAATGTGGTTTGTTATGGATGCAGGAAGCTAGGACACATTATCCTAGAATGCCCAGAGGCTCCAAAGAAGGACAAGAGAAAAGAGAAAGAGTATAAGAAGCACTCCAGCAAGTGCTCCTCCAAGAAATACAAGAAGAAGGAGAAGGGATTTGTGGCTGAGACCTGGAGTGACTCAGAAAAAGAAACTTCATCCAGTTCTAGTGAGGTGTAAGAAGAGGCAAAAGCCAGAGAAATCTATTTGATGGCAATTGATGCATCATGCAGCCACTCAGTAGCTGAAGAATCAGTAGAAGAATCTTAATCAGAAGAGGACCAGGTAATAGCTTTTTTTTATTTCACTTCTGATCATTTTAAAGCTGAATTCAAACTTCTAGCAATGATTTAATTAAATCTAAAAAGGAAATCAAACTTCTCAGAAAAAACAAATTGAATATGACAATCTCTTTTCTAAAGAATATCAAACTAAAAGATGAATTAGACTTAACTTCAGAACAAATTATTTCTCTAAAAACAAAATTAAATGAGGCTAAATAATGTGAAGAATCCCTTAATGGGAGAAGCATCAAATTGATGAACATCACAAGTACAGTCAATGTCATACTTAATGACAAATAGGGCTTAGGTGCTTCATCAAGTCAGCCTTCTCTTCTTAATAAAAACATTCTTTCTACACCTATTAAATTCATATCTGAAAAAGGTAAAGAGAAAATAGAAGATAACAACCAACAAAATAAAGTGTTTCAAAGACCTAAACAAAAGAAAAATAAAAATTCACATAAAATCATTTTCAACAAAATTCGTCAAACTCTGATCGATGAAATCAGTACTTTGCGTCAAACGGCGATCGACGAACTCTGAACCCAGATTTTGGGTATTGTGAAAGTAGAGAACAAACGACTAAAAACAAGCCGGAACTTTGAATAATTAAAAGTTTTATTATCCAAAAAGATATCATTTACAAAGGTATGGCCTCCCTTTTAAAGAATGGAGGAGAGAGGAGAACGTACAAACTAACAATATGGGACTAATGCTATACAAAATCCGAGCGGCTAGAACAACAGACTGGAAAAGGCCGTACGGTTAGACAATGTGCTAACCACTCGGCAATACCAGAAGAAAGTGAGAGAGATAGATGCGGTAGGAGACCGCTAGACCGCCGGACTACAAACAGCAACAGCCTGGATATCAAATTGCTGGAAAGTAACCGCCAGACTGCCCTGTCTACAACCCGCCAGGCTCAAATCGCCATACCGCCCGGTCTCATACTTCAACACTCCCCCTCAAGCTGGAGCAAAGATATCAATCATGCCCAGGTTGTCACAAATGTGGAAGAAGGAAGTAGAATCCGGCTTGGTGAATATATCTGCCAACTCTTTGTCGAAGGTGACGAACGGAGTGAAAATCTGTCTCTTCAAGACCTCTTCTCGGATGAAATGGCAGTCGACTTCTATATGTTTCGTTCTCTCATGGAAGACCAGATTTTTGGATATGTATATAGCGGCCTTGTTGTCACAGAACATAGGCAGAGGATAGTCATAGACCTCTCCTAGGTCAAGCATGAGAGCCCGCAACCATTTTAACTCACAGTGGTTGACGCCATACTACGGTATTCGGCTTCTGCACTGGACCTTGATACAATGGACTGCTTCTTGCTCTTCCATCTCACAAGATTACCTCCAACAAATGTGCAAAAACCTGATGTAGATTTACGGTCACCTTAATCATCCGTATAGCTTGAGTCTGAGTAGGCTTCAACTCTTAGATGACCATGCTTCTTAAAGAGTAGCCCTTTTCCCGGTGCTACTTTGACATACTCTAATATCTTCAAGGCAGATTGAAGATGACATTCCCTGGGAGCTTGCATGAACTGACTGACCTTGCATACAGCATAGGCGATGTCAGGTCTTGTCACCGTGAGATAAATGAGTTTGCCCACCAGACGGTCTATACCTCGTGGCATTGGATATAAGAGGTGAGTCATCTGTCCATGTTTTGTCCTCTCCAGTAGCCATGGGATATCGGGTCGGTTTGGCACCAGTCAATCCCGCCTCTTGTAGAAGATCAAGAGCATACTTTCGTTGGGAGAGAACCAACGAGTCGGGCTTCCAAGAGATTTCTATCCCCAAGAAATATTTCGGGGATCCCATATCCTTCGTAACTAGGTGTTGATGAAGGTGTTTCTTTGTCAAGTCCACCCCAGCCTGTTCATCGCCGGTAAGAAGAATGTCATCCACATACACCACCAAAACCACAAGGCCTGATGCGGTTTTGTGAATAAACATTGAGTGATCAGCCGAACTTCTTGTAAAGCCAATGGTAGCCACAATGCCACTAAACTTGTCGAACCATGCCCGAGGGCTCTATTTTAGGCCGTAGATGGCCTTCTTCAACATGCATACTCGTGTACCCCCCTGAGCAACAAACCCAAGAGGTTGCTCCATGTATACATCCTCCTGAAGGTCCCCATAGAGAAAGGCAATCTTGACATCAAGCTGGGAAATAGCCCACTCCCTGGTGACGGCCACAGAGAGAAGAACCCGGATGGTGCTGAGGCAAGCAACTGGGGAGAAAGTATCAAAATAGTCAACTCCATAAGTCTGAGTAAAGCCTTTGGCCACCAGCCGGGCTTTATAACAATCCACAGTGCCGTCTGGACGATACTTCACAATGAACACCCAGCGACAGCCAACCACATCAGTACCTACCGGTGGAGTAACAAGGGTCCAGGTACCCCTTTCAGTAAGAGTGGCGATTTCCTCATCCATTGCAGATTTCCAAAGAGGAATAACAAGAGCCTCCTGGTAAGTGAGGGGAGTGGTAATAGCCGAGATAGCCAAAGAAAAGCACGTGCGAGAATGACTAAGCCAATCATAGGAAACAACAGCCGCAAGCGGGTGTTGGGTACATGCCCGCACCCCTTTGCAAAGAGAAATGGGAAGATCCAGGTCGCCTCGTGCCTCAGGGACCGGAGCGTCCGTGGCGGAGAAAGTTGGCCCGAGACTAGAGAGACGGCTGCAGAGAAGTTGGAGGGGGGATAATGGAAATAGGAGGAGACGGAGGAGGAGATGATATAGGAGGGGAGACATCGATATGCGTGTAAGGAACACAGAGAGATGGTGGAGAGTCAGAGATAGCAGGAGGAAGCAGGGATTGAGAAGAGAAGTAGGATGCATTTTTGAAGAAGGTGACGTCCGCGGAAACAAACTGTTTTCACAGAATGGCGTCAAAGCAATAATAGCCTTTTTGAGTGGTCGAGTACCCCAAAAAGACACATTTTGTGGAACGGGGGGAAAGCTTGTCACGGGTAGCAGACGGAGCATGCACAAAAGTCGTACACCCAAAGATACGGAGAGGAAGAGGAAAGGGTTCCTTGCTCGGGTAGAGAATGGAGAAGGGGGTTTTGCCGTAGAGAACCGAAGAGGGAATGCGATTGATGAGATAGCAGGCGAGGAGAACAACATAGCCCCAGTAGAAGTGAGGCACCTGCATCTGCGTCATGAGAGTGCGAGAGATATCGAGGAGATGACGGTTTTTACGCTCCGCCACCCCATTTTGCTGGGAGGTGTAAAAACAGCTGGTTTGATGAACAAGACCATGTTGCATACAAAAAGACAAAAACTCATGACTAAGATATTCTTTAGCATTATCAGAGCGTAGTACTTTAATAGAAATAACAAACTGAGTTTTAATCATATTATAAAAGGATTGTCATACAGATAAGAGTTAAGAGCGATCTTTTAATAGATACACCCAAGTACATCTAGAGAAATCATCAATAAAAGTTACAAAGTAAGAACTACCCAGACCGACGGTGAGAGTAGGAGCAGGACACTAGACATCAGAGTGAATGAGATCAAAAGGGCAGGAGGAACCACGGTCTTGCTTCGGCAGGAAGGAGGAGCGGTGATGTTTGCCAAGCTGACATACATCACAGTTGAGCGGAGGACTGGTCTGAGGTAAGTGGGGAAGAATCTGACGAAGAATCAGAGGAGTAGGATGTCCAAGGCGAAGATGCCATTGAAGCAGATCGGTAGACGAGGAAGAGAAGGCGGACAGAGCAGAAAAATTGTCGAGGAAGTAGAGGCCGCCGCTCTCAGTCCCAGAAGCAATCGTCTGTTGGGTCCTCGGGTCCTGAAAACAATAATAAGTAGGAGTAAATAAGACAGAGCACTGAAGTTGCTTGAATAAAGTAGTAACTGATAGCAAATTATAAGGAAACTTCACGACATAGAGAGTGTCCGCTTAGCGAAGCGAAGGGGTGACTTGAACCATGCCCATCCTATGAATCGGGGAAGGTGAACCATCCGCAACAAGAACCGGGGGTAACCGATCATGCGTTTCTAGGAGAGAGAACCATTGAGGGTTTCTGGTCATGTGATTTGTAGCTCCAGAGTCAATCAGCCATTTACCTTGGGTAACGACGTGTGCACTACCTGAGGTCGTGGCCACAGAAGCAAATGGCTGAGAGGAGGCAGAGGTTGAGGAAGAAGTATCACCAGAGGGACGAAGATGAGGATGTTTCTGCCAGCAGCAGTCAACAGAGTGCCAGGTACGACCACATTAAGAGCAGAGGAACCTTGACGTACCGCGCATGCCTGACTGGCTGCGGCCACTAGTGCCACCTCACTGAACTTGGTGAGCATGGGAGTCCTGTGGAGGAGGGGAGGACAACAAAGGATGCTGGAGAAGTGAAGTAACAGCGGCGATGCGAGCCGTGGTGGCATCCAAAGTGGGAGACTCTGCTTCTCCCAAGATCTGTTGGTGGATCATATCAAAAGACTCGTTGAGTCGTAGAAGATAAAAAACAACCAGGAGTTCCTGGAAGTGTTTGTGCTGCTCGGCAAGGTCTGCGGAGAAGGGGCGATTCTGGAGGATTTCGGCGCCAAGAGCCTGAACTTCTTGATAAGCCACAACAGGGGACATGGAAGGACGAGCGAAGAGACCTGCATACAGAGTATAAATGCGGGATGTCTGGGCCCCCTTCAAGTAGAGAGCAGCAAGGTGAAGCCATGCGGTCTTAACCATCTCATCATGGCATATGACAGGAAGGCATTCATCGGAGAGGCTATTAGCCAACCAAGTGCGGACAAGCGCATCACTGGCATCCCAGTCATCAAATTGAGCAGAGTCTGGAGGAGGAGGGTCATCGGTGAGGTAATGATGTTTGCGCTGAGAGTGAAGGAGAAAGATGAAAGAAATGCTCCAATCCGGATAGTTGGAACCAACAAGTTTAGAAACCATGCCAAGGTTTCTGAAAGGAGTAGGAGGCGGAGTTGGATTGGCGATAGGAGTGGTGGTAGTTGAGGTCTCCGAAAGGGCCATAGGAGAAATCAACGGGAAGCCGCGCGGTTAGGAAACAAGCCGCGCGGATAGGAAGAAGAAGAGATGCAGCGGTCACGATGTCAGACACTAGCGGTCAGACACCAACGGTCAGAAAAGCCACGACCAAGCCGCAGAACCAAGCAGAGGGAAAGAAGTCGAGCGGCTAGAAGACAACCCGCATGAACAGAAGTGAAGATCAAACAAGTCGAATAAGGTAGCAGGTCGCGGCGAATAAAGCAACTGGTCGCGGCGACTTAAAGGCAAGTAATAAAGAGGTCGCGCGGACAGGGCGCAAGCAGGCGGAAGAAACAAGCTGCGAGAACTGGTCGCGAGAGGAAGAAGCAAGCCATGCGGACAGGGCGCACAGAATATGGAGGAGAAGATCGAGTCCTCGGAAACCATGTGAAAGTAGCGAACAAACGACTAAAAACAAGCCGGAACTTTGAATAATTGAATGTTTAATTATCCAAAAAGATATCATTTACAAAAGTATGGACTCCCTTTTATTGAATGGAGGAGAGAGGAGAGAGTATAAACTAACAATGTGGGACTAAAGCTATACAAAATCCGAGCGGCTAGAACAACAGACCAGAACAGGCCGCACGGTTAGACAATGTGCTAACCCCTCGGCAATACCAAAAGCAAGAGAGAGAGAGATGCGGTAGGAGACCGCTAGACCGTCGGACTACAAACAGCAACAGCCTGGATATCAAACTGCTGGAGAGTAACGGCCAGACCGCCCGGTCTACAACCCGCAAAACTCAAACCGCCAGACCGCCCGGTCTACAACACGCCAGGCTAAAACCGCCAGACCGCCTGGTCTCATACTTCAACAGGTATGATTACTCAAGAGAGGGTGCTCGAAGAAATCAACATGTTTCGTCGAACAGAGATCGACGATCGTGGAATGCAAAAAATGAGTATTATCATTCTGTGAACCGAGATCGACGACATCAATACTTTTCATCTAACTCAGCTCAACGAACTCAACTAAATTCGCCGAACCGAAATTTTAAAAACAGAAATTTTAATTTCTATCAAACTAAATATCAGAAACCAAAATTTATTCATCCCTTAACCCAGTGGATAATTCCACCTAGAAGATTTCACCAATTAGGTTATAAAGACAAACCTGATTATTCTTATATTTCTAGTTATAAATTTAAGAAGAATCAAGGACCCAAGGTTACCTGGGTCAAGAACACCTAATCTATTTTCATGCAGGTGATGGACTATCCTACCACAGAGCAACAGTGGTACTTCGATAGTGAATGTTCAAAGCATATGAAAGGAAGCAAGGGAAATCTGACTGATTATAAGTCAAAGCTTGGACCAAAAGTTATCTTTGGAGATTCCAACTATGGCCAAAAAAAAGGATATGGGAATGTCAAAGTTGGAGTTGTCACCTTCAGGAATGTAGCATATGTGAGTGGTCTCAAGCATAACCTAATATCCATAAGCCAATTATGTAATGAAGGTTATCAGGTATCTTTTAATCAATCTAGCTGTATTATTAATTCTGATAATTACAAAATTGTTTTAACTGGACTTTGACAAGGCAACATATATGTAGTAAATTTTAAGTCTGTTATTTCAGAAATCTATTTATTTAATCAGGTTAGTAATACTAATGATTTATGGCATAAAAGACTAGGACAAGTAAACTTAAGAAATATTGCTAAACTATCTAGGGGCAATCTTGTTAGAGGATTGCCTTCTAGCCCCTACAAGAAGGAAAGTCTCTGCATGGCTTGTCAATTAGACAAGCAAACTAAAAATAGTTTTAAATCAATTAATAAGAGTGATTCACCCAGAATTTTGTATTTTCTACACATGGATCTCTTTGGACCCATTGCTTTACAAAGCTTAGGAGGGAAATTTTACACTCTAGTTATTATAGATGACTTCTCTAGATTCACTTGGGTGTTCTTTCTGAGAAATAAATCAGATAACTTCAAAGTTCTTACAGACTTTCTTAGGAGCATAAAGATTGAGTACTCTACTCTAGTTGTATTGATCAGAAGTGATCATGGTACTGAGTTTGAATCTCTTCTTATGCAAGAATTCTGTGAGAAGGAAGGTATCATGCATTGCTTCTCTACTCCTAGAACTCCTCAACAAAATGGGGTAGCATAGAGGAAAATTAGAACCCTTATTGAAGCTGCAGGGACATTTCTTGCAGATGCTTACTTGCACCTAACCTTTTAGGCAGAGGTTGTCAGAACATCAAATTATGTTCTGAATAGAAGTTTTATACATAAACTTAAGGGTAAGACTCCCTATGAATTGCTTAAAGGGAAGCAACCTAAAATAGATTATTTTAGAGTATTTGGTTGTAGATGTTACATTCACAATAATAACAAGAAACATTTTAGAAAGTTTGAAGCCAAAGCTGTAGAGGGAATTTTTCTTGGAAATTCCCAAGTCAGCAAGGCTTATAGGGTTTTTAACAAATCAACCTTAAAAATGGAAGAATTTGTACATATATCTTTTGATGAAGCTAACATGTTTTATAAGGAGAAGGATTCTTCCACCAGAGATATATTGCAGGTACCCCTTCTGTGTGAGAAATTGGATGACTTAAACCACACCCAAGAGGTTACATTACATCCCTCTCCATAGATTGATGAAGAGAGTGAAGAAGAAATTGTTGGAACAGTTGAACCAAGAACAGCTAACATAATTCAACAAGAGGAATTAATTTTCCAAGCTGTTGATGAACCAACTCCTCCTACTGATCTTGTCATTCTTAGCGATCATTCCATATCTCAAGTGATTGGAGACATATAAGTTGGTGTGCAAACAAGGCACCAACTCAACCAAGATTTGATGCATGCTTACTTCATATCTCAGATTAAACCTTAATCCATAAAAGATATAGAGCAAGATCCCCACTAGATTATTGCAATGCTAGAGGAGCTCAATCAATTTGAGAGCTGCAAAGTTTGGGATTTAGTTCCAAGACCTAAAGACTACCCAGTCATTGGAACTAAATGGATTTAAAGGAACAAGTTGGATGCTCAAGGATTAATTGTAAGGAACAAAGCAAGATTGGTAGCTCAAGGCTATTAATAGAAGCAAGGAATTAATTATGACCAGACCTTTGGCCCTGTTGCAAGGCTGGAGGCTATCAGAATATTGCTTGCTTATGTAGCATACAAGAATTTCAAAGTCTACCAAATGGATGTAAAAAGTGCATTCCTTAATGATGAAATCAAAGAGGAAGTCTATGTGGAGCAACCACCAGATTTTATCTCTCCAACTCATCCCTCTTTTGTTTTCAAGTTATATAAAGCTCTCTATGGTTTAAAGCAAGCTCCAGGAACTTGGTATGAGGCCCTAGCTCGTTTAAAGCATAGATCATTATGGGCATTATAGATAGGACTTTTTTAAGACATCATAAAGATAAAAATTTTCTAATACAAATATATGTAGATGACATCATTTTTGGCTCTACTGATTAAAATCTATGCAAAAGGTTTTCTTACCTGATACATTCCAAGTTTGAAATGAGTAGCATGGGTGAGCTTTCCTATATCCTTGGTCTTCAAGTGAAGTAATCCCCTGATGGAATTTTCATCTCCCAATCCAAATATGCTAAGAAGCTAGTTAAGAGATTTTGGATGTCTTACTCCTCAGCTACGAAAACACTCATGGCTTCCTATGCTGTGATTGATTCTGATGAACAGGGCAAGCAAGTTTATTAGAAATCATATAGGGCTACTATTGGATCATTGTTGTTTCTCACAGCTAGTAAGCCAGATATAATGTTTGTTACTTGCCATTGTGCAAGGTTTGAAGTAAACCCTAAAGAATCTCACCTTATTTTACTTAAAAGAATTTTGGGATATATAAAGGGTTGTCCAAATCTAGGACTCTCGTATCCAACTGTGTCAGAATTTGAATTAATTGGATTCTCAGATGTTGACTTTGTTGGATGTAGAGTTGACAGGAAAAGTACATCAGGAACATGCTAGTTCCTTGGTAATAGGCTTGTGTCTTTGTTTTGTAAGAAATAGACATCTGTGTCAACTTCAATAGCTGAAGCTTAATATATAGCAGCTGGCACTTGTTGTTCACAAATTTTGTGGATTCAAAACCAACTCCTGAATTATGGTTTCAATCTAAATAATTCAACTATACTTTGTGATAGTACCAGTGCAATTTCCATTGTACAAAATCTAGTGCATCATAATAGGACTAAGTATATAAAAATTAGACATCATTTCATTAGAGATTGTGTAGACAAAAATATAATTAATCTTGTCTTTATCTCAACTGATTTACAAAGAGAAGACATCTTAACCAAACCTTTGGATGAGAAGAAACATCTTTTCTTCTTGAATCGGCTAGGTATGATTAATGGAGAAGTTTAATTTGATTTATGTCTAAGGTCAAAGAATTGGTCATATTTCATCGAATGGAGATCAACGATCTGTGAACTCTTCTTGATATTTTTCGTCGACCTGAGATCGACGAAATCTCTTTATGAAGTCATTTTTATCGAACGGAGATCGACGATCTTGCTTCAGAAAATATTTTGTCGACCTAAGAAAGACGAACTATTTTCCCCCTCTTCAAACTGAGATCGACGCTATCATTTCTTCATGAAATTTTTGTCGACCTAAGTTCGAAGCTTTTCTTTTTCGCAGGACGGAGTTTGTCGTTTCACCTTCTGAAAACTTATAATTGAGTTTTAATCGAACTCCATCCCGCGCTTTCCAGTTCTTATGCACTTGATCTTTTGTTCTTGTAGGTAATGGCGATTTCAGCGGCGACTCTCTCCTGAATGAAATTCGATGCCGGCTTTGACATAGAAATCGATTCCTTCAACCATTCAGATCAAGTCTTCCAGAACATCCTACAACTGTTTGAGACTCAGCAGTTACGAAAACTCAAGACAACCAGAATCAAACTTCCAGTAATAGAGATAAAAGAATTGTTTTTACAGCCAAGATTCAGGAAACTCCAGTTTTTATTAGAACAATTTCAGAACACCAAGTTCCTCTCTCTCCCGAAATTTTGACTAAATTTTTTGAGTTTGTTAATGGTATAGATAAAATAGATTTATCTAGCAGTGAGTTTGATGAAATGCTAGAAAGGTTAGGTCATACTATAGGAAACCTTAACCACCTCCTTAAGAAAAATATATCTATAGAATATATATTCTTGGCAGATGTAGTGGGCAAAGTGTTGTTAGGAAAACACTCTACTCATTATCATATTTCTAGGCACCAATTTCATCTGATGTGTGCCTTAGTTAATAAGAAGTCAGTGAACTGGGGAGGATTTTTTGTTTGATTTAATCAAGAAGAAAATCAGTAAGAAGGATGTCAGTTTAGGAAGGATTCTAGGAATTTTCCTTCAGGCAAAGTTTTAAGATTTGTTGCTATCTCAGACCATTTTCATTAATGCCTCTAAGAGTCTTTCCTCTACCTTATTTGGTAGATAGGAGAGGAATACCCCCAAGCCCTCCATGGACTCCTCCTCCAAGGTTTCTTCAGAGGACGAGGGCTAAAACAGCTACTTCTCCAACCCCTGAAGAAGCTCCTGCTCCTCCTCCATCTCCACGTCATTCTATATTTCCTTCATCAACTCCACTTAACCAACCTTCGACCTCCATTCCTCCAGTATCCCCATCACAATAACCATCTCCAATCCATATTTCTGAGGATGCACCATCACCACCTCCTCATTTACCTCAACCATCTCATGATGATGATCTCCCATCCTCATCTACTCATCTAGATCAACCTATATCATTCCCCACATTCAAAATAATCTCATCTCCATCTCCACAACATTCCCCTCTTCAAGATGAACTTCCTGATACCATCCATACATCAAGTCTTCCATCAGCAATCCCTCATTTTCAATAATCTAACCTACCTCAAGGTCTCTCTATCTGTCAGAACCGTGGTCACCAATCCACCTATACCCCATCTACTCTTAAGCCACTGTATCTCAACTTCTCTGACATTGCTTCAGATCTTCTCAAATTAATCTCTTTATATCTAAAGAAGCTAATAGATGAGGTTATTACCCCTCTTGCTGCTTCTATTTCTTTTCTATCTGCTCAACTTGCTTCTTCTTCCTCTGTCCCTTCTTCTTTTGGGGGCCTGGGTTCAGGACTCTCCGAAACCAGGCAGGGGGATATGTTCTATGAAGAAGCTCCTTTAGTAGTTCTAGCAATAGTAGCAGCAATAGTAGTAGTTCCAGATGTAGAGATTATTGAAATTCTTGATGATGATTCTCAGATGTCTTGTTTAGCAGAAGAGCCAGTTTATGATACAATAATAAATACTGTTGGTGATTTCATTATAAATCCCTTAGTTGATATTCTTTCATTATTGCATTCTTTTGATACAATTTATACCAGTAATTTACCAGCTTTTGATTCAGCAGTTTCAGATTATTCTAGAGAAATTGTTTGTTATTCTGCTCCAGTAAATTCTTCTGTGTTAGAAGAAATTAGAAATAGCATCTATAACATTTCTTCTAGTATTTCTTCTGAGATCATATTAAAAAGTGTTCTAGAGCCAAAGGCTCATTCTCCTCCAACTTTTGGCTTGGCTGAGTCCCCCATGCCAAATCTTTATGATATTATGTTTCAAGATATGGATGCAGATGATCCAGAGCCAGAAGTTCCTATACAGCCTCAGGCTAAAACTATACAGCCAAGAGCTCATCCAAACTTTTCTGATGAAATGCTGAAATAGATCAATGCTCTTTATGACAATCCTGCAAATGAATCTTATGATGATGATGATGATTAATTAGAAGACTCTGAAGATTCCAGTTCTAAAAAGAGAAAATTCAAGAAGAAGGTTCCACCAAAGGCTGCTCCTAAACCCTCTCCCACTGCTGACACTCCATATTATATTCTGCACAACATTCCTCTCACCCAAGATATGCCCTACTAGATGAGATATTCTAAGAATGAAATGAAAGCAACAGTATCAAAAGCAAAGCAGAGAATAGAAAGCATCTGAAACAAATCAACAAGATAAAGCAAGCCTAGAAAGGCCTCTGTCTCCAGTTTGTGATCAAGAAATGGACCTCAATTCTAGAATGACCAGATTAAAGGAAGTTTTAGCTCTCTCTCAGATCAGAAAACCAAGAGAAGAAGGAGAAGATATTTCTCAATTCACAACCATGTCTTCTTACAGAAAGAAAGAAGAGAAAAAATATCAGGTACATAATCTTTTCAATGTTGATTCTTATATGAACTTACATCTAGAAGCTGTAGTGCCCAGAGCTGGAATAGTAAAGATTCTTGGGGCTCAGGACATGAAGATGACCCAAAGATAAGCAGAAGACCCAAAAAGGATAATGGTTTTTACAAAACCTGCATCAGATACCTCTACTGATGATTCAAGGAAAAACTCTTAATCTTTTGATTTTTGCTTGTTGAACTTTATTATTGTTATATTATATCCAAGGCACTTTGTTCATATCTGTTGAATGTTTTAAAATTCTGTCAGATATTTTTATTGCTTTGTGATTTTTTGTTTTCTTTCTTGTATAGTGACCTCACCCAAATAAGGGGAGATTGTTGGAACCCGAGTTTGGATTTGGGCTAGGTTTACTATTAGGTTTGTTGACCCAACATATATAGCCTAGGGTCATTTGTTATTTCTAGGGTTAAGGTTAGTCTCATTAGGTTAGACTATTGAACCTGCCATCAGAATACTTCAGAGACTCAAGACTTTAGAGAAAAGCAGTTGAAAAGATTTCAAAAGTTCTGCTCAACAATAACTGAACTCAGCTCGATGATCGTCGATCTCAGATCGACGAACTCAGAGTTCATTCTCTGAGTTGAGCTCGATGAAAGTCCAGCTGAGATCGACGAACTTTGATCTCATATCAGAAGTTCAGCTCGACAAAATCTATCTCTGGTCGATGAACTTGGAGCTCAGATTGGCAGTTCTTTTTCAGATCAATGATTGCTGAGCTCAGCTCGACGAAGGAGAATTTCTCAGCTCTACGAACTTGGATTTCAGGCCAACAAAATTATTCCTGAGTTCGACTATTTTCTTTCAGGTTCTGTTCGACGTTTTTCCTCTGCAGCTTCTAGAATCGACTGTAAATTTAATTCGATTATTTTAAAGCAGTAATACTCATATAGTTAATGCTCATATTCTCAAGAAATTAGTCGTTCCATGGCAGCATTAATTATGGTCTTTACATCATTATTACTTGGCTTATTTTAATGAGACAGGTGGGGAAACTCATTTAAGACAAATTCTAGCCGTTAAACTCCTAGAATTTTGGCAGTCAGTCAAGGAAAAGGAATTCAAATTCAAAGGATAAATTCTAAAAGGAATATATAAGGATTTTCTTTATGTTAAAAAAAAGAGAAACCTGTGACAGATAGAATATTCTACAAAACACTAAAAGAAGAACAGCTCTCCGACAACTCAAGTTCTTCATCAGTTTTTGCTTCAGGACTTTTAAGAGACATTCAATCTACATCTATCTAAAAGCTTCCTGAAGATCTTCAAGCATTCTGAAGGCCTACACCATGAGCAAAGCTTCCTTTCTCCTGAAATTTTCTACACCTCAGGGGGAGCTTTGACAATAACAGCATTCCACTAGTCTTCTCAGAACTTTGAAAAAAAGAAGACAACATCAATTTTCTTTTACTTTCCTGTTACAGGGTTTTAACTCCCTTCAAAAGTTAGCCTTTGTTTGTTAAGTCTCCTGATCAAAAGACTTAGTTTTGTTTTTTGGCACCTGGTCAAATGCTCAAAGGGTTGCTAGATCTCCCTTGAAAATAGATCTTGTGATGACAGGTCACCTGAGAAAAAACCTATGGTGGCAGGGAACCTGATCAAAAACCTATAGTGGATTCCTACTAGGGTGGTAGAAGAGTGGATGTACCGAAGTTTTATGGGAACCACAATAAATTCTTTGTGTCGTCTGGTTGCTCTACTTATTATTTTCTGTGCTGTGATTTTCTTTATTTTATTTCTGTTTACATATAGATATCACTTATTTTATTAATCCTCTTTAAAATTAATAAAAAGTTTTTAATACTATATTCATCCCCCCTATATTTAGTGTGATCTATCCCTTCACTTTCATGCAGGTTGTACTTTGTTACATTGATTAGACAGGCATTCAGAGTCACAATAACAGCAGGACTCAAGACAGGTTGCTAAACAAGCAGAAAATTTCCTAAGTCCAAAAGCATTGAGTGAAGACAGTTCACTCAAGGCCAAGAGGCTAAAAGCATTAACAGAACCTCAAGCAGTCAAAGCCTCAGTGTTGCTGACAATAAATCTGTCTAAGGATAGAAGCGTTGAGTGAAGGTTGTTCACTCAACGCTAAGAGGCTAAAAGCGTTGGCATAACCTTAAGCAGTCAAAGCTTCAATATTGCTGACAAGAAATCTAGCCAAGTCCAAAAGCTTTGAGTGAAGACAGTTCAGTCAACACCAAGAGGGTAAAAGAGTTGACAGAACCTCAAGCAGTCAAAGCCTCAGAGTTGTTGACCAGAAATATGTCTAAGGATAGAAGCGTTGAGTGAAGGCAGTTCACTCTATGCCTACTCATCTGGATTTAAGTTAATGTATAGAAGCGTTGAGTGAAGACAGGGCACTCAACACCTCATCAAGAAGACAGTCAAAAGCCAGAAGCATTGAGTGTTGAAGCTGTACTCAACGCCTTCATGCAGAGAAATTTCAACTGATTCAGTATGCGTTGAGTGATGAAGGATCACTCAATGCCTTAACAATTAGATTATAAATATCAGAAGCACTGAGTGAAGACAGGCAACTCATCGCCTCATCAAGAAGATAGTCAAAGCCAGAAGCATTTAGTGTTGAAGCTACACTCAACGCCTTCTTGCAGAGAAATTTCAACTAAGTCAGGAAACATTGATTAATGAAGGATCACTCAATTCCTTAATAGTTAGACTGTAAATGTCAAAATCATTGAGTGCTAAAGGTTCACTCGACGCCTTAAGATGCAGAATTCTGCTAAGTGTTTCTGCATTAATTGACAAGGCTTCACTCAAAACCTATGTAGATTGTCTGAAATTTTCCAAGTCCAGAAGCACCGAGTCATGCTGATGTCATCAAGAATTCAAATGTTGCGGGTTTTTCACACTAGACTGCAAAAGGCACTGCTTGCCATTAGTACAACATTTAATGCAAAAGAAGTGTTGCAATTGCCAACTCTAGCTGGCCCGTACTGTACAAAGAGTCGTTGAATGGCGAGATACAAAAGCAGAGTCCCGAGAAAGAAGAAAAATGCTTTTGAGACAGAGCTTTTCGGTCATCTTCTTCCTCAAGAGAAAAGTTGAAGAAGTTTTCAAGAACTTGCTCTTATAATTAGTCTGTGAATTATAGATAGAGTCTACTTGTTGAAGAAATATAGAAATGAAGAATGAGTTTGTCTTCAACAACAAGATTAGAAAGTTCTATTTCTGAGTAAGAAGAAGAAGCAGAGTAAAGCCAAGTTGTTGGTGTTCTTTAAGGCAACTGCACACAACTATACTACATCAAAAGCTTGAAGAAATAGTACTCTGTAGTGACTTCTCAGCACAAGCAGAACAAACTTGAAGATCAACCATCTTATTGTTGTGAAGAAGATAGGACTAATCTTTCTCAGTTAAGGAAGAAGAAGACTTAGAGAATCATTTCTCTGGAGTCAAAGTTAGGATTCAGTTTACTCAGCCTAGAAAGACAGACTCAGAGAACATTCTCTCTGGTGTCAATCATCAACAACAATCTCTCTTTCTATAGGATCTTAATTGATCTGAGTTATAAGCCAAAAATATAGAGGCTAAGTTAGAGGATCGTGTTGTGGATCTGAGGTAGGGCTTGTGTGCCTGAGGTAGGAGATATATTCTCTGAGATATGTTTCTGTTGAGAATCTGAGGTAGGGCTTTTGGCCTGAGGTAGGATCTGAATCAGATCTGATCTATAGGAGAGTTTTATTTTCTTAGTGTAGGGTCATCCTCCTAGCCTGAGTTTTAGGACTATTGATTAAGTCTGAGGTAGGTGATCTGAAGGATCACTGAGCTGTAGGAGATATTATCTCTTAGTTTTAGGGCTTTGGACTAAGGTAGGATTTGGAGGAAGTCTATGAGATCTTGAGGGATTTGTGTTGTAAGCTCTTTAAGCCGAGTTTGGAGAAGATTTTTTGGTCTAACACACTATTAGAAAGGTGGGAAGGAAAGTGGATGTACCCATACCTTGGGAAACCACTATAAATCATGGTGTGTTGAGTCTTATTCTTTAAAAATAACAAAATAACTTAACACTCAGCACAACTAAATCAAAAAGGTAGTCATAAAGACTAGGAAACCTATTCGCCTCACCCCACCCCACCCCCCTCTTGGTGTATAGCTACTCATGAAACAAAGACATTCAAGTAATATAAGTAGGAGGTTGTTCAAAAAGGACTTAACAATATGAATAGATATCCAAGAGTAGTTGAAGATTTACTCAATGGGTTCGGGTGAGAACCAGAAGGAGTTGAGCTCCACAAAGCTCCCTATCTGCAGAAAAGAAAATTTTCGAATTTGAAAAGAAAGTGTTAGGATTTTTGTGGAAGCCTCAGACCCAAGGATCTCCATTACTGTCCAAGAAGGACTCTTCATTCCCATGAACATCTCAGTCTTAGATGTAAATGTATAGACTCCAAAGAATTATACTGAAATGACTAGGGATGAAGTCATCTTAGTAACTATCAATAAGAGGGCACAAAACATCATTGTCAGTGCCATATATGACTTCACCTTCCAGAATCTTGTCCACTGCAAAACAGCCAAAGAGATGTGGGATTCTCTTATTGTGTATATGGAAGGGACGGAGGAGGTGAGGGGTTTCAAGAAATCCCTCCTGAATCAACAATATGAAGCAATCAAGCAAGGGAAGAAGGATTCCATAGTTGAATGCTATAAGAAATTCTTCATAATAGTGAATAGTCTAATCACTTATGGCATACAATTTGCTAATTATGAGTTGAATGACAAGTTCTTGAGATCCCTAAACAAGGAATGGGATATCAAGGATTGTGCTATCAGGGAAGTTGGCAACTTGGCCAACACATTGCCCAAGAATCTATTTGTGAAGCTGCTATCCCATGAGATACAATTGAACTTCAGGAAGGCTGAAGAGGATGATGACAGATCTCATGATAAAGAGAAGACTATGGACTTCATAGCTGAAGCCATAAGAAGAAGAAGGGAAAAGACTCCTCCACTAAGGAGAGTTGTAGAGTCAGAAAGCTCAGATCCCAGCTCCTCTAGAAATGAGCTGTTAGATGGAGAACTGACACTATTCTCCAAGCAGTTCAAGAAGTTGTTGAGCAGGACAATACCATGGAAGAACAAAGGCTCTTCTAGCTCCACCTCAAAGAATCCTTACTCCAGCAAGGACAAATCCAGAAATGACCCCTCTAGGGAAAGGTATGACTCCAAAAAGAACAAGCATGTTAATACTACTATTGTTTGATACTGTTACAACAGGAGTGGACATGTCCTTGCTGAATGTCCAGTTAAGAAGGATCACATGAGGTCTGAAGGCAAAAAGCATTACAGGGACAAGAAGACTGAAAAGAGCTTCTTGTCCAAGAAGAAAGTAAGCCTATCAAACTGTGATTTTAAGTCTTCTGAATCAGATGAAGAGGAGGCCTACATTGTTCTAATGTATATTAAATAAGAGGTTGATCATCCAGATGCCCCATCAGGCATAAGCGCTCCACTGTTCTCTGTTAACAGTCCTTGTGAAGAGGATGAGGAGTTCAGTCTCATGACACTGTCATAAGAAAATTAGGACAACATTATTCCTGATGAGGTACACTTTGTCCCTAGCTCTCCTTCTACCTATGAGTCTGGCTCAGACTCTGATACATCCACTTCCTCCAGTGAGGATGAGGGATCCGATTCTGAAGATGATGTCAATAAATTAATTGACAAATATGGTGCAATTCTGGAAGCTCTAAAAAATAGAAAAAGTCTTGTCAAGACACAAGCTGAGGAGATTATCTCTCTACATCAAACTTCTTCCCTGTAGTCTGAGTCAGCACCCTTGCTTTCTAAGATGTGGAGAGAATTTAGTCAACTAAAGACAATCTCAATAATCCAAATTGGGACCATTAGCCAGAAGAACAAGATCATCTTGGATCCTGAAGAGAAGCTTCTCAAGGAGAACAAGATTATGGTTGAATTCTATAAGCCCAAAACTGTGCTACCACTGATTGACTCCTTCACCTCTTAAAAGGATAAGAGAGGGTTGGGGTTCAAGTATAATTCAAGATCTGCCCATTTCCAAAGTGAAAGCCAAAGCTCCTGTAGTGCCTCAGACCACCTTTCACAAGGTAATCCTCCCTTCCAATAGGTATGACCAGGACATCATGTATGGTCACTAGAAGAATGGGAACTCTTCTTGTAAGAATACATGGGTATCTTACAATAAAAGAAGAAAGGACATGTGAGTGAGTGCACTGAAGGCTCCCCATGAGGAAATCCAGATGGCCCATTATGGACCATTTGTGTTTAGTGCTCCAGCCCCCACACTCAATGATAAGGAAGTGGCCTATTCTAAAGCTCCTTCAGCAAACACCTTGACTAAAGGTAAGCCAGTTATTAAGCCACACCTGGCAATTTATGAAGCCATCAATGTCACAACCCGCATTTTCTCCGAATTTAATGTTTATCAGAGTACGAGAAAACGCGTGTCGTGATGCCACGTTGAGCAGGGGATAACTGTCGACGCTCAGGAAAATCACTATCTACCCTCTTTTATGAAAATTCATAAGTTTATTAATTGAAAAATCAGTTATATTTTAAGGCCGTATCCCTCGGCTCCGTGGATCATCTAGTCCACCCTTCAAAATTATACTTATACGTAGCAATAAATACATTATTCACTTTTTAACATCCTAAGAGAATGCATAAGCGTCCCCAAGGTGCACCTTAGACTATGCAAGACCCTAGATTTAACTTATATTATATATATAGAAAAATGACCTTTTACGTCGTTTTGAAAGTAGTGTTTAAGCTTTTTAGAAAAAAGAACATGTTGATTATGATTTACATGAAATAATTGTTTTTTATAGGTTTTAAAGTAACTAGCAACCTAACATAAATCATCCCAGGAGCAAGTTTAATATATCCAAAAGCCGTAAAACTAACAGTATAAGAAAGTGCAAAGTATCTAAAAGAGAAACCACCAGTGGGCGTCAATAACTGACACGAACCCACTGGTGAGTAGGTATGTCTATACTACATGTCTAAAGAAATCTACCTCCCAAACAAGAGGAAACAGAAGACCACTACAGTAGCTGAAATGCTAGAAAATCTCTAGGAGCGAACTAACCGCACAGTCGGCTAAATACCTGTACCTGAAGTATTCAAAAAAAATGAACACCTCAGCAAAGCAACTATCAAAAGAAAAAAGCAAGGGTACAATAGATTTATACAGGAATAAAAAAACAGGTCAGAAGTAAGTGAAAGTGAAGTAAAATAGGTACAGAAGAAGAAGAAGGTAAGTGAAATAAGTAAAACTGATACTCAACCAAGGTGGGTAGAAAGGGAGTGCACCAAGAGCACGAATGAAGCCGAGCTTCAAGGATCTCTGCAAAAAGTTTAGCACAATAATAAAATCCTAACACAGAGGTAGAGCGGAAAGAGTAACCTAGTACTGGAGGTGGACAAACTCTGAAACAAGGGCCTAGACTTGTGACCACATGTCAAAACAAGTCTTCCAGACCTTAATATCTTCGAGGGCTGTAGTGGCGGCACAGGTCCCACTCAACCAAACAGCACATATTGCCTTAATAAGACAAGAAGAAAATAGGGGTGGCGGCATCGGTCCAACTCTCCCTACATCACATCCTACTCCAGTACTAAGTGACTCGGGAAAACCCTTACTGGTGGTTTCAGGAATCACCGAGAAGTCAACACAACCCTATTTCATATAGAGAAACCCATCTAAGAGCTCTATATAGACAAAACAGAACAGTGACTCGCTACTCAATATGTACAACCAGCTAAAAGAGTCCAAAAAGAGACAGAATGTAAGCATTAGTCAATAATAAAGTGAGAGAAAATGCAACAGGTGCTTAAGTTTACCAAGCTCCGCTCAATCTTGTAGAGGCAAAAGAGAGGCCAAAATATGCCCAAACAAACAAAAGAAGGGGACTAATAGTCCTAAACTTATGAATCGTTGGCACTGGTAAAAATCCCAGATTAGCGTCGGGGACAAAAGCAGTCACCACCAAACAACCAGATCCAGGTGTCTTAAGAGCACTATAGGGGTCGCCACAGGGTCCACACACTTAGAGTTCCAACCTCTTATAGGAACCCAAAATGTCCAAAGGAGGGAATGGTGGTGGCCACGACTCTAACTCCCCTAATACGGTACTCCTTCAGAAACCCAGCAACCACATGCCAATGATCCACGATTCGGTGTTCAAAAAAAAGCCGACAACACCACCTAGAACCTACCCAAACTCACTAACATGCCCTAAGGTCCCAACTCGATGAACTGGACCAGAATCGACGAAACGACCAGGTTCAGTAGAATTCGGCGTGTATGACCAGGATACCCGTCGAATTCCCAAATATTTGGCAGGTATCACTACTGATACTCGCCAAATTTCCTTCATTCGGCGGGTATCCGTAATGATACTCGCCGAATCGAACTTACCCTAAGCTTAACGATACTCGCCAGAACTCCACTATATACGTGCCGAAATTAACTTAGCGAAATTCCAGCGATATTCGCCGAATTCTGACCCGATACCCGCCGAATTAACTAAATCCAGAAGTTTTCCTATCCTTCCTAATCTTGCTGAATACTGGCCCTAGCCTAGGGGTTCTTCTAGATTAATCTAAACTACTCTTATGCTCTAAGGGAGGAGGAAAAGTGTAAGCAAATACTACAAAAATGGACATGCAAGAAGATGAATTCCACTTGCCTCAAATCTCTGGAGAAACGTCACCCGATCACGACGCTTCTGAGATCGGCAGTAAAAAGGCTGTAGAAATGTTTCATGAAACCTTACAAGGAGAATGAGGGTTAGGTCGAAAACCCTAGCGTCAAAAATCCACAAAACGAAGAAATCTTACCGCGCACGCGTAGCTCTCGGCGAGAGCTTTCCGGATCTATGCTCGGGCGACGATTTCGACCACCGGAGCTCCCGAAATCGCTGTCGGAAGGCTCACGAACAAGCCTCGTCCGCCGCGCTCGCTCTCTGCCTCAGCCGAAAAGAACAAGAAAATGGAAAATGGGGGGGGGGGGGTGGTTCGGTTTCTTCTTGCTTTAGGGGGGAGAAGATAACTCTAATTCTATATATATATATATATAATATATATTAAATAGTAATAAAAATAATAAGATTTATAAAGAAAAGAGGGGGGGGTCGGTGGTTATTGGCACGGATACCCACCGAATTCCTTTCATTCAATTTATATATAATAATATATATATAGTAATTATATAAATAATACAATAATAATAATGTTGTACGAAAACAACGTTAAGGAGGGCCAAACACACACCGTTTCAGACGAAATTCGCGCCATTGGCAAATACCGATGCTACGAATGTAACGGCGAAGTTGGAATCAAAATCCGACGAACAAAACCCGGGCATTCGCGCCATAGTTGAATACCGATGCTACGAACGCAACGGCGGAGTCGGAATCAAAATCCAACGAACAAAACTCGGGCAAACACCTCCCGAAGCCAAACCACAAGGATTCCCTACGAGGCTCAGCCGGGCCTCCAAAACCGACGCTGGCTAGCTGGGGAAACCGTACAACAAGCTATAACCTCTAATAACACCTAACGAGGTACTCTAACACCGCACGAGCCGAAAAACGCATCCACGTAATGCCAAAAGAATATTAAATAAATACAGAAAAGTAGGGGGCGTTACAATCAACTCCATGTCAGTTGCGAAGATGACATCTATTGGTACCACTCAGAATAAGCCATGTGCATCTACTGACAAACAAACTTTCAGTCTGATACTAGCCAAAAGAAATAAGAAAAAGGTTGTTGCTCTCCCCTCTGAACAGACAACTTCTTCCAAGGCTGTTTAGAAGAGGAGATACAACATTCATGAATGTTTGTGTTGTGGTGAAGTGGGTCACTTTGTCATAAATTATTAGCACAATCCTAGTGTGCCAAGGGAAAGGGTGAGTCTTCCTGTCACGACTGCTGCAGGAAGAAATGTGCATTTTCAAGCTAACAAGAACCAAGGACCCAATCCATTTTGAGGTCCTAAGGTAAATTAATCTGTGTTTGTAGGATAGTCCAAGTACCCCTTCAATGCAAATATGGTACTTGGACAATGGATGTTCTAGACATAGACTGGAACAAGGAGCCACCTTAAGGATTATACTCATATGAAGAATGGACCTAAGGTGATCTTTGGAGGTTCAGACAGAGTAGTCACCAAGGGTTATGGTATGATCACCAATGGCATAGTCTCCATCATAAAAGTAGCTTATGTGGAAGGATTGCAACACAATCTGATTACCATAAGTCAACTATATGATATTGGCTATGTCATTGTCTTCCACAAGGATGAGTGTCTGATCAAGAGATCAAGTGACCAATACGTCATTTTGACAGGTACTAGGAGTGGAAATATTTATTGTTTAAACTTCTTATGTTTAAGTACAGACTCACCAATATGTCTGGTAGCAAATGATAAAGTCTCTTATTGTGTGCAATGACACAAGAGCCTTGCTCACTTTAACTACAAGACAATTTGCAAGCTCTTCAGTGAAGGGCTAGATAAAAATAGACCCAATCTAAGATGCACCAAAGAGGGCATTTTCTCTACATGCTAAAAGGGAAAGAAGACAAAAGCTTCCTTTAAGAGCATTGGGGCCAAGAATTCTGAGGGGTATTTGTATGTCCTACATATGGACTTGTTTGGTCCTATGCCAGTTCACAGTCTAGGTAGGAAAGTCTACACAATTGTGATAGTTGATGACTATTCCACATTTGCTTGGGTGTTCTTCCTAAATAAAAAGTCTGAAACCCTTGCCACTTTTGTGACCTTTGTTAAGGAAATTCATAATGAATATGACAGTTCTGTGGTCAAAATCAGGAGTGGCCATGGCACTAAATTTCAGTCTGAGGGTATGACAAAGTTCTGTGAAGAACAAAGGATTTATCAGGAGTTTTCTTCTCCAAGAATACCCCAGCAAAATGGGATAGCTGAGAGGAAAAATAGAACTCTCGTAGAAGCTGGTAGGATACTACTCAGTGACACTTCTCTCCCAGAATACTTTTGGGCTAACGCTGTAAACACTGGTTGTCATGTCCTAAATAGAGCTTCTATCAACAGGTATCACAAGAAGACTCCATATGAGATTATAAAAGACAGAAAACCAAATCTAGCCTATCTTAGGATCTTTAGAACAAGTGTTTTGTGCCCAATAATGGGAAGTCATACTTTACTAAGTTTGCTTCCAAATCCTATAAAGGAATCTTTGTTGGGTATAATAACCAAAGCAAAGCCTATAGAGTTTATAACTTGAAAATTCAGGTTGAAGAAGAATCTATAAATGTTATGTTTGATGAATCATTAATGATTAACCGTGTGCTGCCTAGCTCCTCTAGATCTGTAGGTGTGGAGTTAAATATGGATAAAATGACCATCAAGGATACTGCTCCTTCTGCCCAAGTGGAAGAGGATGGGGTATGCACTCCTGAAGAAGGACAATGCACACAGGATATGGATGAAGACCAGCATGATCCATCCATTGAAGGTCAAGATGCTGAGAATAAATTGTCAGCAGCTATCAGGTATTTGAGGGATCATCAAAGAGATCAAATCATTGGTGATGCTGTCCAAGGGGTTACAAAAAGGAGAAGAAGCCTCAACATTGCTATGTACTCCAGCTTCCTGTCTCAGGTTGAACCTAAAAGGTTTGTAGATGCCAACATAGACCCATTTTGGAGTGTGGCTATGCAAGAAGAATTTAACCAGTTCAAGAGATACATGGTCTGGAAGCTGGTTCCTAGGCCACAAGGACATAATATCATTGGAATCAAGTGGATCTATTGGAATAAACATGATGAGAATGGTGTTATAATCAAAAATAAAGATAGACTGGTGTTCAAGGGATACAGACAAGAGGAAGGTATTGAATTTGATCAAACCTTTGCACCAGTAGCTAGATTGGAAGTCATAAGGCTATTACTTGCATATGCTACACACGAAAGATTCAAGGTCAGCCAAATGAATGTAAAGCCAGCTTTCCTAAATGGTGACCAAGAGGAGGTCTATGTTGGGCAATCCTCAGGTTTTGTTAACTCTTACTCTCCTGATTATATATTAAATCTTAGAAAAGCTTTGTATGAGTTAAAGCAAGCCCCCATGTCATGGTATGAAACCTTATCTAGATTTCTCATTAAGAACACATTATCAAGGGGAAAGATAGACAAGACATTATTCCTTAGGGAAGTCAAGGGTAAGATCATCCTAGTCCAAATTTATGTAGATGACATAATCTTTGGGTTTACTGATGATGGCCTCTATAAAAAGTTTACTAAACTTATGCAAGAGAAATTTGAGATGGGTAGTATGGGTGAACTCAAGTATTTCTTGGGCCTCCAAGTTAGACAATAAGAGGATGGTTTATCCATCTCTTAATTTAAGTTCACCATGGAGTTAATTAAAACTTTTGGAATGGAGAGTGCCTCCATAATGAAAACTCCTATGGAGGTCAAAGGTGTCATTAGACAAGGATGAGACAGGAAACCTATTGATGAAATCTTGTATAGAGGCATAATTGGCTCCCTCTTCTACCTTACTGCTAGTAGGCCAGACATCATGTATACTACTTGTGTTTTTTCTAGGTACCAAGCCAGCCCTAAGGAATCTCATTATTCTGCAGCAAAAAGAATTTTGAGATATCTCAAGGGCACACCTGGTCTTGGTCTATGGAGCCCTAGGAATAATGAATTTGAACTAATTGGGTATTCAGATGCAAACTTTATAGTTTGCAGAGAAGACGGAAAAAGCACATCCGGCTCCTATCAATTTCTAGGAAGAAGGCTTGTATCTTGGAGAAGCAAGAAGCAAACAAAGTGTTATAATCTCAACAACTGAATAAGAATATATATTAGCTAGAAGCTATTATGCTAAGCTACTTTGGATCCAGCATCAGCTTAAAGACTACAATCTCCAGCTAAGTAGAACTCCATTGCTTTGTGATTCTACTAGTGCAATCTCTATTGCTGGGAATCCTGTATCTCATGGCAGGACTAAGCACGTAGAGGTTAGGTATCATTTCATTAGAGAGCATGTGGAAAGTGAGGACATCAGTCTTGAGTTTGTCCTTACAGACAAGCAGGTGGCTGATATCTTCACTAAGCCACTAGATGAAGCCATGTTCAACACCTTCAAATTTGAATTGAATATGATGAACTTGATATAGCTTCAGTGTCTCTTCATGCATTTTCTGTTCGAGATAGTATTATTCCCTGCAGGATAACAAAGGAGTTATGAACTAAGTGTCTAACTGTAAAATGCATTGAGTCTAAGGGTTCAGGCGTTGAGTGAGTTTAAATAACTTCAGGCGTCGAGTGCGTCGAGTCCACTCAACGCATACTCTTTGGGACTTCTATTTGCGGCATCTTTCAGGATTTATCTCAGCCAATGATTTCCTCGTGATTATCACGTCAGGTACGCGCCTCTCCACATTCTTAAATTAGAGGTTAGAATAAATAAAAGTGTGTGTACTTAGAATAAAATACATTATTCATAGCCCTTGTGACCTGCTGTCTCCCTGCGACAAAAGCTCGATAATTCTAACTAAGAAAATAGACTAGGGAAAGGTGTTATTTGATAGAATAGTAGAATGCAACCCAAAACCTAACTGGGAAGGATTTTATCTCTGTATATGCATAGTACTGTTCCAGGGATTCTTAATATGAGGCTAGGAACAAAGATCCATCACATGAGGAGAATGGACTCCAAGATCATTGATAGGTGGGATAGAGTTCTGTTGCCACATCAACAAAGTGTTAAGAAGAAGAAAAAGAAAGTTGTACAAGTCCCTGAGGAAAGCACAAAAAGTAGTTCTTCTAAGAAAAGTGAGGAAGAGCCGCGTGATCCCCAACTGTCTAAGTCTACTGAGGAGATAAGAAGGGATATGAGCACTCGGGTTTCAATTTACTATGAACCTGCAGCAAGAAATCAACTTGGTAGATCTCAGTCTGAAGAGATTATAGCTGAAGCTCTAGAAATTTTGACTTGGCATGTAGCGGAAAACATCTGTACAAATATTGAGGGAAAGATTGACAAGATAGATGCTCATGTTTGGTGGGAGCAAGTTCAGTCTGGTATGTTGGACAAGCTTGACTCTTACCTAGAGAATCTCCAGTACATAATAAATCAGAACAATACTGCTAAAGACTAAAATGTCCCTATGGACAATGATGAGGTTGAGGGGGAGACTACCTAGATGGTTGCACCTGCTGTGGGAGAGTCATTGCAATCAGTTCAAGAACAGCTATATTGCTTTATTGAAAATCTGTACAACGGGATTGCTCAAATTTCCTGAAGTGACTCCTTTTTGCCCTCAAGTTGAGAGGGAGAAAGTGCCTGATAAAATGACTGAAGATGCTCCAGCCAAAACTGATCCAAATCAGCAAATTCCTATGGTGAGTGCATACATTGAGGGAGAGATTCTAACAGAGCTCCCTGCTCAAGAAAATGAGACTATTATTGAAATTTCTGAGGATAGTTCACTATCTGGATGAAAAGATAGATCAAGCCAAAACCTCCCTGACTACAGCTATATTTGAAGAAGTCATACAGTGGGAGAAGGCAATGATCAAGGGAGAAAGCAATGATCAAGGGGGAGAATGTTGTTTGGGTTACCAATGTAATCAAAGGTTCATTGGGGCTTGAACATTACACATATGAAAATATTCCTCATATTCAAGGACTGTATAATGAACAGTATAGTAATCAGAAGGTAGATCAATATGATGATCAGGATGGTGCTCAGTGGGAAGAACCCTCTTCTGCTGGTGATCAAATAGCTAGAGCTAGAGGCAAGTCTATTGCTTAAGATGAGGAAGAGATCTGGCTTAGTAAGAAGAGGAAGTATAGAAGAGACAAAAAGTCGGATTTTGTGCCACCAGATGCTGTTGAGCCAAGCAAGTAAAAGGCTGCAAAGAAACCCAGCAGGGGGATAGTGTTTAAGGAGCCTAAAACATGACATGTTTCTTCTTTTCCTTAAGGGCTTTCGAAGTGCGAACATTTTTTTATATGCACACTTACTATTTTATAGTCATATTTGTGTGTGTATCAATTTTTTCTCCTATATACTGTGAATGTTTATCTTCTGTATATGCTAGTGTATATTATCGACTAGGGTTCTGACTTCTTCAAATAGGAAGGATTGTTGGGTCCATTGATCACAATGTCTTAGATTTGAAGAAAGCCCACAAGTCAATGGTAAACACATGAATGTATTTAATATATGTTCAAGTTCATTATATGTAGATTATACTATGTTACATTGATTAGACAGGCATTTAGAGTCATAATGACAGCAGGATAAAGATAGGTTGTTGAATAGGCATAAAATTGGTTAAGTCTAAAAGCGTTGAGTGAAGATAGTTCACTAAATGCCAAGAGGCTAAAAGCATTGACAGATCCTCAAGCAGTCAAAGCCTCAGTGTTGCTGACAAGAAATCTGTCTAAGGACAGAAGCATTGAGTGAAGGCAGTTCACTCAACGCCAAGAGGCTAAAAGTATTGATAGAACCACAAGCAGTTGAAGCCTCAGTGTTCCTGACAAGAAATCCGGCCAAGTCCAAAAGCGTTGAGTGAAGACAGTTCACTCAACGCCAAGAGGCTAAAAGCATTGACAGAACCTCAAACAGTCAAAGCCTCAGAGTTTCTGACCAGAAATCTTTATAAGGACAGAAGTGTTGAGTGAAGTCAGTTCACTCAACGCCTACACATCTATATTTCATTTCAAGTACAAAAGTATTGAGTGAAGACAGACCACTCAATGCCTCATCAAGATGATAGACAAACGCCAGAAGCATTGAGTGTTGAAGCTGCACTCAACGCCTTCATGTAGAGAAATTTCAACTAAGTTAGGAAGCATTGAGTGATGAAGGATCACTCAATGCCTTAATAGTTAGATTGTAAATATCAGAAGCATTAAGTGAAGACAAACCACTCAACGCCTCGTCAAGAAGACAGTCAAAATCCAATAGCGTTGAGTGTTGAAGTTGCACTTAACACCATCATGCAGTGAAATTTCAACTAAGTAAGGAAACGTTGAGCGATGAAGGATCACTCAAAGCATTAGCAGTTAGACTGTAAATGTATAAAATGTTGAGTGCTAAAGGTTCACTCGATGCCTTAAAATGCAGAATTCTGCTAAGTGTTTCTGCATTGAGTGACAAGGCTTCACTCAATGCGTATTAAGATTGTCTGAAATTTGCTAAGTCCAGAAGCGCTGAGTCATGCTGATGCCATCAAGAATTCAAATGTCATGGGTTTTGCACGTTAGACGACAAAAGGCCCTGCTTGCCTTTAGTATAACATTTAATGCAAAAAGCATTGCAGTTGCTAACTCCGGCTGGCCCATACTGCACAAAGAGCCGTTAAAAGATGGGATACAAAAGGAGTCCCGAGAAAGAAGAAAAGTGCTTTTGAGACAGAGCTTTTTGGTCATCTTCTTCCTCAAGAGAAAAGTTGATGAAGTTTTCAAGAACTTGCTCTTATAATTAGTTTGTGAATCATAGACAGAGTCAGTTGATTGAAAATACAGAGAAATGAAGAATCAGTTTATCTTCAATAGCAAGATCAGAAAGTTCTCTTTCTGAGTAAGAAGAAGAAAGAGAGCAAAGGCAAGTTGTTGGTGTTCTTCAAGCCCACTACAATCTAAAAGTCTTTTGTTTCAAGGATAGCTAACATCTAGAGGGGGTGAATAGGTTTCTATGTCTTTTGTGACTATCTTTTATTTTAGTGTGTTGTGATTTAGTTTGGTTACCTAGCTTTCAAGACACAGAACAACACACAGGTATTTATAGTGGTTACCCAAGGTATGGGTACATCTAATTTCCCTTCCACCTTTCTAACAGTGTGTTAGACAAGTCAAACTTCTCCAATCTAAACTCAATAAGCTTATGACAAAGATCCCGTAGGATCTCTTAGTCTTCTCCAAGGCCTACCTCAGGCATAAGGCCCTATAACTCAGAGCAAGCTTGCTCCTACAACTCAGTGATCCAAAGATCACCTACCTTAGACCAGAGCACAAGTCCTACACTCAGGCTAGGAGGATAGCCCTACATCTCAGAGAGATTAACCCTCCTACCTCAAATCTGCTCTAGATCCTACCTCAGGCACACAGACCCTACCTCAGATCCACAACTGGATCCTACCTCAGATCCACAACTGGATCCTACCACTCAGCCTTTATAATTTTCGGCTTACAACTTAGATCCAAATGATCCTATAGAGAGAAGGGGTTCTTTGTGTTGATTTGACTCCAGAGAAATGTTCTCTAAGTCTTCTACTTCTTAAGCTGAGAAAAACTCAGCCCTAACTTCTTCACATCAACAGAATGAAAGATCTTCAAGAAAGTTTTGCTTTTGCTGGGAAGAAACTCAGAAACACAGGTTTTTGAACTTGCTGATGAAGACAAATGAGTTATCAGTTCTGTGTATTCTTCACTCAGCTAACCTTGTCTGAAGATATCAGACTTGCTCTACTTCTTCCAAAAATGAGAAAAAAAACTCAGTCCTAACTTCTTCTTCACAGCTCTAGATAGTGTTCTTCAGAAATTTTTTGTAAGGGCTATGAAGATGCTATAGCAAGGGCTTGCCTTGCTGCTTCTTCTTTCTCAGAGATGATTCTCTAAACTTGCTATTGCAGGTGAGAATGGCAACAACTATCTTTTATTAGCTTCTAGATACTTCAGCTAGGGTTAGCCCTTGTTGTTCCTTCTTCTATCTCAGAGATTTCTCTGAACTTATTGTTGATGATGTTGATTACAACAGCTAACTTACTGAACTCTTAGATCAGAGGTTTGGACTTGTTCTTCAGCCTCTGCAATAATGGCGAGAGGAAGAAGATGAAGTTACGCCTTTTCCAAAAGCTAATTTTCTATTATTTGATCTGTCCTTTTTATCTTCCGCTGTCCAAAGTCTCTTTGACCCGTAGGCCCACTTGGATTTGCAAGCTATAATCTTGCTTTTGCATTAAATGCAGTACATAGGCGTGCGACGCCATTTGTCACATACCGTTGACTTCCCGTACCGATTTTGAATATTTCCTACGTCAGCATCTATAGACTTAGCCAAATTAAGAGAATTCATCCTAGGCGTTGAGCGCATTGAGTGAACAACCTTCACTCAGCACAAAATTACTTAGCCAAATAATCTGTACTGTAAGGCGTTGAGTGCGTTGTGTGAGCCTTCATCACTAACCACTTTTGTCCTTAGACAATACTTTTTGTTGATAAGTGTTGAGTGCATTGACTTCACTCAAAGCTTTTGTCCTTAGACAAACTTTCTGTTGATCGGCGTTGAGTGCGTTGAGTGAGCTTTCATAACTCAATGCTTCTGTACATAGGTTATTTTTGTCTTTATAAATGTGTTGAGTGTGTTATCTTCACTCAACTCTTTCTGCCTTTGCCTATCTTCTTGATGAGGCATTGAGTGAAACTGCCTTCACTCAATGCTTCTGTACTTAGCCAATTTCTCTTATTGAGTTGGCACTGAGTGAGCTGTCCTCACTCAATTCTTCTGACTTGGACAGTGTTGGATCCCTAGTTTGTATTTGGGCTAGGTTCACTATTAGGTTTTTGACTCATCATGTATAGCCTAGGGTCAAATTTGTAATTTCTAAGGTCTAGGTCTGTCTGACTAGGTTAGACAATCTTTGATCCAACCCTCAGAGAATTCAGAGATTCAGACTTAGATGAATTGCAATTTTTAAGAGAGTTTAGAAAATCAGTTCAAAGTTATTCGAACTCAGCTCGACGATCGTCGATCGCAGATCGATGAACTCAGATTTCCTTCTCTGAGTTGAGCTCGACGATATTCGAGCTTAGGTCAACAAACTCCCTCCTCTACTCAATTTCTCTGGTAGATGAACTTTTACCACAGGTCGACGAACTTGGAGCTCAGCTTTGATAGATACTTTCCATATTTATTTTCTCTGAGCTCAGCTTGACGAAGATGATTTCTCAGCTCGTTGAACTTTGAGTTCAGGTCGACGAAATCAATCCTGAGTTCGACGATTTCTGTCAGTATAAGTTTTGGCGATTTCTCTGTCATTTTGATTTTAATTGGTATTATTCTAAGGCAGTAATTCTCTGATAATTAATGCTTATATTCTCAAGAATACAACAGTTGTATGGCAACATTGATTATGGAATTCAAAGAGTTAATTACTTGACTTATTTACTGGGACAGTTGAAGAAACACATCAAAGACAAATTCCAGCTATTTCAACTCCCAGAATCTAAGCAGTAAATCAAGGATATTATTTCTAATTCAAAGGCAGAAATAATCTCAGAATATAAAAAGACCTTTTTCAAAAAGAAGAAAAATAAGAGATCTTTTCACAACAACTGATACAAAAGTTTTCATAGAAATAGCACTATTATCATTCTAACAGGAAATTGAAGAAGAACATCACACACAGATCTTTAGTCTTCTTCGGTTTCTACTTCAGGCTTTAAAGGGACAACTCATGAACACTAGTCCAAGAAGTTTCTGAATATCTTCATCAAGACCTACACCCTGAGCAAAGCTCTCATCTTCCTGAACCTTTCTTCATCTTAGTGGGAGCTTTGACAACAGCATCCACTAAAGTCTTCTCAGTTGTTTGATTAAGAGAAGACAACTAACTTTTCATTTCCCACTGTAAAAAGGGTTTCTAACTCCCTTCAAAAGTTTTTACCTGGTTGATAAGTCTCCTTATCAAAAGACTTGTGTTGATTTTTGGCACCTGATCAAAAGCCTAAAGGGTTGTGAGATCTCCTTTGAAATAGATCTTATGGTGATAGAGCACCTGAGGAAAAACTTGTGGTGGCAGGGCACCTAATCTAAAACCTGTTAGTGGATACCTACCAGGGTGGTAGAAGAGTGGATGTACCCAGTTTTGGGGAACCACTATAATTTTCTTGCGTAGTCTGGTTGTTCCTTTCTTTATTTCTATTGTGACGTGATAGTTTTCTTTTTCTTACTTCTCTTAATACATATACTGATATCACTTATTTTAATTCTGCTATAAAAACTAATCAAGTTTTTAAAATACTCTATTCACACCCCCCCCCCCCCCCCCTCTCGAGTTAGTCAGATCTATCTCCTGTCTTTCAATTGGTATCAGAGGGTGTGTTTCATATGGTTTCACAGGGTAATACCTGAATCAAAAGTTCATTTGATAGATTTTAATATCTCTAGTGTCTCTCTTATATCATGGCACAAAATAAAGAATATTCAAGCACCAGACCTCCAGTCTGTAATCTGAATAAGTTTGCAATCTGGAAGGTAAGAATCAGATTATATATGAATTCAATTGATAAGGATATCTATAATTCTATCTTGACAGGTCCCCCCACACCTTCTGCAACAACAACAACAAGTACCAATGCAGTTCTACCACCTGAGTGGACTGATGCACAGAAGAAGGCCAAGATTGCTAATGCAAGGGCCATGAACATTCTGGCACAAACTATGTCAGATTACATATTCTAGAAAGTGGGTGAGTGCAGTTCAGCAAAAGCCATTTGGGACTCTCTAAACCAAATGGTTGCAGGATCAGCTGATGAGAGAAAGGACAGAAGATCCCATCTCATCTCCCAATATGAAAATTTCCAGAAAGATTAATCTGAGACAATAGCTGACATTTATAACAGACTTAGCTTAATTGTCAATGAGCTGAAGAACCTGGATAAAAAAATCTCACTAACTGAGATAAATGACAAGATTCTTATGTGCTTCCCAAGCACATGGGATTCAAGGATCTGGCCAATCAAGGAGGCCAAAAGCCTGAATGAAATATCCACTGAGTGTCTTTTAGGAAAGCTCAAGTCTTCTGAGCAGCTTATAAAGACAAGAGAAGCAGCTGAGCAGAACACCTCCTCATCAGGAAGGAAAGAGCAAAACATTGCTTTTAAAGAATCCGATGGACCAGAAGCTCCACCAGCAAATGATTGAGCTCATAAGCTTACTGGCCAAAAGATTCTACAAGATGACCAGAAAATATTTAAGAAAAAAGTCATCTAGACAAGAAGACAGACCAAGATATGCCAAAACTCCTACCAAGGAAATTGTCTTCTTTGGTTGTAAAAAACCTGGACACATTCTTCCTGAATGTCCAGAGAATCAGATCAAGGAGAAAAGAAGAGATAAGGACTCCAAAAAGAAGTACAGCAAGCCCTCCTCAAGCAAGCATAAGAGGAAGAAGAAAAGCTTTGTTGCTTAAACCTAGAGTGATACAGAAGAAGAATCTTCTTCTTCCATCTCCAGTGAAGATGAAGAAGAAGCTAAAGCAAAGTAAATTTGTTTGATGTCTATCAATACATCAGGCAATCCCTCAGCAGTTGAAGATTTAGAAAACGAAGACTCTGAATCAGAAGAGGATCAGGTAATATCCTCATTTGATTTTAATTCAGAACATTTTAAATCTGAGTTTAAGTTATTATGCAATGACCTTATCAAATCTGAGAAGGAAATCAAACTTGCCAGAGAAAAATTAACTTAACATGATAACTTGTTTTCTGAAAATATAAAGTTAAAAGATGAACTAGTTATATCCTCAGAACTAATTATATCATTGAAATCTAAATTAAGTGAGGCTAAGCAATTTGAAGAATCCCTGAATGGGAGAATCATCAAATTGATGAACATCACAAGCACTGTTAATGCCAGGCTAAATGGCAAATTAGGCTTAGGTGCTTCATCAAGAAAACCTCATCTTATTCAGAAAAATATACTCTCAACCCCCATAAAATTTATATCTGAAAAGGGTAAAGAAAAGGTAGATGAAAATAATGAACCGACTGAATTAAAACAGAAACATAAGAAAAAGAGAAAGAATAAGAAAAATCCTAACCATAACAATGTTCAACAGATTTCGTCGAACTCAGATCATCAAAATGTGTGCAGTTTGTCGAACATAAGTCGACGAACTCCAAACGCAAATTTTTATTATAATTATTCTTTGAAATGCGATCGACAAAACCAATATGGTTCGTCGAGCGGAGATCGGCGATTTTGGGACTTAGAGAATGAATATTTCCATTCTCTAAAAGGAATTCGACGAACTCATCCCTATTCGTCGTACATAGGTCAACGAAGTTATCAGAATTCGTCGATCCCAGTTCATCCTAACAGAAACATTAATTGTTCAAGAATATTTAATCATTCAAAAGAATTTGTAAACCCATTTATCCAATAGATAATTACACCTAGAAAATTTCACCCTCTAGGATATAAGAACCAACCTGAATGCTCTTACATTTCATGTTTTAAATTTGAGAAGAATCAGGGACCCAAGGTTACCTAGGTCAAGAACACCTAATCTATTTTTGTGCAGGTAAAAGGCTATCCTACCATAGAGGAACAGTGGTACCTGGATAGTGGATATTCAAAGCACATGACAGGAAGCAAGGATTACTTAACAAACTACAAGCCCAAGCTTAGTCCAAAGGTGATATTTAGTGACTCCAACTGTGGCCAAATTGAAGACTATGGGAATATTAAAGTTGGATCTGTCACTTTCAGGAAGATAGCATATGTAAATGGCCTCAAACATAACCTGATATCCATAAGCCAATTATGTGATGAAGGTTATCAGGTATCATTTAATCAAATTTCCCGCATTATTACTTATGTAGATAATAAAAATGTCTTAACTGGCCTTAGGCAAGGAAACATTTATGTAGTAAATTTCAAATCTGCTAGGTCAGAAATTTGTCTGTTTAATCAAATTAGTAATAATAATGAACTATAGCATAAAAGATTAGTACATGTTAATCTTAAAAATATTGCTAAACTTTTTAGGGACAAACTTGTTAAAGGATTGCCTTCTTGCCCCTATAAGAAGGAAAGCCTTTGCAGGGCTTGTCAGTTAGGCAAGCAAACTAAAAATAGTTTTAAATCTATTAATAAGAGTGATTCACCCAGGATTCTGTATTTGCTACACATGGATCTATTTGGACCCACTACTGTACAAATCTTGGGAGGGAAATATTATACCTTAGTCATTGTAGATGACTTATCTAGGTAACTTGGGTGTTCTTCTTGAGACACAAGTCAGATAACTTTAAAGTTCTTATAGATTTACTTAAGAGCATAAAGATTGAGTATTCTACTCAAATTGCATTGATTAGAAGTGATCATGGTACTGAGTTTGAATCTCTTCCTATGCAAGAATTCTGTGAGATGAAAGGTATCAGGCATTGTTTCTCTGCTCCTAGAACTTCTCAACAAAATGGGATAGCAGAAAGGAAAAATAGAACCTTGATTAAGGCTACAGGAATATTGCTTGCAGATGCTCACATGCCCCTATCATTTTGGGAAGAGGCTGTAAGCACAGTAAATTATGTCCTGAACAGAAGTTTGATACATAAACTAAAGGGCAAGACTCCCTATGAACTACTCAAAGGGAAGCAACCTAAAATAAACTATTTTAGAATTATTGGTTGTGTTTGTTACATTCATAATAATAACAAGAAACACCTTAGAAAATTTGAAGCCAAAGCTGTAATGGGAATTTTTCTTAGATATTCCCAAGTCAGCAAGGCCTATAGGGTATTTAATAAATCTACTTTGAAAATAGAAGAATCTGTTCATATTTTCTTGATGAAGCTAATATGTATTACAAGGAGAAGGATTCTTCTACCAGTAACTTATTACAGGTACCCCAATTTTGTGATAAATTGGATTATCTGAACCTCACCAATGAGGCCGAAACATATCCTTCTCCACATATTGATGAAGATAGTGAAGAAGAGGTCAGTGACACAATTACTTAACCTTCAACAACAAATTTAATTCCACAAGAGGAATTAATTTCCAATGTTATTGCTGAACCAACTCCTTTAACTGATCTTATCATACTTAGAGATCACCCTGTATCTCAAGTGATTGGAGACATGTCAGTTGGTGTCCAAACAAGGTATCAACTCAACCAATATTTGATGCATGCTTGATTCATATCTCAACTTGAGCCCCAATCCATAAAAAATATAGAGCAAGATCCCCAGTGGATTATTACAATGCAAGAGGAGCTCAATCAGTTTGAGAGATGCAGAGTTTGGGACTTTTTTCCTATACCCAAAAACTCATAAGTTATTGGAACTAAGTAGGCATTCAAAAATAAATTGGATGCACAAGGAGCCATCATCAGGAACAAAGCAAGGCTAATAGCACAATGATAAAGACAGGAGGAAAGAATTGACTATGATCAAACCTTTGCACCTGTTGTATGGCTGGAAACTATCAGAATATTTCTTGCATATGCAGCCTACACAAAGTTCAAGGTCTACCAAATGGATGTCAAGAGTGCTTTATTGAATGGTGAACTCAAAGAGCAAGTATATGTTGAACAACCACCAAGTTTTATTTCTCCAACTCATCCCTCTTTTGTTTTCGAATTTCATAAAGCTCTTTATGGTTTAAAGCTAACTCTAAGAGCTTGGTATGAGACCCTAGCTAGCATTCTTTTAGAGCATAAGTTCACTAGGGGCATTGTAGATAGAACTTTGTTTACTAGGCATCATAATAATGACATATTGTTTGTATAAATATATGTAGATGACATTATTTTTGGCTCTACTGATTCCAAGCTATGTAAAAGGTTTTCTGACCTGATGCATTCTATGTTCGAAATGAGTAGCATGGGTGAGCTTTCTTACTTCCTTGGTCTCCAAGTAAAGCAATCTTCTGATGGAATTTTCATCTCCCAATCCAAATATACTAAGGAATTAGTTAAAAAATTTGGGATGACTGATGCCTCAGCCAAGAAAGCACTCATGGGTTCCAATGTTGTGATTGATTCTGATGAACATGGCAAGCCAGTTGATCAGAAATTATATATGGCTATTGTTTGTTCTTTATTATATCTCACAGCTAGTAGGCCAGATATAATGTTTGCTATATGTATTTGTGCTAGGTTCCAGGGGAACCCTAAAGAATCTCACCATATTTTTCTTAAAAGAACTTTGAGATATATAAAGGGTTTCCTAAATCGAGGACTCTTTTATCCAACTGAGTCATAATTTGAATTGACTGGATTCTCAGATGCTGACTTTACTGGATATAGAGTGGATAGGAAAAGTACATCAGGAACATGCTAGTTCCTTGATGATAGGCTTGTGTCTTTGTTTTGTAAGAAAAAACATCTGTGTCCACCTCAACTGCATAAGCTGAATACATTGCAGCTGACAATATTTGTTCACAAATATTGTGAATCTAAAACCAACTCATGGATTATGGTTACAATCTAAATAATTCAAATGTATTTGTGATAGTACCAGTGCAATTTCCATTACACAAAATCTAGTACATCATAGTAGGACAAAGCATATAGAAGTAATGCATCATTTCATTAGAGATTATGTGGACAAAAAGAAAATTAATCTTGTTTTTATCTCTACTGATTTCCAAAGAGCAGACATCTTGACTAAACCTTTAGATGAGAAGAAACATCTGTTCTTTCTGAATCAGCTAGGTATGATCAATGGAGAAGGTTAATTTAATTTTTTGTCTGAGGTCGAAGAATTGGTCACAGTTCATTGAACGGAGATCGATGATCTGCGAACTATTCTTGAGAAATCTCGTCAACCTGAGATCAACGAACTCTCTGTGTGAAGCGATTTTCATCGAGCTGAGATCGACGATCTTGCTTCAGAAAATTAATCATTGACCTGAGAACGACAAAACGTTTTCCCCTCTTTAGACGGAGATCTATGATATCATTTCTTCATGAAATGTTTCATCGACCTGAGATCGAAGATTTGTTTTCTTTTCATAGGATGGAGTCTGCCGCTTCATATTCCGAAAACCTTTATAACTAGGTTTTCTTCGACCTCCATCCCACGCTTTTTATTTCTCTTGCACTTGATCTCTCTTTCATTTTACAGGAAAATAATGGCAATTTTGGCGAATTCTATCTCTAGCACAAAGTACGACACCGGCTTCGACATCGACTTCGATTTTTTCCGTCATTTCGATCAGATTTTCATGGACATTCTACAGCTGTTTGAAGAACAGCAACTGAAAAAAATCATGAACACCAGGATCAAGTTGCAAGCAACTAAAATAATGGAATGGGTTTATACTTCAACTACTCCAGACGCAGATGTTATGACTAGTACCATCACAGGCAATCAGGTTGCCCTAACCCCTACCATTTTAACAGAGATTTTTGGTTTGATAAATGGAGAAGAGGATATTGAAATAGATTGTTCTGAATATGAAAATATGCTGATCAAGATGGGTCACTCTGAGGGAAACCCCAATAAATTGTTGAAAAATAACTTATCTACTGAGTATAAATTCCTTGTTGATGTCATTGGTAAGGTTTTGTTGGGAAAACACACAGCCCATGATTATATAACCAGGCATCAGTTCTTAGTGATGTGTGCTTTGGTAAATAAGAAGGTAGTAAATTGGGGAAAGTTACTTTTTGAGTTGATTAAAAAGAAGAATTCTAAGAAAGAGGTGTATTTTGGGAGGATATTAGGCATTTTCCTCCAGGCCAAGGCTCATGAATTACTGGTCTCCAAGACCATATTCATAAATGCCTCCAAGAGGCTAACTTGTGCTTTGTTTGTGAGATGGGAGAAGACCATCATTAAGCCATCAAGGGCTTCCGCCTCTTCCAGGACATCTGAGAAAACAAGGGCAGTTATTGCCACTCCTCCACCTCCAAAGATATTACCCCTTCCATCAGAATTCCTTCACCTCCTCTACAATAACAACCATCTTCCACTTCACTTACTGTCTTCACTTCTATCCCCTCACTTCTACAACAACAACCATCTTCCACCACCATCTCCTCCACAATCAAAAATCATCATTCATAAGGACGAAATTATGACTGATTTCATTCCTCCTCTATCTCCAACTCATCTGGATGTCATTCCATCTATATCCCCTCAGCCTAACTTCAATCTGCTATCTCCACCTCCACTATCTCCACATTAATCCCTAGTTCAATCCCCCACTCAAAAAATCACCACTACAACAATAACTACCACAATAATTCCATCTACAACAATTCCAACCACCTCTACTTCCATTCCATCCAACATTCCTTCTAATCCTACCTCGACATTCCCAGAACACATCCATACTGATCTTTCACACTCATTCTCTATATGTTCTAATTGTGGCATCATACCACCCATACTTCCTCCACTCTTGAACCCCTTTATTTAAATTTCTCTAATATTGCCAAAGATCTTCTTACATTTATTACTCCAACTCTTAAGCAACTAATAGCTGAAGCTATTGCTCCTCTATCTTCCTCCATCACTTCTCTCTCTACTCAAATTACTGCTCTCCATTCTTTCCCTTCTTCTGGGGGCCTGGCTTCAGGACCCTCTGAAACCAGGTAGGGGGAGATGTTAAATGAAGAATCTCTAGTTCTAGCAGCTCCAATTTTAGCAGTAGTAGCAATTTCTCAGCCAGCTCCTCCTCCAGTAGTTTTTTCCAGAAATTATAACTGTTGGTGATTTTATTATAAATCCACAGTTGAATTGAACACTTTACTTGATTCTTTCAATTTAGTTTAAAGAAATGTTCTACTAAGTTTTATTATTGATTTCTCTAAGGCTCATGTATGTTATTTTTCTCCAATAAGTCCTGCAGTTGTAGATCAATTATGGGAAACCTTTGCAGTTCTTGTGGTTACAGAAATATTAGTTGTTGAAGATTTTTGTGAGCCAGTCTCTATTTCTGAGCCAAAGGACTTCTCTCCTCCACCTCATATGTGGGCTGAGTCCCCTATGCTAGATTTGGATGATATTATGTTTACAGACATGAAAGAAGATGAAGGAAATCAGATTGTTACCGAAAGTTCTGCAGAGCCAGCCATTCTAGAACAGCCTTAGACTGAGAAGCAAATTTCTAAATAAGCTCTAAAAGAAATTGATGATATGTATGATAATCCTCCGGAATCATCTAATGTTGATTAGGATTCTGTTGATTCTGATGATTCTGATGAATCAAATTCCAAGATGATAAAATCTAAGAAGAGAAAGGCTCCTCTTATGGATGTTCCTAAGCCAAATCCTATAGATGACACACCTTATTATATTTTGAATAATATTACTCCTTAGCCAGGAATGCCTAAATGGATGTGGCTCTCTAAAAATGAGCAAAAGGCTAGGAAGAAGAGCAGGAGATACTCTCCTCCTCCTCAAAGGAAATAGAGAGGACCTCCTCCTCCTACTGCTACTACAGGTGCTTTAGGGAATATTTCTCAATCCTCAGGAAATGTCTCTAAGATTCAGAATCCAGCTTCAAGTAGTTCTCAATCTCAAAGACCAGCTTCCTACAAGTCCTCTAGACCAGCTGGGAAATTAAGTCAATGCAGTCCTCCATAGTAATATTATCAAAGAAATCATCAACAGAGATCTACTCCCACAAATTTTCTACAGTAATCTATTTTCTTCAGAAATCCTCAAAAGTCTTCTCAGGATGCTCCAAAAACTGATCTAGAGAGACCTCTCTCTTCATCTTATGAACCTGAGTTAGATCCAAATTTCAGAATGGCAAGATTTTAATAGCTGATTGGTTTATCTCAGATGAACAAAGCCAAAGTAGAAGGATCAAATCCCTTAAAATTCACTACCATGTCCACCTATAGACAAAAAGATTTTGACAAATTTCAGGTAGAGAGACAATTATTTGATCCAAATGAATATATGTAGGTACATCCAGAAGCTGTAGTTCCAAAAGCTTCATCTCTTATAGTTCTTGGAGTTTAAGACATGAAGATGTCTCAAAAGTAAGCTGCAGATCCTCTAAAGAAAATTGTGTTTGTTAAATCATCATCTGCTCCTCCCTCTTACAAATCTTGAACATTAATTTCTCTATGATATATATGTGTATTGTACTTAGCTGTATTATATCTGCTGAATGATTTTAAGATTCTGTCAGATATTTATATTGCTTTCTATTTTTATGCTTTTTTTCTATTTTTTGTTTAGTGACCTCTCCCAAATAGGGGGAGATTGTTGGATCCCTAGTTTAGATTTGGGCTAGGTTCACTATTAGGTTTTTGACCCATCATGTATAGCCTAGGTTCAAATTTATTAGTTTTAAGGTCTAAGTCTGTCCGACTAGGTTAGACAATCTTTGATCCAGCCCTTAGAGAATTCAGAGATTCAGACTTAGAAGAATTACAGGTTTTAAGATAGTTTAGAAAATCAGTTCGAAGTTCTTCGAACTCAGCTCGACGATCGTCGATCGTAGATCGACAAACTCAGAGTTCCATCTCTGAGTGGAGCTCGACGATATTTGATCTCAGGTCGACGAACTCCCTCATATACTCAGTTTCTCTGGTCAACAAACTTCTACCATAGGTTGACAAACTTGGAGCTCAACGTTGACAGATACTTTCCAGATTTATTTTCTCTGAGCTCAGCTCGACGAAGACAATTTATCAGCTCGACAAACTTTGAGTTCAAGTCGACGAAATCTATCCTGAGTACGACGATTTCTGTCAATATCAGTTTTGGCGATTTCTCTGTCATTTTGATTTCAATTGGTATTATTCTAAGGCAGTAATTCTCTAATAATTAATGCTTATATTCTCAAGAATATAGTCTTTGTATGGCTGCATTGATTATGGAATTCATAGAGTTAATTACTTGACTTATTTACTAGGACATTTGAGGAAAATTAAACACATTAAAGACAAATTCAAACCCGTTCAACTCCTAGAATCTCAGCAGTAAATCAAGGATATTATTTCTAATTCAAAGGCAGAAATCCTCTCAGAATATAAAAAGACCTTTTTCAAAAAGAAGAGCAATAAGAGATCTTTTCACAATAACTGATACTAAAGTTTTTCAGAGAAAAAGCATTGCAATCATTCTAACAGGAAATTGAAGAAGAACATCAAACACAGATCTTTAGTCTTCTTCAGTTTCTGCTTCAGGCTTCAAAGGGACAACTCATCAACACCAATCCAAGAAGTTTCTGATGATCTTCATCAAGGCCTACACCCTTAGCAAAGCTCTCATCTTCCTAAACCTTTCTTCATCTAAGGGGGAGCTTTGACAACAGCATCCACTAAAGTCTTCTCAGTTATTTGAGAAAGAGAAGGCAACATCACTTTTCATTTCCCACTATAAAAAGGGTTTCTAACTCCTTCAAAAGTTATCACCTAGTTGCCAAGTCTCCTTATCAAAAGACTTTTGTATGTTTTTGGGCACCTGATCAATAGCCTAAAGGGTTGTGAGATCTCCCTTGAAATAGATCCTGTGGCAATAGGGCACCTGAGCAAAAACCTGTGGTGGCAGGGCACCTGAGCAAAAACCTATTAGTTGATTCCTACAAGGGTGTTAGAATAGTGGATGTACCCAGTTTTGGGGAACCACTATAATTTTATTGTGTCGTCTGGTAGTTCCTTTCTTTATTTTTATTGTGATGTGATAGTTTTCTTATTCTTACTCTCTTTATATAAATATACTAATATCACTTATTTTAATTCCGCTATAAAAACTAATCAAGTTTTTAAAATACTCTATTCACCCCCCCCCCTCGAGAGTTAGTCAGATCTATCCCCTCTCTTTCAGACAGATTTTCTATCTACATCTTCCGGGGCTTTAACTGCACGAGCTTTACTCAACGCTTCTTTCTCTGGCATTGAGTAAGCTGTCCTCACTCAATGATTTTTGAATTAACCAGAATTCTTCTCTATCAATGTTGAAGCTTTGACTATCTTATTATTACTTAATGCTTCTTGTTGTCTGGCGTTGAGTGAACTGTGTTCAATCAATGCCTATTGACTTAGCCGGATTTCTTCCTTCCCAATGCTGAAGCTTTGATTGTCTTGTCCTTACTCAACGCTTCTTGACATCTAGCATTGAGTGAACTAGCTTCACACAACGCCTGTGGACTTAGCCGCATATCTATTTTGCAAACTATTGGGCTTTGACTGCCCATGCTTTACTCAACGCTTTTTGACATCTAACGTTGAGTGAACTGGCTTCACTCAACGCCTATGGACTTAGATAAATTTCTATCTTTACAGCATTATTCCTTGACATCTGGCGTTTAGTGAACTGGCTTCACTTAATGCCTGTGGACTTAGACAAATTTTTTTCTTTCCAGTATTCTTCCTTGTGTTCATCTGACACTGTTACTTAGACAACCTGTCTAATCTTGTTCTAAAGAACATCCTGCACACATTGAACTTGAACATACATCAAATACAATTATGCTCTTAGTATTGATTGTGATTCCTCTTCAAATCCAGAGAATATTAAGGGGCAATATTCCCCATAATCTCCCCCTATTTGAAGAAGGCAGAACACACAACAATACAAAAATGCATTAACACATAAAATATATCAATTTAATGCATCTGTAAGCTAACAGATGTAGCTTGATCAAAGTTCTCCAATTTAATGCAGTGACTCAACATGTCAAGTCATTGCTCTCCTCATACTACTTAAATGTTTCCAAGTAATATGCACTGACTCAACATGCAGTCATTGCTCTCCCACTCCTTTAAATATTTGCACTGACTCAACATGACTTCGTTATGTCAATTATTGCTCTCCCACTTCTCCCTCTTTCCGACTTCTTCAATAGGCATTGATATAATGAGAGAGGAGATAGGATCATGGGAGAACTTTTCTCTTGATCCTAGCCTGATTTTACTCCAATAGTGATCATACTACTTGACTAGAGATCATACCTCTTGAGTTGATACCACTGACACAACACTCCAATGCAACCACTTGAAACTTGAGTGGTCCATTCTTGCTCCACTTGAGCTAATGCCACTCCTCCCCCTTTATGACTTCTGTATAAGCAACTGTAGTCAGGGAGGTGCTGGTCTTCACAACTTTCCTTTTCTTTTGCAATGGATTTGTCTTCTCGGCAGCAACATCCAACTCAGACTCAGAGAAGTTTATGACTATATCATAACAAATCTATTGAGTTGGGAGTTCAGAGTTGATCTCCCCCTCAGTCTGTGCATTGTCCTTAGTACAGACAGAAAAACAGTGTTGATCTGAGAACTATTACAGCTACTCGCTCCTTCTCAACAAGAAGCTAAACCTATTCCTGCAAGTGCTGGACTTGCTCCCTCTCAACAGGAGCGTCTTGACTTGCTCCCCCTTAATAGGAGCATCTTCTATCATCCTATCTAATGGACACTTGAGTCCATTTAAGTCTTGATACCTCTTGAGAGACATAACAATCTGTAAGAAAAGTAATTCCTGCAACAAAAACAAAATAAGGAGCAACTGAAGCTATACCAAGTTCAACATACCCAACTTAAACTTGAAGGTGTTGAACTTAACTTCATCTAGTGGCCTAGTGAAGATGTCAGCCACTTGTTTGTCTGTAGGGACAAACTCAAGACTTATGTCTTCCTTCTCCACATGCTTCCTAATAAAATGATAGCTAATCTCAATATGCTTAGTCCTACTATGAGAGACAGGATTCCTAGTAATGGAGAATGCACTAGTTGAATCACAGAACATAGGAGCTTTATTTATCTTGATCTTGTAGTCCTGGAGCTGATACTGGATCCATAGCAATTGTGCACATCAACTTCCTGCTAATATATACTCTAAATCAGGTATAGAAATAGCCACACTGGTCTGCTTCTTACTACTCCAATGAAATCAGCCTTCTCCCTTGGAATAGACAAGTTCCATCCTTACTTTTCCTATCTTCCTTGCACCCTCCAAGGTCTCTTCTTGCTGAGCCAGATCTTTTCCTCTTATTTAGCAATAGATTGACCTTTGGCTCTAGCTATTTGACTGTTTATCTCTTCTGTATACTACCTAACTGTTTGAGTTGGTTGTATACCACCTGAACTGTTTGTCTCTTTTGTATACCATCTATGCTTGCACAACATACTCCCCCTTGATAATGTCATCTCCCATTGCCTTCTCCCACTTTATGACTACTTCAGTAAGTGAGACTCTTCAGATAGGACAGGGAGGTTTTGGCCTGATCTATCTCTTCATCCAGATAGATCACTATCCTTTGAAGCATCTTCATTCATTTCAATGACACTCTTATTATCTTGAGCAGGGAGTTAAGTTGGAATCTCCCCCTCAATCTCTGCACTTCCCATGGGAAGTTGTTGACTTGTATCAACTATAGCTAGAGCAATCCAGCTATTCTTAAACTGATTGTACTTGCTCTCCTACAGCAGGTGCAACCATCTAGGTAATCTATCCCTCAACCCCAGCACTGTCCATAGGGATATTTTGATCTTTAGCAGTATTCTTCTGATCTATTCTGTGCAGGAGGTACTCTTGGTAAGAATCAAGCTTGTCCAGCAACCTAGTCTGAACTTGCTCCCCATCAACAGGAGCATCTAGCTTGATAGTATCCCCCTCAATATTTTCACAGATCATGTACACAATACCTATTGAATTGGACATTCTTTTCTCCAGGTTCAGAAGATATTGAAACCTGAGCATTCTTATCTCTTTGTGTTTCCTCAGAAGAATCCGACAGCTGAGGATACCACTTGAGAATCTTCTCAGCTGAGGATTGGAAGTCTTTTCCGCTGAGGATCATGTGTCCCTTCCTTACTGCTCTCAGAAATGCTACTTCCTATACTTTCCCTAGTGATGAGTACAACCTGCTTTTTCTTCTCACTATTCTGCTGAAATGGCACCAAAACTGTGTCCTACCAGTCAGGCATCTTTGAGCTTCAATGGATGGATCCTGCTGGTCTTCACCCAAAACTTGTGAACTTTGTCCTTCTTCAGGAAGGCGCACAACATTACACCATCCTCTTCCTCTTGGGCCATAGAAGGAGTATCCTTGATGGCTTGTTTATCCATCTCCAAGCATCAGACCTGCAGATCTAAGGTTCATTCCTCACTAGAGTATACTCCTTCAAGATTGCTCCTTGTTCCAGTATTATGCCTGGAACATCCTTTGTACATTTACCATATATGGCTATGGGCACTTGGACTATCCTACAAAATAAGATTTAATTTACCTTAGGACCCCAATTTTTATTGGTGTTGGGTCCATTGCCCACAATATCCCAGACTTATAGAAGTCAGATTTGTAAAAGTCAAACATGTCAATGATATACACAAAGTTGTATTTGATGTATGTTCAAGTTCATGCATGCAGGTTAGTCCTTATAACATTGATAAGACAGGTATTCCAAGTGATGTGATAGGTGGTCACAAAGTAAAGATGTAGAGAGATAGAAATCTGTCTAAGTCCACAGGCATTAAGTGAATCCAGTTCACTCAACACCAGATATAAGGGAGGATGCTGAATAGGCTGAAAATCACCTAAGTCCCTGATAAGTACAATTATGATAGGATTTTTAGTATCATAATTGTAATCATGTCCACTATTTTCTCCCTCTTTATCAAGTAATTGTGCGAGAATAGTTATGAATTGGTATTATCATGAATAGTAGAGCATTGTTTGGAGTTTCTATTATTTCATGTATTGAGCTATTCACTTACTACTTCATTATTCTAATACAGGTACTGCGAACCAGTGGAACTAAAAGTCTTGGAGCAAACAGGGGAGTTGACGGGACCAGCATGGCTGATCAGAGGAGAAGAATTGGTCACACACGGGTAGGAACAGGCCCGTGTGCCTACCCGTGTTCTATTTCGGCTGGATTTGATTAAATGGAGGAGAAGTCAGAGCACCACACGGGTGGGAACACGCCCGTGTTCCTAGCCCGTGTTCTTTTCGGGACAAATTGGAGAATTGAAGTCGGCCAACCCATGTCTGAAGAACATGAAGAACAACATGGCCGTGTTCTCCAACACGGCCATGTCAGTACCCGTGTCAGATAATACGGCCCACGATCAGACACGCCTATTCGTGTGGACCTGCCCTGGAACTGTCAACACGGTCTATAACACGGCCGTGTTGGAACCCGTGTTCGACCATGTTTGTTATGAGACTTTAAAAACCTGGAGAAAAAATTAATCTGGACTTTTGGATCATTTTCTTTTGGAGAAATTTTGGAGGATGAAGGTGGAGCACCCAAGCGAAGGAGGAGTTGAAGGAGATTTCACATGCGTTTAATCTTTTATGTATCTCTTTTAATTTCTCTTCCCTCTTGGTGATCTAACTTTATTTATCTTTTATTTTGCTTGAACTTCTTATTTGAACAATTAAGTAATCATGTATCTTCTTGTTTTCGTCAATTTCATAGTATTTTATTCATATATAGGCTTGCAAACATGGAAAATTATCCTTGTTATGAATGGTGATTTTGTTTTACATGAATTCCAAATGTCTAGATTAAGAAATTGGATGCTTGGTATGATGATTAAATGTTCATATCTAGGTATTATTTCTCCTTGTAATTGAAATTTTATGATCGAAAGATATGCTATTGTAGAATTTTAATACGGATAAATGGATTCATGGTATTTTAGAGATAGGATCTCATGAATTTATATAGTAGATAAGGTACTTTATTTAATGCAAATTTGAGTATTATAAATTGTTCGAGAGAAAATTTACTCAACTTAGAATTAGATTTTGAATTGCTCGAGAGAGAATTTGATAATGTTTAACCCTTTACAATACAATGAAGTTGATAATTTTGTTATTTAATGATTACATAAAGTTAAGTTAATAAATGATTATGTTCATGTGAATGCTCTTAAACTTTCGGCTTTTTTATTATTTTAATTCTCCAATATGTCTTTATCCAAGTAGTCATAGTTAGGATAATATAGGTTTGAACTCAATTTTGATTATGGGTACGATAATAGAGTGAGGGTGAGTACGAGTATTTTAAACGACCCTATAGAATACGACACGAGATGTATATTTCTCCAATACTATGATAGATAGGTGTACTTGCCTGAATGATGAATCAAACTAGCTTATGCTCATCTACATAGTAATACTAGAATGTGGAATGAATCCGCATAAAGTTAAATAAACTTAGTAAAAATAGTCAACTAGCTTATACCCTGGCGCACTAGCTTTTCTGCATGGACACAACGGATAATGGCGTGAGTCTCGAAAAGGTGTTGGTGTGGGAACTCTTCTGTGTGGGCTTAACAGAGACAAGAGGAGCAAACGGCTATGGTAGATTTTGTTGGATGCGTGCTCGTTGAAGGGAAAGGATGGCAAAGATTAGGTGGCTTTAGGGCTCGGAGCTCCAAAAGGAAAAAAATTGGTTATTGTGGGGGCTCAAAAAGGAAGAAGATGACGCATAGGCTGTCAACGGTGAGTATAACTGCAACTGGGAGTCTGTTATGTCATCAATCGGAAGCTACTATATCGTTAAACGGAGATTGGTGTGTTGTCATTGAGGGAGATGTTATGTCGGCGTGTGGTTGGCTTCGTCGAACGGGACTTTTTGACATCTTAAAGAACTCTCTGGAGATCCCGTCAAGGGGCTCGGATCTTGCCTTTCACGACAAGGGGAGGCCCATGAAAACCTGAAAAAAAAGGCAAGGTCGTTCAGTGACAGCAGACGACTCGGAGTGGCTCTGATACCAAGATGTTATATGCCTACTTCAGGGCTTCATGGAGGTGGTGGTGGATACGGAGATATAAGAGGGAGGCGAGCTCGATCTACGAAGAATGTGAGGGGAAGAAAGAAGGGGAGTCGTGCTCAAATCTAACCCTAGACTTTAGGAAGAGGAATAAAAACTTTCATAAATTTGGTTGATAATGCACACAATTAATGGTCTATTTAAAGACTTACATAGTAGCGTGGGTGTAAATACCCAAAAAAAAAACAAAACAACATGAACGATAAAACATAACGGACTCGTACATCGACATGATTAATAAAAGACATCTAACATGAATACATGAAAATAGTAATTAAAGACATATATAACTGATCGTGTTGGATCATAATAGATTCTTAGGCATTTAATATTTGAATACCAATTGCTGATTATGAATCAATATTTTCTAATTATCCTCATCAGTCTTACCAAACAATTTAGCATCAGTTTTATGAATCCTCCTTATTCATTTTAAGTTTCATCTAGTGTCACTAATTATTGCAAGCTTTTTCCCATAATTTCAAGCAATGTTACCTTTTTATACTATTCTTGCATCATCTTTTCATGATAACTCTTATCATCTTTTTCCCTATATTATATATGCCCAAACCAATTAAATCTGTTTTAATAATTTTAACTTGAAGTGTTGTTCCGTCATAATATAATTTCACATTTAACATTTTCTAGTTTTACCAAACATATATTTTGGCATTCACAATTCCACTAAGCATAACATAATTGTCAGAATAATCACATTTGCTAATAGTCGAATCCATATAACATTGGCAACCTACTTGCAACTTCATTATATCTATTTATAAATCTTGATAATATTCTCTTAAAGCAAGATATTCTTCAGGCCAGTCTTCATTTTAGCACTTATTTTGTAATCTAAAATTTTCCATCTACATTATCATCATTTATAAATGGAAATCCAGCATAATAAATCTTGTCCCACTTGCATATTTCTTAATCTCCATGTAGCGTCAAGTGAAGCTTTTCAATTCATATCTGTAGAGAAAGCTCCAAACCTTGTATATACTTCTTGAATACTTAATTACAAGTATGAATACATTTATATAGGAGAAGAAGAAAGAGAGAAATCCCAATCCAAGATGTGGGACAAATACAAATAGAGAGAGAAGAGAGAAGAATGGGCCCCTAGATGGGCCCTAAAGTAGGCTTTTCTAACACTCCCCCGCAAGCTGGAGCGTACAAGTCGTAGACACCAATCTTGGATAAAAACTGGTAGTATAGTGGCCGGGAGAGAGCTTTAGTCAAGATGTCAACAACTTGGCTTACAGCAGAAACATGCTCCAAATCTATCATCTTTGCCTGTACCTTTTCTCGGATAAAGTGACAGTCAACTTCTATATGCTTTGTGCGTTCATGAAAGGCTGGATTCTTGGCAATATGGATTGCTGCTTGACTATCACAAAATAGAGTCACTGGTGATGAAAGACGAACACTCAAGTCTCTTAGAAGGCTCTCAAGCCAATTTAACTCGAAAACAACAGAATCCATAGCGTGTTACTCAGCTTCAGCAAAAGAGCGAGCAACCACATTCTGTTTCTTGCTACGCCAGGTTTATGAGATGTCCACCGAAGTAGGTACAAAAACCCATTGTGGAACGCCTATCATCAATGGACCCGGCATAGTTAGCGTCAAAGTACGCGATAAGGGATAGAGATGTGGATGGCTTGTACACAAGCCCTTGTCCCTGAGCGATCTTGAGATATCAAATAATGTGCTCGACAGCTTGAAGATGAGATTTCCGAGGAGCATGCATACAACGACTTATGACTCCCACAACAAAAGTGATATATGGTCGAGTGACCGTAAGGAAGATCAGCTTCCCAACCAAGCGTCTATAGTATTCTAGATTTGTAAAGAGCTTGTCGGAGTCAGAGTTGTGGGCTGAGAGCTTGTGATTTGCATCCATAGGAATATCCGTAGGTTTGCATCTAGAATAACCGGCATCATGAAAGAGGTCCATACAATACTTTTGTTGGGATAACACAAGACCATCAGGGCGTTGTGCAACCTCAAGCCCAAGGAAATACCCAAGGTTGCCAAGATCTTTGGTCTGAAAAGTGGAGTTTAACTGCTTCTTGATATGTTGTATCCCTGTAATATCGTTGCCAGTAATGAGGATATCGTCAACATAGACAAGTAGAATCACAGTTCCGGTTGACCAGTGTCGGGTGAAAAGAGAAAAATCAGCTGAGCTCCGAATAAAGCCAATATCACAGACAACCTTGCTGAATTTTTCAAAACAAGCGCATGGGGATTGTTTGAGACCATAAATAAATTTCCGAAGATAACAGACCCGAGAATCCCCCGTGGTCTCAAACCCGGGAGGTTGGTGCATGTAAACAGTCTCCTGCAAATCTCCGTTGAGAAACACGTTCTTAATATCTAGCTGATAAAGGGGCCAATGACGATGAAAAACCAGGGAGAGAATAAAGCGGGCCGTGTTCAATTTTGCCACCGGAGAAAAGGTTTCCTCATAATCAAGGCCATGTTGCTGAGTAAAACCCTGAGCCACGAGGCGGGCCTTTAGATGCTCAATGGTGCCATCTGTCGCATGATTAATAACAAAGTTCCACTTGCATCTAACACAGGATTGACCTTCAGGAAGAGGAACCATATCCCAAGTGTGGTTAGCCCGGAGAGCCCGCATTTCATCTTCCATGTCCTCCCTCCATCTAGGGTGGTGAAGAGCCTCCTGTACAGAATTTGGGGTGGAGATAGAGGATAAAGAGAGACCACTCTGACGGAGTTCTAGAGAGAGGCGGTGAAGAGTGACAAAGTTGGCCATCGAGTAAGCAGTGGAGGCAGTTGTTGGATCCGTAGGTTGCAAAGCATCATTAGAGCGGGGCAGCTCTCATAGGGTACTAGACGAGGGAGTACGTCGAGTGTACACACGAATGACTTGTGGTGTAGGTGGTTTAAGTGGGATGGGTGGGGGAAGTATAGGTGGAAGGGTGGAATTGACGGGATAACAGGTCGCGGGAGAGGTCGAGAAAGAGGAGGGTCAATAGGTTGAGAGTAATATGGCTGATCTTCGAGGAAGGTGACATCAGCAAAAGTAACCACCTTGTGATCCATGAGATAAAACAAACATAGCCCTTCTGAGTTCGAGAATAGCCCACAAACATATATTTAGTGGCACGGGGAGCAAGTTTGTCAGTGGATGGGCCAAGATGATGAACAAAACATACACAACAAAAGATGTGTGGGGTGATGGAGAATGAAGGTTTGAGGGAAAAAGGAGATTGAAGGGAACCGCAAAATTGAGGATAGATGAAGGCATGCGGTTAATAAGAGTGCAAGCGGTTGAAACCGCAAAATTCCAATATTGTTTGGGAACATTCATTTGAATCATAAGAGAGCGGGTGACCTCAAGCAGGTGTCGATTCTTGCGTTCAGCAACGCCATTTTGTTGGGGGGTATAGACACAGGAGGTCTGATGGATGATCCAAAACTCCGCACAGAGGTGAGAAAAGGTATGACTAGTGTATTCACGGGCATTATCGGTGCAGAGGGTTTTAATGGTTGTGGTGAACTTGTTGCGAGTTTCAATGAAAGAGGTACGGAATACACCGGGCAATTCAGACCGGTCACGAAAGAGATACAGTCAGGTCACCCGAGAGTAGTCATCGACAAATGTGACAAAGTAACAGTATCCAAAAACACTTGTAATTTTGTAAGGGCCCCAAATATCGGAGTGAACAAGATCAAAGGGAGCAGGACGCCAAGAAGGATGTGGTGAGAACGTAGAGCGATGATGTTTCCCATAGATTCTCACATGTGCACTCGTGGAAGGACATGTCTGGGAGAGATTTTTTGAGGAAGTTTAGAGGAGCATGACCCAGACGTCGATGCCAATCAACGGAGCTAATAGTCGACAACACCATTGGGGGAGAGGGGTTAAGGATATAGAGACCATTCGACAATTGCCCATTTCCAATGATGGTTTGCGTCTTGTGATCATGCACAACAAACAAGTTAAAAGAAAAAATAACAGCACAATCGAGGTCAGTAGTGAGGCGACCGATATAGAGAATGTTGAACGGAGAGCCCGGAATATGAAGAGCAGAGCGAAGAGTAATAAGGGGAGTGAGGTTAATATCTACTGCATTAGAGACGGGAAGTGTGTCCCCACTAGCAACAGTAATGAACTGGGGATGCACGTAGTTCAAATATTGTAGTGGTTTCCGGGATGTAATGTGGTGAGAGGCCCCGGAATCCAAAATCCAAGATGAGCTATGAGCATGGCAGGAGGTACCACCATCAAAAACAGACACCACAGAGCCCGGAGGATAGCTGATCATTTTGCAAGGAATAGTCCGCAGCGGTCACGGTGACAACGCACCAGCGCCAAGAAATGGCCACGACAAGCGCAGTAAGAACTTAGTCCGCATCGGCTAGAAACATGCTGGATGCGCGGTTAGGAGAAGACCGCAAAAGAAGCAAACACCTGTCGACTAAGGAACTAGACCGGGTGGATAGAAACAGACTGCACCAAGGTAAAACACGCCTTAGCGGGTCGATAAGCGGCAACGGCGAATAGCAGGGAAGGAAGTCGCCGCGTGAAAGACCAGGCCACAACAAGAAGAAGCCGGCGGCAGCGAGAACCAGGCCGCAGCGGGAAGGACCAGAGCACAGCGAGAAGGAGCAGATGACAGCGAGAAGCAGGTCGCACTAAGAACAGGGAGAGCGGGAGGCCGCAGCGAGAAGAGGATCAGTCCGCGCGGTCACACCAGCGATTAGGCAGTTCGCGACAAAAATGCGGAAATTGAAGTCTACACGGTCAGGTGGACAGCTATGGATAGAGATAGAGAGGAGAGCTCGCACTTGATAAGGAAAGGTCGCAGCGAGAAGCGTCCACAATAAGAGAAGGACGGTCGCGGCTAGAGACCATAAAGGAGGTCACTCGGTCACGCTGATAAAACACCAGCGGCAAGAGTAAGCCACGACTAGAAACAACAACGCGAGCAGGCGAGAGGAGATGAACTCGCGGCGGACAAGAGGAGAGCCTGCTGCAGAAAAGGAGGAGGTCGCAACGGGAAGGAGAAGTCCGTGAGTTGAGAGATGCTCGAGCGGACAGAGGACGAGACCGTGAGGTGAAAAATACAGGCCGCAGGGTAGGATAGGAGCTCGCGGCGGACAGGAGGGAGAGAGGGGAAGCGGATGCAGAAGAAAGACCGCAGAAGGACATGGAGAAAAAAGGAATAGTGGATAGAAGGCCGGGCTGTGCAGTTAGAACTGGAGAACCGGAAACATTTCGCAGGAGGGCGGGCTGTGCGGTTAGAGAAGGGGAAGCTGCAGTAAGAGAACCTCGCTCTGATACTATGTAGAGAAAGCTCCAAACCTTGTATATACTTCTTGAATACTTAATTACAAGTATGAATACATTTATAAAGGAGAAGAAGAAAGAGAGAATTGAAATTGAGACATAAATGTTATTCTCCAACAGGATGGAATTGGATTTCAAAAATTTTGTTACTAGATAAATTTATTTTATTTATTGATGATTGATATCCTTCTACTTAGATATATTTGATTAGAAAGACAATTAAAATGTGCTATAAACACTTTATATTTATGTTCAAACTCAATTTGAAATCAAGATAAATAGATACAAATGAAGCTCATTATGCAGAATCATTAGTACTTATTCAAAATACTTATTTATATTTATGGTGAATACAATAAATAAAGCAATTTATGCAGAATCATCTCTGAAGCTCTATGTAGCACGAGGACGGAAACGGGATACGGGATATGATACGAAACGGATACGGGAAGCGTGATTTTTAAAAAAATTAGGATACGGGAAACATTTTTAATTATTTTAATATATGAATAAGACAGCTAACAAACTATTTATACATATCTTGAATTGTAAGTCTTACCACAAAAATTACTTGTCCAACTTATACTTCCACCTCCTTCAGTTAACTTATTCCCTCTTATCACATATTTCCAAAAAGGCTTTTCGTCATTTTCAGTAACGCCGCTACATGAATCCATGTTATGAAAGATAAGACCTAATTTAAACAACAATGAAATTCATAACAAACAATGTTAACAAACTCATAATAAAATTAGATCATGTGTGAAATTCCTAGCTATCAAGTGCTAGTTAGTTTAAACCTAGTTTCTTGAATATTGAAAAGGTGTTTCAGACTTCTAACACGATGTATTATCTTCTTAAAATTAGAAGACATGATGCAATGTTTTTAGGAATATATTGGATATTAATATGATGCAGAAAGAAGAACCGGAAAAAGGAGTACCTGCGGGATCGGCAGAATCGGGAGGGGAACGCTTACGGGATCGGGAGCGGAACAGGAAACCTAATGCGTAAAATGAAATAAGCGAGCTCTATATCTCCCGGAATCGCGTATCCCCCCTTGCGGGATACGCGATTCCGAAAATAAACTATATATTTTTAAAAAATGTGTTCCCCGGAATTTCAGAAACGCGTTTCCGGGCATTTTTCGTATCTGAAGCTAGTAGAATCACAGTTCCGGTTGACCATTTTTAAGTATACGTTCTTTGTAGCTGAAGCTAGTATTATTCTTCCCTGAGAGTGAGAAGATATAGAATCTGAACGTGACAGAATTGTACAGTTGAGGGATCCTGAATCAATAACCAATCGAGAATAACAAATAGCAGCATTGGCCAGATATAGCAAAATGGACAACCTAAAAAAAGAATATCTTAGTGGAGAACAAAGTACGCAGAAGAAAGATCTACAAATTTTTCCAATTAACATCTGTAATTAACATCATGCACATTTGACTTCAGTGAAGAGCAAACACATACCAGATTAGGAGCAGAAAAAGCGCTAACCCTTCTTTTCCTTTGCTAACAGGAAATACCAAATGGAAGGGCCGCAGCTGATGAACATTGCTGCCTTCCTTTATCGACTGGTCGCAGATCACAGAGGCCTTGCTCGACTGACCGCAGATCTCCTTCGCGAGCTCCTCCTGTTGTTCTCCTGGTCGCTCAAGCTGTTGTTCTCCTCTTATCATGTTCTTACTCTGAAATCATCATTCTTCAGGATGAACTCCAGCTCCTGCGGAAGCAAATTTCCCTCACCTCCGTACCCGTGGCCTCTTCCTTCCATGTCAGCCTAGCGTCTTACCCTCTTGACTCATCATGGATTATGGACTCCGATTCTACAAATCACATCTCTCGGCAAAAACCCGCTCGCTACATGGATGCTCCTATTCCATAATGTATCATAGTTACGAAGTGCGCTACCACCCTTGTCTATGATTGTGGAGATCTTATTATGACTCCTTTCCTCTCGTCAGGATTATTTCTTCATGTTCCTGCATCTGCCTTTATTCTCCACTTTGTTAGTTGCCTAACTCAGGAGCACGAATGTTTCGTGACTTTTACCTCATCTTCCTTTATGGTGCAGGATCGACGAATGCGGTGTGTCATTGGTATCCGTCGACTGTCAAATGTGCTCTACACTTTGGAAATTCCAGCATCTATGTTATCCTCAATGACTTCTTTTGATTGGCATCGTCGACTTGATCATGATCCACTTCTGTAACGCCCCCGATTTTTCTGCGATTATTTAATTCTCGTTTGGCGTTACGATGACGCGTTTCCATGGCTTGTCCCATTTGTGGAGTGTGGTTTAACTCCTTAGAACTGAGTGTCCTATTCTGTAGCCTGTTGGCAATATCTCCCTAGCAAGCCGAGTCGTTTTGGGTGACCCGGTGTGGCCTCTCGGGGGAATGTATGTGTTTGGCTTTATTTGGGTATAACTCAAGTTCTGTTCGTCGAAAGTTAATTTCGACTTCGCCATTGTGTTCGTAGCGTGGATATTTAGCTACGGTGCGAATTTCGTCGAATTCCGAGGTGGTTCGGTTTTCGTGTCGTTTTGGGTGTGTTATTAGTAAAAACAAATTAGAAACCCTTTAAATTAAGTGAACCGGCAGTTTAGGCAGCGGTTAGGGCCGAATAGGCGTGTCCTTTTATTATAAAAGCCTTGTTAAGAAGTGGCGGACCCACTTCTCCTTCCTCCTTCCCGAGACCAGACCGAAACCGTCGCCCCTCCTGTTCGCGAAAAACGGAGGAAAACCGCCGGCTTGCTTACCCTTCAGATGGTGATTCCGGGCTTGTTCGTGGACGGATTTCGATTCCTAAAGCGGCGTTGTCTTGCTCTCGCTCAGATCTTCATTTCGACGGTAAGATATTTGATTTTCGTGGAGTTTTAGGAGACTTGGATTTCCAGTTCTTGTGGTTTTTCGCCATTAATGTACGGTTTGCTTGTTAGGTGCTTCTCCTTCTAGTGCAGAACGAAGAGGAGGGAAAGCCGACCAAGCTTCGCCGGAAATCGAGGCAATTGGTATTCTTGCCCTTGCCATTATTGTTTTTTTGAATTTTGAAATGTTTTCCCGGTTAGCCCTAGGGTAGAAACCATGCTTATTCTCTTATTATCTTGCTAAGTTTTAGGGCTTAGATTCTCTTATGAGCCCCCTCCTTGGGCTGTCTTCTCCTCGTGCTAGTTGTGTTCACCATTTAGACTCCAGATTTGTAGTTATAGTTGGGTGCTTTTTCGGGTGGAGCCGAGAGAGAGAGTGAGGGAGGTTGTTGTGGTAGGGCTCTGGTTAGAACTAGTCTTGGTAGACTCTTGAGTTTTGGTGTTGAGTGTGGTGCACACACTCAATGCCAAAAGCCGCCCGGACTTGGCGTTGAGTGTGGTGGACACACTCAAAGCCATAATTCGATTTGTTCTTTGCGGCTGAGTGGTGGGTTGATTGAGTGGAAATTATCGTCAGTGATTCCCACCGATCGGCGAGAATCAACCTTGATTCCCGCCGATTCGGCGAGAATCATCCTTGATTCCCTCCGATTCGGCGAGAATCATTCTGGATTCCCTCCGATCGTCGAGAATCATCCTGCATTCTCGCCGATTCGGCGAGAATCGTCCTGCATTCCCGCCGATTCGACGAGAATCAGTCGGCTTTCCCGCCGACCTTCTCTTGTTGGCGTTGGCTTAGGGTTCTCCTGCGGAAGTGAACATTGGCGTAGAGTGAGTTGACCTCACTCAACGCCAAAGCTGTTTTGGCGTTGAGTGAGGTAGACTCACTCAACGCCGCTGTTAGGTTTTGTGGTTTTGCTGAAGGCGTTGAGGGAGTGGACCTCACTCAACGCCATGGCTGCTTTTCTGTGCGCTGATTGAGGCTAACTCTCTCAACGCCAAGGTCTGGTTAGGCACTGAGTGGATTCCACCCAAAGCCGAGCCGTGTTGAGTAACTTCAACACTGTTTCTCTTTCCTCGATTTATGTTCCCGAGTGAGTTTCCTTGATTATATTTGTAGTTTCCTTGTCGGCCATGTTTTCTTTCCTAAAGGCCAAATCGTGGGATGTGGATAGTAGTGGTGGTTTGAAGCTCTTCATGGCGGAGGTGTTGTGTAATCTAGCCAAGGCCACCCTTATTCTTCTATCTTGCTCCAGGTACGGGCTGGGCAAGGGGGTGGAAGGTCCCTTGTGCTTTATCATGTAGACCCCTGAGCTTGTTGGCATGGAAATTGGTGGTTGGGGGACTGAGTTTGCCTCCAACCCAGATCCATGTTGTTATTTTGCTACTACCATCTCCCACAGCTTAGGGTGTTAGAAGTTTCTTCCTTGGTAGTTTGCAGCACATTGGGCTCTTGGTAGCCTAGTAGGCCCTGCAGGATGTAGTTCCTGGGCTGGGTTGTTGCTGTTTCCTTGCACGTAGTGCATTTCTTGTTGTCCTATTTTGGATAGTTGTGACTTTTTCTACTGCATGTTTTTTAGTTACTTTTCCCCCTTTGGTTGACTCCTTCATGCAGTTTTTACCTTGTTTTGCTTGCTGAGGTATTCTGTTTTCTTTTGGAATGCCTCAGGTTCTTAGCTGTAGCCAATTGGGTGGCTAGTTGCAGTGGTGGTGTTGGTGGTCTCTTGGACTTTGGAGATCCGTTTGCCTTGTTGGTGAGGTAGTTTTCAGTACTTTCTTACAGACATACATATGTGCCAGTGGGTTCGTGTCAGGTTGTTGGTGCCCACTGGTAGTTTTTACCTTTGTACTAGATATATTACTTATGTTGCTACCATTTTCTGGAGAAAGTCTACTTGCTCTGAGGAGGATTTATGCTAGGTTGCTAGTTATTTTTAAAAACTACTATTATTATAGGTTGAAAGTGAAGGGATAGATACTACTCTAGAGGGGGGGTGAATAGAGTTATCAAATTTTGCACTAGACAAAACTTAATGGTCTACCCAACTCCCTTGGAGTGAAATGCGGAATGAAAAGATTATAGATATAGAAATAACCCTAAAGCCTAACACAAGTGTTGTGCACAAACTCAAGCTAACTGTAATTACATTTAAGGCTTGGAAAACCTAATCAGCAACTAGCAAAACTAGTTATATCTAATCACAGCCACAATGCAAGTAAATTAAACAAGGCAAACCAGACGACACAAGGAATTTAAGTGGTTCCCCAAACAACTTGGGTACGTCCACTCTTCTACCAACAAGGTAGGAATCCACTACAGGTTTTTGATCAGGTGCCCTGCCACCAACAGGATCTGCTTCAGGTAGATCCAGAAACCCTTTAGACTTTTGATCAGGTGTCTAAAAACCGAACACAGGTTTTTGATCAGGTGCCCTGCCACCAAGGGATACTTTTGAAGGTAGTAATAACCCTATACAGGAGGGGGAAAGAAGGTTAAGATGTCTTCTCTATTTTACAATAGATTAGAGAAGCACAAAGACTTGCACTGAGCTAGAAAGCTCAAGGAATCAAGGCTCCCCCTGGCTCAAAAATGTCCAGGTGAAGTCTTTCTTCAGTGCAAAAAAACTCTTCAGAAAGATCTGAAGGAAAAACTACAAGAAGATAATAAATAATAAATTAGAAATCTTCAAGCAGCTGTCTTCTTCTTCTTCTTCAAAAGAACTCTGAGTCTAAACTTCCTGGAATAGGAGAACTCAGGTTGAAGAAGAACAGAAGAGCTTAACACTTCTCAGTTGGATAAGTATTGCTGAGAGCAGAAAACTTGGTCTTGACGAAGGCTTGAATGCTTAAATGAATAACTGGTTAGCTAGCTGAAATCCTTCTCCAAAGGATTCCTTTTATAGCAGCAACAAGCAACGGCTCTCTTCAATTTGAATTGTTTGTCTTCTTCTGAAACTTGAGACCTGGGCTACAAATATCAAAAAGACAAATAATCTCTGCAGCAAAAACATTCTATAAAAGGAATAAACCTCTTTCGAAGAAGCTGCAGGAAGTAATCTGATAATAAAGTACTAAATAAAGTCACATCAGAAACAAACTCTTTATAGAAGAAGAAAGACTTTTCAGTCTAACGGCTATAAAGGACTGACAGTAGATAAAGTAAAATATAATGTCAGCTAATAAGACAAACAACTTTATCTGAAAAGATTTTACTCAGGCAGAAGGGATGGAGCAGATATTGCCTGGAAATATTATCACAAAACAATTGAAATAAAACATGCCAGATAATATATTAATTTGTTAAATAGAATAAATAAATACAAAATATAAAGGCAGACAGAAAACGTCGAACGACCCTCGGAGATCGTCGACCGAAGAATAAAGATCGTCGAACTATCGGACAGATAGTCGAACGATCCAGATAGTCGAACTATCAAAGGAGATAGTCGAACTATCACAACAGATAGTCGAACTATCAGAAGATAGTCGAGCTATCAGATAGTCGACCTATCAACAGATAGTCGAACTATCAAAGCAAAACCGATAGTCGAACTATCAACAGATAGTCGAACTATCAACGCAGAACAGATAGTCGATCTATCAACAGATAGTCGAACTATCAACAGATAGTCGAGCTATCAGATAGTTGAACTATCAAGGAAGATAGTCGAACTATCAAAGCACACAGATAGTCGAACTATCAACCGATAGTCGAACTATCCTCGCAGACAGAACGTCGAGCAACTGATAGATGATCGTCGAACAGTTAGTCGACGATAGTCGAGCGGCGTTTGACTATAATCGAACGAAAAACTACTTAACCAAATTCTTCATCTGGAAAAGCGGGGACTCTACAGCTAGACCACTAACCATTGACCTTAGATATTTCTTGGGTCAAGGGACAAAAGGAGAAGACTAAACTCAAATCAAAGTAGGGTACCAACAATCTCCCCCTATTTGAGTTAAGTCTCTCAAAGACTAAAACACAGAACTAGCTATAGAGCAATAAAATTAATACAGGAAATAGATAAACAATTAACAGTCAATCAGATAAATAACAACAGTCAAACAAAACTAAGGATCTACAGAGTCTGGCTTAGGGTCAGAAGAGCTAGGAACAAAGGAAACTTTCCGCAAAGGATCAATGGCCTCTTTCTTAGACATCTTCAAGTCTTGCACGCCAATAATCTTTAATTCTGCAGCCCTTGGAACAACTGCTTCTGGGTGCTTTTGCATATACTTTGAATGGTCAAAGACCTCAGGGCTAACCTGGATTTTATCTAGTTCCTTCATTCTGAACTTTGACATTGTAGAAAATCCTGTAGAATCCTTTCCTTCAGCCTTAGCTTTCTGAATTTGAGCTGAGCCAACAATCTCAAGAAATCTAGCCATCCTGTAATCAGGATCTAGTTATTGGCTTTCATACACATTTTTAGAAGATGTATCAACAGGCTTAACAACTTTAAACTTAACTGATAAATCTAATAAACTTTCAGCTGTGTCTTTTACTTCTTGAATAACCAGAGACGATGGAGGAGCAAACTCAGCAAACTTTTTGCTAGATTTTTCAGAGAATATGGTTCTTTTTCCTTTTGCAGCATCCTTAGCAACATGAACTGGAATACCAGAAGAGATCTTTTTCTTAGGAGAAGGAGGAGGTGAAAATGTTGGCTTCTGATACACAACCTCCTTTGCTTGTTCTTTAACTTCAGTAACATGCCTTTGAGAACCAGAATGAGATATCCCTTGGTGGCTTTGAGAGCTTTTCCTTGAAAGGTGCTGAGAGGGAGCAGATTTTGCTGACGGAGCAGAAGGATTAGCAGAAAGGTTGCCAGAGGCTCCTGCACTGGGAGGTGGAGGAGGAGGACCTCTGGGATTCTATCTGGGGGTAGGACTATCATATCTCTTAGATCTCTTTCTCTCTTTTTGCTGGTTCTTGGAGAACTACATCCAATGTTGAATCTCTTTTGACTTGGGGTCAATTCCTTTCAGAATATAATATGGAGTGTCATTATCACGATTGAGAGGAGGAGGAGCAATAGCTTTTCTTTTCTTCTGTGCAGCTTTCTTTTTCTTTGAATTATCAGATAAATCTGAATCCTCTTCATCCTCAGAATGAGATGAGGGAGGATTGTCATATGGGTCATAGGCTTCAGAAACAACCTTTTCCTTTAAAGCAGCTTTCTCCTTTTCTTCTTCTATGGCATCCTGAGCCAGAAGGGAATCCAGGTCAAGTCCTGGGGAATCATCCCAAACAGTTGATTTTTCAACTTGTAAATCCTTTTCTTTTTCTTCTAACAAAGATTGTACTCTTAATTGCCAAGCAGCTTTAGCTTTTTCTTCTTCTAAACTCAGTACAGGGGTGTCATCTTTGATTTCATCTTGATTTTCAGACACATCTTCTATATCTTTTTGAACAACTAAAGCATCTGCAACAGATTCTCGAACAACTACTTCTATTTGAGCAGCTATATCTTCTTTAATATAATCTGTAGATTCATGAATACAAATCTGCTAAATAAGCTAAAAGCATTCCTTCTAGGTATTCACAAGCTAGCAAATCAATTGACTCGTCAATAAAACGGATGAGTGAATTACCTTCATACTTTACCAACTCCCAGGATTCATCTAGATAGGATGTAATAATGCCTTCTAGGAAACGGGCAACCAAAGGAGTGGTGAGATCTTCTAAACAAACTTTTACAGCAAATTCAGATAACATAACTGCATCAGATATTTCTTTTTCAGATAACACTGAAACTGATTCATCTTGAGCTGGAGCAGTCTCTTCTTGAACTGTCATTACTACATCTATCACCGCTGGAAGATCTGTCGGAAGGGAGGAGGCTGGAAGCTCTGAGGATGGAAGCTCTGAGACATCTTCATAGAATATCTCCCCCTACCTGATTTCAGTGGAAACTGAAACCAGGCCCCTGGAAGAAGAGGGCTCAGCAGATTTAGAGAGGGATTGGATTGTAGCAGTCAAAGTAGCAATAGAGGAGGCAAGTGGAGCAATTGCCTCTTCAATCATGATTTTGATTGAAGGGGTAATCAACTCCAAAATGCTGGATATGAATGCTGGGGTGACTTCAAAGGAATGTAGGGGAACTGCAGATGATGGAAGATCAGCAGGAGGAATGTATTCCTGTTGAACTGGAGAACGAATAGGAGATGGAGAATGATGTGGAGAAAGAACTGGAGAACGAATAGGGGACTGACAAGGTGTTGGAGTCCTCTCAGATCCTATCAAATCAAAACTAGGAGCAGATATCCTAGCCAGATGAGAAGGAATAGGAGATGCAGGAGGAGAAGGAAGAACAACCGTGGTTATATCTCGAACAGGAGAAGCAGGAAGTCGTACTTCAGCTGAAGTTGATGGAACTGCAACTGAAGCAGACTACATAGCAGAAGAAGATGAGGGAAGGGAAAGATGAGCTGAGCCAGCTTCTTGAGGGTGAGGAGCGACTGAATCAGTCCTAGTGCTCTCTGATGTCGCTGGAGCAACCCCTGTGAGAGCGGGCTTCACAAACGTCCTCTTCCACTTGGAGAATAGATTCGGATCCATCTTCTTGCTTGCATTAATTGTTGTAGCAGTTGAAATCAGCAGCTGGGGATACTTCTCTTTCAGAAAAATTCCAATAACCCTGCCTAGGGTAACCTCTTTCTTACTATTCTTCTTCCTTATCAAATCGAACAAAACTCCTGCCCAATCAATCCTTTTCTGATTAACAATTGCACATATCAGTGCAAATTGTTGCCTTGTAATGTTGTCATGAGCAGAGTGCTTCCCAAGGAGCACTTTTCCAACTATCTCAGCAAGAAATTTAATCTTAAATGGGAAATTGACCTTGAGCAGCTTGGAGGGAATGCCTTCGGCATGTCCCAGCTCAGTAAGCATTCTTCCAAACTCTTGAGCATCTTGCTCATATTCTTCTTCACCATTTATCAAGCCAAATACATCAGACAGAACGGCGGGAGTCAAAGTTACCTCTTCTCCGCCAATAGTGCCAGTCATCGAATCGTAAGAGGATGACGAAGTGAAAGCCCATTCCTTAATCTCGGGAACATTTAACTTAATCCTTGATGACATTAATCTTTCTAGACCTTGATCTCGGCATAACTGAAGAATTTCCACAATCCCTGCTTCACAGCAACTGAATGTGTCAAAATCGACGCTGAAACCTGCATCGAACTTTACAACAGCTAGCACTACTGGAGAAATCGCCATTGAAGTGCTGGAGAATGCGCGAGAAAGACGGAGAAGACGAATCGGCAGAAAAACGCAAAAGGAGGAGCAAGCAGGAAGACGGAATGCGAAAGGGCGCTCTCCGTCGACGATAAAACAAAAGATATTTTAACCTAGGTCGACTATCGGCTTTATATTAGACTGGAGATAGTCGATCTATTAAAAAGATACTGGACCCGATGGTCGAACGGCCGTTTGACGATCGGTCTAGAAGCAGAGTAGTCGATCAATCGTTCGACTATTTCTGGCTTCTCAAACAACAAGCTGTCGTCATCCAGAGATCGACGATAAGCTCGACCTGTTCGACGATCTTCGAACGCCGGTCGACGATCTTCAAACAGATAAGCTAACATTAACCAGAGGTCGACGATAGGCTTGATCCATTCGACAATCTTCGATCATCGTTCGACAATCTTCAAGCATGTTTCAACATTGGCAGATATAGTCACACTTAGTCTCGTCCATTGATCATGCCTAGTTGAACTAAAAAGAACAGATGCTTCTGTTCATCTAAGGGCTTGGTGAATATATCACCTCTCTGAAACTCAGTGGATATGAACTCAAGACAAATCTTGTTCTTTTCCACACAATCTCTCAGGAAATGGTGCCGAATCTCAATGTGCTTCGTTCTAGAGTGGTGCACTGGATTTTGTGCAATGGAGATAGCACTGGTACTGTCACACATGATTTTGGTGTTCTTGTGTGAGTAACCATAATCCACAAGCTGGTTTTGAATCCACAGGATCTGTGAACAACAACTAGCAGCTGCTATATATTCAGCCTCTGCAGTTGAAGTTGAGACATAAGCCTGCTTCTTACAGAACCAAGAGATCAATCTCTCTCCCAGGAACTGACAAGTTCCTGAGGTGCTCTTCCTGTCAACTCTGCAACCAGCATAATCAGAATCAGAATATCCAATTAATTCAATTTCTGACTCAGCTGGGTACCAAAGTCCTAGATTGGGACATCCCTTCAGGTATCTCAGGATTCTCTTGAGAAGAATCAGATGAGATTCCTTGGGGTTGACCTGGAATCTAACACAAAAGCATGTAGCAATCATTATATCTGGCCTACTTGCAGTTAGATATAATAGGGAACCAACAATGGCCCTATAATTCTTTTGATCAACTGTCTTGCCGTGATCATCAGAATCAATAACTACATTAGTAGCCATAGGTGTAGGCATTGCTGAAGCATCAGCCATCCCAAATTTCTTTACCAATTCCTTGGCATATTTGGATTGGGAGATGAAGATACCATCAGCATCTTGCTTAACTTGGAGACCAAGAAAGTAAGACAGCACACCCATACTACTCATCTCAAACTTAGAGTGCATCAGGTCAGATAACCTTTTGCAAAGTTTGGGATCAGTGGAGCCAAATATAATATCATCCACATACACCTGAACTAACAGGATTGTGTCCTTGTGGTGCTTGACGAAAAGGGTTCTATCAACTACTCCCCTAGTAAAGTTGTGCTCTAAAAGGAAACTAGCTAGAGTCTCATACCAGGCTCTGGGTGCTTGTTTTAGTCCATAAAGAGCTTTCTGCAACTTAAACACATGTGAGGGCTGAGTTGAAGAAACAAACCCTGGTGGTTGTTCAACAAACACCTCTTCCTTAAGCTCACCATTCAGGAATGCACTTTTGACATCCACTTGAAAGACCTTAAACTTCATGTAGGCTGCATAGGCCAAGAAGATCCTTATTGCTTCTAGTCTTGCAACAGGAGCAAAGGTTTGGTCATAATCTATACCTTCCTCCTGTCTGTAGCCCTGAGCTACAAGCCTTGCTTTATTCCTTACAATAATTCCATTTGCATCCAACTTGTTTCTATACACCCACTTGGTGCCTATGATCAGTTGGCCTTTAGGTCTTGGAACCAAAGTTCAAACTTTACATCTCTCAAACTGATTGAGTTCCTCTTGCATAACAATGATCCAGTGGGGATCTAGCTCAGCATCTTTAAAGGTGAGGGGCTCAACCTGTGAGAGAAAACAAGCATGCATCACATCCTGTCTTAGCTGATGTCTTGTTTGCACACCAGCTGATATGTCTCCAATCACTTGAGATGTAGGGTGATCTCTAAGTGTGACAATATCAGCAGGTGGGATGTGATCTTCAGCAACAGTTGGGATTAATTCCTCAGGAGGAATTTGATCTACTGTTGGTGGTACAACAACAGCTTCTGCAATGTCTTCATCACTGTCTGATTCAGTGATCTGAAGAGTTGATAGTTGAAGAATCTCTTGAGTAGCATCAGGTACCTGCAATGAACTAGAGGAAGGAGAATTTTCCTTCTCCTTGTAAAACATCTGAGACTCATCAAAAGATACATGCACAGATTCTTCAATTTTACAGGTTGGTTTGTTATAAACCCTATAAGCTTTGCTTACTTGGGAATATCCAAGCATGATTCCCATTGAAGCTTTTGCTTCAAACTTTCTAAGGTATTCTTTATTGTTATTATGAATATAAACTACACAACCAAATATTCTAAAATAATTAATTTTAGGTTTCTTTCCTTTAAGCAACTCATAAGGAGTTTTACACTTAAGCTTGTGTATCAGACTTCTATTCAAGACATAATTGGTTGTACTAACAGCTTCTGCCCAATAGGAGAGAGGCATGTTAGCATCTGCCAATAATGTACTAGCAGCTTCAATGAGTGTTCTGTTCTTCCTTTCAACTACCCCATTTTGTTGAGGAGTTCTAGGAACTGAGAAGCTATGTTTGATACCTTCTCTCTCACAGAATTCTTGCATGAGAAGAGAGTCAAACTCAGTACCATGATCACTTCTGATCAAGGCCACATGAGTAGAGTACTCAGTCTGCACACATAAAAGAAAGTCTGTAAGGGCTTTGAAGTTATCAGCCTTAGTTCTTAAAAAGAAAACTCAACTGAACCTAGAGAAGTCATCTACAACTAAGGTGTAATACTTCCCTCCTAAACTCTGTACATTTATTGGGCCAAAAAGGTCCAATTGTAATAAGTACAAGATTCTAGGAGAATCACTCTTATTTACTGATTTAAAAGAGTTTTTGGTTTGCTTGCCTAGCTGACAAGCCTTGCAAAGGCTCTCCTTCTTGTAAGGGCAAGAAGGTAAACCTCTAACAAGGTTGTGTTTAGATAACCTAGATATATTTTTAAGGTTAACATGACTAAGCCTCTTATGCCACAAATAATTATTATTAATTGTTACTTCATTAAATAGACAAATTTCAGAATTAGTTGAATTGAAATCTACTAAATAAATATTACCTATTCTAATGCCTACTAAGACAACATTATTATTTAAAGTAATATTACAAGAAGAGTTAGAAAATGAAACCTGGTAGCTAGCATCACATAGCTGGCTGACTGAGATCATATTGTGCTTCAGTCCTGTCATATAAGCAACTCTCTTGAAAGTAACATCTCCAATTGTGATCCTGCAATAGCCTTTTGTCTGACCACAGCTGGAATCTCCAAAGATAACCTTTGGGCCGAGCTTAGCTTTGAATTTTGACAGATGATTTTTATTTCCTGTCATATGCTTGGAGCATCCACTATCCAAATACCACTTATTTTGAGTGATTGGATAGGCCTTCACCTGCAAGACATTTATTTAGACAGTGTGGACCCAGGTAACCTTGGGTCCCTTGTTTTTCACATAAGAAAAGCTAGAAATAAATGAAAATGCAGGCTGAGGGTGATAACGTAATGGGTGAGATCTCCTAGGTGGGATTCTCCATGCAGACGATGGGTCAACAAACCTAGGGTTTCTATTTTCATTTAGATTTCTACGGGTTTGATTATGATTTTGAAAATCATATTGAAAACGTCGATCGACGTTCGACGATGGGCGCTCAGATCGTCGAGCTTCGTTCGACCATTGAGCTTCCGATCGTCGAGCAGCGTTCGACGCTCTTTGCATTTCATTAAAAAATTTCTTCCTCTTTTCTCTCTTAGCTTTATTTAAAGTTTTATTAACTTGGTTTACTTGCTCAGTGTTCTTCATTCCACTAGCTGAAATGAAGTTCACTGGACTTGAAAGATTATTTTTAAGAATAACTGGGGGTACACTGGGAGAAGCTCCTAAGCCTAGTTTGTTATTACCTGACCTAGTGTTAGTCATGCTGGTAATTTCTAATAACTTAAGGCTTCTACCATTAAGTGATTCTTCTAACCTCTTAGACTTAGCTAACTCTATTTTAAGAAATTTAATTTCTTCACTACAAGTAGTGAGATCTTCCTTTAGCTTAATATTTTCTGTAGCAATTAATTCTGAGTCAGCTAACTTATTTCTAAGTTCTTTAATCTCTTTTTTTGAACTGATTAAGTCTAAGCATAATGATTTAAAATCTAATTTAAATTCTTCAGAAGTGAAGTCATAAGAAGATAGTACCTCATCTTCTGTTGGCATTTCTTCTTCTGAATCTGAACTCTCTGCAGCTGAGTGATTGTTGCAGGCATCTATTGCCATCAGGCAAACCTCCTTTGCCTTCTTCTCTTCCTCATCCTCACTGGAGCTAGAGGAGGAAGATTCTTCATCAGAATCACTCCAGGTTTCAGCAATGAAACCTCTCTCCTTCTTCTTGTTCTTGTAGGAGGAGGGCTTGGAGTGCTTCCTGTGCTGCTCCTTTTCTTTCCTCTTGTCTTTGTTCTTCTCCTCTGGACACTCTGGTAAGATGTGTCCAGGCTTCCTGCAACCATAACAGATAATTTCTTTAGTAGGTGAACGGTCATACCTTGGTTTGTCTTCATAGCGTGAAGACTTCTTTCTGAATTCCTTTCTCCCCATCTTGAGAAACCTCTTGGCAAATAATGTCATTAGCTCCTCATTGGATTGGCTGCCTTCAGAAGCATCAGCAGCCTTAAAAGCTAGAGATTGCTCTTTTCTTGTTGGAGTAGGGGTCTTTGCTTCTGCTTCTGCTTCACTTGTCTTCAGCACTTGCTCAAAAGACTTGAGCTTGCCGAGAAGGGCTTTAGTTGAAATCTCATTTGTACTTCTGGCTTCCTTGATGGGCCAGATCCTTAGATCTTATGTGCTAGGGAAGCACATAAGAATCTTATCATTGACCTCTGTCAATGATATGTCCTTGTCAAGGGTCCTCAGCTCATTGATGATTGAGCTGAGCCTGGTGTACATGGCTTCAACTGATTCAGCATCAGTTTTCTTGAAGTTCTCATATTGTGAGATAAGGTTGGACCTTCTGTCCTTCCTTTCATCAGCTGAACCAGCTACAATCTGGTTCAGTGTATCCCACATAGCTTTTGCTGAAGAGCAGTCAGCTACCTTCTGGAATACCTCATCAGACATTATCTGAGCCAGAATGTTCATCGCCTTAGCATCTGCTATCTTTGCCTTCTTGTACTCATTGTTGTAATCTGGAGGAGGCACTGCACTCATATCAGATGATGAGGCAGTAGCAGCAGCAGGTGCTCTTGGGGGTCTTGACAAAATAGAAGCAAAGATGCTTTCATCAATAGAATTCATATATAATTTTATCCTTGCCTTCCAGATGCCAAACTTAGCTAAGTTACATGCTGGAGGTCTGGTGCTAGAATAATCCTTGGACTGGGCCATGATAGTGAATATCTATAAGCTTTGGTATCTATCAGGATCTTGTGACTTAGGTGTTAGCCTATTCAGTCAGTCAACCTCCCTCTGATACCAATTGAAAGTGAAGGGATAGATACTACTCTAGAGGGGGGGTGAATAGAGTTATCAAATTTTGCACTAGATAAAACTTAATGGTCTACCCAACTCCCTTGGAGTGAAATGCGGAATGAAAAGATTATAGATATGGAAATAACCCTAAAGCCTAACACAAGTGTTGTGCACAAACTCAAGCTAACTGTAATTACAGTTAAGGCTTGGAAAACCTAATCAGCAACTAGCAAACCTAGTTATATCTAATCACAGCCACAATGCAAGTAAATTAAACAAGGCAAACCAGACGACACAAGGAATTTAAGTGGTTCCCCAAACAACTTGGGTACGTCCACTCTTCTACCAACAAGGTAGGAATCCACTACAGGTTTTTGATCAGGTGCCCTGCCACCAACAGGATCTGCTTCAGGTAGATCCAAAAACCCTTTAGACTTTTGATCAGGTGTCTAAAAACCGAACACAGGTTTTTCATCAGGTGCCCTGCCACCAAGGGATACTTTTGAAGGGAGTAATAACCCTATACAGGAGGGGGAAAGAAGGTTAAGATGTCTTCTCTATTTTACAATAGATTAGAGAAGCACAAAGACTTGCACTGAGCTAGAAAGCTCAAGGAATCAAGGCTCCCCCTGGCTCAAAAATGTCCAGGTGAAGTCTTTCTTCAGTGCAAAAAAAACTCTTCAGAAAGATCTGAAGGAAAAACTATAAGAAGATAATAAATAATAAATTAGAAATCTTCAAGCAACTGTCTTCTTCTTCTTCTTCTTCAAAAGAACTCTGAGTCTAAACTTCCTGGAATAGGAGAACTCAGGTTGAAGAAGAATAGAAGAGCTTAACACTTCTCAGTTGGATGAGTATTGCTGAGAGCAGAAAACTTGGTCTTGACGAAGGCTTGAATGCTTAAATGAATAACTGGTTAGCTAGCTGAAATCCTTCTCCAAAGGATTCCTTTTATAGCAGCAACAAGCAACGGCTCTCTTCAATTTGAATTATTTGTCTTCTTCTGAAACTTGAGACCTTGGCTGCAAATATCAAAAAGACAAACAATCTCTGCAGCAAAAACATTCTATAAAAGGAATAAACCTCTTTCGAAGAAGCTGCAGGAAGCAATCTGATAATAAAGTACTAAATAAAGTCACATCAGAAACAAACTCTTTATAGCAGAAGAAAGACTTTTCAGTCTAACGGCTATAAAGGACTGACAACAGATAAAGTAAAATATAATGTCAGCTAATAAGACAAACAACTTTATCTGAAAAGATTTTACTCAGGCAGAAGGGATGGAGCAGATATTGCCTGGAAATATTATCACAAAACAACTGAAATAAAACATGCCAGATAATATATTAATTTGTTAAATAGAATAAATAAAAACAAAATATAAAGGCAGACAGAAAACGTCGAACGACCCTCGGAGATCGTCGACCGAAGAACGAAGATCGTCAAACTATCGGACAGATAGTCGAACGATCCAGATAGTCGAACTATCAAAGGAGATAGTCGAACTATCACAACAGATAGTCAAACTATCAGAAGATAGTCGAGCTATCAGATAGTCGACCTATCAACAGATAGTCGAACTATCAAAGAACGACAGATAGTCGAACTATCAACAGATAGTCGAGCTATCAGATAGTTGAACTATCAAGGAAGATAGTCGAACTATCAAAGCACACAGATAGTCAAACTATCAACCGATAGTCGAACTATCCTCGCAGACAGAACGTCGAGCAACTGATAGACGATCGTCGAACAGTTAGTCGACGATAGTCGAGCGGTGTTCGACTATAGTCGAACGAAAAACTACTTAACCAAATTCTTCATCTGGAAAAGCGGGGACTCTACAGCTAGACCACTAACCATTGACCTTAGATATTTCTTGGGTCAAGAGACAAAAGGAGAAGACTAAACTCAAATCAAACTAGGGTACCAACATAGGTACATCGCATGATCAGCATGTTTTATAAAAGTAAATCACTATTTTCCAAGCAGCGTATAAAGATCGTTTTCCTATATATAATATAAATTAAATGTAGAGTCTTGCATAGTATTAGTGGTTCTCTTGGAACTCTTATACACCCTTTAGGATGCTAAACCTGAATAAAGTATTTTTCCGTAGCGCATAAGTATAGTTTTTAACTGTGGACTAGGTGATCCACCGAGCCAAGGGATACGGCCTCTAAAATATAACTGATTTTCTAATCATTAAGCTCATGATTTTCTTTCATAAAGAGTAGCAGTTGGTTTTGCCTGAGCGTCAGAAGTTATCCCCTGCTTGACGTGGCATCATGACGCGCGTTTTCTCATACTCTGATAATTATTTAATTCGAGGAAAATGCGGGTTGTGACAGTTGGTATCAGAGGGAGGTTGCTTGACAAGTTAGTCGGACAACCTTCCTTTGTTTGCTTTTAGTAGTGCAGCATCATGTCATTCACACACCGATATGTCATCAGCACATCTTGGCAAAAGCACGAACACTACACTCATTGCATAACATGAAGTATACGGGGCATATTATGTAGTATGGGATGCATAATATGTGTTCGTATATGGATCCAACATAGGGGCAACATGTGAGGGTTATGTAGTATGGGATGCATAACCTCACCATATGCCTGCGACTAGCACATTTTCTTGTCCGTTGCATGCGAATGTTATGTAGTATGGGATGCATAACATTTTCATATGTACGCCGCTCATAACATGCATTAAGACTTTTTTAGAATGCATAGCACAATCATGCATAGCATAACATGGCATAAGCACAACGTGCCAAGCTAAAGACTGGCAGGATGACATATGTACACACATAAGTTTTCGAGTCAAAAATAATATAAAGTCATGCATTCCCGATCTAGGCACAAGAATTAGTATGGTGGTGGTTAACCATCCTAGGTTAGGACATAACAAAAAGTTTTGTAAAAGGTAAACTCCCAGAGCAATTTTAACAGCATTAAGTTCATATCTATATATGTAAGGTCTGTACTAGTAGTTGAGTCTAGCCATTGTACTAGGATCTAACTAGTGTTGCTATGACTTTAGGATGACGAGACGTCCTTCGACTAGATCAACTCCCCTGTCTGAGGGTGAGTCTTCTGGAGCTCAGAATGTTGCGGTAATCGAAAGCTTGCTGCAGAGTAGCGATTCCTTGAGCAGGTAGTTGGTGGAGGTGCGAGCCCAGATCACGTCTTTGGTAGCAGTTGTGGCGGGTCAGACTCATGGAGTGAAAGGCCCTGCAGGGGGGATTACTGTTCCTCCCCCTCCTGCACCCTTAAGACCTCTAGTGGTGGTGCCATCGGAGATGTCCTTCATCTCGCAGTTTCAGAGGCTGAGCCCTCCCACTTATGACGGGAAGCCAGACTTCATGGTGATAGACGACTAGCTGATCTCCATGGAGGAGATGTTCTCATATTCAGGGATTACAGAGGATCAGATGGTGATGATAGCCGCCTATCAGCTTAAAGGTTTGGCTAAGAGTTGGTGGCTGAGAGAGAAGGAGAGCTTTGTAACCGGATGCTCTTTGGAAGTGTTCAAGGAGATGCTATTGAGGAAGTTCTTACCCTCGATCGAGCGTGACCGCCTCATGAACGACTTCCTCCATCTGAAGCAAAGGCAGCTCACGGTGGGTGAGTATGAGATAGAATTCAGCAAGTTGAGCCGTTTTTCCCCTGGATTGGTCAGCGTTGAGGCTGATCGAGTTAAGCGATTTCTCGGTGGTTTGAGGAGTGAGGTGCAGCAGTTGATTAGTGCTTATGGGTCAGAAACTTACGCAGGAGTAGTGGAGGCTGCTCTGAAGGTGGAGGCTACTGAGACCGCGAAGAGCAGAGGACAGCAAAGTAGGAAGGATAAGAGGAAGTCTGTGGAGGAAAAGAAACCCCGGGTACCGGATGCGGTTCCTGGGAAGAAGAGCAAAGTGGTGTGCAGTTTCTGTGGCCGGTCAGGCCACCTGGTCGAGAGATGTTTCAAGAGAGCAGCAGCTCAGAGGAAGGAGCAGGTTCATGCGATTCAGGGTACTCCGAGGATAGATGTCTCCTGTTCTGTTTGCAAGCGACCGGGGCATGATGCTGCCCAGTGCTGGTCTAAGGATAAGGTCTGTTTCAAGTGTGGGCAGAAGGGACACATCAAGTGTAGGTGTCCTCAAGTCCAGCCTGCCCTGCAAGCAGTGCCCCTTCAGGCATTACCTCTACCTCAGCGTGTGGGCAAGGGAAAGGGAAAGCTGAACGTGATCTCTTCCGATGAGGCTGAAGCTTCGACTCTGGTCATCTCAGGTTAGTTGTCTTCCAGCCTGAATGTTTTGTTCTTGTCTTGCTAAAATGTAGTATTGTTGTGGTAGTTCATTTATTATATATGTTCCTATAGGGAAGTTTAAGGTGAAGAACCGCTGGGCGCGTGTTCTGTTTGACTCCGGCGCTACCCACTCGTTCGTGGCTAGAGCCTTTGTAGAGCGACATCGGTTGACTTTAGATCGAGTTCGGGATACCTTTCGTGTTAACTTCCACTCTGGTGAATCTGTGTTGTCAGATGTGGGCATGTTGGATTGCCCTGTTTTGTTGGGGGACTTCCTTGCGAAGGCAGACCTGAAGATGATTGATCTGGAGGACTTCGATGTTATTTTGGGCATGGACTGGCTGTCCAGGTATGATGCAGTCATTCAGTGCAAAGGGAAGGGCTTGGACTTCATCAGGGACGACGGTCAGCCAGGAAGCGTGTATGCGGATCTGAGCCAGGATTCTCCTGTCATCTCTGCGGTAGGTGCTCAGAAGTTTTTTCTTTCGGACTGTTTTGCTTGTTTGGTCTCGGTGGTTGGGACCGCTGTTAGTGTACCACGCTTAGAGGAGATTCCAGTTGTGCGAGATTTCGCCGATGTTTTTCCTGATGACCTTCCTAGTCTTCCTCCCGAGCGGGATGTTGAGTTTGTGATCGATTTTGAGCCGGGTACGCGCCCTATTGCTATGGCGCCGTACTGGATGGCCCCTCGAGAGCTAGAGGAGTTGCGAGTTCAGTTAGATGAGTTGTTGGCGAAAGGGTTTATCACGCAGAGTTCGTCGCCTTGGGGTGCTCCTGTTCTATTTGTGAAGAAGAAAGATGGGTCAATGCGGCTTTGCATCTACTATAGGGAGCTGAACAAGGTCACAATCAAGAACAGGTACCTTCTGCCGAGGATCGATGACTTATTTGACCTATTGCACGGTAGCACGGTCTTCTCCAAGATTGACCTTCGTTCAGGCTATCATCAGCTTAGGATCCGTGATGCAGATATTCCACGGACTGCGTTTAGATCAAGGCATAGACATTTTGAGTTCTTAGTGATGTTGTTTGGATTGACCAACGCTCCATCAGCGTTCATGGATATGATGAACCGGGTGTTCAAGGATTTCCTAGATAAGTTCGTGGTGGTCTTCATCGATGATGTGTTGGTTTACTCTCGCAGTACTGAGGATCATGAGCAGCATCTGCGCTTGGTTCTATCGGAGTTAAGGAACCATAAGTTATTCGCCAAGTTAAGCAAGTGCAAATTTTGGTTGTCTCAGGTCTCGTTTCTGGGCCACGTGGTGAATGAGGATGGGATCTCGGTTGAGCCGGAAAAGATCGCAGCAGTGATGGATTGGAGTAGGCAGGGCACGCCCAAAGAGATCAGGAGCATCCTAGGGTTAGCCGGCTACTATAGAAGGTTTGTGGAGGGTTTCTCTACCCTAGCTGCACCTCTGACTAAGTTGACTCAGAAGAACGTGGCTTTTGTTTGGAGCGAGAAGTGCAAAGAAGCCTTCCTAGAGTTAAAGAGGAGATTGTGCACTGCTCCTGTCCTGACCCTGCCTACCGAGGGCATGGATTATGATGTATACGTGGATGCTTCGCATGTGGGTCTAGGATGCGTATTAATGCAGGTGGGTAAGGTGATTGCATATGGGTCAAGCCAACTGAAGACTCATGAGAAGAATTATCCTACGCATGACCTCGAGTTTGCAGCAGTTATTTATGCATTGAAGCTGTGGAGACACCTACTTTATGGGGCTCAGTGCAAGATCTTCACCGACCATAAGAGCCTGAAGTACGTATTCACGCAGAAGGAGTTAAATTTGCGCCAGCGTCGGTGGCTAGAGTATGTGGCCGATTATGATGTAGAGATCCAGTATCATCCAGGCAAGGACAATGTGGTGGCCGACGCCCTGAGCCGGAGGACGGGTAAAATCTTTAATCTCTCCGCCGGCCGTTTAGTGGAAGAGTTCCTCCTTATGGATATAACAGTGGAATGTGGTGGCCTGCAGAGTAGTTTGTTAGTGGCAGAGCCGTCTTGGATTTCTTTGACCAGACTTCACCAGAAGGACGACCCAGATCTTCTTCACTTGTACTCCAGGACTAAGAGAGGAGCGTTACCGGATTATTCCATCGATGATGCGGGAACTTTGAAGTACCGTGGCAGATTTTGCATCCCCGCGGTTGGGGACATTCGGGTATGGTTTGCAGAGAGGCTCATGGATCCAGCGTTACCTATCATCCAGGATCTACGAAGATGTATCGTGAATTAAGGCAAATTGCCTAGTGGTATGGCATGAAGGGACATATAGCCCGATTTGTTGCGGATTGCCATACTTGCAAGCGGGTGAAGGCCAATCATGGAAGGCCTGCTGGTTAGTTGACTCCGCTAGAGATCCCGACTTGGAAGTGGGAGAGTATATCTATGGATTTCATCACGAGTTTACCGCGATCCTCGAGGGGATTTGATTCTGTTTGGGTTATAGTGGATAGATTGACGAAGTGTGCTCACTTAGTGCCATATAAGATTGATTACCCAATGAAGAAGATAGCAGAGTTGTACTTGAATGAAGTCATCCGACTCCACGGTGTGCCGGTTAGCATCATTTCTGATCGAGACTCCCGGTTTACTTCTCGTTTTTGGCAGAGTATGCAAGAGGTTTTGGGTACGGATCTGAGGTATTTTACTGCGTACCACCCCCAGACTAATGGGCAGACGGAGCAGGTGAATCAGATAGTTGAGGATATGATCCGATGCTACACTTTAGACCACGGTGTAGCGTGGGATTAGCGGCTGCGACTTATGGAATTTTCTTACAACAATAGTTATCAGGAGAGCTTGCAGATGGCTCCGTTCGAAGCCTTGTATGGGAGGCGATGCAGAACTCCGTTGTTTTGGGCTGAGGCTGGTGAGAGGCCATTATTAGGTCCTGATGCGCTCGAAGAAATGGAAGTCGCAGTGAAGCTTGTTCGGGAAAAGCTTCGTATAGCTCAGGAGAGGTACGAGAAGAACGCAAATCGGCGTAGGTCTGCCTTGGAGTTTTCTTTGGGGGACCTTGTATTACTTAAGGTTTCCCCGATGGTGGGTGTAAAGAGGTTTGGTAAGAATCGGAAATTGGACCCGAGGTATGTGGGCCCGTTTAATAATTTGGAACGAATTGGCGTGTCAGCTTACAGGTTGGATTTGCCAGCAAACTTCCCAGGTGTTCATAATGTTTTCCATGTTAGCCAATTGCGGAAGTGCGTACGCAGCAGTGGGCAAGTCTTGGACGTTGTGCCCCAGTTGGAGCCCAACCTCTCTTTTGTTGAAGTGCCGGTCCGTATTTTGGATACTCAGGAACGGGTGCTGCGAAAGAAATCTATTCCGATGGTGAAAGTTCTTTGGAGGAATCAGGATTTGGAGAGCACGACTTGGGAGTTAGAGTCTGCTATGAGGGAGGCTTACCCTCAGCTATTTCCCTGATTAGTTTGGTTTGTTTTTTCTTCTTGTAATGTTTGGATTATTACTTTCCTTCTTTAGTAGAAGTGTTGTGCGTAAAGTTTCGGGACGAAACTTTCTTTTAGGGGGAGTGACTGTAACGCCCCCGATTTTTTCTGCGATTATTTAATTCTCATTTGGCATTACGATGACGCATTTCCGTGGCTTGTGCCATTTGTGGAGTGCGGTTTAACTCCTTAGAACTGAGTGTCCTATTCTGTAGCCTGTTGGCAATATCTCCCTAGCAAGCCGAGTCGTTTTGGGTGACCCGGTGTGGCCTCTCGGGGGAATGTTTGTGTTTGGATTTATTTGGGTATAACTCGAGTTCTGTTCATCGAAAGTTAATTTCGACTTCGCCGTTGTGTTCGTAGCGTGGATATTTAGCTACGGTGCGAATTTTGTCGAATTCCGAGGTGGTTCGGTTTTCGAGTCCTTTTGGGTGTGTTATTAGTAAAAACAAATTAGAAACCCTTTTAAATTAAGTGAACCGGCAGTTTAGGCAGCGGTTAGGGACGAATAGGCATGTCCTTTTATTATAAAAGCCTTGTGAAGAAGTGGCGGACCCACTTCTCCTTCCTCCTTCCCGAGACCAGACCGAAACCGTCGCCCCTCCTGTTCGCGGAAAACGGAGGAAAACCGTCGGCCTGCTTCCCCTTCGGATGGTGATTCCGGGCTTGTTCGTGGACGGATTTCGATTCCGAAAGCGGCGTTGTCTTGCTCTCGCTCAGATCTTCATTTCGACGGTAAGATATTTGATTTTCGTGGAGTTTTAGGAGACTTGGATTTCCGGTTCTTGTGGTTTTCCGCCATTAATGTACGGTTTGCTTGTTAGGTACTTCTCCTTCTAGTGCAGAACGAAGAGGAGGGAAAGCCGACCAAGCTTCGCCGGAAATCGAGGCAAGTGGTATTCTTGCCCTTCCCATTGTTGTTCTTTTGAATTTTGGAATGTTTCCCGGTTAGCCCTAGGGTAGAAACCATGCTTATTCTCTTATTATCTTGCTAAATTTTAGGGTTAGTGTAACGACCCCATCCGTTAAATGACGTATAGTAGAAGGTCCGGCTGGGGCCCCACACTATATGCCACAAACAGACGGTGAGGTCACAGGATAATACCAAACCAAACACGAATCCTAACTCAGAGCATTCTAGCGGAAGCTTTAAGTTATAATTTGAACTCTAACCAGGAATGTCCAATATATAAACCACCTTTATATATAACCACGGAATGTACACAAATGCATAGAGTTTGGCCTTAAGGCCTTACAGTTCCTCTTTTCACACCGTATGGTTTACAAACCTCGGCGCGCAGGCCGGCCATACATGAGTAAAAGAAAACAAGCACAAACATTCGCTTAGCCTTCAAGGGCAATATCTCCCTAGCAAGCCGAGTCGTTTTGGGTGACCCGCTGCTGCTGCTGCCGCGGCTAGCCCTTGAAGGCTAAGCGAATATTTGTGCTTGTTTTCTTTTACTCATGTATGGCCGGCCTGCGCGCCGAGGTTTGTAAACCATACGGTGTGAAAAGAGGAACTGTAAGGCCTTAAGGCCAAACTCTATGTATTTGTGTACATTCCGTGGTTATATATAAAGGTGGTTTATATATTGGACATTCCAGGTTAGAGTTCAAATTATAACTTAAAGCTTCCGCTAGAATGCTCTGAGTTAGGATTCGTGTTTGGTTTGGTATTATCCTGTGACCTCACTGTCTGTTTGTGGCATATAGTGTGGGGCCCCGGCCGTACCTTCTACTATACGTCATTTAACGGATGGGGTCGTTACAGTTAGATTCTCCTATGAGCCCCCTCCTTGGGCTGTTTGCTCCTCGTGCTAGTTGTGTTCACCATTTAGACTCCAGATTTGTAGTTCTAGTTGGGTGCATTTGCAGGTGGAGCCCAGAGAGAGAGTGAGGGAGGTTATTGTGGTAGGGCTCTGGTTAGAACTAGTCTTGGTAGACTCTCGAGTTTTGGTGTTGAGTGTGGTGCACACACTCAAAGCCAAAAGCCGCCCAGACTTGGCGTTGAGTGTGGTGGACACACTCAAAGCCATAGTTCGATTTGTTCTTTGCGGCTGAGTGGTGGGGTGATTGTGTGAAAATTTTCGTCTAAGTCAAAATCGACGGGAATCACCAAGTGATTCCCGCCGATTTCGACGTGTATCGTCAGTGATTCCCACCGATCGGCGAGAATCAACCTTGATTCCCGCCGATTCGGCGAGAATCATCCTTGATTCTCGCCGATTCGGCGAGAATCATTCTGGATTCCCGCCGGTCGTCGAGAATCATCCTGCAGTCACGCTGATTCGGCGAGAATCGTCCTGCATTCCCGCCGATTCGGCGAGAATCAGTCGGCTTTCCCACCGACCTTCTCTTGTTGGCGTTGGCTTAGGGTTCTCCTGCGGAAGTGAACTTTGGCGTAGAGTGAGTTGACCTCACTCAATGCCAAAGCTGTTTTGGCGTTGAGGGAGGTAGACTCAATCAACGCCGTTGTTAGGTTTTGTGGTTTTGCTGAAGGCGTTGAGGGAGTGGACCTCACTCAACGCCATGGCTGTTCTGGCGCTGATTGAGGCTAACTCACTCAACGCTAAGGTCTGGTTAGGCACTGAGTGGATTCCACCCAACGCCGAGCCGTGTTGAGTAACTTCAACACTGTTTCTCTTTCCTCGATTTATGTTCCCGAGTGAGTTTCCTTGATTATATTTGTAGTTTCCTTGTCGGCCATGTTTTCTTTCCTAAAGGCCGAATCGTGGGATGTGGATAGTAGTGGTGGTTTGAAGCTCTTCATGGGGGAGGTGTTGTGTAATCTAGCCAAGGCCACCCTTATTCTTCTATCTTGCTCCAGGTACGGGCTGGGCAAGGGGGTGGAAGGTCCCTTGTGCTTTATCATGTAGACCCCTGAGCTTGTTGGCATGGAAATTGGTGGTTGGGGGACTGAGTTTGCCTCTAACCCAGATCCATGCTGTTTTTTTGCTACTACCATCTCCCACAACTTAGGGTGTTAGAAGTTTCTTCCTTGGTACTTTGCAGCACTTTGGGCTCTTGGTAGCCTAGTAAGCCCTGCAGGATGTAGTTCCTGGGCTGGGTTGTTGCTGTTTCCTTGCACGTAGTGCATTTCTTGTTGTCCTGTTTTGGATAGTTGTGACTTTTTCTACTGCATGTTTTTCAGTTACTTTTCCCCCTTTGGTTGACTCCTTCATGCAGTTTTTACCTTGTTTTGCTTGCTGAGGTATTCTGTTTTCTTTTGGAATGCCTCAGGTTCTGAGCTGTAGCCAGTTGGGTGGCTAGTTTGCAGTGGTGGTGTTGGTGGTCTCTTGGACTTTGGAGATCCGTTTGCCTTGTTGGTGAGGTAGTTTTCAGTACTTTCTTACAGACATACATATGTGTCAGTGGGTTCGTGTCAGGTTGTTGGCGCCCACTGGTAGTTTTTACCTTTGTACTGGATATATTACTTATGCTGCTACCGTTTTCTGGAGATAGTCTACTTGCTCTGAGGAGGATTTATGCTAGGTTGCTAGTTATTTTTAAAAACTACTATTATTATAGGTACATCGCATGATCAGCATGTTTTATAAAAGTAAATCACTATTTTCCAAGCAGCGTATAAAGATCGTTTTCCTATATATAATATAAATTAAATGTAGAGTCTTGCATAATATGAGTGGTTCTCTTGGAACTCTTATACATCCTTTAGGATGCTAAACCTGAATAAAGTATTTTTCCGCAGCGCATAAGTATAGTTTTTAACTGTGGACTAGGTGATCCACCGAGCCGAGGGATACGGCCTCTAAAATATAACTGATTTTCTAATCATTAAGCTCATGATTTTCTTTCATGAAGAGTAGCAGTTGGTTTTGCCTGAGCGTCAGCAGTTATCCCTTGCTTAACGTGGCATCATGACGCGCGTTTTCTCATACTCTGATAATTATTTAATTCGGGGAAAATACGGCTTATGACAACCTCCTATCCTCCGCAAAGCTCTTCCTGGTTTTTCATTTGCTGAGATTCAATGTGAAACTTGCATTTACGTCAAACAACATCGATCTACCTTCCCCCGTAATTGCTCCCGGAGCTCTGCTCCATTGAATTAATTCACACAGATATTTGGGGTCCGTATAAAACAACCAGTTTGTTTGGCTATCGGTACTTTCTGACATTTACTGACGATCATTCTTGCATCACCAGGTTATACTTCCTACGTGTTTGCTCTGAGGTGTTACGATGCTTTCGCTCCTTCAGCACTGAAAAACGTACTCAATTTTCTAGTGTCATCAAGATTTTTTGTACTGATAATGTTTGTGAATATATCAGTCACGAATTTCAAGACACCAGAAATCTCTTTAGCATTCTTCATCAAACCTCATGTGTCTATACACCACAACAAAATGGTGTCGCCGAGCGAAAGAATCGTCACACCTATTGGAGGATGCTCGCTCCCTTATATTCCAAATGCATGTTCCCAAGTAGTATTTGCACTTTGTTATTTCCACCGTGTGCTATTTAATTGATCGTATGTCATCGTTCATCCTCAACTTTGCTACTTCTTTCTCATGTTCTCCATTTTGTATCCTTCCACACCTCCCTTCTCCCTCCCTCCTCGGACCTTTGGATATGTCTGCTTTATCTATCATCTTGGACCTCCAGTCGATAAATTGGCTCCTTGCGCTACCAAATACATTTTGTTGGGTACTCTCATACACAGAAAGATTATGTTTGTCATTCGCCTACTACTGGGAAAAAATCACCTCAGTAGATATTACTTTTTTGAGGATCAATCGTTTTATTCAGCTCCTCTTGAGGTTATCTCTCCAACGGATCTCCCACGTCCAGTTGTTCCCACCAACACGTCTCCCACGTTCAGTTGGGTTGTTAGGGATGTTGGGTTTATTCGAAGACTGTTTGCCTTCTCTCTCTTCACCCATCATTGTACAACAGGAACCGTGAATCTCCAAGTTTATGTTAATGATATTTTAAATACTGGCGAAGATTCAAACAGCATCCATATGATCAAAGAACACTTGGCCTCCGTGTCCTAGACCAAAGATTTGGGGAATTTCCGATACTTTATTGGCATCGAGGTAGCTCGTCATCCGTATGGTCTTATCCTATCTCAAAGAAAGTATTGTCTTGATCTTCTTCATGATGCTAGCTACTCAAATTACAAGCCAGCTGACACCCTCATGGATGTCAAACCACAAGCTCTGTGCTTGTTCCTACAAATTTTATACACTCCTACCAAACCCAAAAAATTATCATTATTTTGAGGAAAAGTTGATCCATTTGATAGTTTCAAGACCTGATATATCGTTTGTTATTGGGGTTGTTAGTAGGTTTATGCATGCTACAAAGACATCTCATCTCCAAGCAATTGAGCGCATTCTAAGATACCTGAATTCTGCTCCCAATCAAAAGCTCGTATAAAAGCCGTCATTGTCTTTATCTCTCATTGCTTACTCTGATGTTGATTATTCTAGATCCCTGGATGATCATTGCTCCACAAGTTGTTTTTGCATATATTTTGGTGGACATCTTGTTACCATGCAAAGCAAGAAGAACCTGTCATCGCACGCTCATCTGTAGAAGCTGAGTATCGATCAATAGCCTCTGTCATGTCTGAACTCATATGGCTTAAAATACTTCTGGGACACCTGAGTGTCAAACTCTCCACTCCGGCCACCTTGTTCTGCAATAATCAAGTTATATTCATATTGCCAAGAATCATGTGTTCTATAAACATACCAAACATATAGTGGTCGATTGTCATTTTATTCGGGAAAAGGTTCAACTAAGAAAATTGGACTTAAGACATGTTCCTGCTACAAATCAAATCGCTGACATTCTCACCAAAGCTCTTCTATGGCCTCTATATTTTCAGTTCTTATCCAAACTTTGTTCCTACAACTTGTATGCCAAGAATCCCATGTTCTATAAATGTACCAAGTATATAGAAGTTGATTATCATTATATTTGGGAAAAGGTCCAATTTAGAAAATTGAACTTAGACAAGTTCCTGCCACAAATCAAATCATTAACACTCTCACAAAGCTCTACCGTGGCCTCTATATTTTCAGTTCTTATCCAAGCTTGGTTCCTACGACTTGTATGCTCCAGCTTGCTGGGAAGTATTGAAGAAATTGTAAATAAATGCCCATTTAGGAGGACCATGTAAAGCCCTCTTAGGGGTTTGTCCCACACCTTAGGATAGAGTTGTCTCTCCTTTCTCCTCCTATATATATGTACAAATACTTATCTTGTATTAAGGAAAAATACATGAGATATTAATAAATTATTAATATTTCTCTCTCTTCTGGAACACTTTTTTACATCATCAATGTGTCTTCCAAAATATAATTTAAGTTTGCTCCTTTCAACACTTTTTCTGTGCTTTTCCTACATAAATATAAAATTCTTAATAACTTTACGAGCATAAAATCAACTTATTACCCAAAAATAGCACAAATTTCGGAAATCTATGTTTACTTTGCAAGAAATAAAATTATTTTATTTTTGCCATTCCAAATATTTTGCTGAAGTAGGATGTTGTGTGTGTAATCATGCTCTAACAGAACTCTAATGAGTGAATGATAATGTAGTATTGAGGTGATTCGAAATAATGCAATGTTCACACAATTATTCGACGTTTAATTACAATAAATTCTAAAATTAATGTTAGAATTCACACACACTCTAGAAATTAGATATTAGAAACACAAGTAAAATCTAGTTAAATTAAAGTAGAGAATGCTTAAATTAAACACTAAGAGAATACATCCCGCAAATAGAACAAATATTGGACAAATAAATACGAAATAATATCCACAAGTATATGCTTGCGCACAAAATATTACAATACAAAAAAATTTAGGTCTCAAATATGAACATACCGTAGAAATAAAAGTCCAAGAAAGTGGTAATGTGTTGATTTGGGGATGGGCAGCAGATTGATTGCAATTCTGCACTAGTTATAGGTCTCGGGTAGGATGTGTTGGGCTGGTGGTGGTGGATGAGTTGGAGGAGACTGTTAGGGGAGGGGATGGTGGCTGTGGTAGGTCATTATAGGTTGTTTGGACTAGATTTAGGTGGTCGGCAGTTGGTGGGCTAAGGGTTGCTTGCTTGCTAGAGAGCAGCCTGAGAGGCTCGTTGTTCCGCGTGTGCGTGACGTTTTATTATATCTGGTATTTTTTAATTGTCTCATCATAATTAATGTTATGTGAGCCCCCACCTCCCTATATGAGGAGGTGATATGGGAGAGTTCTTTTCATCTTGAAGATCATTATGGTTTTGAATCTCTCGTTTGGAGAGAGGGCTTCATAAAGGAACCATCCACAAGAAGATTGTATCCAGCATTTTTCCTTTCATTTAGTGCAAGCAATTTCTTCTTATCGTAATATTTGGTCTGACGTGTCGCTCCGCCTGCTGCTATAGTCGCCACTGTTCTGCCCCTACTGTTGTTAACAGTTCACCTAAACCCGCGTTTCCGCGATAGTAAATTTGTGTGTCGCCGTTCATTCCCACGATAAGAGTGTGCGACTCTATCGGTGTTCTCGTAGCCGATCCGCTTCCTCCGCACGCTCCGCCTGTCTCGCAAAAGCAACAACCGCCTGCGCCCACTTCCAACCTCTAGAAACGGGATCGGCCCGCTCAGCACAATTCATCTACCGACCGGATCTTCCACGGCTTCCTCCCAACACTCAATCCGTGCCAGTCCGCCACTCCGCCTGTTCCGCCAGCCCTGATTCACTGCGCCTCCAGCTCCCTACCCCCCCCCCCCCCCCCAGAACAGCACCCTGATAGCCTTAGCAGCTGCTCCAACAGTTTTTCCCGACTTCCAACGGTTTGGTCGTTGCCCCCTCCTCCCGGCTGCTTGTATCCCCCCCGACTGCATTCCATGGTTAACACTGACGCACCACCGCCGACCTCATTAATAGATCCGGCCATCGTTCATCGTCTGGACGACCACGACACCGCAATTGCTTCACTGCAGGCCCTCATGTACCTCATGAATGCCACGATCGACTCTCTCTTGGCCAGTCACCCAACCACATCCACAACGTCCAACGTGGCTGCTCCCCCCGCCCTTGGAGCTTCCCTGGATCCGTACCAAGCCATAGCCCCCCCCCCCTCCCGGGGGTTCTCACAGGGGCCTCATTCCCTTGATGTTCCCTCTTTCAACGACACCGATCCTATGGGTTGGACTGCCCAGGCCGAACAATTCTTCGAACTTCAGTAGATTGTCGAGGCACAGAAATTCAGTACAGTATTGATCGGCATGGAGGGCTCAACACCTGCCATATCTTGGTTGGACCATTAGTAGTAGCTAATTCTCCGTTACGACACCCGCTAAGCGGGCTCTGCGGTGGAGCGACTTTGCGATGTTTGTCGGACAGGCTCCCTCGACGAGTTTCTCTCCCTCGCGACACATGTTCTCGGTCTTCCATTGGACCATTACTTGGCCCACTGCATGCATGGCCTGCAACCCCATATCCTAGCGCGCATCTGCATCCTTCAGCTGGTCACTGTTAACCAAGCCATGGACCTCTCCCCATTTGTGGAGGCCGAATTTCTCTCGTTGTCTGGGGACCCTCCCCCCTCACTGCCTCCTTCCAAACCTCCCTACCAGCCATACATTCCTCCCCCCGACAAAACAACCGCCACTGGCACTTCCTCTACCTCGTCAACCCAATTTGGGCCAACGCAACACCCGTCATGTCCCCACTAACCGCCGGTCCAACCAAAAGTATAAGGACTTACGGAGAAGGGGTTTGTGCTTGCGTTGCAAACAATTATACTCGCCTAATCATGCTTGCTCGGTGAAGAAATTTCATCTTATCATCGACGAGGACGTGTACGAGATCAACACCACAGATTTGGACGCTCTTATGATCACGAATGTATCGCCAGATGGTTCTCCAGGCACCTCTACAGATTCCCATCTATGGCCATTTCACTATTAGCTGGCGGGTGGCACTCCGACCTTGGGGACAAGGCCGTTCTTCTTGCAGGGTGTATTGTTATGCACGTGCGCGTGATGTTTTATTATATCTGGTATTTTTTAATTATCATTTTATAATTAATGTTATGTGAGCCCCTCCCTAAATAAGGAGGTTGTATGGGAGATTTCTTTTCATCTTGAAGATCATTAGGGTTTTGAATCTCTCATTGGGATAGAGGGCATCTTGGAGGAACCAGCCTCCAGAAGATTGTGTTGAAGCCAAAAATGATCTCAAAGAGAGTTAAAAAAAATAGGGGTGCAGCAAACACCTACTTCTCTCAAGCCCCGCCCCTCGACTAGTTGCAAAGGACCTAGAACTGACCTGAAGCCTTGGCAGGGAGGTCCCACCTCTTACCCGGAAGATCTCTAAGAGCTTCCCCTCCAAAGCCAAAAGCTAGGCTAGGAGCTCCTCAGAAAGCACTAGAGAGTTAGAGAATAATGAAAGCTTGCTTTCTAAGGAGCCCTTGTGGGTCTATTTATAGCCTTTGCTGACCTGAAATTACTGAAATACCCCTGGATGGCCTGCCAATAGCCAAATCCCGCTGTTATGAAATACTACATACAGGCCCTGGGGTCATATGGGTATTTTTACCCGAGGACAACTAGGTAATTTTACTCAGGGCTCTGGGCCCCACCCGGCGAGAACTCTATGCCGATAACCCTCCCGCCTTCGCTCGGCGAAAGCTAAAAAAGGAGTGTTGAATGCCTCAGACCAAGCCAGCTCTTACCTTCCGCGAGGCGCAAGCCTTTTTGCCCGCCTCTTGGAGGAAATGGGTCTCGGCCGAAGTTGGCACGAATGTTCTCGCCTTCTCTAAGGCGAGAGCTCTTCTGGTCTGAAGCCCAATGCTAGCCCGAAGCTAGTCCAATCCTGGCCATTGATGCCTCTGGGTGCCACTCAGCGAATATGGGGTTGTACAAAATCCCCGCTCTTTTCGAGCTAGCCCTGCGCTTGAAAAGACACGTCTAACCCATAAATATTTGTTGAGCATGTGTCATCCTGAAAAGAGAATCTTTTGGTGGGCAACCCCGTGGCTATATATGTGCGTTGATCGGCAACCATAAATATGCCCCTTCCATTCGCTGCCCCGTGGCTGAGCTCTCGTTTAGTCTCGCAATGCATTCCAAACGTGCTGACAAGCCGCTCTCGTAGGACCTTCAAGACCGTATTAATGCGGCGCAGGCGCGAGATCTCGCGAACAGTGCATTGGTAACCCCTTGGCTGGCGAGAAAGGCGCCAGCCGCTGTGCCCTCACAGTCGAAGAAGAAGAAAGGGAAATCGGTCCAGCGGGACCTTTTGCGCGAGAACCGGGGTTCACCTACCCCCTCTCCAAGCCGCACGGAAAATCCCTCACCCTTGTAGAAGGTACGTTTCTCCGACCTGTTGATTACCAAAATTATGAGCTGATTAAGAGAAAGGATCGACAACTGACGCAATTCTTCTTGCAGGAGGCGGTTCAAGATGACGGCGCAGGGTCCTCGCTGGCGCCCCCAGACTTAGCCTCACGCCTTCTCGAAGATCCACCACGGGTTCTGGAGGCCACTCCTCCGGCCGACCCTCCGAGAACTCCAAGTAACCTTTTATCCCTACTGCCCTCTTTTTATTCATTCCAAACACAGCATTCCCAATTGCAGAACTGACTTCCCACAGCGTTAGCTTCCGCCAGCCTGGGTCTCGCCACCCGGGGAAAGGAAATAGTAACCGCCAACTTGGTTGACCAAGCGTCTAATCTCGCCCTACTGGCGGGAGGGGTTGCTACCGAACCCTTCGTAACACCAAAGGAGGCTAGTCACCCCGCAAGAGAGGACGACTCCACCCCTGATCCCGGCCAGACTTGGATCACCGTACCCGAGACCTTCTACCCGGGGTGAGGAAAGCCGCTCCACCCCCTCTATGGAATTGAGGCGGAGTTCGGGCCTTCTCGCCTGCTGCCGGCCGGTGGCTCTCGCCATGCTGCAGGTATGCGAGGTATTATCATACTCTTTACTTAGCTTTCACCGTAACTGTGGAACTCTTTTACCAGGGGATCCGGACTCGCGGGCGGGAGCTGACGAAGAAGATGAAGATGAATATGACGATGTTGAGGAAGGGGAGGACGACGAGAGCTCCACTTTCCCCTCTTCGGATGAGATGGAGGAAATCTTGGACGGCGTCGGGAACGTTAGGAAACGGCAAAAGAAGCTAGCGGCCATCCTGTCGAAGCTCATTCGGCGAGAGCGGGCCCATGCCTCTGTGGCGAAGGAGCACCGCGAGATGTTGGAGCAGAGACTGGAGGCCCTCGAGGAAGACTACTACCCCAGCGAGACGGTGCAGCCGGATATGTCTACTGTCGAGTCGTCTCCTGGGTGATGTATCGCGCGGATCGGAGACCAGGCGCGCCGGATCTACCTCGAGTGCACCACGTTATCCTCCTACTTCAACCCGCGGGCTCCTCCGAGAACTAGATGTCGAGAGCAAGGACGTTGGCGCTGGGAACCGTATTGAAAATCGTAGTCTTGCCTCCCCCGCCTCCTTGCCCACCCTTCTCGTTATGTACCCCCCTTTTTTCTTCTTGTTTGCAAGACTACTTAAAACTTTAAGATTATTGTTTGTTATGGAGCTCTCTCTCGGCGAGAGATCCCTTTCTATTTTTCTTTCTGCTGCTCTGTTTTATGCTATTATTTTGGTGTTTGCGCGAACCCAAACCGCTGCTCCGTCGCTGTCATCTAAGGGCTGGAACCTTGTCGCTGGCTTAGGCGCCCGAGGCGCGTCGGAGTGGTAAACGAGGCGCCGTTTCCTCAGGACGTGATGACTGTACCCCTGCTGTCTTTTTGGGAAAGTCAACATTACCACGATTTTCTATAAGTAGGCCTATCAACCCACCACATTTATTTCTCCGATCTGGAACCTTTGTCCTCCTTGCTGCTTTCACGCCTTGCCGAGACCTTCCCTCGCTTTTTCCACCTTCTCTAATTCTCGCCTTTCTCCCCGAGCTTTCACCTTCAACTTTTGACCACGATGTCGGGCGAGAACGAAGGGCGCTCCCACTATGCGGATGCCTTCCGGAGGCACCAGTTCCCCCCTTGGCGTTTAACCATGGATGAGTACCAACTGATCACCTCCCGCTACATCCCCACCGTCTTCACCGTGAGAAACCCCAGCAACGATGATAGGGTGAATTGCGCGGGAGAGGGAGACCTTGCCATCCCCCTCGAACATTTCGAGGTGGGCTTCCGCCTCCCCCTCTGGCCCGAGATGCGCTAGGCCCTCCGCTATTATGGAGTTGTTCCCGCACAGCTCAATCCCAACTCAATCGCAATCCTGGTAGCGTTTATTTGCTACATGCAATCCGAGAGGATTGAGTTTAGTATCCCCATCTTCCAGAAGCTGTTCATCTTCCGGGCTAAGAGTGGGGTGGTCTTCTTCTCCGGGAAGTTGCTCAAGACCATTGGTCGTGCCAACAAGCACCACCACTAGGGCGAGAGGTTCGTTTTCATTTCCAGCAACTTCGGCAACGTGCCTCTTACGCCCATTCAATATGACGACGACGCCTATAAGCCGCCACCCTTAGGGTCGCGCAAGAGCGCCCTCCTAGAGTTCTTCGGAACCATGGACTTCGAAGTCAAATTTCTCAGGCGGGATGTCGACTCTCTCCCGCCCGTGCCTCCTGGAGAAGGTATGGTCTCGCCTTTAGCTCGGCATTCCATACTCTAAAATACAGCGTTGAATGTTGTCAACTTTGTAGGGGAGCGAGAAATCCCTCAACACCAACCGTTTTGCGAGACCGAGGCTGCGAGAGATCCGCTGGCCCTTGCGAAAACTACAGCTCTCTCCTGCCGAGAGGGGCCGGCTCCTCCCCCTCGGTCTGGTGCTGGGAAGCGGAAGCCCGACACCCTATCGTCCAATCCTCTTAAAAGACCAAAGCCCATCTCCGCCGACAATGGGAAGTCCGTGGCGTCCTCTCCCTCCCGACCTGCCGCCGAGGGTCGATCCTTTGCCGAGATCCTGTGGCAGCCGGGGAGGCAAACACTACCGCTGGGACCACCGCTGGGGTCCCTGCCGAGAGCCTTCCAGCCATAGGAGGGACTGGTGAAGAGGGCGCAGCCGCCGAAACCTCCGCTCCGGCCCCACCCTAGCAGGTGCCAAAGGGGCACCGGAACTTCGGCCTCGGTATGAAGTGTCTTGATAAGGAAGGAAAGCCCCTGCTTCAGTGGAATCCCGAGACCAACCGGGTCTCTGTCTCTACCGTCCTCCCCAGTTGGGCAGAGCGCGACGAGGTCACCGGCGACGCTTTTGCGTTAGGCTACTGTTGGAGTTACCATGGTGATCTAGAAGTGGTCAAACATGTAATCTCACTGCCAACGCGATATGAGCCTGCAGGGTCGCACATAAGAGCATGTGGAGAAGTTGGAAGATTGACTGTGTTGGTAAGGGTTACCAATCACCATAAAGAATGGGGTACGGCAAATGGTGCTAAGGAAGAATCTTCGAGATTCGTAGAGAATCTTCGAGATTTGTCGAGAATCATCGAGTATCGTCGACTATGGTCCGTCGACGATCGTCGGCTGTGGTTCGTCGAGAATCATTGACTATGGATCGTCGAGTATCGATCGTCGAGAATCGTTTAGAATCATCGAGTATCGATCGTCGTATATCGTCGATCGTCGAGATTCGTCGAGAATCGAAATGTTCGATTCTCGACGAATGCTTATTCCCATTGAATTTTTCCCAGAAACCCTATTTTGTTGTGGTTTGCGGATAGCGATTTTATCTACGTTTATTTATGCTTTGGGTATAAATAGACACTTAGGTTTTGAGCGGATGAGTAGTTGAATTTCCCCGACCCGACGGAAGAGTTCCGTCTTTCCGCCGACGGATGTTTTCTGCCGACGGAAGAGTTCCGTTTCTGCCGATCGCTCCCTCCGCTGGCCTCCTCTCCAACGACAGTCGCCGGTGTTGCTCTTCCTGGAGCAGACCTAGCAGTCCGTGGAGGTGCAAAGGTGTAGTCGATCTCCTTCCCGATCTTTCGTGCAACGAAAAGCTCGGTGTTCTCCTGCTCGTGTGGATTTCTGCAGAGACGTGAACGTTATTCTACGTAGAACTCGCCACCAACAAGGACTCAAAGTTTGGAGCATCTCTGTTTAGTTTTGACTCAACACCGGAAAAGTAACTTTGACCTAGTTATTTCTTAACTTCTTGATTCAATATTCATGGCCCGATCCCAAATCTCTTTTGGGTTGTTCTTGATTTTTATTACTTCCGCTGCGTGCACAAGTGTTGTGCCAATGATAATACGTTTTGTAGCCTAAACTATTATCGTATTTTATATTTTATATTGTACAAATTATGTCTATTATTAGTTTCTTTTTATCCTTTTTATGTAAATTTTATTGCCACTAACTTTTTCCTGTCTTTTTGCAGGTTTTCAGAAAAATTGCCAAAATTGCCTGTCACGCCCCCCCTGTCACGCCCACCCTGGGCGTGACCTAGGGCGTGTCACCCGATCCCGAGGACACCTGCTGGAAGGGACAGAAAACGGTCAAAAACCACTGTCACGCCCCTTTGTCACGCCCTCCCTGGGCGTGTCACAAGGCGTGACCAGGGGCGTGTCGCCCTCTGCCGCAAAGCTGTCGCCGCATTAAATGCCCTTCCGCCTCAGCACGCAAATAGTACTGTCACGCCCCATGACACGCCCGTGACATGGGCGTGACACCTTCCTTTTTCGGCGACTGACGGATTTCCGACCAATGATTTGGACATGACATGCCTGTCACGCCCCCCTGTCACGGGCGTGACCTAGGGCGTGACCACCGACGTACCGAAGCAATCATCCCTCCCGCCAGAATTCAGAGCCCGAGGTCAAATCCGTACCTGTCACGCCCCCTGACACGCCCCCCATAGGGCGTGTCGGAGGGCGTGACCAACCCGAGAAATTTTCTATAAATTGAGCCCCCCTCCTCCCCATTTCAGCAAGCTTTGGTTGAGTGGGGGAGGTGCTGCCCCTTTGTTTCTTGATCCTTTTTCATGCTTTCTCTCTCTCTCTCTCCCCCTCTCTTTGTACTTTTTGGTTAACCCTAGTTTAATCTTAGTTTGTGCTAGCTTTTAATGTAATTTTCTTCTTGCTTAGTGCTTAATGTAGGGCTAGAATAGGGTTTAATTTTCATGCACTTGTAATTTTATTTTCATTAGTGTAACTTGCCCTTTTTCATTAATAAAATTGTTCTTCCCTTAGCTTGTGTTCTTCTTATGTTTTTCTACTCATCTCCCCCCCTCCACTCCATTATGATTAACTAATCCTCCTTGTACTCGATCTTGATGATCCGAGGTTAGAGCGATTATGTTATGATGTTTTAATCAATCTTTTCTTTTTAGGTTAGGGCCTTGAATTACTCTTGATTAATCACGGGTTGGGGGTATATTTTCGATATATACTCTCCGCCTTTGCTTTCATTCTGGGCTAGCCGAGAGGCCGAAAGAATGAAGTGAGCATTCAAGAGTAAAGGGAGTTGTACGCACCCCTCGAGAGAGGCAGACGTCTAAATCTCCCGGATTGGAGTAAAATCCAATAGTGGGGTTCACCGCGTAAAGCGAGTTTTAGGCCTCCGATTTAGACGAGAGTCGGTCGGACCTTCCTAAACTCAGTTGGGCACGACTTCGAGAGAAGCGTGTTCAAGCTTTAGGAACCTCCACGGTCAAGGACCCTTATCCTATTAAGTTTAGATTTTTATCGCATTTTCTTAATCGTCTTTAGCCGAGGTGAATCTCGATCGGGTGCTTTTCCATTTCATATTGTTCTACCTTTTGTAGTAATCTCATATATTGTGCTCTTTAATTAACTGCAGTAATTTCCTTTCTAGCTTAGTTGTTTGCTTAATAGCGTAACTTAATTGCGGTAGTTCTCTTTCTAGTTTGCTTTCATTTCTCCATTGCGCTTAGATTTTCTAAAACCCTAGTTTTTTCGTCGATAAGATAATAGCGTTCGTGTTAGTAAGCTTAGCCAACAGTTCCCGGATTTCAATACGACACTTGTGTCCCCTTGCTACAATTCGATAGGTATACTTGCCTCATCGGGTTGCTAGTTCGGTTGCGTTTATTTTCTTCGAACCCTAGAGCGCAACAAGTTTTTGGCGCCGTTGCCGGGGACCCAACTTCCGTTGATATTGTGAAAACACGAACCTATTAATTTTATCTCTTCTCTTTCTCATCCTCTTTCTTTAAAGTTTTAAAAAAAATCAAAAAAATTATCACCGCTCTTAATAGAAACCAACCTCACAATTTTTCTACGCCACCTAATTCTCTCGAAAAGGGCAAAGGGCTTTAAGCGCCACTGTCTTGTCTAGTACCTTGCGAACCCTTCACGGGGTAGTCCTTGGGAAGTTCGGGAGTTAATCTATAAAAAAAATCTATTTCAAAAAGAAAAAAAAATTTTAATTTAATTTTCTAAATCTAGTTTTTCTTTCTAGTCTATCCTTTTTCTCTTTCTCTTCTTCTTTTTTGTTCTTTTAGTGCATGACCCGCGGGAGTCCGTCGGTTATTTTGGACTTGGACCACGAAATTGAGCGTACTCTTCGGAGAAGATCGCGATTTCAAGGTCCTACCATCCAAGTGCCGGTTGAGGACTCCGAGTCATTTAATACTTTAAGAATGGAAGAACCCAACGTAGATGAGGCCGTGCAAAGGACTATGTCCTATTATGCACGACCGAACCTCGAGGGAACAGAATCGAGTATAGTCCGTCCTACTATAGCAAATAATAACTTTGAACTAAAGCCTAGCATAATTCAAATGGTGCAGCAATATGTGCAATTTGACGGACTTCAAGATGAAGATCCGAACGCACATATAGCTAGCTTTCTTGAAATTTGCGACACCTTCAAGATAAATGGTGTCACAAATGATGCGATCAGGCTAAGACTCTTCCCCTTCTCTCTAAGAACTAAAGCTAAGCAGTGGCTTAACACACTTCCGAAAAATAGCATAACCACTTGGAATGAATTAACTGAAAAATTTTTGGCGAAGTATTTCCCGCCAGCTAAAACTGCAAAACTTAGGAACGACATCTCTGCCTTCGGACAAATAGACTCTGAAACCCTTTACGAAACCTGGGAGAGATTTAAAGAATTATTAAGACGATGCCCACATCACGCGCTTCCTGTATGGTTACAAGTGCAGACGTTTTATAACGGGCTAAATCAAAGCACGAAGCAAATGATAGACGCAGCTTCTGGCGGTACTTTAAATCATAAGACCCCGGAAGCCGCTCTTGAGCTTTTTGAGGATATGGCCATGAACACTTATCAGTGGAATGTGCCTAGGTCCCGCCCGAACAAGCCTGCAGGTATCTATGAAGTGGACAACGTCTCCCAGCTCGCTCTGCAAGTAGAAATCCTAAGCAAAAAAATTCACGGAGATGACTGCTGCCTCCGCCCCTCAGGTATGGGAATCTGCAACCCCTACTCCAGAACATTTAGATTATGTTAATAATTTGCCTAGAACTGCTTTTAATAATTTTTCTGCTGCGAATTTTCATCCGCCTGGTTTTAATTTTCCGAATAGTTATAACCCCGCTTTAAGAAATCACCCGAACTTTTCATGGAGTAATCCATCGAATGCGATGCGCCCACCTCCGCAAAATGATTTTTCTGCACAACCACCACCACCACCACCACTTCTTCAAAATTACCCAAAACCTCCGAGCTTGGAGGAATTACTTTCTAAATATATCACCACAAATGACGCTACCATAAGAACTTTAACCGGAAGCGTAAAAAGTTTAGAAAATCAGGTAGGACAGCTCGCGAAAATAATTTCTGAGCGACCCGCAGGGTCTCTTCCTTCCAATACCGAACCCAACCCGAGAGCGCAAGCGAAGGCTATAACTCTTCGGAGTGGGAAGCAAGTCTCCGGTATGGTAAGTGAAGAGCCTGAGGCAAGCTCCGCTTCTGCTTTTAAAAATCAAAGCTCCGCTTCAGCTTTTAAAAATCAAAGCTCCGCTTCCGCTTTTAAAAATCAAAGCTCCGCTCCGCTTCCACCCTCTGCTGAAGAAGTAATCACCCCCACATTAGAAAATAATCTCACTGCACCACCCATCTTCAAAAATAATTCAACTCCTCCATACCCCTCTGAACTTAATAGACAACGTCAAGATGATCAGTACTCCCGCTTCTTAGAAATCTTCAAACAAATCCACATTAATCTTCCCTTCCACGAGGCTATTTCGCAAATGCCGAAATACGCCAAATATCTTAAAGACCTCCTCACAAACAAGAAGAAGTTAGAGAATCTTTCGCACGTCACGCTAAACGCCGAGTGCTCTGCCGTTTTAACAAACGGTTTGCCGAAGAAAATCAGTGACCCGGGTAGTTTCTCTATCCCGTGTGTCTTCGGTGATCTCTTTGTTAAACACGCGTTAGCCGACTTAGGCGCAAGTATAAACCTGATGCCCTTTTCGTTGTTCAAAAAGTTAGGGATTGGTAGCCTTAACCCCACGCGTATGAGTATCCAGCTAGCCGATAGATCCGTCAAGTACCCGTTAGGAATAGTGGAGGACGTTCTGGTGAAAGTCGACAAGTTCATCTTCCCGGTGTACTTTGTCATTTTGGACATCGAAGAAGACGTCGAGGTTCCCCTGATCCTTGGCCGACCCTTCCTCGCCACCTCCCGAGCCATCATTGACGTAAGCAATGGTAAGCTCTTTCTTCGAGTAGGCGACGACGAAGTCACATTTCCTATCACCCCTTCGATGAAGAACACCTTAGCGAACGATGACTCATGTTTTTTCGTAGACGCCGTGAGTGATGATTCTTCCTACTGCCTCTCCGACTTTGAAAAAGAATTTTCTACTTTTTGCTCCTCTTCTCTTACAATAGAATCACTGCAAGGAAGTGATGAATCTTCTTATTGTCTTTCCGACTTTGAAAAAGAGTTTTCTGATTTTTGTTCTTCCTCTTTTCTTACCACTGAATCTGTACAAGAAGCCGTCTTGGCTGCTAGCCCCACCCCTTATTACGTTCCTTATAAAAAAGTTTATGAAGATATTATTTTCGAAAAAGAAAGAATCTCAAAATCCTCTTATGAAGAACCCCCTACCCTAGAACTTAAAGAACTTCCCGAACACCTTAAGTATGCTTTCTTAGAAAAAGACTCCAAGTTACCAGTTATCGTTTCGGCCTACCTCACGGATACGCAAAACGATAAACTTCTTCTAGTTCTACGTAAGCATCGCCGGGCTATTGCTTGGCAAATTTCTGATATCAAGGGCATAAGCCCATCTTTCTGTACACATAAAATTTTAATGGAAGATAATTCGCGTAACTCTATCCAACCTCAGCGCCGTATAAACCCGAATATGAAAGAAGTAGTTAAGGGCGAGGTTATGAAACTATTAGACGCAGGAATTATCTACCCTATATCGGACAGTAAGTGGGTTAGCCCCGTTCAGGTAGTTCCAAAAAAGGGAGGGATAACCGTAATTAGTAATGAGAATAATGAATTAATCCCGACACGGACGGTGACGGGTTGGCGTATGTGCATAGATTACCGTAAGTTAAATGATGCCACCCGTAAGGACCACTTTCCTCTACCGTTTATCGATCAGATTTTAGAACGTCTCTCCGGCCATAGCTTTTATTGTTTTCTCGATGGCCTCTCGGGGTACTTTCAAATACCCATCTCTCCCGAGGACCAAGAGAAAACTACGTTTACTTGTCCCTTCGGCACCTTCGCGTACCGAAGAATGCCGTTTGGATTATGCAATGCACCGGCTACATTCCAACGCTGTATGCTCGCAATATTTGACAAGTACGTAGAAAGCATTATGGAGGTATTCATGGACGATTTCTCCGTGTTCGGCGATACCTTCGATAGATGTTTAGAAAACCTCAAAAAAGTCTTAGAACGATGCGAAGAAACTAACCTTGCCCTAAATTGGGAAAAATGCCATTTTATGGTGAGGGAAGGGTTAGTTTTGGGTCATAAAATTTCTGCTAAAGGTATTGAGGTAGACGTTGCCAAGATAGAAGTTATTGAGAAGTTGCCGCCACCTATAAACATAAAAGCTATAAGAAGTTTCCTAGGCCACGCTGGTTTTTATCGTCGTTTTATAAAGGACTTCTCCAAGATCACTAAGCCCCTCACCCATCTCTTAGAAAAAGACGCTCCATTCATTTTTGATGACTCTTGTATTTCTGCCTTTGAATTAATTAAAGAAAAGTTAATTAACGCGCCAATTATGATAGCTCCAGTGTGGGACCTTCCTTTCGAGATTATGTGCGATGCGAGTAGTTTTGCGGTGGGAGCCGTATTAGGTCAACGCATATCTAAGAACTTCCACCCCATCTATTACGCTAGAAAAACCCTCACATCTGCACAAGAAAATTACACCACAACCGAGAAGGAGCTCTTAGCTGTAGTATTTGCGTTTGATAAATTTTGCCCTTACATTACACTTTCAAAAATCATTGTTTTTACGGACCACTCAGCCCTCAAGTACCTTCTTGCCAAAACGAATGCCAAGCCTCGCTTGATTCACTGGGTCTTACTCCTCCAGGAGTTTGACTTAGAGATCCATGATAAGCGAGGAGCCGAGAACTTGGCCGCCGACCATTTATCAAGATTAGATAACCCCTTTACAGAAAAATTAAATGAAAAATCTTTTAATGATTATTTTCCTGATGAGAAGCTGCTTTTAGTTAATGCATCTACTTCTCCTTGGTTCGCGCACATCGCCAACTATCTAGTGGCCCGGGTGCTCCCAAAAGAGTTCTCCTCTCAGCAGAAGAAGAAATTCTTTTCTGAGCTGAAGAACTACTTTTGGGAAGACCCGCATCTTTTCAAAATTTGTGCGGATAAAGTGATAAGGAGATGTGTTTCTTTTGATGAAGGAATTGATATTCTAAAACATTTGCATGAAGGTCCGACAGGTGGGCACTATCAAGCTGCTAGCACCGCTCATAAGGTGCTTTGCGCGGGTTTTTACTGGCCTAGCCTGTTTAAAGACGCGCAAGCCTTTGTGAGCAGGTGTGATAGTTGCCAACGGTCGGGCAATATTTCTAATAAAAATGAAATGCCGCAAAATTATTTCTTATAGTGCGAAATTTTCGACCTCTGGGGAATTGATTTTGTTGGCCCCCTTCCTTCTAGCTTCGGAAACAAATATATTTTAGTTGCTGTTGATTATGTTTCACGATGGGCTGAGGCCCAAGCTCTTCCTACGAACGACTCCCGAGTTGTAGTCACGTTTTTAAAAAAATTATTTTCTAGATTCGGTACGCCACGCGCAATCGTTAGCGATAGGGGTTCCCATTTCTGTAACGCTCAATTTTCAAAAATCCTTACTAAATTCGGCGTTACGCATAAACTATCCACTGCCTACCACCCCCAAACTAACGGTCAAGTCAAAGTAGTAAATAGAGAAATAAAAAGAATATTAGAAAAGACTGTTTCAACTTCTAGAAAAGACTGGTCAGCCAAACTTGACGATGCTCTATGGGCCTACCGAACAGCGTACAAAACCGCCCTCGGATGTACGCCGTATCGGCTGGTCTATGGAAAATCGTGCCATCTGCCCGTAGAGTTAGAGCACCGCGCCTTTTGGGCCTTAAAATTTTTAAACTTCGATCCCCACTCAGTCGGTGACCTTCGAAAATTTCCACTAAATGAACTCGACGAGTGGCGCTCTTATGCTTATGAAAATAATAAACTTTATAAAGAGCGGACGAAGCGTTTACACGATAAACACTTAAGGCACCCTAAAAACTTTAAGCCGGGCGACCGAGTCCTTTTATATAATTCTCGTTTACGTTTATTTCCGGGCAAATTAAAATCTCGCTGGTCTGGCCCGTTTTCTGTTTTAGAAGTATTTCCTTATGGAACTGTTTTAATTTCTCACCCTGATAAGGGTAATTTCAAAGTGAATGGTCAGCGTCTTAAACTGTATTTTTCTGGTGATGATGATGTCATTCCAAACACTATTAAGTTTCTGCTTCACGAACTTTAGATTGAACTTTTTATTTTTTTGCTAAAAACAATTTTATTTCGGGACAACAATATTTTTGGACAATATTATTTTTTTTGATGCGTCGAGCTCAACGACGCTTTAACCAAAGGGCGCTCTTGGGAGGCAACCCAAGTTATCTTTTTCTGTTTTCTTTATTTTACAATTTTTGCCTCGGACGGCTCCGACAAGCTGAAGCTTCTGCGATCGCCTGCTCCAACATTGCTGAATCCATCACAAAGTCCAAAAAGACATTCGGGGAGCGGCATCACTCAGTTTTCGCAGCAAATAAATCTGGGGAAGTACCTGTATTTCAATTCTGTCTTTCAATTCTGTACTTTATTTTTCTCTCCTTCTCCAATCCCCTTCTTTAGCCATTGAGGACAATGTCTGTTTTAAGCTTGGGGGAAGATTTCCTCCTTCATTTTTGCGTAGTGTAAATAATCTTCTTTTTGTATATATTGTAAATATTTCCAAAAAAAAATGAATATCTTAAAATTCCAAAATCCAAAAAAAGAGAATATTCCACAAAATTAAATTAAAAAAAATTTATATGTGTTTTTGAATAGTTTAGACATTTTGGTATTTCAATAGTACCCCTAGTTTTTAGTTTGGTTTTACTCAAAATCTCCTATAAACAACTTAGTTAATTATAATATTTCTAATCGTCCTTTTTAATTATGTTTCACAAGTAAAATGTTGGCCATGCTGTGTTTCTAATTCACGGTAGCATGTTAGGGTGAAATATTTTTCTAAAACTCGCATTTCTATTATGGTTTTTTGTTGTTTATTTCCTTTACTTTCTTAAAAATTCATCATCCACTATTTTCTTTTTTGTTTTTGAATAATTTTTGTAAAGTCAACTTTTGAATAACGTAGTAGATGTGAACGATCCAAGTCACCTATTATTTCTATTTTCAAGTTAATTTCATCAATCTTCTTTTATTATCTAGGACTCGCTTTTTGAAAAAATTTCAAACCTTTGTTTTAAATAAATTCAAAAGCGTGAAAATGATTTAGGCCATTTTTGTTTTCGTTTGAGCTTTCCTGCCAACCTAAAAAAACTTTTAACACTAGTTAGCCGTTTTTGAGCCTTTTTCCGATTTCATTTGATAGCTCCTCCTTTCATTTCAGTTTCACCAAAGCCAAAATTTCCAACCTATCGAATCACACTAGCCTTTTTGAGTTTCATAAATTATTTTGACGATTTTGATAGGGTATTTTGTTGGTACCCTAGATGTGATTTGGCTTATGTAATCCCTTTCCAGTCCCTCTTGATCCATATAACTATATATGATCATGTTTAGACTTTGTTTAGTCTCCCTAGGGTAGTTTATATCTGACCTAAAGTTTAGGCTAGTAGTTCTAGATGTATTTTTTGGTTAAGGCTTTTTCTGTTCGACCATCGTCGAACGAGGCCTCGCGATCGTCGATCAGTGGTCGACGATAGCAGGGCTATAGAATCGTTGAAGTCAAGACAATTATCGTCGACCGATGGTCGACGATCTCAGAGCAAGCTTATTATGCTCTGAAGGTTGGTCGACGATCTGCTATCAGCAGTTCGACGATCGTGGTCTTGCTTCACGATATATGTCTCGACAGATCTCTGCCTTAGTCGTCGACATCATGAGATGTTCGACGATTTCTGTGTTAACAGATTTTCTGCCTTAGTCGACGATATCTTGAGCTGGTCGACGATTGCCGTTCGACGATTTCTGTTTCGACAGATTTCTGCTTTTAGTCGACGATCTGTTAGCTAGGTCGACGATCATCGAACCCCTGTTCGACGATTTCTGTCTGCCTTTAACAATTTGCACTTATTTTATTCGTTGGTTTATTCCCAAGTGTTTTAGCATGTGATTAGAAAGATTTTCTGAAGAATGTTTTTGCTAATTTATGGCTTAAATTCAAATGAATTACTTACCAAATATGTTAAGCATAAATTACGGGATTTCGTATTTTGATAAAGCATTTTTGTCTTATTATACAAAATATATTGCCAGGCTGTATTCTAGCCGTTGGCGGTGTATGCTATTTCCAAGAACGATAAGTTTTTATGCTGAGATTTTTTTTATTCATTTATTTCCTTATTGGGACTGACAGAGAGCTAATAGGTCATTCTATTCCTATTGCTATATTCTATTTTGAGATAATCTATTGCAGGGCTCGAGAATTCAAATCAATAGAGCCGTTCCAAAAGATAAATGAGAAGACATATTTAAGAGAGATTTTTTCTCAGAAAAATAAGAAGTTACAAAGATAGAGAAATTTTTTTTTGTGCTGGACTCTCTCAAGCATCTCTAGAGCAACTCTTCACAATCTCAATCAGAAGAAGAAAAGTTTTCCTGAAGCATAAGTCCAGAGCAATCTCTTTCATTCTCAAGTCTCCTGAGCATCCGCTTAGAGTTTTCAAGACTTCAGAAAGAGCTCCAGATCTGCTTCACGTGCTCCAGAATCTGAAGACCTGATAAAAATCAGTCTACAGATCTCTGAGGATTTAGTTTCAGTGTATCTGAAACTCCTTCATCCTGAAGCAAAGGCTTTCCCTGGACTTCCACTAAGCCAGGGGGAGACTTTGATTCTTTAGAGAATCCACAAGTCTTCTCTAATCTGTATTAACAACAGAGAAGACAATCTAACCCTCTCAACCCCTTTGTAAAAGAGTTTTCACACCTCTTCAAAAGTGAACATTGGTGACAGGGCACCTTATCAACAACCTGTGGTTGAGCATCCTTATCAAAAGCTCAAAGGGTCTGTTTGATCTACCTGAATCAGATCATTGGTGGCAGGGCACCTTAGCAAAAACCTGTAGTGGATTCCTACCAGGGTGGTAGAAGAGTGGAGTACCTATTAAGAGGGAACCACTATATATCCTGTGTCTCTGGCTGTTTTGTTTAAATTACTTATTCTGTGGCCGTGATAGAACTACCTAGGATTGCTAGTTGCTGTGATAGGCTTATAGTTAATCTGAAATTTCAGTTAACTCTCTCACTTGTGCACTTCACTGTGTTAGGCTCTTAGGGTTCAAGTATCAGATTATTTATTCCGCAAATAAACTCCAAGGGAGCTGACTAGTTATTCATAAAATTTGAATACTCTATTCACCCCCCCTCTAGAGTAGTTTACAACTTATCCCCTCACTTTCAATTGGTATCAGAGGGAGGTTAGCTGTTCATACAGGCTAACACCTGAGTTAAAAGATCCTATGATAAGTTGTTTCCTGATACCATTCACAAACACTTTCACATATGGCCCAGTCTAAGGATTATTCAAGCACCAGACCTCCTGTATGCAACTTGTCCAAGTTTGGCATATGGAAGGCCAGGATAAGACTATACATGAATTCTATTGATGAAGATATCTTTTCTTCTATTTTGACAGGACCACCTGCTAGGCCTGCTGCTGCTTCCACTTCTGCTGATCTCAGTGCTGTGACACCACCTGACTACAATGAAACTTACAAGAAGGCAAAAGCAGCTGATGCAAAAGCAATGAACATCCTAGCTCAGACGATGTCTGATGAAATATTCCAGAAGCTTGCTGAATGTACCTCAGCCAAAGCTATGTGGGATTCCCTCAACCACATAGTTGCTGGCTCAGCTGATGAGAGGAAGGACAGGAGATCCAACCTCACTTCTCAGTATGAAAATTTCAAGAAGGATGATGCTGAAGACATTGACACAATGTACACAAGACTCAGTTCAATAATCAGTGAACTGAGATCCTTGGACAAGGAGATAACTTTGTCAGAAGTCAATGACAAGATCCTGATGTGCCTTCCCATCTCTTGGGACTCAAGGATATGGCCCATCAAGGATGGAAGAAACATTGTGGAACTCTCCACAGAAGCTCTGTTGGGAAAGCTCAAGTCATATGAGCAAACTTTAAAGAGTAGAGCTGCTGCAATTGAAGCAAAAACTCCTACACCTACAAAGAAAGAGCATTCTCTAGCTCTTAAGGCTGCTGAGACTTCTGAAGGAAGTCAATCAAATGAGGAGTTACTGGCACTCATTGCCAAAAGGTTCTTCAACATGGGAAGAAGAGACCTCAGAAAGAAGTTCTCCAAGTATGAGGACAAACCAAGGTATGACAAAACTCCATCTAAAGAAATCATTTGTTATGTTTGCAGCAAGCCTGGACATATTGCTCCAGATTGTCCAGAAAAGAAACACAAGGAGAAGAAACATGAGAAAGAGTACAAGAAGCACCACTCCAAGTCCTCCTCACACAAATACAAGAAGAAGGACAAGGGATTTGTGGCTGCTACCTGGAGTGAAACAGAAGAGGACACCTGCTCCTCTAGCTCCAGTGATTCAGAAGAAGAAGAAGAGAAGAAAGCCAAAGAGGTCTGCCTCATGGCTATTGATGCCTGCAGCTATCTGTCAGCTGCAGAGAATTCTGAAGAAGAAGGAGACAATGAAGAAGATTCCCTTATGGAAGATCAGGTAATCGACTCATTTGATTTCTCATCTCCTGAGTTCAAATTAAAATTTAAGACTCTATGTTTAGATTTACTATTATCTGAAAAAGAAATTAAGTCACTTAGATTAAAGATAATGGAACTAGACATGGAAAGTACTGAAATAATTAGATTAGAAAAGGAATTAGAAAGCTCAAAAGAAGAAATAACATTCCTAAAATTAGAACTAGCTAAATCTAAGAGATTAGAAGAACAATTAAATGGCAGAAGCCTTAAATTATCTGAAATAACCAGTATAGCAAACACTAGGGTTGGTAATGATAAACTAGGCTTAGGTGCTACATCTAGTGAACCCATCCTCCTCACAAAGGAGAGATTTAGCACTCCAGTAAAATTTATTTCTGAATCAGGAATAAAGAATACTGAGGAAATTGAAAAATGCAAGAAAATTCAGAATAAGATTAAGAAAGAGAACAGGAATAAAAAATTTCTAGCTTTACAGAAATCGTCGAACATTAATCGACGATCGTCAAACCAATCGTCGAACGTCCATCGACGATCGCTGAACACCTTCACCAAGTATGATATCTTCGGTGCAGGAGATCGATGATCTCATCTTGAGTCGTCGACCAGTGATCGACGATCTCATCATGAGTCATCGACCAGTGATCGACGATCGTGGAATCCAGAACAAAGCACTACCACAAATGATCGACGATATGACTTGCGATCGTCGACCGTGGATCGATGATCTGGACTTAAGCTGGAAAATAAATTTCAAACTTCCAGAATTGCAAATCCCAATAACTACCCTAGGTCGTTTAATCCTTTAACTGAATGGATTATCCCACCTAGGAGATCACACCCTTTAGGATATAAATCTAAGCCTGCAAAATCTTTTATATCTAGTTTTTCTTTTGTGAAGAATACTGGACCCAAGGTAACCTGGGTCCACAATGTATAATTGATATCTTTGCAGGTGAAGACCTATCCAGTCATACATGACAAATGGTATCTGGATAGTGGATGCTCAAAGCATATGACAGGAAAGAAGAAGAATCTGTCAGGGTTCAAAGCCAAGCTGGGACCAAAAGTTGTATTTGGGGATTCCAGCTGTGGACAGACTGAAGGGTATGGCAGCTTCACCATAGGAGCTGTAACATTCAAAAAGGTTGCTTATGTCTCTGGACTAAAGCACAACCTAATCTCTATAAGCCAAATGTGTGATGCTGGGTACAAGGTATGGTTTACTGACACTGCTTATAATATTGCTTTAAATAATACTGTTGTGTTAGTAGGTATTAGAATTGGTAATGTTTATGTTGTAGATTTTAACTCATCCAAATCTGAAATATGCTTATTTAATGAAGTAACCAGTAATAATACCCTTTGGCATAAGAGACTTAGTCATGTAAATTTGAAAAACATTTCTAGGTTGGCTAAATACAATCTTGTAAGAGGCTTACCTTCTTGCCCCTACAAGAAGGAAGGCCTTTGCAAAGCTTGTCAATTAGGTAAGCAAACAAGAAATAGCTTTAAATCAGTTAATAAAAGTGATTCTCCCAGGATTCTGTACTTGCTACATTTGGATCTATTTGGTCCTATTGCTGTACAGAGTCTTGGAGGAAAGTCTTACACTCTAGTAATTGTAGATGACTTCTCCAGGTTCACTTGGGTATTCTTCTTGAGAACTAAGGCTGATAACTTCAAGGTTCTTACTGATTTTCTAAAGTGTATACAGAGTGAGTACTCTACTCAGATTGCCTTGATCAGAAGTGATCATGGTACTGAGTTTGAGTCTCTTCTTATGCAAGAATTCTGTGAGAAGGAAGGTATCAAACATAGCTTCTCTGCTCCTAGAACTCCTCAACAAAATGGGGTAGTTGAAAGGAAAAACAGAATCCTAATTGAAGCTGCAAGTACATTGTTGGCAGATGCTAACATGCCTCTGTCCTTTTGGGCTGAAGCAGTTAGCACAGCTAACTATGTATTGAACAGAAGCCTGATACATAAACTTAAGGGTAAGACTCCTTATGAGTTACTTAAACAAGTGAAACCTAAAATAGATTATTTTAGAGTATTTGGCTGTGTTGCTTTTGTTCATAACAATAACAAAGAATACCTTAGAAAATTTGAGGCAAAAGCTTCAATGGGAGTTTTTCTAGGATACTCTCAAGTAAGCAAAGCCTATAGGGTCCTCAATAAATCCTCTCTTAAGATAGAAGAGTCTGCACATGTCTCTTTTGATGAGACAGTCATGTATTATAAGGAGAAGGACTCTTCCTCTAATAGTACAGTGCAAGTCCTAGGAGTAAGTAAGGATTTGGAAGGTTTGAGACTCACACAGGAGAATCATCCCCAACAAACTCCTCAGGTTGCTTCCTCAGATTCTGAATCTGATGTAGAACCTCTTGAAGTTAAAGCACCTGCTCCAACAGTTGATCAAATTCCACATGAGGAATCAAATCCTGAAACTGTTGAAGATCAGATCATTGTTGAACCTACTGATCTTGTCACACTTAGAGATCACCCTGTATCTCAAGTGATTGGAGACATTTCAGTAGGAGTCCAGACAAGACATCAACTCAACAAAGATGTGATGTTTGCTTGTTTCCTTTCTCAGGTTGAGCCCCTAACCATTAAAGATGCTGAGCTTGATCCACACTGGATTATAGCCATGCAAGAGGAACTTAACCAGTTTAAAAGATGTAAAGTTTGGACTTTGGTTCCAAGACCAAGAGGCCAACTGGTCATAGGCACCAAGTGGGTGTTTAGAAACAAGCTTGATGCCCAAGGCATAGTAGTTAGGAATAAGGCTAGGCTAGTAGCTCAAGGCTATAGACAGGAGGAAGGCATAGATTATGATCAAACTTTTGCCCCTGTAGCTAGACTAGAAGCCATTAGGATTTTCCTAGCCTATGCTGCCTATAAGAGATTTAAGGTCTTCCAAATGGATGTGAAGAGTGCCTTCCTCAATGGAGATTTAAAGGAAGAAGTGTTTGTTGAACAACCACCAGGGTTTGTTTCATCAACCTTACCCACTCATGTGTTCAAACTCCAAAAGGCTCTATATGGACTTAAGCAAGCTCCTAGAGCTTGGTATGAGACCTTAGCAAATTTCCTTCTAGAACACAAGTTTGTGAGAGGTGTAGTAGATAGAACACTATTTATTAGACATCATAAGGACTCACAACTATTAGTTCAAATCTATGTAGATGACATTATATTTGGATCTACTGATCCCAAACTATGCAAGAGGTTCTCTGAACTAATGCACTCCAAGTTTGAGATGAGCAGCATGGGTGAGTTATCCTATTTCCTTGGTCTCCAAGTGAAACAGTGTGTTGATGGTATCTTCATTTCTCAATCAAAATATGCCAGAGAGCTGGTTAAAAGATTTGGAATGTCTGATGCCTCATCAATAAGCACACCTATGGCCTCAAATGCAGTTATTGATTCTAATGTCAATGGCAAGTCTGTTGATCAAAAGAACTATAGAGCCATTGTTGGTTCCCTGCTGTATTTGACTGCAAGTAGGCCTGACATAATGTTTGCTACATGCCTATGTGCTAGGTTTCAGGTCAATCCAAAGGAATCTCACTTAACTCTTCTCAAGAGGATCTTGAGATACCTTAAGGGATGCCCTAACTTAGGACTGTGGTACCCAGTTGAGTCAGGATTTGAATTAATTGGATATTCAGATGCTGATTATGCTGGTTGTAGAGTTGACAGGAAAAGCACCTCAGGGACCTGTCAGTTCCTGGGAGAGAGACTTGTCTCTTGGTTTTGTAAGAAACAGGCATCTGTGTCTACTTTAACTGCTGAGGCTGAATATATTGCAGCAGTTAGTTGTTGTTCACAGATCCTGTGGATTCAAAATCAGCTAGTGGATTATGGGTATACACACTCAAAAACAAAAATTCTGTGTGACAGTACCAGTGCAATATCAATTGCTCAAAATCCTGTGCACCATTCCAGGACCAAGCACATTGAGATTAGACATCATTTTCTGAGAGATAATGTGGAAAAGAACAAGATAGCAATGGAATTTATATCCACAGACCTGCAGAGAGGAGATATTTTCACTAAGCCCCTTGATGAACAAAGGCATTTGTTCTTCCTGAACCAGCTTGGTATGATTAATGGTTCAGAGTAGTGAAAATTTGGTTAGTCTTGTTTTCTGTCTAAAATCGTCGAACGACTGCTCGACGATCTTCGACCAGGTCAGAACTATCGTCGACCAATGGTCGACGACAGCTCGTTCGGTAGTAAGGCAGAAATCGTCGATCAACTGGTCAACGATCTCTCCTTAGGTATCTATCGTCGACCAATGGTCGACGACAGATTTTCTGTGCTGTGTGGAGAATCGTCGACCAACATATATTGATCGACGATCGTGGTGATTGCTTGTAGTCGGTCGATATTTGACGATTAGTCAAAAATTGACTATCGTCGGTCATTGTTCGACGACCGATTTTATTCCGGGATCGACGATCGCAGATTTATATCTGATAGTCGATTTAGGTCTGGAGATCGTCGTCCTTCCGCTCCGTCTTTTCATATTCCATCCTCTGGCTTAGAATTCGCTCTCAAACTCTAATCCCGCGTGATTCTCTTCTCCCCTGCTTTGCTTCTCGATTCGTCATTTTCTCTCAAATCCTATGGCGATTCCTTCTGCAGTTCTCTTCGGAATGAAGTTCGACACTGGTTTCTGTGTCGACTTCGATTCTTTCAGCCGATGTGATCAACCCATCCAAGACATTCTGCAACTGTGTGAAGATCAAGGGCTAAAGAAATTTATGTCATTCTCACCAAAGATTAATATACCAGAGATTCGAGAATGGGTATATACCTCGTCCTCCAGCGACGAAGCGATGACTGGAAAGATAAATGGAGAGGAGGTCATCCTGACTCCTGAAGTTCTGACTGAGTTGTTTGGTCTGCCAACCGGTGCTGAGGACTATGAGCAAACTGCAGAAGAATATGGCCGCATGCTAACTGTGATGGGCCATGCTGAGGGTATTCCAGCTAAGCTGCTAAAGATAAATCTGGCTCCAGAGTATAAGTTTCTGGCAGACCTGGTAGGCAAGGTCGTTTTGGGAAAGCATTCTGCTCACGACAACATCAATAGGCAACAATTTGCCTTAATGTCATTTCTGGTGAATAAGACGCAGATTGCCTGGGGAAAAGTTCTGTTTGAACTAATAAGGAGAAAGAACAATCAGAAAGAAGTAAACCTTGCCAGGGTGTTGGGTGTGTTTCTATATGTGAAAGCACCCCTGCGGCTTGTTTCTGCACCCTCCGCAGTCAACGCCAGCAAGAGGTTGGACCCCTCTCTGTTCAAGAAATCTCAGAGAGTTATCAAGAAGTCAGCCAGGGTTAATCCTAACCCTCCATCAGACACAAGGGCTGATTCAGCCACTCTCCAGCTTGCTGGGGAAGGCTCAGCAATCCCTTCATCCTCCCGCTTTACCCCTGCATCCTCATCTCCTGCATTACCCTCCACACAATCTGCAGTGCCACCACAACATGCATCTTCCATCCTACATGCATCTCCACCCCAGTCACCTATACCACAACATCTGGCAGCCGCAGCCAGTGTTGACATGGTCACTGCTACCATCCTCACACACTTATCTCAACATGAATCCCACACTCATGCTGATGTTCACCCATCTCCACATGATTCATTTGATCATGTGGTAGATCATACTGCTTCCATTGCATCCACCTCTACATCCTCAGCATTTCAGATAACTCCTGAATTGCTTGCACAAATTGTAGAGCTCATCACTCCATCCATACAAAAAATGATTGAGGCTGCCAATGCCCCTCTCATTGCATCCATCAAAGCCCTTACTGAAGCCATCAAATCATTTCCACCCTCTGCTGAGCCCTCTTCAGTAAGATGCATGACTCCAGTCCCCACTGAAGTCATGCAGGGGGAGATGTCTGTTGAAGTGGTCTCAGGTGATGCCTTGGCCCTTCAGGACAACTCTTCTCTTCCCCTTACAGCAATTGTAGAAGAACATCAAGAGCTTCCAGAGCAACCAGAAGGTAAATCACTTCCTCTAAAGGTTATAATCAGGACTTTAAATTGATATCTTTATCTAACAAGGACATTCACTCCCTAGTGAATCAAGCTTCTGATGAAGAAATCTCTGAGAAAGATAATGAAGAAGTCCCCTTGGACATTAGTGAAAAATCTCCATTGAACACTACTGATTCAGAAGTAGTGGTTCAACAATTTGAGAATGTTACTGCTCAATCTGATGGTATAATGTTATTTAAGATTCTAATTAATTCACTCCAACTTGGAGTTAATTTCTTATTCCTTCCTATCCCATCTCAGCTGCTGATGATCCTGCATCAGTATTGCAAGATGATGCTGCAAATTCCATTGAAGATTTGGAATCCTATCTTAACCTAGACTGTGAGTCCTCACTCACATCTACTCCTCCTGTTCCTTCTTTTCAAGAGAAAATGGTCTCTTATAGACCTGAGTACCTTGATGACCCCTTGATCAAGGACTCTCTCTTCTTTTCCTGTATAGCACTCCTCGTGTGCCTTGCAGAGGTGTCTATCCCTGATGTTGCTAAACATCTAGAAGGAATTATAACCTCCTTCCTAGATGCAAAGTGGTATCCTGTGTAGATCTTCAGGTAACTCTATCAATTACCTGTTGTTGTTCACCTTGGGGGGAATATTTTATTCCCACTTGGTTGTTAACCTATCCTTCTTTATATGCAGGCACAATCAACACTGCTGCTGCTGTTGCTGCTGCTGCTGAAGAAGCTGAGGCTGTGCTAGTTTTACCAGAAAATGCCTCCAAGATGACTGAAAAGGAATCAAGCTCAGGTACTCTAAACCTAGAACAATTTATAGCCTTTGTGGCTGAGAATATTGCCTCTGAGTACATTGAAGGGTTGGCTAATTATCATCTGGATTCCCTAGCCATCTCTCTAGAAAAATCATCTGCCCCTGCAGATACTGTCATCTTTTCTCCTCCTATCCTTACCTATCCTCTATCCATTCCTTCTACTGCAGAACTGGTCCCCAGGATAGTTCCTGACTTGTATCCTAAATCAGAACTCTAGAAGAGCGCTCCAAATGTTGATCTTGATGCCCTCCTTGAGCAAGATGCCATTGAGGAAGCAAGAGAAAGAGAAGATAGAGAGAAGCAGAAGGCTGAACATGCTATAACTGCCAAGGATATCTCAAACCTAGACTTTGATGATTATGCTGGCAGAACCTCATCTCACTCCTCTGATGATGATGACTCTGAGGATTCTGATAGCTCCCAGAAAAAGAAAAAGGTTGTATCCAAGAAAAGGAAAGCATCTGCTCCTCCTACTGCCAATCCAGACAAGGATGTTCCCTATTTCATTCTGAAGGGAATTGATCCCAAGAGCAAAGAATTTCGACCCTGGATGAGGCTCTCAAAGAATCAGACAAGAGAGAAGAAGAGATCAAAAAGATATGACACTCCTATTCAGAAATTCCCCCCTAGAGGTCCTCCTCCACCTCCTGGTGCTGGAGCCTCTGGAAGTCTCTCTTCTGCCCCATCTGCAAGATCAGCCAGCTCTAACATCTTTCAGTCCTACCAGAGAAGGAGTAACCAAAGCCAGGGAGGCCAAGATGCATCAGGACAAGGAAGAAAAAGAAATGAAAATGTTCTCATGGAACAAATAAAGGAGATGACTTTTCAGCAACCTACTTTCTCTCCTCCTCCTTCTCCTAAAAAGAAAGTTCCAGAATGGAAACCTTCTCCTCCCAGGAAAGGTCCATCCTCCACTTCAAGGAAACCTGCTGCCTCTGAGACAATTGAAACAAAAGGAAAAAGAGTGGTCCATTCAGAGAAATCCCACAAGAAGTTCATTGAACTTGCACCTCCCAGATCTCTATATGCTGAAACTGATCCTAAGAAGGTTGCACAGATTCCTCTTGACTCAAGCAAAATAGCCACAGCTCTTCAAAGGAACATGGAGATTGCAGCTCAAGCTGATACTGACAGACCATCCTCTCCATAAGATATGACTGAATCTGAAAGAATTGCCTCTATGGCAAGATTTAAGGAATCTATTGCACTAAGCATGATGGAGAGAGCCAAAGCTCAAGGACTAGACCCTACAGCATATACAACTATGTCTGAATTCAGAGAAAAGAAACTCAGCAAAATTCAAGTTAACTCTGAAATTTTCAATACTGAAGAATACATGAGGTTGCACCCTGCTGCAGGTCTACCAAGCTATGCTGAAAAGAAAATTATTGGTGAACACGATCTAATGCTATCCAAAAGACAAGCAGCAAATCCAAACAGAGAAATTATCTTCAAACCAGCTGTAATCCCCAAGAAATCATCTGATGCTAAAAACTCTGATAAATCTGCTTGATACTTTAGTTCTGCTGATTTATGGTTTTATGTTTTCCTGTGGATTGCCTGTGATTTAAATTTTTGGTTAATTTCTGCTCTTGTTATTGTGTGCATTACTTTTTAGATCGGATTGGACAACATAACCCAAATAGGGGGAGATTGTTGGTACCCTAGATGTGATTTGGCTTATGTAATCCCTTTCCAGTCCCTCTTGATCCATATAACTATATATGATCATGTTTAGACTTTGTTTAGTCTCCCTAGGGTAGTTTATATCTGACCTAAAGTTTAGGCTAGTAGTTCTAGATGTATTTTTTGGCTAAGGCTTTTTCCGTTCGACCATCGTCGAACGAGGCCTCGCGATCGTCGATCAGTGGTCGACGATAGCAGGGCTATAGAATCGTTGAAGTCAAGACAATTATCGTCGACCGATGGTCGACGATCTCAGAGCAAGCTTATTATGCTCTGAAGGTTGGTCGACGATCTGCTATCAGCAGTTCGACGATCGTGGTCTTGCTTCACGATATATGTCTCGACAGATCTCTGCCTTAGTCGTCGACATCATGAGATGTTCGACGATTTCTGTGTTAACAGATTTTCTGCCTTAGTCGACGATATCTTGAGCTGGTCGACGATTGCCGTTTGACGATTTCTGTTTCGACAGATTTCTGCTTTTAGTCGACGATCTGTTAGCTAGGTCGACGATCATCGAACCCCTGTTCGACGATTTCTGACTGCCTTTAACAATTTGCACTTATTTTATTCCTTGGTTTATTCCCAAGTGTTTTAGCTTGTGATTAGAAAGATTTTCTGAAGAATGTTTTTGCTAATTTATGGCTTAAATTCAAATGAATTACTTACCAAATATGTTAAGCATAAATTACGGGATTTCGTATTTTGATAAAGCATTTTTGTCTTATTATACAAAATATATTGCCAGGCTGTATTCTAGCCGTTGGCGGTGTATGCTATTTCCAAGAACGATAAGTCTTTATGCTGAGATTTTTTTTTATTCATTTATTTCCTTATTGGGACTGACAGAGAGCTAATAGGTCATTCTATTCCTATTGCTATATTCTATTTTGTGATAATCTGTTGCAGGGCTCGAGAATTCAAATCAATAGAGCCGTTCCAAAAGATAAATGAGAAGACATATTTAAGAGAGATTTTTTCTCAGAAAAATAAGAAGTTACAAAGATAGAGAAAAATTTTTTTGTGCTGGACTCTCTCAAGCATCTCCAGAGCAACTCTTCACAATCTCAATCAGAAGAAGAAAAGTTTTCCTGAAGCATAATTCCAGAGCAATCTCTTTCATTCTCAAGTCTCCTGAGCATCCGCTTAGAGTTTTCAAGACTTCAGAAAGAGCTCCAGATCTGCTTCACGTGCTCCAGAATCTGAAGACCTGACAAAAATTAGTCTACAGATCTCTGAGGATTTAGTTTCAGTGTATCTGAAACTCCTTCATCCTGAAGCAAAGGCTTTCCCTGGACTTCCACTAAGCCAGGGGGAGACTTTGATTCTTTAGAGAATCCACAAGTCTTCTCTAATCTGTATTAACAATAGAGAAGACAATCTAACCCTCTCAACCCCTTTGTAAAAGAGTTTTCACACCTCTTCAAAAGTGAACATTGGTGACAGGGCACCTTATCAACAACCTGTGGTTGAGCATCCTTATCAAAAGCTCAAAGGGTCTGTTTGATCTACCTGAATCAGATCATTGGTGGCAGGGCACCTTAGCAAAAACCTGTAGTGGATTCCTACCAGGGTGGTAGAAGAGTGGAGTACCTATTAAGAGGGAACCACTATATATCCTGTGTCTCTGGCTGTTTTGTTTAAATTACTTATTCTGTGGCCGTGATAGAACTACCTAGGATTGCTAGTTGCTGTGATAGGCTTATAGTTAATCTGAAATTTCAGTTAACTCTCTCACTTGTGCAGTTAACTGTGTTAGGCTCTTAGGGTTCAAGTATCAGATTATTTATTCCGCAAATAAACTCCAAGGGAGCAGACTAGTTATTCATAAAATTTGAATACTCTATTCACCCCCCCTCTAGAGTAGTTTACAACTTATCCCCTCACTTTCATATTTTGTGATTTTTGTGGAGAAAGGTTTTCGAAAAAAAAAGAAGTATGTTCAAAAGTGATGTTTATTTTTTGTTTGGCCAACTCAAAAAGGAAAATAAGAATATTTATGGCCTTTGTTTTGAAAAAAGGAAAAAAATGGAAAAGAAAAAAAAATGAAAAAGAAAGAAAAAAAAATGTGTATATATTTTTATGAAAATTTTTGAAACTCTTTGCTTTGGTTTAGTGTGATTTTAAAACCTTCACGTTTATCTTTGAATTCCACTCCTAATTATTTTCCTAAACCAAACGTTTCTGTCCTATTTAAGTCCTTTTGATTCACGCTTTTTGATTTTTTATTTAACAACTAAGAAAAGAAAAACAGTAAATCAGTTTTAGTTTTAGATTTAAACCTAGATTTTTGATAATTAAATTGATATAATTATAATGCGTAGCTTGGATCTAGTAACAACTCAATGCGTGTTTTTCAGTTTCGTTGCTTTACTTAAGTCCATTTAAAAAAATCTCGCTAAAATTTTGGATGATTTGTTTTTATTAAGTAAAGTTTTTAAAAGTTTTACCATACCTAAATAATTGTTTTAGACTTACATTTCACCTTTTCCCTACTAAGAATTTCGCATAGTACTTGTGTAGGCATAATTAGAACTTTTTGATTAGTCATTTTTATAAATATCTAGTTTTTATATTTTTGCTTGGGGACAAGCAAAGCTTAAGCTTGGGGGAATTTGATAATACGTTTTGTAGCCTAAACTATTATCATATTTTATATTTTATATTATACAAATTATGTCTATTATTAGTTTATTTTTATCCTTTTTATGTAAATTTTATTGCCACTAACTTTTTCCTGTCTTTTTGCAGGTTTTCAGAAAAATTGCCAAAATGGCCTGTCACGCCCCCCTATCACGCCCTCCCTGGGCGTGACCTAGGGCGTGTCACCCGATCCCGAGGACACCTGCTGGAAGGGACAGAAAACGGTCAAAACCGCTGTCACGCCCCTTTGTCACGCCCTCCCTGGGCGTGTCACAAGGCGTGACCAGGGGCGTGTCGCCCTCTGCCGCAAAGCTGCCGCCGCATTAAATGCCCTTCTGCCTCAGCACACAAATAGTACTGTCACGCCCCATGTCACGCCCGTGACATGGGCGTGACACCTTCCTTTTTCGGCGACTGACGGATTTCCGACCAATGATTTGGACATGACATACCTGTCACGCCCCCTGTCACGGGCGTGACCTAGGGCGTGACCACCGACGTACCGAAGCAATCATCCCTCCCGCCAGAATTCAGAGCCCGAGGTCAAATCCGTACTTGTCACGCCCCCTGACACGCCCCCCCTAGGGCGTGTCGGAGGGCGTGACCAACCCGAGAAATTTTCTATAAATTGAGCCCCCCTCCTCCCCATTTCAGCAAGCTTTGGTTGAGTGGGGGAGGTGCTGCCCCTTTGTTTCTTGATCCTTTTTCATGCTTTCTCTCTCTCTCTCTCCCCCTCTCTTTGTACTTTTTGGTTAACCCTAGTTTAATCTTAGTTTGTGCTAGCTTTTAATGTAATTTTCTTCTTGCTTAGTGCTTAATGTAGGGCTAGAATAGGGTTTAATTTTCAAGCACTTGTAATTTTATTTTCATTAGTGTAACTTGCCCTTTTTCATTAATAAAATTGTTCTTCCCTTAGCTTGTGTTCTTCTTATGTTTTTCTACTCATCTCCCCCCTCCACTCCATTATGATTAACTAATCCTCCTTGTACTCGATCTTGATGATCCGAGGTTAGAGCGATTATGTTATGATGTTTTAATCAATCTTTTCTTTTTAGGTTAGGGCCTTGAATTACTCTTGATTAATCACGGGTTGGGGGTATATTTTCGATATATACTCTCCGCCTTTGCTTTCATTCTGGGCTAGCCGAGAGGCCGAAAGAATGAAGTGAGCATTCAAGAGTAAAGGGAGTTGTACGCACCCCTCGAGAGAGGCAGACGTCCAAATCTCCCGGATTGGAGTAAAATCCAATAGTGGGGTTCACCGCCTAAAGTGAGTTTTAGGCCTCCGATTTAGACGAGAGTCGGTCGGACCTTCCTAAACTCAGTTGGGCACGACTTCGAGAGAAGCGTGTTCAAGCTTTAGGAACCTCCACGGTCAAGGACCCTTATCCTATTAAGTTTAGATTTTTATCGCATTTTCTTAATCGTCTTTAGCCGAGGTGAATCTCGATCGGGTGCTTTTCCATTTCATATTGTTCTACCTTTTGTAGTAATCTCATATATTGTGCTCTTTAATTAACTGCAGTAATTTCCTTTCTAGCTTAGTTGTTTGCTTAATAGCGTAACTTAATTGTGGTAGTTCTCTTTCTAGTTTGCTTTCATTTCTCCATTGCGCTTAGATTTTCTAAAACCCTAGTTTTTCCGTCGATAAGATAATAGCGTTCGTGTGAGTAAGCTTAGCCAACAGTTCCCGGATTTCAATACGACACTTGTGTCCCCTTGCTACAATTCGATAGGTATACTTGCCTCATCGGGTTGCTAGTTCGGTTGCGTTTATTTTCTTCGAACCTTAGCGCGCAACAGCCACCCTCCTAGAAAACCCAACAGTGGTATCAGAGGGATGTTTCGGCCATGACTGTTGTATTGGAAGTTCGGTTATTCCGGTATGTGTAAACCTAGGGATTTAGAAGTGTTCTAAATGTCTAGATTTAATCTTTGAACCCCGTCAGGAATGTCTGGGATTTCGTGGTAATTTTTATTTGTTAGAAATTATTGTCTCCTTAGCAGTAACCATCTCTCGAGTGGTTTATGAACCCGTGTACTGGTTTGGATTTTGAATCCAACAGGGAGAGATGAGCTTGTCTACTGTTTTAAGTTTAGTTGCCTTTGCCTTTGTCCAATGCATGTAAATATGGAGATTTTGAACAGTCTGGATGTTCAGATTTAGCCCTTCCTTCTATCAAATGTTGATAGTGCAATGTTGTAACGTCCCAATTCGCGCTAGGCCCCTCGCACGAGTTTTGAGTCAAGATTCTTAACTTGGGCTCGGGACGCACTTGCAAAAGGTGTCAAGTGCGTTGAATGGAGTGTAGGGTTGAGTGATATCCAACGGATCGAAAGGAAATGGTCTAAGGGAAAATCGACGAGAATGGGAGTTGATACTCGCCGATCGAAGGGTATCGGGGATGATACTCGTCGATCGACGGGTATCAGGAGTGATACTCGCCGATTCGACGGGTATCGATGGTCGATACCTGCCGGATTAAGAACTACTGATTGAGAATTAGGCTAAGGGAAATTCTCCGAGTATCATTGTTGATACCCGACAAATTCGTCGAGAATGCCCGGCGATTCTCGCCGATCGTCGAGAATGCCCGGTGATACCCACCGATCGTCGAGTATCGCTGACTGATACTCAACGCACTTAACGCCAGGAATTTCCGATAAGTGGGCTAAGTGAAATTTGTCGGGTATCATTGTTGATACCCGACGAATTCGTCGAGAATACCCGACGATTCTCGCTGATCGTCGAGAATGACGGTTGATTCCCGTCGAATTTGACTTGTGCGTTTTCTTCGCCCAGACAGATTCGTCGGCTTGTACAGGCGGACCGAACCGGACTTAGGGATTCGTGCTTATGATGATTCCTTGGACCGGGTCACTTCAATATGACCCAATAGGGGTGGTCCAATGGAGCGTTGACACGTGGCGGAAGGATTTAACCTAATACATCGGTTTATAAGAGGAGATAAAGCCGAACCCTAGCCATCCTTGCCGATCGTTCTTGCCATCATCATGGACCTCGCGAATCCGACAGAGCCACGGGAAGCAGTCGGAGATCCTGGAGGCGGCCTTCTCTCTCTCTCTCTCTCCTTCCTTTGCCGTGAAGAACAGCTGCAACAAGCAAGAGATGCCGCAAAGAAGAATGACTAGATCCATGGCCGGAAATGGTGGTACCGCTGGAAACGAGGTGAGCTTCCTCCCCTCTCCCTTGGTGCTAGATCTGTAGTTTATATTCTAGGAGAGATATCGACTCCTTAGAGTCTTGATGGTGAGGAGGAGATTTCTTAGGGAAAAGCCATGCCTAGGTCGTTTTCTAGGCTTAGTCCCCTCCAACCTCTTCAATCTTCAAAGTGAAGATGAGAGAGTGATTCGTGGAGAAATATGGCTTCCTGAGGATGAATAAGGGTGGCCGATTTTCCTGAGGAGTTTTTGGGAGATTTGTGCAAGGAGGAAGATGAACGGATGTCGTTCATCTCGCCTTAAGATGCGTGCAGAAATCTGTTTTCTGCACGCAGCGACCTTCATGGCCAATTTTGGGGGTGTTCTGGTTATATTTGGGTTTTAGACTAAACACAAAAGTCGTAGCCCTCAAAATTTCTTTCCAACGAGTGGTTGTACGTTTCCAGGCGATACCTGTAGCCACGGGAAAGTATGTTCGAATCTGGTGTGATTGGGGAAAAATCCTGTACACAGCAGGCTTCGAGTGAATTGCTTGTGTGATGCGATCAAATCTGGGCTTTTGACTAAATACAAAAGTTGTAGCCCTTAAAATTATCTTTCCAACGAGTGGTTACACGCACTCGTCGGATTTCTATAGCCTTGGGAATCCTTGGTCGGAGTTGCTGCTCGGATTTTGGCTGCACCTAAATTCTAGGCTGTGTAATGTGGAATTCGATTCGGTGGAATTTAATGTTGCGATCCAACTCGAGGCTTGGGTGAACTCTTTTGACATGGTCATCATAGGGATATGATAAGTTGAGGTTATAGATCTGAATTCGTATAATGAGTTATGGACAATCCTAATTGAAGGAAAGGGCCTGACATAAATGGGTAGTTATAAATTGATAGATGTATAAATGTTTTAACTATGGCCATGATGTATATTGAATGGATAAAAAGGGAATTAGTAATCCAATGCTTAGAGTGTCGTTTCCCTACGGGTAGCATTGTGTAAGTAACAAGTGCGGTGTTGACCGTCGCTATAGAATGGGATTGAGATGAGTAAAGTTGGACGGTTGGCCTTGGCCCTCGGTGTTCACGTCCCGAGGCTCCTCCCATATTTGATGTATGGTTGGGCTTGGTCCTCAGTTTTCACATCACGAGGCTCCTTCCATGCCACGATATTGTGGAATTGCATGTGGTGTGAGTCGACACGTGGTTCGTAATCCCGGGTTAAGGATAGTGTGGCAGGTCTACGGGCTCGCCAATCGTCACACCGATGGGAGTTGACAGTTAGACCTTGGACGGTTGGGCTTGATCCTCGGTGTTCACGTCCCGAGGCTCCTTCCGTGCCAAGTGAATGGTTGGGCTTGGTCCTCGTGTTCATTTCTGAGGCTCCTTCCCTGTCACGCATAGGCTAGTTCGGGGCTAGGATCTTGGTGAACAATTACCCAAGAGAACCCGCTGAGCCGTAGTACGCATGTGAGCTCCGCTGTTGTGTTCTTAGCAATGAGGAGTACGGAGGCCTAGGCCAGGTAGTCTGGAGACCACCCTAGTAGTGGAGATGCCCACTCTACTATCACCGTTTGGCCACGACGATTGACGCCTGAGAGGTTAGCTACCTGCTCGAATAGTGGGAACTATAAGTCTGTGTCGACATAGAGATTGCATGTGCTTGATCATGGGTTTGTCATTGCATTGCATACATAGCAATGCACTTCATTGCATACACAAGACCCTCATCGTATAAGTTTGTATGGGCATTCCTATACGATGAGTTACTTATTGCTGAACGACCCTCAACTTATATGCTTGTATGGACATCCATATAAGTTGAGTTACTAACTGTTATAACATTATACTCTCTTGCTACTGTAAATGGTAGAATTGTAGAATAAGAGCTTGTTCATTGGTACACTATTTTTATTGCTATCTATGATTTGAATACTTACTTCACCTGCTTGTACTACTGTTTTATATATACTGTACCTCTTCCTTTCTCCGCCCGGTGCCGAGGAGTTGCCGGGGGAGCGGATGTGAAGCCACTTAGTTTTTATGACTAACGGTTTCTACGTCTTCCTTTTTAAGAGGAAACCCCGCAGGTGGAGCAGTAGGCTATGCAGCTGGACAGCCAGGCCAGGATGACAGGTCCTGAGGGGACGGTACCGTCGCTACCGTCGGTTACAGATGTGAGTGAGAGAGATTTTATTGTAGCCCTTCGGGGCAATTCTCTTTTCGTACTCTGATTATGTAGAAGCTTGTTTAGCTTCTCTTTTGCTATATTTATGGACTTCTGCTTGGTGTGGATTGACTTTCTTTTATTGTATGGTTGGGTTGGCATTTATATGATGATATTGGTTGAAGCCGGCAGGATAGGCGTCTTATGGTACAGGCTGACCCGAGTGTTAGTGTTACCACAAGACGGCTGTTATGGGCATAAGACCCCTCTCGTGCCGTGTTCTGTGTTCCGGGAGGGGGGTCTTACAAATGTTGTGCACATAAGGGATGCATGTGGATTTTTGAGAAGTGTTTTTCCTTTAGATGTGAACATTGATCAAATGTTGATCATGGTTAATTGTTAACCCATTATTAAAAATCTCTTCATCAAATATTAAGTGTTCGGATGCCTTCCGATGGATGACACTCTTTCTGCCTCGATCGATGAAGTGTGGGCTTGCTAAAGCAAGGTGCATTAATCTATCTTGGTAAGGGTGCGAGCGGATAATTGTGATATCCCACTGTCGACATCGGGTCCATCTTAACTAGGTGACCTCAAAGGTTGAGTGCCTAGAGGCCTAGGGTTAGCATGCACCATATGATGGATGTGAATAAGGAGTTATTCACCAACCATACAAAACTTGCATAAGGATGCAATTGGCAAGCGTTACCTACCTAAATAACCACATCGTGAGAGAAAAGCCAAAGCTGACTCATTGTGTTGGTGAAATACGGATCTTGTCCACTAAGAGAGTAGCTCGCATGAACTCTCTGAATTGATAGTGAGGGCTATCATTTCGAATAAAATAGTGGGAGTTTTAATTGAAGTCCAAATTAAAAATAAATTGTTTTTTGAAATTTTGGTACTGATATTATTCTGCATGAATTCTTGTAGAATTCCATGGCAAGTGGTTCACACTCCACTCTGTCTTTTAAAGCCATCCTTGAGAAGGATAAGCTCAATGGGACTTACTATATGGACTTGTACAGGAACCTGAGAATTATTCTCAGGCAAGAGCGAAAGCTCTATGTCTTGGAAGAAGAAGCCCCTGAGGTGCCGACCGGGAATTCTTCCCTTGCTGATAAGGATACTTTTATGAAGTATACTGATGACGCCTTAGACATCGAATGCCTTATGCTTGCCACCATTAACTCTGAGCTTCAAAGGCAATATGAGAACATGGGGTGCAAGGAGATTGACGAGCATCTTAAGAAAATGTTTCAAGGGCAAGCTTGTCAAGAGAGGTTTGACGTCACAAAAGCGTTGTTTCAGTACAAGATGGGAGTTTGAGACTAAGTAGGGACTCGCGTACTCAAGATGATTGGGTATATAGAGAACCTTGAAAGTCTGGGTTTTCCTCTGGGTCAAGAGTTGGCCACAGATCTGATCCTGCAATCGTTGCTGGACAGTTATGAGCAGTTTGTCTTGAACTATAACATGAATGAAATAGACAAGACACTGCCCGAGCTCCTAGGCATGTTAAGAACTGTCGAGATCAACATGAAGAAGGCCAAGCCTGCCAGCCCCATACTGATGGTTCATAAGGGCAAGGCCAAGGGCTCTAAGAAGACGAAGGTGGGACCTAAGTCACATCTTGAGCCCAAATCTTCTGCACTGAAGAAAAAGAAGAGCACAGTGAAGGAAGGGAAATGCCACCACTGTGGCAAGGCTGGTCATTGGAGGAGGAACTGTCTTCTTACATTGAGGGTCTGCAGAAAATGAAGGGAGGTATGACTTCCACTTCAAATATTTATGTTATAGAAATAAACCTCTCTGCTCCTTCATCTTGGGTATTGGATACCGGATGTGGTTCTCACATTTGTACAAATGTACAGGAACTGGAAAGGAGAAGATTGCTGAGTAAAGGGGAGGTGGACATGCGTGTCGGCAATGGAGCAAGAGTTGCTGCTGTAGCCGTAGGGGTTTACCGACTTTCTTTGCCCAGTGGTCTTGTAATAGAATTAGATAATTATTATTTTGTTCCGGCCATAACTAGAAACATTATATCTATTTCATGCTTGGACATGATTGGATTTTCTTTTATAATTAGGAACAACTGTTGTTCTATATTTAAGAATGATGTTTGTTATGTTGTAGCCCAATTGTTTAATGGTCTTTATGTTTTGAACTTGGACCATCTGATCTATAATGTAGAAAATAATAAAAGACTAAGAACAAATGACTCAAACCCTACATATCTCTGGCATTATCGTTTGGGCCATATAAACGAGAAGCGCATATCCAAGCTCCATAAAGATGGACTTTTAGACTCATTTGATTATGAATCATTTGAGCGATGTGAATCTTGTTTGTTAGGTAAGATGACTAAAGACCCTTTCACTGGTTATACTGAGAGGGCTGAGGATCTCTTGGGTGTTGTACATAGTGATGTTTGCGAACCCATGAGCTCCATGGCTAGAGGTGGGTATTTCTACTTCGTTACATTTACTGATGATTTCAGTAGATATGGATATGTGTATCTTATAAAGTGAAATTCGAGACCTTTGAAAAGTTTAAAGAGTTCAAGAATGAAGTAGAAAACCAGTTAGGTAAAAGGGTTAAAGAACTTTGATCTGATCGAGGTGGCGAATACCTTAGTCATGAGTTCCGTGATCATCTGAAAGAGTGTGGTATTGTATCACAGCTCACTCCACCTAGAACACCACAACATATTGGTGTGTCTGAGAGGAGAAATCGTAGTCTGTTAGACATGGTACGTTCGATGATGAGTCATGCAGACTTGCCTGTTTCCTTTTGGGGTTTTGCTTTAGAGACTGCTGTAATGACACTTAATCGCGCTCCAACGAAAACGGTTCTGAAGACACCATATGATATATGGACTTGGAAGCATCCTAGTATGTCGTTCATTAAAATTTGGGGCTGTGAGGCATACGTGCGACGTCAAATGCCTGACAAGCTGGAACCCAAATCGGATAAATGTTATTTGGTGGGATATCCTAAGGAAACGAAAGGGTATTACTTTTACCTACCATCCGAGGGAAAAGTGTTTGTCGCAAGGATTGGCGTCTTCTTGGAGAGAGAATTCTTAACAAGAAAGACTAAAAAGGTAGAACTTGAAGAAGTTCAAGAACCACAAGTAATGAATGAACCGGAATTGGAGTCTGAGACAGGACTACAAGATGTTGTAGCTAGAGAACCTGCTCAAGAAACACAAGTCCTACGTAGATCTGGTAGACCTAGATTTGAGCCTGAGAGATATGGATTTCTCATGTCTCAAATTGGTAATGTGTTGCTTATGGATCATGATGATGAACCAGCAACCTACCAAGAGGCTATGAATGGACCGGACTCCGACAAATGGCTTGAGGCTATAAAATCCGAAATGGACTCCATGTATGCAAACCAGGTTTAGAACTTGGCGGAACCACCATAAGGGGTACGACCCATAGGGTGCAAATAGGTCTTCAAGAAGAAGACCGACATGGATGGGAATGTACAGACATTCAAAGAGAGACTGGTGGCTAAGGGTTTCAAGAAAATTCATGGTATTTACTATGATGAAACCTTTTCCCCTGTTGCCATGGTAAAGTCCATAAGGATATTGCTTGCTATTGCTGCGTATTATGACTACGAGATCTGACAGATGGATGTCAAAATGGCTTTCCTTAATGGAAACCTCCTTGAGGAAGTGTACATGACACAACCCGAGGGTTTTGTATCCCCAAATGAAGCCACTAAAGTATGCAAGCTGAATAGGTCCATTTATGGACTAAAGCAGGACTCTCGAAGTTTGAATCTTCATTTTTATGAGAAAATCAAAGAGTTTGGTTTCATCAAGAATGAAGTTGTGCCTTGTGTTTACAAGCGAATCAGTGGGAGCATTGTTGTCTTCCTGATATTGTATGTAGATGACATACTGTTGATTGGGAATGACATTCCTACCCTTTAGGTGGTAAGAACAACCTAGGGAACTGATTTTCTATGAAGGACTTCGGTGAAGCGGCTTATATACTCGGTATTAAGAACTATAGAGATAGATTGAAGAAGTTGCTTGGTTTGACCCAGAGTACATACATTGGGAAGGTGTTGAAGCGGTTCAACATGCTTGGGTCCAAAAGGGGACTTTTACCCATGTCTCATGGTGTGAATATCTCTATGGACCAGTGTCAAAAATCTTATGAAGATAAGAAGCGCATGAAGTTGATTCCATATGTTTCGGCAATTGGATTAATCATGTATGGAATATTATGTACTCGACCCGATGTCTCCTTTGCTTTGAGCATGACTAGCAAGTATCAGTCAGACCCCGGTGAGTGTCACTGGATTGCATTCATGAATATCCTGAAGTACTTGAGAAGGACAAAGGATGTGTTCTTTGTGTATGGTGGAGAGGAAGAGCTCGTTGTATGTGATTACACAGATGCTAGCTTCAAAACTGATAGGGACGACTCAAAGTCTCAGTCAGGGTTTGTGTTTTGCCTTAATGGAGGAGCTGTGAGCTGGAAGAGTTCCAAGCAAGTGACAGTTGCTAATTCTACAACAGAGGCCGAGTATATCGCTGCAGCTAACGCAGAGAAGGAGGCTGTATGGATTAGGAAATTCATCGGCGAGCTTGATGTAGTTCCTAGCATTGTTGGTCCCGTAGTTCTCTACTGTGATAACAATGGTGCAATTGCACAATCTAAGGAACCTAGATCCCATCAGCTCTCCAAGCACATACTTCGACGGTTCCATCTTATTCGTGAGATTGTCGAACGAGGAGATGTGAACATTTGAAGAGTGCCGACTGAGGAGAATATTGCGGATCCACTGACAAAGCCTCTCGCGTAGAGAAAACATGATGGTCATACTAGATCAATGGGTATACGATACCTAAATGATCAGCTCTAGTGAGAATCTTGTGGGTTGCATGTAAACATATATTCTGTTGGCTGTTTGTTGTTAATTCATATGATGAATTATGTACCGAAATTTAATTTTACTATTAATGGAAAGTTCTTTTATTATGATTTCTCTATGCGATAGTTAAATGTTGACATAATAAATACCCTTAGAGTGTTCGCTTCCATAGGACATCAAGTACGTGACTTGAATGTGAGAGCCTATGATTTATTTGAAGCTTCATTCTTAAAAGGTCTCTGGTCGTTGTATCATCATAGAAACTAAGGGTGGTGATGATACATTAAGACTAGCACGTGTGTTGACTGATGACCAGTTCTCATAGGTCATGATATTGTGATATCAAGTCATCACGTGGGTACTTGTTAATGAATAAGTTGTACTGGACAGACCCAACCTGAGACTACACTGTGGATTGTTATCTAAACATGTCACGAGTAGGTCTCAATTGACAATGGTGTTGTGATCCTTTGACCTGAAGTCACAGCATTCATCAAGTGAGGAAGAGCGTGCTTTTATGCCATCTAAAGTCTTCATTGAGAAATGTTGATGATAAGGGTGGTTGTTGGGCACGTTACGAATCATTTGGGTGTTTGTGTGTGAGCAGATATGAGATTTGTCCTCCTATGTGACAGGAGTTGCATCCATGGGCCCCTTGATGGAACTAGACTGAGAAATGCATGGCCATGCTTAGTTGAGTCAATATGTGATATAGGACTCACCATTCTCTGGAAGTCCGTTCTAGATCAAGAAAATTGGATTGAGCTATTATTAGGGTGACACGGTCCAATCCTCTAGTTATTTTCGGATGTAATGGACAAAGGGACAAAGACAACGCTGGAACATTGTTCATATAGGCTTTTGAGTTAAGAACTCTTATTGCTTGGGTAGCAATGATGCATTGCTAGATGCCGCTAATTCTCTGGAAGTCCGTTTAAGATCAAGTGGGAGACTGTTGGAGTTACCATGGTGATCTAGATGTGGTCAAACATGTAATCTCACTGCCAACGCGATATGAGCCTGCAGGGTCGCACATAAGAGCATGTGGAGAAGTTGGAAGATTGACTGTGTTGGTAAGGGTTACCAATCACAATAGAGAATGGGGTCCGACAAATGTTGCTAAGGAAGAATCGTCGAGATTCGTCGAGAATCATAGAGATTCGTCGAGAATCATCGAGTATCGTCGACTATGGTCCGTCAACGATCGTCGGCTGTGGTTCGTCGAGAATCGTCGACTGCGGATCATCGAGTATCGATCGTTGAGAATCGTCGAGTCTCGATCGTCGAGAATCGTCGAGTATCGATCATCGTATATCGTCGATCTTCGAGATTCGTCGAGAATCGAAATGTTCGATTCTCGACAAATGCTTATTCCCGTCGAATTTTTCCTAGAAACCCTATTTTGCTGTGATCTGCGGATAGCTATTTTACCTAGGTTTATTTATGCTTTGGGTATAAATAGACACTTAGGTTTTGAGCGGATGAGTAGTTGAATTTCCCCGACCCGACGGAAGAGTTCCGCCGTTTCGCCGACGGAAGTGTTCCGCCGACGGAAGAGTTCCATTTTTGCCGATCGCTCGCTCCGCCGGCCTCCTCTCCGACGATAGTCGCCGGTGTTACTCTTCCTTCAGTGGACCTAGCAGTCCGTGGAGGTGCAAAGGTGCAGTCGATCTCCTTCCCGATCTTTCGTGCGACGAAAAGCTCGGTGTTCTCTGGCTCGTGTGGATTTCTGCAGAGATGTAGACGTTATTATACATAGAACTCGCCACCGACAAGGACTCGAAGTTTGGAGCATCTCTGTTGAGTTTTGACTCAACACCGGAAAGGTAACTTTGACCTAGTTATTTCTTAACTTCTTTATTCAATATTCATGGCCCGATCCCAAATCTCTTTTGGGTTGTTCTTTATTTTTATTACTTCTGCTGTGTGCATAAGTGTTGTGCCACCCTCCTAGAAAACACTACAGCTATAGCCTTTACAGCTGGGAGGATGCCAGCATCTTCGACAAAATGTCCACCCGACTCCTGGCCCTTGATTCCATTTGAGCCTTGCTGCGCGGGTTCGAGCTCGTACACATGTGTGTGCCCGGAGTATCACCATCGATCGCAATTTCGGCGAGATGCTCAAGGCGCGGGACCAGGCTGCGGCCCATGCGGTAGCATTAAAGGACGAGCTGGCAGATGCCTAGCAACTTCTATCCTTGCGCCCGGCGGAAGAGGTATGCGAGACCTTTCAAGGCAATCGCTCTCACCCCTGTAATCCGTAGCTCGTTTCTCTTCTGTATTTATTGGTTTCACCTTTACGCAGGATTCTGCCCAGAGCACGGTGCTTTGTGTGGAGCTGGCCGAGATAAGGTGCAAGAACTTCCTGCTGAGGGACCAGCTCCAACGCATGGAGATGGCAGCGGTCACGGTCGCGCCTCCTCCTTCGCTGGACGAGAGGCTGAGGAGCCGCCACTTCTCAGAATATAACATCGACAAGCTGTTGTAGTCCAACGCCCAAGCAATGGCCCGGCTGACCATAGAGACGCTGCGGGACATGAGGTGCTTGAAAGAGGGCGGTGAAACCATCGTCGCCCGCCAGCTCCTCCCCTGGCTCTTCAAGCCCATCCCTAAGCCCCCAGGCGCACCTGACTCCCCTCCCGCAAATGTCCCGAAATCTCCCACTGCTACTGGTGAGACATCCGGGGAGGGATCTGGCGAGATCTCCCGCGGGAGCTCAAGTGAGAGATCGAGTGGGGGTATAGCGCGTCCCCTTGATGGGTCTCTCCCCCCTCCCCTTTCTTTTGTCTTTGTAATGCGCGGGATATTCCCTATAATCTTATTTTGAAAGATAGTGTAAATGTTTGTATATGATTGATTTTTACCTCTGTATTATGCCAAATGCTTATCAAGCATGTTCCGCCAAGGCCCTCGACCCCGCCCTTTAGGATAGTCTCCCTTAGCGATTAATAGGTGGGAACCTGCCGAGAGCTCGAGGCATAATATGTCATTTCGTTTTTCTGTCGAGAATCTTTTTTCGAAAGAGTTATCTGGAGGTTCTCAATGGGAGGGCTGCCGCCCTCCCCCAATCACCTTGCGCGAGCGAACGAAGCTTCTCGCCAAGGGCATCCCGCCGTCGGGCCAAGGACCCCTCGTCAAAAAGCCTTCCCGCCGGGGACTCCTTTTGCCGAGACCCTCTTAGCCGAGATCTCCTGGCCGAGACTTCTCCTGCCTGGGGAGGTTCTCAACCTCTTTGTTCTTCCTTCTAGGTGTCTCCTATCCAGCCCAGAAGGCCTGGTCAGCGAGTCCACCCGGGTCCGAGTCTCGTTCGGGGTAGTGGAAACATCCAAAACGAAGAATTTCCAAGGACCAAAGCTCTCCCCTACAAGCGAGCCTTCAGAACTGTCAGCTAATGAGAGCCTGCGCAGCGGGTCTACCTGGGGCCGAGCCGGGCTCAGAGTAGTGCAAGTTTCCAAACTGAAGTATCTCCAAGAACCAAACCTCTCCCCCATAGGCGAGCCTTCAAACCTATTTGCTGGATGAGAGCCTGCGGAGCAAGTCTACCTGGGGCCGAGCCGAGCTCGGGTAGTGCAAACATCCAAGCTGAAGAATCTCTAAGAATCAAACCTCTCCCCCCACAGGCGAGCCTTCGGACCTACCACCTGGATTAGAGCCTGCATAGAGGGTCTACCTGGGGCCGAGCAGAGCTCGGGGTAGTGAAAACATCCAATCTAAAGTATCTCCAAGAACCAAATCTCTCCCCCACAGGCGAGTCTTCGGACCTGCAAGCTAGATGAGAGCCTGCGCATTGGGTATACCTTGGGCCGAGCCGAGCTTGGGGTAGTGCAAACATCCAAGCTGAAGTATCTCCAAGAACAAAACCTCTCCCCCACAGGCGAGCCTTCGGACCTGCCAGCTAGATGAGAGCTTGCGCAGCGGGTCTACCTGGCGCCGAGCCGAGCTCGGGGTAGTGCAAACATCCAAGCTGATGTATCTCCAAGAACCAAACCTCTCCCCAATAGGCGAGCCTTCAGACCTGCCATCTAGATGAGAGCCTGCACGGCGGGTCTACCTGGGGCCGAGTCGAGCTCGGGGTAGTGCAAACATCCAAGCTAAAGTATCTCAAAGAACCAAACAACTCCCCCACAGGCAAGCCTTCGAACCTGCCAGCTAGATAAAAGCCTGCGCAGCGGGTCTACCTGGGGACGATCCGAGCTCGGGGTAGTGCAAACATACAAGCTTAAGTATCTCCGAGAACAAAACCTCTCCCCCACATGCGAGCCTTCGGACCTGGAAGCCAGATGATAGCCTGCGCAGCGGGTCTACCTGGGGCCGAGCCGAGCTCGGGGTAGTGCAAACATCCATGCTTAAGTATCTCTAAGAACCAAACCTCTCCCCCACAAGCGAGCCTTCGGACCTGCCATCTAGATGAGAGCCTGTGCAGTGGGTCTACCTGGGGATGAGCCGAGCTCGGGGTAGTGCAAACATCCAATCTGAAGTATCTCGAATAACCAAACCTCTCCCCCACAAGAGAGCCTTCGGACCTGCCAGCTAGATGAGAGCCTGCACAGTAGGTCTACATGGGGTCGAGCCGAGCTCGGGGTAGTGCAAACACCTAAGCTGAAGTATCTCCAAGAACCAAACCTCTCCCCAACAGGCGAGCCTTCGGACCTTCCAACAAGATGAGAGCTTGCGCACCGGGTCTACCTGGGGCCGAGCCGAGCTCGGTGTAGTACAAACATCCAAGCTGAAGTATCTCCAAGAACCAAACCTCTCCCCCATAGGCGAGCCTTCGTACCTGCTAGCTATATGATAGCCTACGCAGCGGGTCTACCTAGGGCCGAGCCTAGCTCGGAGTAGTGCAAACATCCAAGTTGAAGTATCTCCAAGAACCAAACCTCTCCCCCACAGGCGAGCCTTCGGACCTGCCTTCTAGATGAGAGTATGCGCAGCGGGTCTACCTGGTGCCGAGCCGAGCTCGGGGTAGTGCAAACATCCAAGCTGAAGTATCTCCGAGAACCAAACCTCTCCCCTACAGGCGAGCATTCGGACCTGCCAGCTAGATGAGAGCATGCGCAGCGGGTCTACCTGGGGCCGAGCCGAGCTCTGGGTAGTGAAAGTTTCCAAACCCTATTCCATTATTAAGATAACAAGTAAACAATGGATCAACAAAATCATTATAATATAATCTTGGATTTGAACATACAATTTCACCTTCCCCTCTTTCACGGGTAGAAGCGCTTTAAGTCATCGCCGTTCCAGGTGTGACTCATGGACCTACCCTCCACGTCCTGGAGGTGATAACCTCTTGCCCTAAGGACCCTCTCCACAATGTAAGGCCCTCCCCAATTTGAGTTGAGCTTGCCTAAAGGGGCTGACCTTCCCACTGCGTCGACCTTCTTTACTACCAGATTTCCTTCGACGAATTGCTTGATCCTAATATGCTTGTCGAAATATTTTGCCATTCGGCGTTTGATCTCTTCCTTCCTGATAGGTGCGACATAACGCAGCTCTTCCACCATGTCCAACGAGAGGTGTAACCCCCCTTCATTCTCCAACCTCCAAGCCTCATCTCCTTCAGCCGCGATCGTGACCCGTAGGGACCGAACCTCAAACTCCACTAGAAGGACCGCCTCACACCCATGAGAGAGCTTGAAGGTGGTCTCGCCAGTGGTCGTGTTCAGGGTCGTTTGCAAGGCCCACAGATTTAAAGGGAGCTGCTCCACCCAATTCCCCCTCAAGTTCTCCACCTTCTTCTTGAGTAAGTTCACAATGATCTTGTTCGCCGCCTCTACCTGGACATTGCTCCTAGGGTGGTGGACGGAGGGAAACTTGAGGTCTATCCCCAGTTGGGTGCAGAAGCTGATGAACTCTTTGCTGGCAAACTGGGGACCATTATCCATTACTATCGCCTGGGGTAGCTCGTGCCTGCATATGATCTCTCCCCAAATGAAGTTTCTGATGACCTGCCAGGTGACCTTCGCCAATGCATTGACTTCCAACCACTTTGAAAAGTAATCAATCATGACCAGAAGAAACCTCCTCTGCACGTTGGCCGGAGGAAAAGGCCCGAACAGATCCATCCCCCATATGGTGAAAGGCCATGGTGATGTGATGCTTCAGATCCTTTGAGCGGGCAAGAGCTGGAGGGGGCACACTGCTGACATTTTCGGCACCTCTTTGCAAATTCCTCCGCATCCTTCCTAAGGGTCTGCTAGAAGTACCCCTGCCTTACCACCCTTTCTTCCAACATTCTTCCTCCTAAGTGGCTACAACACTCTCCCAAGTGTACCTCCTCCAGGATCCTTAGGATCTCCTCTTCAGTCAAACATCTTGCCAGGAGCCCTGACAACATTTTTCGGTGTAACCCCCCTTTGAGCATTAGGTAATGAGCTGTCTTATGCTTGAAGCTCTTAGCATCCTTAACCCCTTTCGGAAGCTCGCCAATGGACAGGAAGGTCACCAAAGGGTCCACCCATGAGGGTCGCATATCCACCTCCATCAACTCTCCTTCCTCGATTGCTGGTCCAAATAGCTCGGTCAGGGTTCCTCCCCCCCCCCCCCCCCGAGGTCCAAACTTAGCCAGCTAATCGGCTGCTACACTTTCTTCCCTGGGGACGTGTTGGATGGAGAACGTCCGGAACCCTCCGATGATCACCCTCACCTTAGAGAAGTACTTCACGAGGGTGGGCTCCCTAGCTTTGAACTCCCCTCGGATCTGTGATTCTACCACCAGTGAGTCCGTAAAAGCCTCAACATCCTGGATCTAAGGCTCTTTTGCCAACCGAAGGCCGGCTATCATGGCCTCATACTCCGCTTGATTATTGGTCACCGAGAAGTGCAAGACCACTGCCTGTTCAATAGTGACCCCCCTAGGGACTTATAAGTACCACCCCTCCCCCAAGGGAATGCCTTCCCGAAGCACCGTCAACCATCATCCTCCATGCCCCCTGTGGTTGTGGCTCCTCTGCCCCAACCTCAATAACATAGTCTGCTAGGAAATCATCCACCGCATGTGCCTTTATTGAGAACCTTGGTACGAATGAGATATCAAACTCGCTCAGTTCGATGGACAACTTGGCCAACCTGCCCGAGTGTTCCACCCCCTTCAAAGATCATGCGAAGAGGATGGTCCATTACCACCTTGATCGAGTGTTCTTGGAAGTACGGCCGGAGCTTCCTTGCCGAGATGATAAGGGCATACACCAACTTCTCTAAGATGGGGTAACAGAGCTCTGCCTTCTTCAAGATCCAGCTAATGTAGTAGATGGGCAACTGCTTCTTCCACTCTTCTCTGACTAGGACAGAGCTCACGGCCTCTGCTCGGACCCGGATATATAAGGCTAGATCTTCCCCCTCCTTCTGGCTTTGGAGTAGAGGAGCTTGGGAGAGCTGCCTCTTTAGCATTTAAAAAGCCTCTTCACATTCAACGGTCCATTTGAACCTTTGGTTTCCCCACAGCTCTTTAAAGAACGATGAGCATTTGTCCCCCAACATGGAGAGGAACCTGCTTAGTCTGGCCAACTTGCCTATAAAGCGCTGGACTTCCTAAGCATTGTGTGGTGATTCCAACTCTAGGATGGCCTTCACCTTATCCGGGTTAGGCTTTACCCATGCCGGAGTAAAAAGATTCCCAAAGAACTTCCCACGGCTTGCCCCTAAGACACACATCAAGGTGTTTAGCCTCATCTTGAACTTCTGTAGGGTGGCGAACGTCTCCTCCAGGTCCTGCAGGTGCGAATCCACACACTTGCACTTGACTATTAGATCGTCAACGTAGACATCCAGGTTCCTCCCCCTCTGACCCAGGAAGACCCGATCCATCATGTAATTGTATGTAGCCCCTACGATTTTCAACCCAAAGGGCATCATCTTATAGTTGAATCATCCTTCCCTCGTGATGAAGGAGACATCCTTGACATCGGGAGGGTGCATCCGGATCTGGTGATAACCTAAAAAAGCATCTAAGAAACTCATAATAAAAAAAACCAACGGCTTAATCAACCAGCGCGTCGATTCTAGGTAGGGGGTAGCAATCCTTGGGGCATGATTTATTTAACAAGGAAAAGTCGATACACATACTTCATTTCCCTCCCCCATTTTAAACCATTACCATGTTGGAGATCCAGCTTGGATACTGGATCTCCGAGATGAAGCCAGCCTCACGGATCTTCTTGACCTCCTCGCAGATGGGCTCTTCCAACTTGGTGGTGATGGTCCTCATCATCTGGCGGATGGGACGCGTCCGGGGGTCCAAGTTTAGGCGATGGCAGGCCAAATCCGCATCGATGCCCAGCATGTCTGCCGCACTGATGGAGATTTTCTAACAGTTAAATTACATCCAAACTAGAATCTCGATTAGGCAAGCGTACCTATCGAAATACAGTATAGGAAGTGTCGTATTGCGATTCGGGTCCTGTTTAGTACTTGTATTCACAAGGAAAAGCTATTATTTTATCGAGCGGAAAAGTTGGTTTGATTATACTAGTTAATAAAACTAAAGTTGATGCTAAAGAGAAATTCAATTATGAGGAAGCTAGCACTTGATATAGAATCCCCTTGGACTAAAATAAATCTTCTTGAAAAATAATGAAATGCGAGTTCTTAATTATACTCACTCGACCGTGGAGGTTCCTAAAGTATAGAAGCGTCTCTCACGAGCTCATGCTTCTAACTAACATTAGGTTGATCGATTAAGAACTCTCGGCCAGTCGAAACCCCTAAGCTTGCTTTAAGTGGTGAACCCCACTATTGGATTTGACACCAATTAGGAAGATTTACGTCGTCCTCTCTCGAGGAGTGCATTAAACTACTTTTATCTTTGAGTGATCTCCTCGTATCGGCAACCTCTCGGTCATTTAGGATACGGATCTTAAATCGAAGTACATATTCGCGAAATAAAGAAGAAAGATTTATTTTATTCCAAGGTTCATCATGATCAAGTGCTAAATTAAATTTAGCTACTCATCATGATTATAGAATTACAAATTAGAGTAGGGAAAGAAATGATTGAAATGAAAACAACTAAAATTAAAGTTACACAAAAGTAATCTAGACTAGGAAATAGAAATTACAGAGAATAAAATAGTAAAATAGAAAAGTATAACTCCCAAAATTCCCACACCGGACATCTGAAGCTGTCTGTAATTTATAGAAAAAGTTTCTGGATGGTCACGCCCTAGGTCACGCCCGTGACCTAGGGCGTGTCAGGTTCGGAACCGTCGTCTTGAAGCCCCGGGAACGTTGGAGGAGAAACCGCCAAAATCTATTAACTGACGGGTCACGCCCCTAGGTCACGCCCGTAACCTAGGGCATGTCAGGGCTATTTTTGGAAAACAGCGGAAAGCTAAAAATGGCGGGAGTAAACTGAACTTTATTGAGGTGTCACACCCCCTAGTCACGCCCGTGACTAGGGGCGTGCCAAGCTAGAACAACTTCTGGCGGCAACGGCTGGAACGAAGGAGTAATTGGCTGGAAACGCTCGTGACACGCCCTGGGTCACGCCCCGTGTGAAGGTTATACGGGTGTGTCATCTTTAGACACAAGCGTGTCAGGTCCTTTCGACGATCTCCAGCCGCAATTCGACGATTTTCTGCTGGAGACTTGATTTTTGTGTGTCACGCCCCTGTGTCACGCCCAGGTAGGGCATGTCACGGGGCGTGTCTAGGCAGAAAACTTGAAAATCCCACTTTTGCTCAAAAAATTCTATAGTTTAGCCCTGCAAGATTGAAAATCATTTTGTTAGATTAAATAAATATAAAATATAAAACCTAGTTAATTATAAACTTAGTATTATAAAATAGATATATAATATCTAACTATCGATATAAAATATTAAATAAAAAGATAGAAATAATTAGAGTTATCAAATACCCTCATACTTATCCGTTTGGTAGTCTCGAGCAAACAACTTCCTATAGGAGTAGAAAAATTTTGAATGCTAGAAAAGAAAATTGAACCTAAGGAGTAAAATGCGAAGTCTTATGCCTATGCTTGTAGCTATTTTTGTAGAAAGACTTACTCAGCATACAAATTAGGTTTTTGTTTTTCTTAAAATGCGTTTTCACTATTATTTTTACTTTTAAAATGAAAATCCGGTAAATCTTAAAATTATCTTTAGGGAGAGTGTAGCGTGCGTACTAAGATAACATTGCACAAACGAAGATTAAGATACCCTCCAAAGAAATCCATCAATGTCGATGGCCATAGGATTGCCCTTTCACACTCTCGCAACGGCACTAGTATAACTTATAAACATAAATCAATAGGGCTTAATTAGGTTGAAATGTAGGCTTAGGTTTTTGGTGAGGGTGGTCAAAGATAAAAATGATGGCTTAGTCACATCCAAACCTAAAGAGAGCTTGCACAAAAATAAATTGTCATGGCTTTAAAGAATGTAGCCAATTCTTAAATTCCTTTGTTTTTTTTTCATCATGTTGAAGTTTTTTCAATTTCCTCTCTCTTTTTTTTCATGTTTTTTTGTTTTTTTCTTTTTGAGAGGAGGAGAAATAAATCAACTCTTTTTTAATTTTTAATTAACCACCGAAATAAAGTGGCTCCTAATAACTCCCAAAATATTTCTACATTTGTTCTTTCAAGCTCGGGTTTAAGTGTGTAATTAGGATGCTTTTTAGGCTTTGGTAAAGTATTTGATGGAGCTAAAACAAAAGATAGTATAAGAGGCTCAAATTGGCTTAGCAAAGGTAAAACGTTAGGTATGGATGCAAATGCTCAAACTTGCCAAAAGAAGTGCCTAAATCATATTTATGCTAATGAGTTTAACCTATGCAAAGTCTTGAGAATAGCTAGAGGGCAAGTTCTAGACATCGAGAAAGAATACCTCTTTCTTGATCCGCGAAATATATCTCTAGAAAACTTCTACTTACTCACCTAAAGTATTTTAGATTTTACCGGTTTTCATAATTAAAGTAAAATAAGTTGTTTCTACGCATTTAGAAAAACAAAACTTTAATTGTATGCTGAATATTTAATTCTACTTAAATTCTACTTACATATGCATTTAACTAGAAATACAGCATGGCCAACAGTTCTACTCCAAAATTCAAAATTCAATTAAAACATTAAAATTCTCTAAACACTATAAACAAGTTGAATACTTGAGATTTTGCATGTGAATAAATATGAAAATAACGACTTCTCTAATTAAAAATTTAACCTAATTTTTTTTACTTCTTACACTTCCCGAGGTATACCCTTTGAAGGGTTCTCACCGGTACTAGGAGGTAAGATGGGGTGATATCCCAAACGTCCCTTTCTAAGAAATTTCAATTTCTATTTTCTAATTTTTTTTCATTTTTAATTTTGGAATTTTTTTTTTGAAAACCAAAATTCAAGAAAGAAAAAAAAATACTTATTTGAAATTTTTGATATATAATTTTTTTTTTTGAGTTTTAAATTTTATTTAGAAAAATTTTTTTGTGGTTTTTATTTTGTTAATATTTTTTGGAAAATTTTGTATGTTTTGCTTGAGAAATATCCCTTCCCCATACTTAAATAATACATTGTCCCCAGTGTAAAAATAAAGAAAAGAATGGAAAAGAGACTTCCCTGAGAATATCGAAGCAGCATCAAAAGATACCTGTAAAAAAAGGAGTAAAGCAAAACATAATATTTTATAAATTTTTTTTGGTGTTTTTTCATAATAAAAACAATACATGAAAATAAAACAAAGATACAGAGAGGTGACACTCTATAAGTCCAAAGAAATGAAAAGGTAGCTAACTATTCCTGGTCTGAAGCGTCCTCGCGTTCCTGATAGAAAGGGAAAATGCCTTTTTATAGGGGTTTTCGGGCCTGTCACGCCCCCCTGTCACGCCCGTGACATGGGGCGTGACAAGCTTGGGTCAAAGTTGAAAGGAATCCGAGGCAGACTGCCTCAGATTCGGGGGGTCACGCCCCAGAGTCACGCTCGTGACTCTCGGAGTCACGCCCGTGACTCTGGGCGTATAACTGCAATTCTAGGGAAGCGCGGGAATCCGAGGCGCTGGCCTCGGATTCTGCTGTCACGCCCCATAGTCATGCCCGTGACTATGGGGTGTGTCATTCAAATCCAACACACGAACAAGGGATCCGAGGCGTGAGTGGTCAATGCCTTGAAAACCCGCGACACGGGCAAGACACGCCCGTGACCTATGCAGGTCATGCCCGTGGCATCTCCGAAAGACAGACGGGAACCCGCGGGAGGAGGGACCTCCCACGAGTTAGACTAATCACGGCCTGGACACGCCCGTGACCTATAACAGTCACGCCTGTGACCTATAACGGTCACGCCCGTGACCTATAACGGTCACGCCCGTGACCTTGGCGTGTACGAGGAAAGAAAAAAAAATTTATTATAATTTTTTTTTGTTTTGTTTTCCTTTTTTTATATTGTTTTTGTTTTTCTTTCCCGAATAAAAGTAAAATAAAATACAATTTACCGACATGAAGGAACACGTATGCTTGATGCTCATTCCGAACCGATCACCATGCATCGATATCCTTCATACCTATAAAAACTTCAAAAGAAAATTTGAATAAAACAAAAAGATAATTGTGGGCTGCCTCCCACGAGCGCTTTGTTTATGGTCAGTGAGCTCGACCATAGTGGCGCGCGCTTTTTATGGGTTTGACAATATTATGTTGTCTAATTTTTCGTTAATATTATCACCGGCAAAAAAAAATTTTAGCCGGTGCCCATTCACTTTAAAGTTGCCTTTTTCCGGGTGTGAAATAAGTGTCGTCCCGTAAGGCCAAACCTCCTTTACGACGAAGGGTCCGGACCAACGAGACTTAAGTTTACCCGGAAATAAGCGTAAGTGCGAGTTATATAAAAGGACTTGGTCTCCCGGTTTAAAGTCCTTTGGGTGCTTAATTTTCTTATCATGATAAAATTTGGTGCGCTCCTTATAGAGTTTATTACTCTCATAAGCGAGGGAACGCCACTCATCGAGCTCGTTTAGTTGGAATTTACGGAGCTCGGAGGACAAATTTTCATCAAGATTTAAAAATTTAAGTGCCCAAAAGGCACGATGTTCAAGCTCAACCGGTAAGTGGCATGCTTTCCCATAGACCAATCGATACGGCATACAACCGATAGCGGTCTTATACGCGGTCCGATAAGCCCATATAGCATCATCAAGCTTGACCGACCAATCATTCCTATTAGTAGAAACCGTTTTTTCTAGTATACGTTTAATTTCACGGTTAACTACTTCTACCAGGCCACATGTTTGAGGGTGATAGGGGGTGGCAAACCTATTTATAACGCCATATTTGGATAATACTTTAGCGAATTGTGCGTTACAAAAGTGGGTGCCGCTATCACTAACTATTGCCCGCGGTGCTCCAAATCGTGAAAATAGCTGTTTAAGAAATTTGGTCACGACTCGGGCGTCATTAGTGTGGAGAGCTTGCGCTTCCTCCCACCGTGAAACGTAGTCAACCGCTACCATAATATATTTATTTCCAAAGGAATTTGGTAGCGGGCCGACAAAGTCGGTTCCCCATAAATCAAAAACTTCAATTTCTAAAAATAAATTTAAGGGCATTTCATCTCGCTGAGAAATATTAGCTGAGCGTTGGCATTGTTCACAATGACTTACATGTGCGTGAGCATCCTTGAAGATGCTCGGCCAATAGAAGCCTGCTTCAAGTACCTTCCGAGCCGTCCGATTAGCTTTATAGTGCCCACCGGCGGGCCCCTCGTGACAATGTTCTAAAAATAAATTTAAGGGTATTTCATCTCGGCGGGAAATATTACCTGAGCGTTGGCATTGTTCACAACGACTTACATGTGCGTGAGCATCCTTGAAGATGCTCGGCCAATAGAAGCCTGCTTCAAGTACCTTCTGAGCCGTCCGATTAGCTTTATAGTTCCCACCGGCGGGCCCCTCGTGACAATGTTTTAAAATTTCTGCGCCCTCCTCGTGAGAAACACACCTCCGCACTACTTGGTCCGCGCAAACTCGGAAGAGAAATGGATCCTCCCAAAAATAATTTTTCAAATCGAAAAAGAATTTCTTCTTTTCTTTATAAGAAAAACCATTCGGGAGGAATCTTGCAACAAGAAAGTTTGCAAAATCGGCGAACCAAGGAGTGGGGAGAGTTATTACCTTATGCATAGCGAGGAGGCGCTCCTCAGGAAATGTATCATCGATGTCCTCCTCTTTGAGCTCCTCTGAATTGGGGTTCTCCAACCGAGAAAGATGATCCGCCGCTAGATTTTCCGCTCCTCTTTTATCCCGAATCTCACAGTCAAATTCTTGGAGAAGCAATACCTACCTAATCAATCATGGCTTTGCATCTATTTTGGTTAGTAGATAACGCAAAGCCGAATGATCGGTAAAAACAATAAATTTGGATAAAGTAAGGTAAGAACGAAATTTATCAAAGGCAAAAATTACGGCAAGAAGTTCTTTTTCGGTGGTTGTATAATTTTCTTGTGCGGTGGTTAGTGTTTTGCTCGCATAATATATCGGATGAAAATTTTTATTGATGAGTTGTCCTAAGACCGCACCAACGGCAATACTACTAGCATCACACATAATTTCAAAAGGAAGTTCCCAATTGGGAGCTATCACGATTGATGCGTTTATCAATTTTTCTTTAATAAGAGAAAAAGTGCGCAAACAATCTTCATCAAAAATAAAAGGCACATCTTTTTCTAATAAGTGTGTAAGGGGCTTAGTGATTTTAGAAAAATCTTTAATAAATCGACGATAGAAACCGGCATGCCCCAAAAAACTACGAACGGCCTTAACATTTGAGTGGGGAGGTAATTTTTCTATAGTTTCAATTTTTGCTTTATCTACCTCTATACCCTTGCTAGAAATTTTATGGCCTAAGACCAAACCTTCCCGCACCATAAAATGGCACTTCTCCCAGTTCAAAACTAGGTTCGCGTCCTCACATCATTGGAGAACACGAGAAAGATTTGCTAAAAATAAATCAATCGAATCTCCAAAAATGGAGAAATCTTCCATGAAAACCTCCATTATATCCTCGACTAGTTCATCAAAGATCGCTAGCATACACCTTTGGAATGTTGTCGGCGCATTGCATAAACCAAAGGGCATCCTTCGATAGGCGAAGGTGCCAAATGGACAAGTGAAGGTTGTTTTCTCTTGGTCTCCGGGCGCGATTGGGATTTGGAAATATCCCGAGAGACCGTCAAGAAAACAATAAAACGAGTGCCCGGATAATCGTTCAAGGATTTGGTCAATGAACGGAAAAGGAAAATGATCCTTTCGGGTTGCATCATTTAATTTAAGGTAGTCGATGCAAACCCACCATCCGGTAACGGTTCGAGTAGGAATTAATTCATTTTTATCATTAAGAACTACCGTTAATCCTCCTTTTTTGGGCACCACTTGGACCGGACTCTCCCAAGAGCTATCCGAAATCGGATAGATGATGCCCGCATCTAATAATTTAATTACCTCGGCCTTGACTACCTCCTTCATGTTAGGATTTATCCGTCGTTGAGGTTGAATAGTTTTGTGAGCGTGTTCTTCCAATAAAATTTTATGGGTGCAAAACGAGGGATTAATCCCTTTAAAATCCGTTATCTTCCACGCAATTGCGCGGCGATGAAGTTTTAAAATATTAGATAATTTAATTTTTTTTCATCATCGGTCAAGTAGGACGACACAATAACAGGAAGTTTAGAATCCGCCGCTAAAAATAAATATTCAAAATGATCAAGCAATTATTTTAATTCTAGCGTGGGAGATTCATCATACGAAGTTTTCAAACGATCACTACCAATTTCCAAAATTTTAAAAGTAGGTGTGCGAGTGATTGAATCCTTATCACTATTTTCATAAGCAATTAATTCTAAATTTTCAAAATATGCGTTATGATCAATAAAAGATAAAGAATGTTCAGAAAAGGGAATGAAGTCTCCTTCGGGAGAAGCCTCTAAATAGTAACATGAGTCGTCATTGGAGAGCGATTTTTTCATAGACGTGTCAATAGTAAAGGTAACTTCTTCATCTCCGACTCTAAGGAGAAGTTTACTGTTACTAACGTTTATAACTGCGCGCGAGGTGGCAAGAAATGGGCGACCGAGAATGAGTGGTACCTCGGTGTCCTCTTCGATGTCAGAGATGACAAAATCTACCGAAAAGATAAATTTGTCAACTTTGACAAGCATATCCTCAATAATACACATCGGATAACTTATAGACCGATCTGCCAATTTAATGCTCATTCTTGTGGGTTTAGGTTCTCCTAAACCCAATTTCTTAACTAAAGAATAAGGCATTAATTTTATTGAGGCCCCTAAATCGGCGAACGCACGTTTTACCAATAAATCGCCAAATGAACAAGGTATAGAGAAACTACCCGGATCAGGTAATTTCTTAGGCAATTTATTAAGTAAAACAGCTGAGCACTCCGTGTTCAATTGAACCGTGTAGATATCCTCAAGTTTCTTTTTATTTGATAAAAGATCCTTGAGGTACTTAGCATATTTCGGCGTGTGTTCTATCACTTCACATAACGGTAAATTTATTTGGATTTGTTTAAACATATCTAAAAATTTACCGTGATGCTTATCTATCCGGTCTTTTTGCATTCTAGATGGAGAGGGAAGAGGTGGTTGATAAGCTTGTGGTTTATTATAATTAGAAGGCTTAGATGGAGGAGAAGATGAAGAAATTTGCACCTCCATATCAACAAAAATTTGGGAAGTAGTTGTTACCACCTTCCCGCTCCGTAGAGTGATGGATTTGTCTTGCTCCCTTGGGTTGGGCTCCGTATTGCCGGTAGCGCACCTTGTTGTCGATCGGAGAGCATCTTTGCAATTTGCCCAATTTGAGTCTCCAAACTATAAAGAGATCCGGTGAGATTCCGGATATATGCATCATTTGTACTCATATATTTGGCGAACAACTCCTCGAGATTAGGAGCTTTTGGAGCTTGTGGTGGAAAATATCCTTGTAGGATTGTGTTTGGTAGGTGAGCCGCATTCCCTGGATTACTCCAAGAGAAGTTGGGGTGATTCCTTATACCCGGGTGATAGGTATTACCAAAATTATGACCCGGATTATAAGGTGTCAGATTCGGATTACCCATGTAATCCACATGCTCGGTAATAGTAGAAGGCTCCCAAAATTGGGGCTCACAGGAAGGCGTAGACGAGGAAGCAGTCATCTCATTCATCTGTTTTTGCATCTTCTCCATCTGGAGAGATAAATTAGAAATCGTATCTATTTCGTACATCCCGGCCGGTTTAGGTGGACGAGACCGAGGTGTACTCCATTGATACGTATTCATGGACATACCTTCTATAAGATCTTGGGCGGCGGTCGGTGTTTGGTTATTTAACGTTCCACCAGCGGCTGCATCGATATGTTGCCTCGTTTAAGAGTTGAGGCCATTATAGAAGGTTTGCACTTGCAACCAATCGGTGATTACATGATGCGGACAACGGCAAAGTAATTCCTTAAATCGCTCCCAAGTTTCATATAACGTTTTGGTATCAACTTGGGAGAAATAAGTAATATCATTGCGCAATTTGGCCGTCTTAGCGGGCGGAAAAAATTTCGTGAGAAATTTTTCCGACATCTCGGCCCATGTAGTGATTGAGCCTCTTGGTAGAGTACCCAACCACTGCTTAGCTTTTGTGCGTAATGTAAAAGGAAAAAGCCTTGGCCGGATAGCATCATCCGAAACCCCGTTAATTTTAAAAGTATCACATATTTCTAAAAAGTTAGAAATATGTGCATTTGGGTCCTCATCTTGAAGCCCATCAAATTGTACAGATTGTTGTACCATTTGTATGATGCTTGGCTTCAATTCAAAATTATTATTCGCAATAGCGGGTCGAACAATACTTGATTGCTGCTCATCCAAATTTGGCCAGGCATAATAGGACATAGTCCGTTCTTCGGCCATATTTGGATTTTGATTACCCAAATTAAAAGAAAATTGAAAAGAAGGGGAAGATGAAGAAGAAGAAGAAGACGTAGATGAAGAAGAAGAAGAAAAAGTGTTACCTACGGATTTCTCAACCAAATCTTTAGAATTGAGGTCACGGAGTCTTAGGCGTCACCGTAAGCTTTGCTCGATCTCCGGATCCAAATCAAATAGATTTGACGGATTCCCTCGGGTCATACAAAAAAACAAAACAAAAAGATAAATGTTTTAAGATTTAAAAATTTATAAAATAAAATTTCCCAGACTTCCCAAGGGCTACCCATTGACGGGTTCACAAGGTACTAGGCGGTATTGCGAGATGAAAACCCGGCACGGCCCTTTCGCAAGAAATTTTAAATATAAAAATTTAAAGATAAAACTTTTGAAACAAAAACTTTTTTTTTTGAAATAAAAAAGAAAATGATAAAACTAATAGATCCTTGCTTTCAAAATATCAACAAAGAAAAGTCCCCGGCAACGGCGCCAAAAACTTGATGGAGATTTTCTAACAGTTAAATTACATCCAAACTAGAATCTCGATTAGGCAAGCGTACCTATCGAAATGCAGTATAGGAAGTGTCGTATTGCGATTCAGGGCCTGTTGAGTACTTGTACTCACAAGGAAAAGCTATTATTTTATCGAGCGGAAAAGTTGGTTTGATTATACTAGTTAATAAAACTAAAGTTGATGCTAAAGAGAAATTCAATTATGAGGAAGCTTGCACTTGATCTAGAATCCCCTTGGACTAAAATAAAGCTTCTTGAAAAATAATGAAATGTGAGTTCTTAATTATACTCACTCGACCATGGAGGTTCCTAAAGTATAGAAGCATCTCTCTCGAGCTCATGCTTCTAACTAACCTAAGGTTGATCGATTAAGACCTCTCGGCCAGTCGAAACCCCTAAGCTTGCTTTATGCGGTTAATCCCACTATTGGATTTGACTCCAATTCGGAAGATTTACGTCGTCCTCTCTCGAGGAGTGCATTAAACTCCTTTTATCTTTCAGTGATCTCCTTGTATCGGCAACCTCTGATCATTTAGGATACGGATCTTAGATCAAAGTACATATTCGCGAAATATGAATTCGACAAAATAAAAGTTCAAAGATAAATCGTAGATAGTAAGATCAAGAACAAGACAATTATTTAATAAAGAAGAATGATTTATTTTATTCAAAGGTTCATCATGATCAAGTGCTAAAAGAAATTTAGCTACTCATCATGATTAGAGAATTGCAAATTAGAGTAGGGAAATACATGATTGAAATGAAAACAACTAAAATTAAAGTTACACAAAAGTAATCTAGACTAGGAAATAGAAATTACAGAGAATAAAACAGTAAAATAGAAAAGTATAACTCCCAAAATTCCCACCCTAGACATCTGAAGCTGTCTGGAATTTATAGAAAAAGTATCTGGATGGTCACGCCCTAGGTCACGCCCATGACCTAGGGCGTTTCAGGTTCGGAACCGTCATCTTGAAGCCCCGGGAACGTTGGAGGAGAAACCGCAAAAATCTGTTAATTGACGGGTCACGCCCCTAGGTCACGCCCGTGACCTAGGGCGTGTCAGGGCTATTTCTGAAAAACGGCGGGAAGCTAAAAATGGTGGGAGTAAACTTAACTTTATGGAGGTGTCACGCCCCCTAGTCATGCCCGTGACTAGGGGCGTGTCAAGCTGGAACGGCTTCTGGCGGCAACGGCTGGAACGGAGGAGTAATTGGCTGGAAATGCTCGTGACACGCCCTGGGTCACGCCCGTGACCCAGGCATCTCAATTTAATCCAACGTGGAATGACTAGCTGTTCTTCCACAGGCTATCACGCCCCGTGTGAAGGTTACACGGGCGTGTCATCTTTAGACACAGGCGTGTCAGGTCCTTTCGACGATCTCCAGGCGCGATTCGACAATTTTCTGCTGGAGACTTCATTTTTGTGTGGCACGCCCCGGTGTCACGCCCAAGTAGGGCGTGTCTTGGCAGAAAACAGGAAAATCCCACTTTTGCTCCAAAAAATCTACAGTTTAGCCCTGGTAGATTGAAAATCATTTTGTTAGATTAAATAAATATAAAATAAAAAAAACTAGTTAATTATAAACTTAGTATTATAAAATAGATATATAATATCTAACTATCAATATAAAAAAGTAAATAAAAAGATAGAAATAATTAGAGTTATCACGCACTCCAAGAGAAGATGTCGACGTTGCTTTGGATGTAGGCCTGCACTCACTCCTGGTTCTCGGGACTTAAGCCCCCGCTGACCCGTACCCTCTTCACCTGCCCTGCGCTGGTGAAGACCTCCTTCTCCACTACTTCCTCAGCTAGCTCCAGCCGCGACTGCTCCCAGCCAGCCCTCGCTTCTTCCTCCTTCCCAAACTCTTCCTCCCTCCTGCTTCTTCGACCTCCATCACCTCTTTCCGACTCTCCTACTGCTGCTGCTCGACCTCCACGCCTCTCTCTGGCCTCCCTCTTGACTCCGTCTTCTCCTCGCTCCCCTCTACCTCCATCGCCTCCTCTAGGCTCTCCTGCTATTGCTGCACGATTTCCACGCCTCTCTGGGCCTCCTTCTCGAATCCTGCTCCTCGCTCCCCCTCTACCTCCATCGCCTCCTCCAGGCTCTCTTATTGCTGATGAACGAACTCCATGCCTCTCTGGGCCTCCCTCTCGACTCCTTCCGCTCCTCGCTCACCATCTACCTCTATAGCCTCCTCCAGGCTCTCCTGCTGCTGCTGTACGCCCTCCATGCCCCTCCAAGCCTCATGCACTCCTTCTCTCCTTTCTACCTCCGGGCTTACCTCCTCTCCGACAACCTCCTCCTATTCTGCCAACTCCCTCTCCAGCTCTTCTGCCTCCGCCATCCAAGACACGGTGTTAACCACTATTACATAACAATGCCTCGCCACCTTCGGATCCCCCCTAATCCTAACCTGCACCCCTCCGTTGTTGAACTTGAGGCACTGATGGAATGAGGAGGGGACGCAGCGAAAGGGGCTGATGATGGGGCATCCGAAGATGGCATTATAACTACTTGGGACGTCCACTATCACGAACTTATAGTTCCGTGATACGCCCCCAACTTTCCATGCACACCTACCCCTCCTTCTACTTCCTTCCGCTCTCTAGAAAACCCAAATAGCGGTCCATCCGAAGCCAATATCCTCTTGCCCTCGACCTTCATCTCGTTGAAGGCCTTCTTGAAGATCACATTCACGGAGCTCCCATTGTCCACCAGTATCTTGGAGACCGTAAAGTTCTCCACCGCCGTCTGAATCACAAGGGCGTCGTAAAATAGATCCTCGTAGTCCGGCATGTCTGCTGACGAAAAGGTGATTTTTTCTTCCAGAGGGTAAACCAGAGAGGTCGAGGCGACCCCCCCCCCCCCCCCACCCCCACACTTCGGAACATGGTCTGAAGGCTCCCCTTGCGAGTTGCCTCAATCCCCACTCCCCCGTCGATCACCTCGATCCCCCCCCGGGTCCCCACATCTGCTCTGTCCTCACACCTATCCTCCCCTTCTTCCTGTTGCACTTCAATGATCCTTACTGGCGGATCCTTCCTCCCCATCCCCCTAGCTTCTCTCATCTCCAAGAACTCTTGGCAGGCGGTTGTTGCGTGACCTTCCACCTGGTGGAAGTCACATAAGAGAAACGCCGCCCTGCCCCCTCTTCCTTCTCCACCTCCCCTTCTTCTGGGTTTTCCTCGAACTCCCCTCCTTGCTCCTCAACCTCTGCCAACCTCCATCACTTCTTAATGTGCCGGGAAGTGACACCTTGGGCCCTGCCTATACGCCGGATGATCGAACCTCCTCAGCTCCCGGAAGTTGTCTCTTCCCTGAAAGCCTCCTCCTTTCCCCTGGGGGTGACCCTCCTGGGGCCTCCAACCCAATAGGTTGTTCGGCTCCCAGACCCCCCATCAATGATGTTTCCCCTGCCCTCGGGGTTCCTCCCTCCTTCTCTCTACTCCCTTTGCTCCCTCGGCTCTCTCTTCCTTCCTGCTGCTGGGGTTCCTTCAAATCGTCCTCTGCCAATCGGGTCAGCTTCTTGGCAAAAGCCGGATGGGCCCTCTCAAAGTCTATCTCCTTTGCCACCCTCTCAATGAGCTCCTCAAAGGAGAGGGGGAACTCTCTTCAAATCCATGCTGAAGAATCCCGATCTCAGCCCCAGGGTGAAGGCGAGCATTAAGTCGTACTCTGGGACCTCCTGGACCAGGATGATCTCTTCCTGAAACCGTTCAACGTAATGACTCACCGTATCATCATATTTCCGCCTTACTGTAAACAGGCACTCTGCCTCCTTCTTCCGCTTCTTCGATGTTTAGAACCTGGATAGGAACCCTCGGCAGAGATCCTCAAATCTGTAGATTGAACTCTCCGGACACTGGTGGAACCAGTCCCGGGCCTTCTCCTTAAACGTGATGGCAAATAGCCGACACTTGAAGGCATCCTTCATCTGCCTTATCGAAACCACATCTTCAAACCACTGTATATGTTGCATAGGGTCATCCTTCCCCGAGTAGTAGGACATGTCTGGCTCCCGGAACCCCTCTGGCACCGGAGCCGAGATGATGAGCTCACTGAAGGGGCTCTCGCCGCCTGCCTGCCGAGAGGGCACGTCTTGCAGCCTTGGCTGGCTAGCCCGATCCACGAAATAGTGCCTAAGGAAGAGCTCTCGCACAGCCGTCTCCCTCTCGTCAATCTCTGTCGAAAACTCCTTCCCGGGACGCTGGCCTGGGAAGAGCTCCTGCGCGGCCACATCCCTCTCGCTAACCTCTGTCGAGATCTCCTTCCTGGGGCGCTGCCCCGGGGCATTCTCACCTAAGAGTGGGACCGCCTCCACTAGAATCTGAGGGATTGCCCACTCGCTAGTTGTAGAGAAGGCTAGGCTGATGGTCTGCAGGTCCTCTCGCCTGATGTCTTCTAGCATCTTTCTTAGTGCCTCCTCTCCCCGGGTGGGGGAACCTCCTAAGCCAGACCCTTCACCTTGACCTCCAGCCATGGGACCAAACTCTAAGCTTTCTTGTATCGGCTGCCTTCCACGCTCACCGCACCAGAACTGTTGAAGCCAAAAATGACCTCAACGAGAGTTCAAAAATAGAGGTGCAGCTAACACCTACTTCTCTAAATCCCCGCCCCTCGACTGCTTACAAAGGACCTAGAACTGACCGAAAGCCTCAGCAAGGAGGTCCCACCTCTTACCCGGAAGATCTCTGAGAGCTTCCCATCCAAAGCCAAAAGTTGGGCTAGGAGCTCCTCAGAAAGCACTAGAGAGTTAGAGACTAATGAAAGCTTGCTTTCTAAGTATCCCTTTTGGGTCTATTTATGGGCTTTGCTGACCTGAAATTACTGAAATACCCCTTATTGGCCTGCCAATAGCCGAATCCCACTGTTATGAAATACTAAATGCAGGCCTTGGGGGCATATGGGTAATTTTACCCGAGGACAACTAGGTAATTTTACCCTGGGCTCTGGGCCCCACCTGGTGAGAACTCTATCCCGAGAACCCTCCTGCCTTCACTCGGCGGAAGCTAAAAGAGGAGTGCCAAATGCCACGGACAGAGCCAACTCTCGTCTTCCGCGAGGCACAAGCCTTCTCGCACGCCTCTGGGCAGAAATGGGTCTTGGTAGAAGCTTAGCGCGAACGTTTTCGCTTCCTCCAAGGCGAGAGCTCTTCTGGTCTGGAGCCCAAAGCTAGCCCGAAGCTATTCCAATCCTTGCCATCGATGCCTCTGGGTCCCACTCAGTGAATATAGGGTTGTACAGATTATATCCAACAATTTTCCTTTAATTTAGTGCAAACAATTTCTTCTTCTCGTTATACTCATGGAGGGGAAGGATTGCCAAAATAAAAATTTCTAGCAGAAAATTTAATCTCTGGGATGGAGCAAAAGTACAGAAGGGTCATTCTTCTCTATGATATTGGATGAATGTACGAGGAGCAACAATCTTCCTTCCAGAGATGGGAAACACTGTTTGAATGGGCTTCAAATGGAGGAAAGGGGTTTTGAACTGGGCTGGAAATGTTGAGAATTGGTGGCTAACTGTCACGATGGACGGTTATGTGAGTGGATGGTTCAGAAAAGTAATTAATAGGTAGATATGGTGGTTTTGGGAGAGGGGCTGCAACGGTTATCGGTAGTATTTTGGTAATAAGTTGGTAGGTATTGAGTGGTGGGAGTTATGGGTAGTTATGGATATGAAGGAAGTTATAAGCATTAATGGGCTGTTGTGTGGTTTTCGAGTTGAGAGGAGGCTGATAGGAGAGAGGAGCTAGGAGTAGCGGTGTGGGTGCAGAGGGATTTCTTGAGGGCCGTAGGAGAGGGACGGGGATTCTGGTAGTTCGGCAGTGGGAAAGTAGGTAGGGGTGATGATGGGTGAAAATCGTCTCACGGACTACAATCTGAATAGGCAAGTGTACTTATTGTTTTATAGTATAGTGATAAAAATATATCAAGGTCATATAAAAACTCGTGGCAGGCAAGTAGTCTTACTCACAACGACTCTATTATCCTATCGAACGATTGATGGGTTTTGAAAATAAAAATGAACTAAGCTTAATTAAAAGAGAAAATAAACTATCATGAGAAAAGTGCTCGATCGACGATTCACTTTGAAATAAAATAACGAAATAAATTAGTTTAGCATTTGCAATTCTATTAAGACTGTGGCGGATCTGATATTAGGAAGGTAATCTCGCTAGAGCATTAAATCCCCTAACATATAGACGTTCTGACCGAAATCTCTTTCAAGTCAAAAAGGCCTAAAGTCGCATTACCGAAGTGACCCGCACTATTGGATTTGACTCCAATCCGAAGGATTTACGTCATCCTATCTCTAGGGTTGCGTTCAACTCCTTCCTTCCTTGAGAAATCTTTTATATTCACGAGCCTCTCGGCTACTCAAATATGAGATCGGAATCTACTACTGTATACTAGCAATACGGAGTCGATACGAAATAAATCAAGGAAGGATAAAAATAGAAAATACAAATGCAAACATAAAATTTAAGATGAGTTATTTAATCGCAAAGATCATCGCGATCGTGCACAAAAACTATTTAGCTACGCATATTGGAAAAGGAAACCAAAATAAGAGAAGAAGAAAATGTTTTCATTGATAAATAAAAGAGGTACACAATAATAAAGACAAGAGAACACTATACTATCAAAAAAAAACGAGATTACAATAAAAACATAACAAGAAAATAAGAAAAGAACTCTAACTTGCTCTCTACAAAATCTCTCTATAATCCAAACTTAAACTACTTAACAAATCAAGAGGGAAGGGGTTCCTTTTATTGGAGAGGAAGAAAGATTCTAGATGGGAATAAAATGAAATGGCAAAGGGGGGTAGATAAGGGGGGGGTTGGCCACATGCTTGGAGAGGTGCATGAATGTCATAATGTGGGAGAGAGAAAATGGGAGGATTCAATGTATGATAATAAATGGAAGGAGAAAGAGGAGGCTACATGCATGCATTTTATTTTAGGAAAATAAAAAGAAAATAAAACATAAGAGAGGGGGGATGGATGTGGAATAAAGAGAAGAAGAAAATAATAAGGGGGAGAGAGAGAGGGGAGGCCGACCACATGAAGGGGGAGAATGAATGCATGCAATATATTAAATGATGGAGAGATTCATGCATTGTATGTCATTAAGTGAAGTGGCCGGCCACATGGGATAAAATGGGCTACATGTATGGGCTTTATGAGGGCTCGGGTAGGAGGAAAAGGGCTGCTCCAAGTGGGCTGAATGGGGGCTCGGGCTGCTTGTAATAGAGGGCTTCTTGCTGGGCTCGGGTAGGGGGCTGCTCCAAGTGGTAGAGGGCCAGTTGCACTTGGATTCAAAGGTGGGCTGCATGGTGATGAACTTGGGATGCACTTGTACTTGATCAAAGGCCATGAACCTACAAATAAAACAAAACAAATTAACATTAGACACATAATAACACATCCTGATTTAAATTAAACTAAACATTGAACATACAAATTTATACTATTAATTAGTTCTAAACAAAATAAACATAACATTAAACATAACATTAATTGTGTAAAAACTAAACTATAACAAAGATAATAATATTTATAAATAAAACTAAACATAACAATAACACAAAATATAAAATAACAACAATACATATAATAAAACTATAGATTCTTATATTATAGTAATAATTACACAACAACATCATAACTAGTATAAAAACACAAAATTATAATAAAACTTAGGAATTTTGACTACTTAATTACCCCCCAAAAGGATGACTAAAACAAGTCATCAGGTGACTTCCGGTGGTGGTGAGCTGAGGGGAGAAGTAATAGGAAGGCTCTCACGAAGTGGAGGCCCTGGAAAATGATAGAGGCAGGGTCGACGAGCTAGATGTCGGGGGTAGGGAGGGGCTTCCGGCAATGGAAGGTGTTGGAACACCCTATTACTAATTTGGGTAAGGATCACTATGTTTGTTTTAGGAAATCAGTTTGACCTAGATGTATAGTTAAAAAGGTCATCATTAGAATGAGTCTAGGGCTTAGAACTTAGGTTTGAAGCTGCCCCCAGGACCATTCCAAGATCAAGGAAATAGAGCCAAGTCAAAGACAATTATCGTCGAGCTTAGGTCGACGAAACGTCGAACTCCGTTCGACGATCTCTGAGCTCAACTATGATAAATCGTCAAACTCTGGTCGACGATCTTCGAGCTCAGATCGACGATCTTTCTTCACTTATTTCTTCAAGTCACTGAGCTCAGTTTGACGATCTTCGAGCTCAGTTCGACGTTTTCTGTCTGATGATCAGTTTCAGTCTCTGAGCTCAGCTCAACGATCTTCTAGCTCAGATTGACGTTTTTCTTGAGAGATCGACGTTTTTGAGGATTCAAATTCAGTCAGACTTTGGAATATTTTTCAAATTCTCTCAGCATTTATGTCAAGAGATCTGCCAGCCGTTTTCATTTATTCTGGAGCAAGTTTCAAGGAATTCTTTTTGAGAATGTTTTATTGGACTTTCCTCTAGAAGACAAAATTTTATGGAAGACATTTAATGTCTGTTAACGGCTATCTTGGACATAGAATCATCAGAGAATAAAAACTGCTTCTCTTCTTTTCTATAATACACAGATTTAGATACACATACATAGACAGAGACAGAGATAGTGATATACACAGATAAGAAAGAAAAAGAACAAGTGATTCTCAGGACAGTCTGATCAACACAAGAAAACTCAAGTAATCAACCCTGGAGAATCAGTTGGACATTTTTGCATACTGAAAAAGTGATCTTAGCTTCATCTAAAGGACTCTAGACAACTCATCTTTCAGCATCTGCAGAAACCATCTTTTCCTGGAGATCTGAAGCTTCTGAAGACCTATCACCCTGAAGCAAAGCTTCCACTCCTGAATTACTCAACATCTCAAGGGGAGCTTTGACAACACAAATCCACTTGTGCTTCTCTCTTTTATTGAGACAGAGAAGACAACTTCACTCTTTTTCTTTTCCCTTTCCCTCTGTAAAAGGGTTTTCAAAACTCCTTCAAAAGTTTTGAATCTGGTTCTGAGAGCCTTATCAAAACTCAGTGGTGGCAAGACACCTTATCAAAAAATCTAGTTTGGTTTTTGAGCACCTTATCAAAAGCTCATTGGTGCCAGGACACCTGATCAACCCTTCCTGCAGTGGATTCCTACCAAGAGTGGTAGAAGAGTGAATGTACCCAGGTTTTTGGGGAACCACTATAGCTCCTTGTGTTTTCTGGTTTGCTTGTGTGTTTTCTTTGCTGTGTGTTGTGCTCTTCTTTTTACTGTCTTGTTAATTCTATAGCAGGCACCTTACACCTATATATAAGTTAAATCTTAAAAGTTTTGCTAGTTTAAAATTGTGAATTTACTTTAAATAAACTCTATTCACCCCCCCCCCCCCTCTAGAGTTAAGATAGATCTTGTTCCCACTTTCAGAAGGCTTGTCAAAGTAGAGAGGAAGGCAGAGAAGCTACCCAAGGCGTCGCACCCAGGGAGGAAGAGAAATCTGACGTTGCACAAGATGAAGGGACCGACAGTTCCTGCTTTAGAAAAACCCATGATGCCTCCCCTCCGTGAACTGCCTGCATATAAATACACCCTAAATAATAACTGCACAACACAACTGAAAATCAAATAAAACCTGAATCGAATGGCTCACACTGTTTTGACAGACCGGGGGCAAAATACAATTAAAATATAAAAATCCATATATGAACTCGACCTGGATTGACCATCCATACGCAACCGCAGACTCTGGTCGTCCATCTGGGTAGCTAATCACCGTATCCCGTGGTTATACACCTGTGTCGGCCGTGGCGCGCCATCATAATTGTTTTTGTATTGTAATATTTGGTGACCAAGCATATACTTGTTGATATTATTTCGTATTAATTGATCCAATATGTGTACTTGTAGGGTGTATTCTTTTAGTGTTTAATTGAAGCATTCTCTACTTTAATTTAACTTTATTTTGCTTGTGTTTCTAATATCTAATCTATAGAGTGAATGCTTGTGAACTACTGAACTTTACTCTTAATTTTAGAAATTATTGTAATTAAACGTCTGATAATTGTGTGAACATTGCATCATTTAGAGCCACCCAAACACTATATTATTATTCATCCATTAGAGTTCTGTTAGCGCATGAAAACACACACACCACATCCATCTTGCGTTAGTTTAGTATTAGAGCTTCAGGTCTGGGCTTAGGCTAGGATACACAGGACTATAGATCATTCTTGACATTTCACAGAAGCCATCGTTATTCTTATCCTCTATTTGGTGAACCAGAATCTTTCTATGCCTAATCCCATAAAAATCTTCTGAAGAGATGTTCGTATTATTACGATGTCATCATCATCCTAAGCTCCCCATATATTGAAATCATGTTAAATCTTTGAGACAATTTGATTCTTCTAAAGACGATTACCACGGTGAGTATCATGGATCACAAAGAGGGTATTATTACGATGATGATATCACACGTAGATTAAGGATAGATGCACCATTTTTTGATGACCAATTGGACTCAAAGACATTTATAGGTTGGTTGTTAGGTGTGGAAGACCGTTTTGACTAGTATGAGGTACCTGACGAGTGTCATTTTAGGTTTGGTAAAATGAAGCTTTAATGTCAGAGACTAAGATTTATTAGACTAACCTAGAATTTAAGATTGAGTGGGGGTGATTTTCACTCCATATTCAGATGGGCAGACATGAAGCAAGTATTAATGTGAAAATATCTTTTAATATCCCTTAAGAGTTGGCTCCTTGTCCAGTTACACGACCTTCAAAAAAAATACTATGTATGTCATCGATTATATGACTCGATTCCGTGAGTTAGTAGTGAGGAGTGATATTCAGGAGGAGCCTATTGCAGCTACTTCTCGATTTCAATCAGGACTCTGCACAAAAAATCATGGGGAGCTGACTTCTCATCGCTTAGAGTCTCTCCATCAAATATTTCACCTAGCCCTACATTATGAGCATTATCGTATATCCACTAGAAGAGATGAGTTAACCCGCTCCTTGACCAATCCACCCATGAATATTTTTCTCACCAAAGACCACAAGTGAACTTAGTTATGCCCACACAGATACAACAATCCCCTACTGACGAGTTCTCTCATTTTGACGATATTCAATGTCTTATCGTTCAGGATATATGACACATAGTGACCAAGTGCTCTGGGAGGAGTCTACTCCTCAATGGTGAGCATGGGACTTCTCCTGAAACTATAATCTATGATGCGAGATAAAATGTTGTTACTGTTCTTTTGAGAGTGGGATGATAAGAGCACTAAAGTTAGACTTTATGGAGCGTTTATTGCCTACATCTTTTCCTAATAAGGACAAGATTCTGATGAGTGATCCATTTATATGCACCAAATTCTTGACGTCTCTTCAAGTAATATCTCCAAATCATCCATCCTTGTTGTTCTCGAACCTAGTGTCATTTATTTTGTAATCGTCCCTCTTACGCTTGAAGTCACTCCTAATATTTCAGGAACTATGTTAGTACTCATCGTATTTGCATTATACTCCTCCCAGTGAGCCACTTGATGAGTTCTCCTTTAGCGGATACATTCGATACATCCTAGATAGGTATCCCAATGTTGATACCTTACACATTCTTCTAAGTGATCATCACCTTCGTGATGATTTTTATTATAGATTGCTTGGCGAGTCTCCTAGTGAGTCACATTCCTTGAGAGATATTTGGTTGATGTGGTGGGCCCAGAGCCGCCCCGCTCTGACGGCAGTCACAACCTAGAAATAGGAGCACGTCCAACGACACACAGTTGGTGATGAGAGCTGTTAGGAAAGCTCTTTATCAAGGGGGCTGGGTTCGATACCTAGCCTAAACATCCCGCCGCGCTGAGAATAGGTGCGGTCATGGGTTGGATGCTTGGGTTGCAGCCCGGCTGTGTGTCGCTGGACGTGCAGCTCAGTTGCTGATGAGAGCTGTTAGGAAAGCTCTTTATCAAGGGGGCTGGGTTCGAGACCGAGCCTCAACATCCCGCCACGCTGAGAATAGGTACGGTCATGGGTGGGGTGCTTATGCTGTAGCCCGGCTGTGTGTCGCTGGACGTGCTCCTCTGGCTTAGTGGTCACTGCCGTCAGAGCGGGGCGGCTTTGGGCCCACCGCATCAAAAAAGTGCACTTTTTTTATGCAGTAGGCCCAGAGCCAGCCCGCTCTGATAGGCCCTTGGCGGCCCAACCCATAGGAACACGAGATGGCACCCACTGCCGGGCTGTAGCCCAAGTACCCCACCCATGACCGTACTTATTCTGAGCACGGCGGGATGTTGAGGCGAGGTCTCGAACCCAGCCCCCTTGATAAAGAGCTTTCCTTACAACTCTCATCACCAACTGAGCTGCAATTGGTGGCGACGATGTCCCGTCATCTGTTCGTGACTATGTTCGTGACAAGTTCTTTGACAGCTCCGACTCAACGAGTTATTGTGATCGCCGCCGCAACATTACATTTGAATACTCTGATGGGCGATGCCACGACAACTTCCGTCATCGATTGATGGCGCCACCCCGCCACTAGTTTAAGTCTTTCGCCACCACATTCATGATACAAAAGATGTTCGAGGCTACAACCTCCGCTCGCGGCCACATCGCCACTACATTCAAGAGATTGCTTGAGTCATCCCGTCGGACCTTGTTGATGTTCGCCGGACCTTGTTGATGTCCGCCAGACCTTGTTGATGTCCGCCGGACCTTGTTGATGTCCGCCGCAACCGGGAGCATCGCTATGACCTTTGTGTACATGTGTCCGCTTAAGATCTAGGGTGGCCATTATTTTAGTTCACGGTTTTTTACTTTATGGTTTTAGTTAGTATTTAACTTATGTTTATGTTTTAAGCTTAATGTTTTTATATTAAGTTTAGGGTGATGTAACAAAAACCAGATATTTATATTTGGAATGTGAGAGTAATGAGCAAGCAGTTAGACAAAAAAAATCCCGTGAGAATTCTTCTCCGTAGGGTTACGCCATATTTCGGCATGCAAGGGTGTGATACCGCCGCCGCCGCATCCGCCTGGCGTGTGACTCGCCAAAACTATCCCTGCCCGGTGCGATTCCTCCAACTTCCCCTCACCTCTGCGTGCTGTGCGACTCAGCTGCCATCGCCCTTATGCTTGGCGTGAGATTAACCAAGCAAGGAACCCGACGCCCTGTGAGGGTTTGCCCAGCCTTACCGCTGCCCCTTGGGGGTTCTCCGGCTGTCTAGCGTCCTTCTCCCTCTTCCGGTGTGACTCCGAAGAAGGTGGCTAGCATCCCCCGTCCAGTGCGACTCCGACGAAATCCGTGGAAGTGTGACTCTTCCACAAGTTATCCTCGTGTGTTCTTTTCTTATATTTTGGGGTAATCCCTCTCCTATTATCTTTTGTGTTTCTCCTACATTGTTGTGAGGATTAGGTGGAAGTTAAGGCTGATATTTTATCCTGAATATTGAATCTCATTTGTGTTGTCAAATCTGATTATAAGTGTTAAGATTGTCTGGATTTCTTCGTGTAATTTTTGATGTGGTAGGTTTCTTGAAGGCTTGCAAAATCAGGTCGGTTAGTCCTGGATTTCTCATTTGATTATGGAGATTTTGTATAACTTATATTGATTAAATTTGGGCTGATTTGGACTATCTTTGAATCGCTATTTTTAGTCTGGATTATCTCTGTTTGAGTTTGTGAATGAATGCGGGTAATATGAAAGTTATAAGCTAAATTGTCCGGACCGAGTAGGTCCTATTCGCTTGACCAGATAATGGCATATAGCCCTTGTCCAATCTTAAAAGGCTTTGAGACCATTTGCTTGTGTGGTGATTAATTTTTGTGCAATTAGAATGGTTGTGTTTGGTGCGTTACTGTAGATCTAAGCGCAAGAGAGCGGATAGGCTAGCGATCGCACGTCTTTGGGAATGTCGTAGGGATAGGCCTACATCAATTTGGTATCAGACTTCTACACGAAGATTTCCTAATCTTTTCAAGTCCTCCCGCGTAACTTTCCTAACTTTATGCACACACGTTCCACTTTCTTAATCTTCACGAAAGAGGCTTGCCAATTTCTTAACTTGGTAACGATCCGCTCATTCCGAGCTACCCCCATTTGCACTTAGGCACGTTTGTTGGTCTTTTCTTAAAAAAAAAATTTGTGTTTCTTAAAATATAAAAACGAAAAATTTGTTGTAAGTGTTCACTTAGTTTGAGTTTTTTTGTTTGTCTCCCGCCAAATTTACTTATGATGCACACTGGGAGTTCTGCTCACTCACCCACATTCGATGAGCTTAACGTTATGTTAGCATAATATTTGACTCCACCACCTCGCACCTCTAGGCCTGTTAGAGTTCCTTCTCCGACCTATGATGGGATAGGTGGACCGCGAGTGTTTTTATGTTGGGTGAAGGATATTGAGTGTTTTTTTGAGCGATATCATATTGTGGACCCCCATAGGATCCCCGTTGCTAGACTACATTTATTTGATCGAGCCCAGACCTTCTGGCTCAATGAGGAGAGATGTTTTGCGATGACACTCGACGACTCACTTGTAGGTTGGCAGAATATGAAGAATCTATTAACGGATGAGTATTACCCTTCCTACTGCCGTTCCCAGTTTTCTGGTTATCTGAGTGCTTCACCGCCTAAGAGTTTGCCTACATCGAACCAGTACGCTTCCTCGTACTCCCATACTCGGCTGTCTCATGATTTTCTTTCTCCGCGCTAGGGCACTAGACCCGTTTCCGATCATAGGAGTGATAATAAGCCTAATGCTAGATCCTTGCTCCACCAAGATCTGACTATTTCAAGCACACGTACACCTATCTTTCGGGAGCCGGAGAAGGTTAGGTCCACTGTCCCGCCACATGTCATTGTCCCTACTAGGGATGCTATAAATTCGTGGGTTCCGTATAGGCAAACAGTTACGATTTGCACGGAGAACTGAAAGTGTCTAGTGTCAGCCTAATCCACCTATAGGGGGGTGAATAGGTGCAGTGATGTCTTTTGTGGAATTAAAAATTACCTGCACAATTAAACAAACCAAGCACAGAAAACACACAGTAATTTACAGTGGTTCCCCAACCTTGGGTACGTCCACTCTCCCCTTCGCCTTTCTCCCACACTGGGACGACTCGACAAATCCTCCAAAATGAGATTAAAATCCAATCTCTCCACTCGAAGCCACGCTCCTACAACTCGGAAGGAACCCTTCCTACAACAAGGAGTCAACACTCCACCAAAGCAGGTTGCACCCAACCCTTACAACTAGGAATAAAATTCCTTGCAAAAATTTAATGTAAATAAGAAATACAAACAATGCAATTTGGAGAACCCAAGGTCCTTCTTTGTTCGTTGAGAGCTTGCACTAAAATGACGAAGAATCCACACTTGGTTTTTCTCTCTTGGATCGGATCTTGGCTTGATCGGCGGCGGCGATGCGGTGTAGAACTGAACTTCTTGACGAAGCAAGCTACTAGGTCACCGATCGATCTCAGGTTGATAAATCGTCTTCAACGATTCGGAATGGAGAACAAGTCTCAGTCAACGAATCGAAGAGATAAGAGATCTCAAGAGATAAGCGTGGGACCGAGGCTTAGCTTCAGTTCTGCCCTCAAGCAATCGGCGGTAAGCTGCGATCTACGTGCGACAGGCGACTTGCCGGATTCAACCGACTACGTGAAATTAGGGTTTTTAATTTCTTCCCATGTCTCTCTCTCTGATTTCAAAAATCACTTAGGTATTTATACCTAGTCAGCCCAAACATAGCCGTTGGTGGACCCACCAAGGAAAGAACAAAACTTCGGTTCATACTGTGCATGGTGACCTGGCACGGATCAGAAAGCTATGGAAATTTGCCCAAGGCAAAGTCGGCAGGAATCGATGGTGATTCCCGTCGACATCGGCGGGAATCGGCAGTGATTCCCGTCGATTTTGCCTTGGCAGAATTCTGACTGGCTGGAAGATGTCGGCTGTAATTGCTAATCATTCCCATTGATTTCGGTGGGAATTACAAACGATTCCCGTCGATGTCGACGGGTATGACTCACGATTCCCGTCGACTTATACTTAGAAGAATTTTCCTCCTTTTTCTTCCTTCTTCCTTTCCTTTGAGAGCTTGGTCTTTGACTCTTACTTGCTCTTTCTTCTGCTCTTTGTCTTCCTTGAACCTGTACTTGAGAATATGTACACCAAGAGAGAGAGCACACGTGGATCAATGCATTGACCTATACAACGAGGGATTACGTTTCATAGGCCCGTGATTAGTGACCCACTGTACCCTGACATTGGTGTGTACTTGGCATGAAATAGCTGCAAGCACAACTTTAAACGACATATCAAATACATCATGAATCCATCTTAGCTTTATTGGACTCTTCTTCAAATCAAGTTCATTGTGGATGCAATACCCAACAATCTCCCCCTATTTGAAGAAGCAAAAATCCCACTAGCTAAGATGCATTACACACAAACGTATATATAAATGAGATATCAAATAAACTGTGAGCATAGCGCACATTCAAGACAGAATAACATTGAATCCACATACATAAACATATATAAATATATATATATATATATATATTCAAAGTGTTTTTAGAGACTAAGAATGGAAGGTTAACAGAATAGTGTTCAATTAAGAAAAAATAAAGAAAGTTCAGCTTCACGTTTCCTTGTTCTTTCTCTTCTCTCTTTCTTCTTGATCCTTCCTCTTTCGAATCTTCCTCTCGTAGTATTCTTTTGGCTTTGGGAAGTATTTGGGAGGCGGAGGATAATTTGGCTTGAACTCGGGGTCGTATTTCACTCTCCTGAAGTATGTTTTCCTTTGAGATCGTACTCTTTATATGTGTCCCATTCTGATTCGTTGTAGTGCTCTTGGTGCATAATCTTCCCTAGGTTATACATTGCAAAGTGTCCAGGATTATTCTCTTTGAGATTGGACTCTAGTTTTCATCGAGATCTAGTCTTCTTCCTGCATGGAAGTCTGTAGGGACTAAAGATGTGCTTTCGACGTATTTTCTTTTGTGAGATATGGCTCGATCATTAAAGATAGCATTAACTACATCAACAGCCCTTTGAACATCTTTAGAAGGAACCCCAATCTCAGGAGCGGTCTCTGGATCCCTTTGAACATATTCAAGAGCAAAGGTTTCTGCCGCAGAGTCTGTTGGACAAGCATCCACCGGAGCAGGAGTTCCCAGGAACTGATTGCATAACCACAAACTGTTCTTATATACGTACTGACTGGACAACCTGAAGTTGTCTATTATAAATTGTTCTAGTCCTGCCATTTTGGAAAAATAGGCTTCCTCCCCCTTTTTGGCTTCTTCAGTGAAGGCCTTCACGAATGCTGGCAGTGAGGTGTCCAGATGATCCTTGGTTTTGGTGAACTCATCCACCACCGTTTGTGAATTTGTGGAGGTAGTGGCTATATCCTCATCGAAGCTCTTGATTATGTCAGCCACTATATGTGAGTTTTGATTAACCACTGCCAAATCCTCAGTTGCTTTCTTTTGCCCGGCCATTAGCAATGTAACAGCCTTCGCAGCTTCATCATATTCAGTATTGAATCTTTCTTCCATTTTATCAAATTTATGATTCAGCGTAGTGACACTATTGAGTACCAACTTCTCAGACTCCTTGATTCTCTTGACCACTTTGGTCAGGGAGGCTTCAAATTATTTCTGTTGATTGAATAGAATGTCTTTGAACAACTGTAGAGAGGTAACCACTAAGCTTGAGGTTAGCATATCACGTGCAGCACCACTCGGGGTAGGAACCTGAGGATCTGGTCCTTCTTCAGTGTTCTCTGTAGAGCTGAATATGCTAATACTTCTAATGGAAGGGGAGGAGGGCCATCATGCATAAATGCTAACCTCTGCTGCACCTTTCGAGATTCTCGATTATATTGCATATTGATTGAGATCTTTGATCTAGATGTCTCCCCCTCAGATGTTGTAGGGACTGTCTCAGGGTGGAGATCATCAGCGAGAGCATCAGTATCCATAACATCATCATTATCTCTTCCATGTTCATTAGCAATTGCCTCACCGTCTCCATCACCCTTATTGACCTCCTCATCATCATCTTCATCCTCATTATCATCATTTTTAACTAGTTCAGCCGACTTTCCATCAAGAACCTCATTGTCCTTGTTTGTGATCTCCTCTTCTAGAATGTCCTGGTGGTCATAGTGAGCACCAGTATCTTCATCATCAGCAGCATCTCCTTCCACGTCATCCACAGTACCATGCCTGGAGGGGGTCATTTCTTCAATATCTTCAGCCCTTTGATTTTCAACTGCATCCTGAGCGATCTGAGATACCTCCAATCGGAGGTTTTTCTGGGTTGTGGTAGGGGCTAGCAGAGATAGGTCAGCAAGGGGAATTCTGGATGCCTCCACCTCAGTTCCTGTAATCGGTGGGTTAGGAATGTCATTGGGTCCAGAGTGAGGATCTCTGAACTCGTGACCTTTGTCTTCATCATCAACATGGGGTGTAGGAGCTCTCCCTGGGACAATAATCCTTCTTTCCCACTTGTCGAAGATGGTGGAGTCAATTTTCTTCTGATAGTTAAGTGGGACTCCCACAGTCATGTCAAACCTATCTCCATCTAGCTGTTTCAGATAAAGTCTTATAATTCATCCGAAGTTTGGGGTGCGAAGACTATCTTTTATCTTTCCAAACAGCATAGCCCCCAAGTTCATCTTCTTTCTGCCGACTATGGCTATCAAGCTTTTAAACTTGTCACCTGAGATGTGATCATGGGAGCCTGGTTCTCAGATCAGTACTTTCCCTATAATGTCTGACAGAAGCTTTCCTTCATCATTCATATCCTTGCGTTTGATGGACCTTGTGCCTCGTGGCAATCCACAGAAGAGCACGATCTTGGTGCGATCTTCTTCTTCCAAATAGTCCTCTTCCTCAATGTTGGAGAGCTGGAGGTAGTGGGACAGACTTACAGCAGTCATCTTGATCCTGTGGCTTGCAATCTTGCTCGTGATCATCGTATCCTCATGACGCAATTTGGAGTTGGCAAAGAACTTCAGAACTTTCTTATCAAGGATCTTACATGGGTGCTCGAGAACAAAGGAGAGCTCGTTATATTCTAGCATCAGAATGATGTTTCTAAACTCATCTGAAGCATGACTAAAGCCTGTCCTCACAAGTTCACCTCCAGTGAGCAACCCGATGGTGGTTCGAGAGGCAATTTTTATCCTAGACAAGGATTAATCTAAACCATTAGTGAAGGAGTTGTGAAACAAGAGAATGTACTCACTGATTGAGGGATCCTGAGAGGGAAATTACTGATTTGATGATTTGAAGTGAAGAGATAGCTCCTTCTTCTCGAGGGTAGATAGTGAGGATTTTATCTTCGGCAGGGGAGCGGAAGAGGGGAGTTTACGGCAAGAGTTGGCTGCACACGGGAGCGGGGGAGAGGAAGTCCACGAATACAGTCTCTTTGGGTTTCACGGGGCTTCTCCTTCTTCTTCTTTAGTCGTCGGGTATGCGGTGTGTGACGAGGCGATTGATGGAGAAGACCGAAGAATCGATGGAACCAACTCGACGACGGGTGTCATAGAAAATCGAAGAGTCGGCAGAGAAAAGCGAAGTGGTATTCGTTGACGGTGTTAATCGGAGGGTAAACCGATGTCGACGGAATTCGCAGGGGAGCTGAAGGGTCGGGGAAGGACGAAGTTTCGACGGGTATAGGCTTGTTGACTATTTATAGTCAGAACCGGATTTTCAAAATTTTTTGGAGAAGTTACGATTCACCACCAAATCTGAGTTTTGATGTCTTGCCCCGATTTAAGCAGTCGACGGGTATTCTAGATGTCGTTTTTCCTCTATCTCTCCAATGGAGCGAGTTAGTTTCCAATCGACATTGGTCATGATTCCCTATTTATACCAGGGGCAGGTGTTCATCTGACTTAGACATATGTATATGTATTGAAATCGATGTCTGCAGTATTATTGCTTATCCTTTTTCCCACAATAATAAAGTCTATTTTTGAGACATAATTTCCAATATCGAACTCGAAGGGTATCGATGGATATTGACATCTGAGCTGAATATTGACTTACTTTGCCTCCTATATATATATATATTGAGTTCATATTAATTTTATGAGTTTTCACTTGTTGCAATGAAGGACATAAACATAGATTAATGAAGTTATTTGTTGACGTGCCCTTCCGTTCAAAGTATATATATATATATATATATATATATATATATATATATATATGTATATCTCTGCGCAAGGATTCAATTATCTAATTTTAATGAGCGTACCTGAAATATCTGAGTCGACACATAGGATCCAACATTTTAGAGCTCGAAGTATGTCGTAATCAGGATTCAGCTTTTAGGAAATTATTGCACACTCTTGCTTTTTCCCTTGCAGATGTTCCTTGTTCCAGTTAATGTTTGGGACATCTTCTGTCCAAGTCCCACCATATTCATTGGTTCTTGGACTAACCTACAAAAGAAATTACCTAACCTTAGGAACCCAATAAGCATTGGGTCCTAGGTTCTTGTCAGCGTAATACACTGTCTGCCTTCAAACAGAGGTTATGACTGGAAGACTATCTCTAGACTGATTTTTAGAGAATACCCTTGCCCTAGACCGTGGCACATTGGGATTATTCCAACAATCTATGGCAAAGTGACCCACTCTGCCACAGCGCCAGCACTCATGGATGTTATAATTTCTCTTTTTACTAAGTTTGTTGATGGAGATTGCATTGACCCGTGGTAGGTGTGGAACCAGAGTGGTCCTAACCTCATATCTTCCCTTTCCACTTAGATAAGTGGGGGTTCTGGCAGTGGCCGAGCGAGGAATTCCTAAGGGTCGGATAATAGCTGCTTTCTTTTCAGGCAGCGTACTATTGGTGGCCTTATGAATTCCCAGAACATGTCCACTGACAGACTTCCCATTTGTCTTAGAGTGGGATTGGATGTTCAGAGAGTGATCAATCACTTTATCCTAGAGTGAAGAGGCTGAAGCATTAAATACAAATGGTTCAGCTTGAACCAGAGGGATTTTATTGTGAGCAGCCTTATCAGCACTAGCACTATAGGTATTTTTCTCAGTAGATCTACCATTCTTGCAGTGACCATAAACGTTCTTACGGTCAAACCTGAAGGAATGAAGAGTACTTCAAGAGCTTGAGACCGGAGGCATAAAGACGGTCTCCCCCTTCCACCAAGAGTTAACAATTTGGGATATCAACCCAGTTTCAGTTTTTCTCTTGAGGGAATCAACCTTTGATAAGTTGTCAACTATTCTCATCTCAGTCTCCAGGAAGAATTCTAGATTGGAGATCTTAGAATCCTTAACCTTGATGGACTCAGCCTGGATCCCCATTAAGTTTTTCAGTGAGGCAATTTCTTTCGCTTGTAAATTTACAAGCGACTTGCTTTCCATGAGAGCTTGCCTGAGGGATAAAACTTCTTCAATCTCTTGATTTAGGATAACTTGATCCTTTCCATCAATTGATGGAGGCCCCTCATCTACTTTAGAGGTTAAGCAAAAAGGAGAATGTACCTGGTCCTGATTGCGATAATCAGGGAATATTTCATCCTCTGAAGAGCCTACTGTATCAGTGTTGACATTGATAAATTCTTCTTTATTTTCCTCATACTCATTATCGGCCCCATCCTCCTGAGTACTAGAAGACACAGATTCACTGAGTGATGACACAGCATCTCTATCATTTATATTGTGTTCCATGATGGAGGTAAGTGTGTCCCACATAGCTTTGGTCGTCTGGCACTTGCAAAGGCCTGTGAAGGATGAGTCTTTCCAGGCATCCAAGATGAGGTGTCTTGCCTCCTTATCTAGGTTTATCAAGAAGAGTTCATGATCCGTCATTTCTGAAAGATTCTTTGTCATTTGAGCATTCCCATCAGAATTAGAAACCTTCATGGGAATAAAGGGTCCTTCCTCCACAATCAGGAAGAGTCAAGGGTCAATTGCATCCATGTGCCACTGAAACTTTGCTTTGCATAGGAGAAAATTTTCTTTTGTGCAAACTGGAAGCCTCAGAGGAGACATGTCTGTGCTTAGCTCCATGTTGACTTTGATGACACTAGACAAAGGATTTTACTCAAGGTGCTAACCTTATTTACGAGCAACCTCCCTCTGATACCACTTGAAAGTGTCTAGTGTCAGCCTAATCCACCTATTGGGGGGTGAATAGGTGCAGTGACGTCTTTTGCGGAATTAAAAATTACCTACACAATTAAACAAACTAAGCACAGAAAACACACAGTAATTTACAGTGGTTCCCCAACCTTGGGTACGTCCACTCTCCCCTTCGCCTTTCTCCCACACGGGGACGACTCGGCAACTCCTCCAAAATGAGATTGAAATCCAATCTCTCCACTCGGAGCCACGCACCTACAACACGGAAGGAACCCTTCTTACAACAAGGAGTCAACACTCCACCAAAGCGGGTTGCACCAAACCCTTACAACTAGGAATAAAATTCCTTGCATAAATTGAATGTAAATAAGAAATACAAACAATGCAATTTAGAGAACCCAAGGTCCTTCTTCATTCGTTGAGAGCTTGCACTAAAATGATGAAGAATCCACACTTAGTTTTTCTCTCTTCGATCGGATCTTCACTTGATCGGCCGCGACAAGTGAGTACGGCGGCGATGCGGTGTAGATATGAACTCTTGACGAATCAAGTTACTAGGTCACCAATCGATCTCAGTTGGATCAATCGTCTTCAATGATTTAGAATGGAGAACTAGTCTCAGTCAACGAATCGAAGAGAAAAGAGATCTCAAGAGAGAAGCGAGGGACCGAGCCTTAGCTTTAGTTCTGCCTTTGAGCGATCAGGGGTAAGCTGCGATCTGCATATGACAGGCGAATTGTCGGATTCAACCGACTACGTGAAATTAGGGTTTTTAATTTCTTCCCGTGTCTGTCTCTCTGATTTCAAAAATCACTTAGGTATTTATACCTAGTCAGCCCAAACATAGCCGTTGGCGGACCCACCAAGGAAATAACGGAACTTCAGTTCATACTGTGCATGGCGACCCGACACGGATTAGAAAGCTGTGGAAATTTGCCCAAGGCAAAGTCGACGGGAATCGTTGGTGATTCCCGTCGACATCGGCGGGAATCGACAGTGATTCGCGTCGATTTTGCCTTGGAAGAATTCTTACCGGCTGGAAGATGTCGGCTGGAATCGCTGATCATTCCCATTGATGTCGGCGGAATTACCAATGATTCCCTTCGATGTCGATGGGTATGACTCACGATTCCCGTCGACTTATACCTAGAAGAATTTTCCACCTTTTTCTTCCTTCTTCCTTTCCTTTGAGAGCTTGGTCTTTTACTCTTCCTTGCTCCTTCTTCTGCTCTTTGTCTTCCTTAAACCTGTACTTGAGAATAAGTACACCGAATAGAGAGAGCACATGTGGATCAACGCATTGAGCTATACAACGAGGGATTACATTGCATATGCCCGTAATTATTGACCCACTATACCCTGACATTGGTGTGTACTTGCATGAAATAGCTGCAAGCACAACTTGAAATGGCATATCAAATACATCATGAATCCATCTTATCTTGACTGGACACTTCTTCAAATCAGGTTAATTGTGGATGCAATACCCAACAAGAACGCTACATGTTACACTTGTGGAGTGATTGGCCACGATGTTTTAGAGTGCCCTACAAAGCCTAGGGCTTTGGCTCTTTTAGCTTCGATGTCTGAGCCACCTGAGATTGTGTATAATACCCTTGAGGATTCTGATGTACCTGCAGTCTCTCTTGACTCTGAGGATGACCAGTTAGATGAGAGTATTCTGGTCAATGAGGCTTGCCATACGTTTATTACACGCGATGTTCGTGGATTGTCTTGCCAGAACCCTTATGTGTGCCCTGTTCAGCCTACGGTCGTGGTCCTGTTAGGGACTATGTCCGAGCCTCCCGAGCCTATTTCTAAAAGGTCTACAGATTCTGATTTGAAAGATGTACCTAGTGCGTTAGAAGAATTATCTAGCTAGGGAGTTGTACTTTTGGATGATTTTAGTGGTGTAAACTCGGATAAGCCTTCTTTGATGTTGTCACTTTTGTTTGAAATTCAAGATGATTTTAAATTTCTCCCGGGTTTGATTTCTCCGACACTCCCTCCTGAACCTTTGGCTCGATTAGCGGACTCCTTAGGACACAGATTTGTTTTTCCTGGTCCGATTCACTTAGTTTGGTCATCGTTATAAGCACCTCCGTTAGCCATGATTTGTGGGATAGGTATTTGTGAGTTGCTAGCTTTCATATTTGGTCTTTTCACCACACCTCGTAGATCTTGCTACGCCCTACCTATGATTGACTGCTTCTCTAAGTTTCCGTCTGCGGATATGTCTTCGTTTGCGATTGCGTATGATTCCTTGGTGACTGTTCTCCTTGACTTAGTATCTTCACGACGTGCTTACTTGTCCAGTCTAGTTGCACATATTTTTACCCCACTTGTTTATGACTTTTGCCTATGCATGTCTATGACTTTAGCTAACTACTTTGAGTTGTGTTGCATGCATTTATATTTACTACCGAATGCGTCTTACACTAGAGTTGGGGATTTGGAGTTAGTCTGGTCATTCCCCGAGCGGATGTTTATTGGCTCCGTCAATGACTTAACACTTTGGAACGCCAAACCGTCCAAAATTATCAAGAACTTCAGAATTGATGCTATTCTTTCAGATTTTTGTGATGCATGGGGTATTTCACCTCTTTTCATTTTTCTGGATTTAATATTGCATGTCTTTTTCCACCTGAGTGGCTTTCTTTGACGTTTCTCTCTCCCACTATATGTTCTCTTGGGTTGGGGAGTGAGTGTTCTTCCGTGTCAATCTTCCACTTGGATTCCTTGGTTGATTCACCAGATGGTAAGACTATAGTTTTTTTTCTTTTTGTTGACACCCTTTCGAGGTTCCTCAAAATCTTTGATGTTGTTGTTGTGCCTGACAGGTTTTCATTGATGGGTGATGACCGCACTTCGGCGGCCTGGATTTTCGAGCCGGATTTTCCATCTACTGATGCTGTCTTCGTCTATTTTTCTATCCCGGGCCACTCATCGGTGATGAGTGATTTTGAGTGGGGGAGAATTGGTGGTGATGATGTCCCTCCATCTGTTCGTGACTATGTTTGTGACAAGTTCTTTGACAGCTCCGACTTGACGAGTTAATGTGATCGCCACGCCTACCTTTTGGGAGCCGGAGAAGGTTAGGTCCTATGTCCCGCCACAAGTCGTTGTCCCTACTAGGGATGCTATAAATCCGTGGGTTCCGCATAGGCAAACAATTATGATTTGCACGGAGAACGCTACATGTTACACTTGTGGAGTGATTGGCAACTATGTTGTAGAGTGCCCCACAAAGCCTAGGTCTTGGGCTCTTTTATCTTCGACGTCTGAGCCACCTGAGATTGTGTATAATACCCTTGAGGATTCTGATGTACCTGCGGTCTCTCTTGACTTTGAGGATGACTTGTTAGATGAGAGTATTCCTGTCAGTGAGGCTTGCCATACGTTTATTACACGCGATGTTCGTGGATTGTCTGGCCATAACCCTGATGTGTGCCCTATTCAGGCTACGAGCAAGGTCCTGATAGGGCCTACCTCCGAGCCTCCCGAGCTTATTTATAAAACGTCTACGGATTCTGATTTGGATGATGTACCTAGTGCGTTAGAAGAATTATCTAGCGAGGTAGTTGTACTTTTGGATGATTTTAGTGGTGTAAACTCGGATAAGCCTTCTTTGATGTTGTCACTGTTGTTTGAAATTCAAGATGATTTTGATTTTCTCCCGGGTTTGATTTATCCGACCCTCCCTCCTTATTCTTTAGCTCGATTAGCAGACTCCTTAGGACACAGATTTGTTTTGCATGGTCCGATTCACTTAGTTTGGTCGTAGTTATTAGCACCACCGTTATCCATGATTCGTGGGATAGGTATTCGTTAGTTGCTAGCTTTCATATTTGGTCTTTTCACCACACCTCGTAGATCTGGCTACGCCCTACCTATGATTGACCGCTTCTCTGAGTGTCCGTCTGCGGATATGTCTTCGTTTGCGATTGCGTATGATTCCTTGGCGACTGTTCTCCTTGACTTAGTATCTTCACGACGTGCTGACTTGTCCAGTCTGGTTGCACATATTTTTACCCCACTTGTTTACGACTTTTGCCTACGCATGTCTACGACTTAAGCTAACTACTTTGAGTTGTGCCGCATGCATTTATATTCACTACCGAGTGCGTCTTACACTAGAGTTGGTCATTTGGAGTTAGTCTAGTCATTCCTCGAGCGAATGTCTATTGGCTCCGTCAATGACTTAACACTTTGGAACGCCAAACCGTCAAAAATTGTCAAGAACTTCAGAATTGATGCTATTCTTTACGATTTTTGCGATGCATGGGGTATTTCACCTCTTTTCATTTTTCCAGATTTAATATTGCATGTCTTTTTTCCACCTGAGTGGCTTTCTTTGACGTTTCTCTCTCCCACTATATGTTCTCTTGGGTCTGGGAGTGAGTGTTCTTCCGTGTCTATCTTCCACTTGGACTCCTTGGTTGTTGCACCATATGGTATGACTATAGTTGTTTTTCTTTTGGTTGACACCCTTTCGAGGTTCCTCAAAAGCTTTGTTGTTGTTGTTGTGCCTGACAGGTTTTCATTAATGGGTGATGACCGCACTTCGGCGGCCTTGATTTCGAGCCGGATTTTCCACCTGCTGATGCTGTCTTCGTCTTTTTTTCTCTCTCGGGCCACTCATCGGTGATGAGTGATTTTGAGTGGGGGAGAATTGGTGGCGACGATGTCCCTCCATCTGTTCGTGACTATGTTCGTGATATGTTCTTTGACGGCTCCGACGCGACTAGTTATTGTGTCGTCGCCGCAACCTTACAATTGAAGACTCTGATGGGTGATGCCGCAACAACTTCCGCCATCGATTGATGGCGCCGGCCCGCCACTGGTTGAAGACTTTCGCCACAACATTCATGATACGGAATATGTTCGAGGCTACAACCTCCCCTCGCGGCCACATCACCACTACATTAAAGAGATTGCTGGAGTCGTCCTGCCGGACCTTTTTGATGTCCGCCGCAACCGCAAGCATCGCTATTACCTTCATGCACGTGAGGCCGCTTAAGATCTAGGGTGACCATTATTTTAGTTCACGGTTTTTTACTTTAATGTTTTTAGTTAGTGTTTAACTTATGTTTATGTTTTAAGCTTAATGTTTTTATATTAAGTTTAGGGTGATGTAACAAAAACCGGATATTTATATTTGGAATGTGAGAGTAATGAGCAAGCAGTGTAACAAAAAAAAATCCCATGAGAATTCTTCTCCCTAGGGTTCCACCAGATTTTGGCGTGCAAGGGTGCGAGACCGCCGCCGTCGCTTCCGCATGGCGTGCGACTCGCCAGAACCACGCCCTCCCGGTGCGACTCCAGCGACTCCGGCTTCGTTTGGGAGGGTTTATTTTTACGGGTCAAGCGGTCACGACTGCATGAACCGGACCTTAATTAAGGCCTGATTCATGCGATCGTGATCGCTTGACCGGATAAAATAAGCCCTCTCAAATGGAGCCTTCCCCTCACCTCTGCGTTCTGTGAGACTCAGCCTCCACCGCCCTTTTGCTTGGCGTGAGATTCACCAAGCAAGGAACCCGACGCCCTTTGAGGGTTTTCCCAGCCTTACCGCCGCCCCTTGGGGGTTCTACGGCTGTCTGGCATCCTTCTCCCTCCTCTGGTGTGAATCCGAAGAAGGCAGCTAGCGTCCCCCGTCCGGTGCGACTCTGACGGAATCCGGAGAAGTGTGACTCTTCCACAAG